>CM035846.1:304141627-305341627 GCA_020510985.1 Pholidichthys leucotaenia
AGTTGTTTCCACTGCATAGCAGGTTAGTGTCATCAGCAAACAATATTAAGTCCATTTTTTCTGAAACTTTACATATATCATTTATATACATATTGAATAATAATGGTCCCAAAACTGAACCCTGTGGGACTCCACAGGTGACCTTCAGTAGCTCTGAGTTTTTGTTGTTAACACATACAAACTGATATCTATTCTTTAAGTAACTTCTTAACCAGGACAGTGCTACCCCTCTGATACCACAATTTTGTAGTTTCTTTAATAATAGATTGTGATCTACTGTATCAAATGCTTTTTTAAGATCCAGGAATACTCCAACTGAATACTCTTTATTTTCAATGGCTGTTGATATTTTTTCTGTAAATTCCATTAAGGCATATGCTGTTGTCCTTTTGTGTCTGAACCCATATTGCTGCTCACACAATAAATCATTCTTCAGTATGAAGTTGTCAATTCTCTCATAGAATATTTTTTCAAGTATCTTGGAAAATTGCGGTAATAGTGAAATTGGTCTGTAGTTGGAGAGTTCCCCTCTGTCGCCTGTCTTGTAAATCGGAATTACTTTAGCTATTTTCATTGCATTGGGAAATATACCTGATTGGAGAGACAGGTTACAGATATACGTCAGTGGTTTCACTATGCATTCGATAACAGTTTTGACTAGTAGCATATCAATACCATCGCAGT
Organism: Pholidichthys leucotaenia; assembly: GCA_020510985.1. Classification (NCBI taxonomy): domain Eukaryota; kingdom Metazoa; phylum Chordata; class Actinopteri; order Cichliformes; family Pholidichthyidae; genus Pholidichthys; species Pholidichthys leucotaenia. The sequence continues at coordinate 304,142,312 of CM035846.1, forward strand.
CAGTAGATGTTTTACTTTTGAACGATTTAACAATTTCAATGACCTCTCTTTCGTCTGTGTTCTTTATGAAGATGGTGTCTTTTACAGCAGTGTTATTGCATATTGAATCACCTGTTGGCACCGTAGTGGGTATTTCTCGGGCCAGTTTAGGTCCAATGTTAACAAAAAAATTATTAAATTCATCTGCAGGTGAAGCTATATTCACATTCGGAGTCGATTTATTATTTTTTGGAGTGTTAGTTGGGTAGCTGGTATTTCTGCTTTTATTTCCAAGGATACTGTTGATTATTGTCCATGTATTTTTAATATTGTCTTTGTTTTTTTCCAGTTCTTTACTGTAATAGTTTCTTTTACTACATCTTATTATATATGTTAACTTATTTTTGTATGTTTTATACCGCTGCTCTGCTTCTTTTGTCCTTTTCTTTATGAAAGCTTTATATAATAAATTTTTCTTTTTACACGCCTTTTGTAGTCCTTTGGTTAGCCATGGTTTGTCAGTAAATTTGTGTTTAAGCTTTTTTTTAACTAATGGGCAGTTTTTTTCATAAAGAGTGGTTACAATGTTTGTAAATGCGTCATAGGCTTCATTTACATCTGATACATAGACTTCTGTCCAGTCTTGCTTCAGCAAGTCCTCTTTAAAAGAACTGATTGCGTTTGGTGATTTGTGTCTGAACGATTTTGAGATTTTTTCTGGGTTGGGCCCCGTGTGGCCATGGATAAGTGCAAAGATTGGCAAGTGGTCGCTTATATCATTTATCAATAATCCACTTTCTATTTTCTTGTCGAGAACATTGACAAACAGGTTGTCAATAAGTGTAGCAGAGTGAGCTGTGATTCTACTGGGATGTGTTATTGTGGGATATAGACTCATGCTGTACATAGAGTTCATGAACTCTGTAACTACATTTTGTTGATGTGGATTAAGTAGGTCAATATTGAAATCTCCACAAATTGCTACCATTTTCTTACTAGTAATATTATTGTACAGCTCGACTAATTTATCTCTGAATGTCTCAATGCAAGTTCCCGGCGTTCTGTATATGCAGCATATTGTAGTGGAGCTGAAATAATGAGGCGGTTTTGTATTAAAAACAGGGTTTTTAATGAATAGCTCCTCTATCAAATCTCATCAGGTGTAGAGCTTGGCAGAAGGCAAGAGAGAGAACTCTGCTTCGCTCGCTGGTTAAATACAAGCACGCATAGCACCGCTCATTGAAACAGCTGACGTCAGAGCCACTCATTGAAAAAGGTAACATCTCCCCGTTATCTTAATCCCCATTGTCCTGCCATCCCCTCTCCCTGTCTTGGGAGGTGATGGGAACTCCCCCTCTCGCTTTAGGGGGGTAAAGGTGTCGAGTCTGTTGCCATGGCGTCCTGTGCCGTCATGAGTCTTCACACGGCGGTGAGATTCCTTTGTTCTTTCAGAGGTGTGAAGTTCCTTTTTATATTCTGTCCCAAACATTTCCACATGCTCTAACAAATGTAGGTATGGAATATATGAGTGATATATACTACATATACTGTATATCCTTAACAGAAACACGGTGAAAAGTAACTAAACTATTGAGATGTTGTCTAAGGGACACGCGGTTGGTGGGACTACTTTTTCTTCCGCCTGGGTAAGTGCGTCATGCGTTTTTTTAGATTTAAAAGACATATTAGGTGTAGTCGCAAAAAATATCGGTATCGGTATCGCCGATACCAGCCTAAATTTTACTCAGTATCGGATCGGAAAGGAAATCAGTGGTATCGAACATCACTAGCAGGCGCTATGGCTGGCCGGGGAATTTCTGCCAAATAATCCGGCGGCGGACAGCTGCCCGTCTGAGCTTTTGCAGCGTAGCGCAAACACAGGCACACAGGCACGCTGCCGAGCCCTGCCCACCACTGTGTTCCGCGTGCTTTTATGCCTAAAACTTTGAAGAAGGTGGAGTTTGTGTTCGTCAGACACGACGAGCAGCGCCCTCCATTGCGCCTGCACACATGTTGAAAATGGCCATATCTCACAATGTTAAAGAATCCTTTAAAAAATTCCTGTATCCAGACGGTGATCCGGATCATCCCCAAAATTTAATCAGTTCTTCCTTGTACCATTTCCAACAACGCCTGAAAGTTTCATTGAAATCCGTCTAAAACTTTTTGAGTTTTCTTGCTAACCAACAGACAGACAAACAGACAAACAGACAGACAAACAGACAGGCAGACAAACGCTGGCAAAAACATAACCTCCTCCTGGCCTCCGGCCTGGCAGAGGTAAATGTATAAACACACACAGTGCAGAGCATTGTTGCTAGATGGGATGAAACAGCACAACCATCTACTTAGTTATCCTACATGGTATGATTATGAACCCATACATATTCTCACCCTCCATAGCGACCGGTATTTTCCTAGTTGTATGCCGGAGGGGACCATTGCGTAAGTCTATTGCATCTTTTGCATTCAAAACTATGAGGTTGTTACGTCTTTTTTGCTATCTCTGCGAGCAGCCCTGCTTAGGTTATACAGTCTGACAGCCGTTGGTAGGAAGGACCTGCGAAACCTCTCGGTTGTGCACCTGGGATGATGTAGTCTACTGCTAAATGAGCTCCTCAGTGCATTCAGTATGTCCCGCATAGGGTGGAACTCGGACTCCAGCAGAGATGACAGTTTAGCCACCGTCCTTCTCTCCCCTATCTCCTCCACTGGGTCAAGGCGCTGCCCCAGGACAGAGCTAGCTTTCTTGATCAGTTTTTTTTTTTTCCACAATATCTTTATTGAACCTTTTTTTTTTAACAAACATGATACAAACAATCAAACACTAACACTAAAGTACTACAAAAAAAAAAAAAAATGCACTAAAAACACCAACAACCACCAACAAAATCAAATCTTCAACAATGCTCCTCTGTTTAGTCTAGACAATCCAATACATAAGTATACATATTATGTTCACCAGTTTGGAATTTACAAGGTCCACACACATCATTTACCTTCTTCTTCAAGAGTTATGTTTAAATTTTTTACATAATCAATAAAAGGTCTCCATATATTCTCAAACACAATTTCCTTTGATTTCAGTATATATGTTATTCTTTCTAATGGAAGGTTTGTTAACATCTGTCTTAACCACTGAGTCACATCTGGTCTATGAGTCTTTTTCCATAATAGTGCAATACATTTTTTGGCATTAAGCAAACTGAGGTCTATGAATGTTCTTTCACTTTTATTAAAATTATGCTTTTCTGGGTACAGACCCAACAAAAACAGTTTAGGATTCAATATGATTTGTTTTGAGATTATTTTTTCAATTGTTACCCTCACCTCTTCCCAAAACATTCTTATTAATCTACATTCCCATAAACAATGAAATAGGGTTCCTTTACTTTCCATGCATTTTGTGCATGTATCTGGTATATTTTTGTTATATCTATTTAACTCCTCCGGTGTAACATACATCCGCATTAACCATTTGAAATGTATCAATTTAAGGCGTGCATTTATTGATTTGGTTTGAGCTTCTGTACAAGCCAATTCCCATTGTTCCTCTGAAATTTCAATTTGCAGATCTTCTTTCCAGTAGTTTAATCTTTTCAGTGAGTTTTCACTTGAAGATAGTGTCAATGAGTTATAAAACTCTGAAATAATACCCTTTCTTTTACTATCTTTCATCATCATTTTTTCCAAGGATGAATAAATAGGTCGAGTGAGAGCTTTATTTTGATTTGATCGAATAAAGTTTCTAAGTTGAAGATATTTAAAAAAATGTGTTCTATTGAGATTAAATTTGATCCTCAGCTCTTCAAAAGACATTATGTTATCTGCACATGGCAAATATAAATCCTGAATCTTTTGTATCCCTTTTAAATTCCATACTTTAAATACAGCGTCCGCTCTCCCTGGTTTAAAATATTGATTACCCCATATTGGACTAAATTGTGACAATAACTGTGGTTCTTTTAAATAGTTTTTAGCTTCACACTATATTTTGATCATATGCTTTACAAATGGATTTTTAACTTGTTTTTGTAATTTTTTTGCCGAATCTGAGTATATGAATATGGGAAGAGGTAAAGGTAAATTGTATGATTCCATTTCAGTCCAGTGAGGGAGATCATTTGATGAAAAATAATATGTCATAGACCTCAGTTGTGCCGACCAATAATACAACATAAAATTTGGACGTTTCAGACCTCCACGATCAAATGGTAAATATAATAAAGACAAACGTAATCTAGCCCTCCTGTTGTTCCATATAAATTCCACTAACTTTTTTTTTATTCTTGAGAATAGATCTAAAGGTGGTGATAAGGGAATGTATTGAAATAAATAAAGTATTTTAGGTAAAATATTACTTTTAAGTATATTGATTCTCCCGATCATCGACATTGGTAGTGACATCCATCTCTGAGTTAACTCATTGATATCTGACATTAAGGCTTCATAATTGACACTGGCGACTGATTCTAGCTTAGGCACAATTTGGATTCCTAAATATTTAAACTGATTTACAACATTGAATTGATTTACCTCAGGGGCTGGGTAATTTCTCTGGGTCTCATTTAGCATTAATATTGAAGATTTAGTTTTATTTATTTTATATCCTGATATTTCCCCAAAATTCTTTATTAAATTCAACAAGGTTGGAATTGATTTTTTTAGATTCGACATAAACAAAATTATATCATCGGCGTACAGGGAGATTTTATGTTCTGTTGGTCCAACTTTAATTCCATATATTTGTGAATGTAAACGTATCGCTATCGCTAAAGGTTCAATTGCCATAGTAAACAGTAAAGGTGAAAGTGGACAGCCTTGTCGACATCCTCTATTGATTTTTATTGGTTTTGAAATATTGTTATTTGTTAGGATTTCTGCTGTAGCATTATTGTATATTATTTGAACCCATTTTATGAAATTATTTCCAAGTCCAAACCTTTGTAGGACTTCAAAAAGAAAGGGCCATTCAACTCTATCAAAGGCCTTTTCGGCGTCCAATGATAGGAGAGCTGTATCCGGTGCTTCTTTATTAAAATAGATAATATTAAATAGTCTTCTTACATTATGGAAGCCTTGTCTACCCTTTATAAAGCCATTCTGATCTCGATTAATAATATTTGGTAAAATTTCTTGTATTCGTCTTGCTAAAATTTTACAGATTATCTTAAGGTCGGCGTTTAATAGGCTTATTGGTCTCATATTTTCACATTTATTAGAGGGCTTACCTGGTTTTGGCAGCAGTATAATTAAGGCATTATTTATGTATGATGGTAAATTATTATTTTGAAATGCTTCTAAAACCATTTCCAAAAAGGGTTTTATTAATTTATTCTTAAATTTTTTATAAAGGTCAACTGGGAGACCATCTGGTCCTGCACTTTTTCCTGATTTCATATTATCAATGGCTAGCCCAACTTCTTCTTGACTAATTTTAGACTCCAATATCTCCCCGTTTTCATTTGGAATACACGGTATAGATAGTTCGTTCAAAAACCCATTTAGTTTTGTTAAATCAGGTTCATTTTTGGTATCATATAATTTTTCATAGTAATCTCTAAAGGCTCTATTAATTTCTAAAGGATCTATAACTACCTGTCCGTTACTTATAATACTGGTAATTGGTGTTTTAATTTCTAATTGTTTAATCTGCCATGCTAATAATTTTCCTGATTTTTCACCTTGTTCATAAAAAGATTGTTTCAATCTTAGAAGACTCGAGGCAGCTCTATTCGCTGATTTTTTGTCGTATTCAGCTCTCAAAATCAGTAATTCATTCTCCAACCTTGGGTCACTTCCTGCATACACTTTTTCCTGAAGACTTTTTATTTTATGTTCCAATTGGGCTCTCTCCTCTCGAGTCTTCTTAGATTTTGATCCTGTATAACTAATAATATGTCCCCTAATAAAAGCTTTGAAAGCCTCCCACTTTACACATGCTGATGTTTGTGTAGTATTGATGTCAAAGAACTCGTCTATCTGTTTTTCTATATACTTGACAAATTCCTCATCCTGAAGCCATTTATGCTGAAATTGCCATCTACCTGATTCCTTTGTCAATTTTTTATCTACATATATTAGACAACAGGGTGCATGATCAGAGATCACGATGTTATCATAAAAGCAGTTTTGAATCTTGGACCTTAATTCTGTGGAAATCAAAAAATAATCAATACGTGAGAATGTCTTGTAGGTACTGGAATAACAAGAATAGGCTTTAACTTGTGGTTTCATTTCTCTCCATATATCTAACAATCTCAATTCTTTCATAAAATGATTAATAGTCATCCTACATCCAATGTGCGTACAATCCAGTCCTGTTGATCTATCTATACCTGGATTCAATGTACAATTAAAATCCCCTGCTATTATATGTTGCCCTTTAAGTGATGATAAGATGAGAAATAAATTAGCAAAGAACTTCTGATCATCTATATTGGGACCATATAAGTTCACAAGATTTATATTTTTTAATAGCAAAGAACCTTGAATGATTACATATCTTCCAAGTTTGTCTCCAATTACATTTTTCACTTGAAAAGGAACTGATTTATGTATGAGAGTCATAACTCCCCTGGCTCGGGATGAAAATGAAGAGGTGAATACACTTCCTTGCCATCTACTCCTAATTCTTTTAACATCCTCCTCTATTAGATGAGTTTCTTGTAAAAACACAATTTTTGAACCCATGTCTTTTATTTTATTCATAACTTGTTTAAGTTTTTTTAAATTTTGTAGACCTCTGCAATTCCATGAAGTTAAATTAAGATTAACACTTTGGTTTATGATCAATAGAGAGTTTGGGATTACCTTGCAATGTAAACATGCTCATACAGAGAAGCAAAAACATGAGTGGTTGAACATTCATCCTACAAACTACACACAAACAAATTTCCCCTTCCCACACTTGTGGCAAACCCCCCAAAATCAAAAAAAAAAATTCTGTCTCCCGATATAGCCATCGACCGTTCCACACCCACGGGGAACAGCCTAAGCCACTCCTTCTTCATCCTCCCAATCACCCTAACTCTACTGCTTTTAATGACGTAACATTAACTCTCCTCTGTAGTTTTCCAACTTAACTCCAAAATTTTTAACAACTTTGTACATCATAGTTTTTTTTTGTTTGTTTTGTTTTTGTTTTGTTTTTTTTAATATATAATGCAATCTATATTTTGTAAACTTACTATTTACTTCAAGTCAGTCAGATGCCTGTGCAAATGCTTAATTATTCTACCTTATATTTTGTTCATGCTTAGCTCCCACCAGTCTCTTCTTCTTCTTTGATCTTCTTGATGAACTCCTGCGCCTCCTCTGGGGTCTTGAAGATGTGGGTTCTGCCCTCATACGTGGTCAGCAGTCTCGCAGGATAGATTACACCATGACGAATCCCAAGGTTGCGCAGCTCCTTACGTACGGGATCAAACTGCTTCCTCAATTGCTGGATTCCTGTGGCCAAATCTGGGTAGAACCGCACCTGCTGGTCCTGGTGTTTAATCTCTCCTTTAGCTCGTGCAGCGTTGAAGATCTTCATCCTGTCTCTGTTGCTAAGAAACTTCATAATTAAGGTCCTCGGCGGTCCCTTATCTCTCCGTGGGCCAATACGATGTGCTTTTTCCAGAACCACTGCTGATTGCAACTCCTCGCTGCCCAGCACCTCCGGAATCCACTTTTCCAGAAAGGAACATACGTCCCGACCTTCTGATTCCTCTGGAAGACCCACCAGCCTCAAGTTATTCTGTCTCGACCGAGATTTCAAATCCAAAATATTATCTTCCAGAGATTTATTTTTTTTTTCCAAAGTGCGCACCTTTAATTGAAGACGGGTGACGTCATCTTCAGCACTAGCGAGACGGAGCTCCATCTGCGCCGTTCGTTCTACACAGTCACCCAATTCCTTTCTTATTCCTTCCAACGCTGTCATAATCCCATCAAATCTAGAGGAAAAGTCCGCTCTCATTGAACTCATGGCAGCCATCAGCGCATCTGCGCCTCCCCCTGCAGACATCGCACCGTTGCCAGCCTCCTCCGCCATATATGGAGTTTTATTTGCTGCGTCACAGACCTGAAAGTCCGTTAATTTGGACTGTTTCGGCGGCTCGCTTTTTCCTTTTCCTGGTTTTCCAGCCTTAGGCTTCGCCGACATATCCTCACCCAAACGCTGGGATACGTTCTGTCCCAAATGAGAGAGTTATTTGCCGATTTTTTTTCTCCAGGAGCAGAGCAGAGCGAGACACGTCCGTCCTACGTGGCAGCCATAACCGGAAGTCAGCTTTCTTGATCAGTTTGTTCAGTCTCTTCCCATTGGCTGCGGCAATGCCACTGCCCCAGCAGACCACTCCAAAAGTGATGGCTGATGCCACCACCGTGTCATAGAATGTCTTTAGCAGCGCCCCTTGTACACCAAAAGACCTGAGTCTCCTCAGTAGGAAAAGCTGCACTGTCCCTTCTTGTAGAGTGCGTCAGTATTGTGTGACCAGTCTAGTTTATTGTTCAGATGAACACCCAGGTACTTGTAGGATGTCACCATCTCAATGTCTGTTCCCTGTATATTTACTGGTGCTGTGAGGGGTTGTCCTTGCCTGCGGCAGTCCACCACCAGCTCCTTTGTTTTCCTCGCATTGATCTGGAGGCAGTTTCGATGGCACCAGTCCACGAAGTCCTGGATAAGCCCTCTGTACTCAGCTTCATCTCCATTGGAGATGAGGCCAACGATCGCAGTGTCATCAGAGAACTTCTGTAGATGGCAGTGTGTTGTGTTGTGTGAGACGTCTGCAGTATAAAGGGTGAACAGGAAGGGAGCCAAAACCGTTCCCTGGGGGGCCCCCATGCTACCAATGATCGTGTCGGACACACAGTCCCGGGTTCTCACAAACTGAGGCCGGTTTGTGAGGTAGTCCAGGATCCATGATGACAGGTGCTGGTCCACCCCTGCGCACAGCAGCTTGTCCTTCAGGATCATCGGTTGGATGGTGTTGAAAGCACTGGAGAAGTCAAAGAACATGATCCTCACCACATTCCCGGGCTTCTCCAGGTGGGACAGAGAACGGTGAAGGAGGAAGATCACCGCATCCTCCACCCCAATGCCATGCTGGTAGGCGAGCTGGAGTGGATCCATCGCTGGTCCCACCAGGGGTCGGAGGTGAGCAAGGAGCAGTCTCTCCAGGGTCTTCATCATGTGGGACGTCAAGGCCACCGGTCTGTAGCTGTTCAGGTCTTTGGGGTGGGAAGTTTTTGGTACAGGTACCACACAAGATGTTTTCCACAGCTGTGGTACCCTCCCCAGCTTCAGGCTCAGGTTGAAGATGTACGCCACAATCCCACACAGCTGGTCTGCACAGGACTTGAGGAGCTTTGCGCTGATGCCGTCCTGTCCCGACACCTTCCTCGCCTTGATCTTCCTCAGCTCCGTCCTCACCTGGGTCTTGGTCAGGGTCAGGTTGGGGGGGCTGTGTGTTGGGAGTGGGGGGGGTGTTGGTGGAGTGGGGAGTGGGCAGCAGGACTTGATGTCTTTAGAGGCAGCAGTGGTTGTTGTGCAGTCAGGGGGGAGGGCGGTTGGTCAAACCTATTGAAAAACAGATTCAGATTGTCCGCCCACTCCCTGCCCCCCGTGGCCTGGGGGGAGGTATTCTGGAGCCCAGAGATGGTTTTAAGGCTTCTCCAGACCCCGCTGATGTCGCTTTGTTGCAGCTTGTCCTCCATCTTCTTCCTGAAGCTGTCCTTGCCTTCTCTGATCTTTCTCCTCAGCTCCCTCTTTACGGACTTCAGCATCTCCCTGTTCCCCAACCTGAAGATCCTCTTCTTCTCTCTCAGAAGTGTTTTTATCTCAGGGTTGATCCAGGGTTTGTTGTTTGAGCAACACCGTATGGTCTTGGTGGGAACGGTTTTGTCCACACAGAAGCTGAGGTAGTCCGTGATGGTGTGAGTGAGGCCATCGATGTCCTCACCATGTGGATCGCAGAGCTGCTCCCAGGCAGTGGTTTCAAAACAGCCCTTTAGAGTGTCCATTGCCTCCTCAGACCATAATTCCACTGTGCGCATGGCCGGAGGTTGTCTGTGCACTAGGGGTTTGTACACCGGCCGGAGATGAACCAAGTTGTGATCCGATCTCCCGAGTGGGGGGAGTTGTAATGAGGTGTACGCCTCCTTAGTGTTTGCGTAGAATAAGTCCAGTGTTTTATTGTCTCTAGTGTGGCATGTGACATACTGGGTAAACGTGGGTAGAATGGGAGATAGTGAAACATGGTTGAAAACACCTGAGATGAGGAGAAGAGCATCTGGGTGTTCTGTCTGCAGCCTGACGGTTACTGAATGGATGATGTCACGCGCTGTCCCAACGTTCGCCGTCGGATTTGCATAAACAACAATGCAGATCACGTGTGAGTATTCCCTCGGGAGATATGTAGGCCGCATGCTAACAGCTAGCAACTCTATGTCTTTGCTGCAGTGTCGTTGTTTAACAGTGATATGTCCCGGTCTGCACCAGTTGTTGTTAACATACATTATCACTCCACCGCCCCTTGCTTTGCCACTGTCTGGTGTTCGGTCTGCCCCTATCGTGTGGAAACCCTCCAACTCAATGTTAGCATCTGCTGCTAGTTCAGTTAGCCACGTCTCGGAAAACAAAAGGAGAGAGCATTCCCGGTATATGCTATCGTAGCGGGAGATAGCCGCTAGCTCATCTACCTTTCCCAGTAACGACCGTACGTTCCCCATGACAATAGATGGAAGGGAGTATGCTCAGGTCTGGCTGTCCAAGCAAGTTCACTCTGAGAGCAGACCACAAGATGCTTAAAGAAGTCTCCAAAAACCCTAAAATGTCATCACGGGACCTACAGCAGGCTCTTGCTACTGTTGATATGAAAGTGCATGCCTCTACAATCAGAAAGAGATTGCATGAGTTTAACTTGCATGGGAGGCGTTCAAGGAGGAAACCTTTGCTCTCTAAGAGAAACATGAAGGCCAGAATGAAGTTTGCCAGAGAGAACGTAGACAAAGACCAAGACTTCTGGAATAATGTTCTTTGGACAGATGAGTCTAAAATTGAATTATTTGAACACCAGAACAGAGGACATGTTTGACGTAGACCAAATATAGCATTCCAGGAAAAGAACCTCACCCCATCAGTGAAGCATGGAGGTGGAAGTGTCATGGTTTGGGGATGCTTTGCTGCAGCAGGACCTGGCCAGCTCACCATCATAGAATCCACCATGAATTCTACTGTGTATCAGAGGGTGCTTGAGGACCACATGAGACCATCTGTAAAAAAATTAAAGCTGAAGTGGAACTGGATCCTGCAATATGAAAATGACCCAAAACATACCAGTAAGTCCACCAAGGACTGGCTAAAAACTAAGAAATGGAGAGTCCTAGAATGGCCGAGTCAAAGCCCAGATCTTAATCCCATTGAGATGCTGTGGGGTGACTTGAAGCAGGCTGTACATGCAAGAAACCCCTCAAACATCTCACAGTTGAAAGAATTCTACATTAAGGAGTGGGGAGCTTTCCTCAGACCGATGCCAGAGACTGGTAGATGGTTACAAGAAGCGTCTCACTGAAGTTATTTCAGCAAAAGGGAGTAACACTTGGTGGTAGGGTGTCCTAACTTTTTCCTCATTCAGAATACACATTTTTGTTGAAATCTTTTGTTAAATGAGTAAAACAAGGTTAATTTTTGTTTTTTACCTTCAATTGAATCACCTTCTTTTCCAGAGAGGGCTGCACGGTGGCGCAGTGGTTAGCACTGCGGCAGCACAGTTTATCCTTGGCCGGGGGATTGTGGGGATCGTGGGATCGTGGGTTCGATCCCAGCCCCCGACCAACAGTGATCTGTGTGGAGTTTGCATGTTCTCCCCGTGTTGCGTGGGTTTACTCCGGGATTTCTCCGGTTTCCTCCCACATGCCAAAAACATGCATGTTAGGTTAATTGGCTGTTCTAAATTGTCCCTAGATATCTGTTTCCTATAGGCCCTTAGAATAGAGGGTTAGTATTAATGAAAGCGCTTTGAGTGGTCTTTGTGACTAGAAAAGCGCTATATAAGTGCAGGTTAGTTAGTTAGTTAGTTAGAGATGAATAAAAACAAGATCAGACATCAATATGTGGACATTTCTTCATAAAGAACTGAATATTTAATGGGGCATCCTAATTTTTTTCACATGACTGTACCATGGCATTTCCTTGCATGCTGGATGCGGAATCTGTCACAAATAAACGACTCGTTGCATATTTTAAGTGATTCACTGCGGCAAGCCAGATTTGTGATGCAATGCACCGTATTGGGTGGAAAACAGAGCATTAACTAGAATGGGAACTGTTTGCTCCGGTGACCACATCGCAGCCATAATGGAAAGAAAGCCAACTAAATTGTCATTCAGTCCATACAGCCAAGCATGTACAGTAAAACAAAATTACATTTTCTCCTCTCTCCATTGTCAGTCACATCCAGAATTGCTATGCATGGCACCACCACAACCAACTTTCCTTCCCACTTTCTATTATGCTGAGCACTAAGCTAGAAAGTACCATTTCTATATGGTCTTTGGTATGACTCAGCTGGGGCTTGAACCCACAACCTTCCAGCTGTGGGGCGGATGCTGTACGACTAGGCCGCCACTCCAGACTGAACACAGCTGCAGTCAGTGGAAATTAGGGGTAAGACAGAAGCTTTCAGTAGAAAAAAATGTAGCCACACAGACTGTAGTGGTGCTTGTTTTTTTAAAAGCTCTCATTATGTTATAAATAAAAAGTGTTGAAAGATACAATTCTTCCCGTTCATCTGAGTTCCAAACTCTCCTTAGCATCCACCTTCAACTCCTCTAAGGAAATGCCGAGACACTCCAAGCCAGTCACAACGTAATAAATCTAATGCACTGGATCTCCCTTGCGGTCTCCTCCCTGCTGGACTTGACAAAAAAATGCCACACAAAGACTTCCATGAGGCGTCCGAGTCAGATGCCCCAACACCCCAACTGGCTTGATTTACAGTAACTCTCAGTCAATCGTGAATGACTGAGAGATCTTGTATTTCTTTGAGTATCTTACAGTGTGGATGGTTATATATAATTAGAAAACATGATGTGGTTCAGATCCTGCAGAGTAAAACATCAAGCCCGACTCTGTTCAGATCACTAAAATTCAAAGTTGTTGTCTCATTAGCACTGAATGACGTCTGTTGAAAGCAAAAATCTGTTTATGCAATTTGACACAGCCTGTTCAGCCTTTCTGGTGACTGTCTCTGTTGCTTCCTTTTGCTTTTATTTTTTTACACTTAGGGCAGATGTGTTCTTATGTTTAAAAATGCAATATAGGTCAAAAACATTGGTGTTTGTATTACATGAGTGCCCTTCTAGTTTCCATTTAGAATCTGATGCCTGATAGCAATTGAGATTCCACATTAAAAACATTATCCTCACCTGTCCTTTCCATTAAGAAGCAGAAAAAAAACAGCCATAGATTTGCTGGAATATTACACACACACACACACACACACACACACACACACAACTGAACCGATGACAGCAGGCAGGACTTCAAAAGGTGAGACATCCCATAACTCTCATCAGTCTCCTGGCAATCCCCACTTTTTCCAGCCAATCATACTTTAAGAATGCTGAGAGTAAACAACTCCAGCTGAATGACAAGTTCCTCGAAGCTGTGGCCCTCTACTGTTGGATCTCCACAATCTGCACGTGTGTTGTGTGAGGTCGCCCTTGAAAATGATTTTCCACTGTAGATAAGGCTCGGTTCTGAGGAGTGGATATTTTGGTTTTACCTGTCATTTGGTGTTTGGCATTCTGCACCTAATAGGATGGGGATTTTCATTTTGACATGACCAGATCAAGCTTGTATCTACAGGTCAGGTCAAGTCACCTTTATTTATTCAGCGCCCTTTAATGGTCAAATATGTACACTTTTTTAGCAGGTTAAAATCAAAGGCTTGTTACCTAGAATTAGTGACTAATCCAGCTGTCAGCTGATGGTTGTTTTCTAGGTTTTGCTTTAATAGTTAATCCTCACAATATCAAAAATGAAATGAAATCACAGCTGCTCTCTGAGATCGTGCAAACCAAGCAGATCCTCATCTACGGCTGTAAATTTTGATTAATCAACTCTTTATTTTGATACTCATTCATACTTTCTATTTCTGCATCAGATCCCCTCCAGAGAGGCTGCCTTGAATCTTTGCTGTCTACCCAGGAGCTCCCTTGCACGAACTCCCTGCCTCCGACTGATTTACTGAGTTTGCTAAACAGACAGATTTACAACACATCCCCACTGAACCTTCAGCAGTCCACCAATGTCATCTTAGGATAACTCAGCTGGCCTGAGCTCTAGGCATTGAGATGCCGGCTCAGGTTTCTTGCATGGTGGGAAGTACACCCTGGTGCAGGAACAGAGAGAAAATCTATTTCGTTTTGTTCTGAGAAATCAGTCGGTCAAAATGTGTGCTTTTTTCTGCCAGCATTTCATTTTTTTACTCCTTTGATGGCATAAAAGCCTAGAAATTATGTTTATCTTTTCTTTTATTTGAAGTGTTGTTCAGTTTCTGTTTCGTCACAAGATGTCATTGGTTTGGTTAGGCATATTTCTCTCTTTTCTTTATAAATCAAATGTTTCTCAGCTTTGATCAAATTTGGGGCGGACTGTGGAACTATCCAGAGGATGTGGAATTGTAATACATGGTTACCCAGTGGGGGGCAAGTTTACAACCTGGGAAGTAATACAAAGTTAAAGTAGCTCAGGGATAAGGTGCATAGATCAGAATTTCAGGTGAGAGTTGCAGATGTCCATAAATCTCCACAGCTGTTTATTTTTAATCAGAAATTTTCAATTTCATACTGGGTGACCTGGCCAAGTCAACAGCCGTCAGGGGTTAAATATTACATTGATTTTCTTCCAGCATCCTTCATCTGTCAGCAATCAAAAGAGAAACATTTTGTTTCTGTGTACATTTTTATTCTCCTTGTGTTGAGTCATGTCCATAAAGTGCCATGGCAGCACACAGTGTTATTGTGTCTCTTGATGGAGACAATTGTTATAGCCCAGCTAGGAGTACTTCTGTTTTTAAAGCCAGTGGGCCACCCACAGTGAGGTACTGTATGTATGGGCTGAATTTCTGCTACTTCAGGCAGTTAACGGAGGAGACTGAAGAACGATTGGACTGATAATGGTGAACGGCAAAGATAGAACCCACAGATTAATATTATGTGTCCTTACCCATCGCATATCCCTGTAATCCAAAGTTAGACATTTGGAAAATTTTAGACTTCCATATCTGCCCCAACTCTTGATTTTTAATGATCTTGTATTTGGACAAAGATGTGTAAAAGGATTCATGAACAACTGGCTCTGAGCCTCTCTCCTTTATAGCATATGAGTATGTGAGGATAGATCTTCCATCTGTACTTCACCATCTGTCGTTCACCATCAAACCGATGATCCTGAAGGACAAGCTGCTGTGCGCAGGGGTGGACCAGCACCTGTCATCATGGATCCTGGACAACCTCACAAACCGGCCACAGTTTGTGAGAACCCGGGATTGTGTGTCCGACATGATCATCAGCAGCACGGGGGTCACCCAGGGAACGGTTTTGGCTCCCTTCCTGTTCACCCTTTATACTGCAGACTTCTCAAACAACACAACACATTGCAATCTACAGAAGTTCTCTGACGACTCTGCAATCGTCGGCCTCATCTCCAGCGGAGATGAAGCTGAGTGACAGAGGACTTTATCCAGGACTTCGTGGACTGGTGCCATCGGAACTGCCTCCAGATCAACGCGAGGAAAACTAAGGAGCTGGTGGTGGACTGCCGCAGGCAAGGACAACCCCTCACAGCACCAGTAAACATCCAGGGAACAGACATTGAGATGGTGACATCCTACAAGTACCTGGGTGTTCATCTGAACAATAAACTAGACTGGTCACACAATACTGACACACTCTAAAGAAGGGACAGCACAGGCTGTTCCTACTGAGGAGGCTCAGGTCTTTTGGTGTACAAGGGGTTCTCCTGAAGACATTCTACGACACAGTGGTGGCATCAGCCATCACTTTTGGAGTGGTCTGCTGGGGCAGTGGCATTACAGCAACTGATAGGAAGAGACTGAACAAACTGATCAAGAAAGCTAGCTCTGTCCTGGGGAAACGCCTTGACCCAGTGGAGGAGATAGGGGAGAGAAGGATGGTGGCTAAACTGTCATCTCTGCTGGAGTCCGAGTCCCACCCTATGCAGGACATATTGAACGCACTGAGGAGCTCATTTAGCAGTAGACTACATCATCCTAGGTGCGCAACCAAGAGGTTTCGCAGGTCCTTCCTACCTACGGCTGTCAGACTTTATAACCTAAGCAGGACTGCTCGCAGAGATAGTAAAAAAAAAACGTGACAACCTAATAGTATTGAATGCAAAAGACGCAACAGACTTGCACAAATGCTCCCCTCCAGTATACAACTAGGACAATATCAGTCGCTACGGAGGGTGACAATATGTATGGGTACATATTCATACTATGTAGGATAACTAAGTAATTTCAATTCAATTCAATTCAACTTTATTTATATAGCGCCATTTCACAGCAACAGTCATCTCATAGCACTATCAACTGTAGGGGGAACCCCCACAGTTGCAGAAAGACCCCAGGAATCAGGCGATCCCCTGTGAGCAAGCACTTGGCGACGGTGGAGAGGAAAAACTCCCTTTTAACAGGAAGGAACCTCCAGCAGAACCAGGCTTAGGGAGGGGCAGTCATCTGCTGCGACTGGCTGGGGGGTGAGGGGACAGAGAAGATGAAAAGAACAGACATGTAGAGAGCAAACAGCATGATGGGGACTCAATCTATGGGAGAGAACAAACAGATGTTAATGACCAGCAAAAAAAAAAATGTTTCATTGAGAGTGAAGAAAGGAGTGAGGCCCAGTGCATTATTGGAGGTCCCCCGGCTGACTAAACCTATTAGCAGCATAACTAAGGGAGGGTTCAGAAACACATGATCCCTCCCTAATTGTAGGCTATATCAAAAAGGTAGGTTTTAGCCCTATTCTTAAAAACAGAGATCGAGTTTGACTCCCGAATCCAGATTGGCAGCTGGTTCCACAGGAGAGGAGCTTGATAACTGAAGGCTCTGCCTCCCATTGTACTTTTGGAGATTCTAGGTATTACAAGTAATCCTGCATTTTGGGAGCGTAGTGCTCTGTTAGGATAATACGGTAGTATCAGATCTTTTTTTAAAAAAAGGAGCCTGATTGTTTAGAGCTTTGTAAGTAAGAAGAAGGATTTTAAACTTAATTCTAAACTCTGTGGGAAGCCAATGAAGGGAGGCCAGAACCGGAGAGATATGATCTGTCTTTCTAGTACCTGTTAAAACTCTTGCTGCAGCATTTTGGATCAGCTGAAGACTTTTAAAAGGTGTTTTAGGACAGCTTGATAATGAAGAATTACAATAATCTAATCTCGAGCTAACAAAAGCATGGATCAGTTTCTCAGCATCACTCTGAGACAAGATGCTCCTAATCTTGGCAATATTACGCAAATGATAGAAGGCAGTCTTAGAAACAAATTTAATATGTGAATTGAAGGACAGATCTTGATCAAAAATAATTCCAAGGTTCCTCACAGAGCTATTAAGAGAAAGAGTAACCGCATCCAAACTGAAAGTTTGATTTGGAAAGGTATTTCTAAGGTTTTTTGGACCAACAAGAATGACTTCAGTCTTATATGAATTTAATAACAGGAAATTACAAGTCATCCAAGCTTTGATTTCCTTAAGACAGGCTTCTAACTTGGCTAATTGATTACTATCATCTGGCTTCATTGGCAGGTATAATTGTGTGTCATCTACATAACAATGAAAATGTATACAGTGCTTTCTAATAATGTTGCCTAACGGAAGCATATATAAACTAAAAAGAGTAGGGCCTAGCACAGATCCCTGTGGAACTCCATGACTAAGCTTTGAGTTGAAAGAAAACTCATTATTTACATGAACAAACTGGAACCTATCAGATAAATAAGATCTAAACCACTGCAACGAAGTTCCATTAAGTCCAACATAGTGTTCTAATCTATCAAGTAGAATATTATGATCGATAGCATCAAAAGCTGCACTAAGGTCTAAAAGGATAAGTACAGAAACCAGTCCATTATCAGATGCGATGAGGAGGTCGTTAGTGACCTTCGCTAAGGCTGTTTCAGTACTATGATGGATTCTAAACCCAGATTGAAACTCTTCAAGTAAACCATTTCCCTGCAGGTGGTCAAATAATTGCGTAGCAACAACTCTTTCTAAGATTTTTGAAATGAAAGGGAGATTAGAGATTGGTCTATAGTTAGCTAAAGCTCCTGGATCTAGCGTTGGCTTTTTGAGTAAGGGTTTAATTACAGCCATTTTAAAAGCCTGCGGTACATGGCCTAAAGTTAATGAAGAATTGATTATATGAAGAATAAAGCTACCAATAAGTGGGAAGACTTCTTTAAATAACCTGGTAGGAATAGGGTCTAAAAGACAAGTTGAAGGTTTGGATGAGGAAACTATTTTGTCTAACTCACAAAGGTCGATTGGAGTAAACTTATCAAGACAGACATCAATTGAAGGAGTTGTAGTAGTTACAGTATTTAAGTTAACTGTGAGAAGAATCTGATTGATTTTATCTCTGATGGATGAAATTTTATTATTGAAAAAGTTCATAAAGTCCTGACTAGTAAGCTCTAAGGGAATGCTAGGATTGACAGAGTCCTGACTCTTTGTCAACCTGGCTACAGTGCTGAAAAGAAACCTGGGATTATTCTTGTTCTCTTCTATTAATGCAGAATAATAACTTGTTCTAGCTTTTCTAAGAGATTTTTTATAAATTAAAAGACGATTTCTCCAAGCTAAATAGATTTCATCTAAATTAGTGGAGCGCCATTTTCTTTCTAATTGACGAGTCTTCTGTTTTAAGCTACGAGTTTCTGTGTTGAACCAAGGAGTTAGAAATCTCTGATTAGACTTTTTCTTTTTTAAGGGGGCTATCAAGTCTAGAGTCTGATGCAGAGAAGCTGTAACACTATCCACCATGTTATCAATTACAGAAGGAGCAAGCTGTCTATAGCTTATTTCCATTGTGTTGACACATGGCATAGAGGAAACAATCTGCATAAATTTGGTAACAGCATCATCTGAGAGGCATCTACTGTAATAATATTTTTCTTTAGGAGCCAAATAGTCAGAAATAGTAAAATCAAAGGTTAACAGACAATGGTCTGACAGTACAGGGTTATGAGGAGACACTACAAGATTTTCTATTTCTATGCCATATGTCAGAACAAAGTCCAATGTATGGTGGAGGTAATGAGTAGAATTTCCTCCTTTCTGAGAAAACCCAATCGAGTCTAATATTGAATTAAATGCCACATTAAGGCAGTCACTATCTACATCCACATGTATATTAAAGTCCCCTACTATAATTATTCTATCAGATTTCAGCACTAAATCAGCTAAGAAATCAGCAAATTCGGATAAAAATTCTGAGTAGGTTGATGGGGGACGATAAACTATGGCAAATAAAATTGGATTTAACCTAAAATTGCTAAAGTGCCCAATACTGAGGACCAGGCCCTCAAAGGAATTATAACATGTTTTTTGCTTTACATTAACTAGTAATTTGGAATGGTAAATTGTTGCTACTCCTCCTCCACGACCAGAACTTCTGGGATTTTGACAGTTTAAATAACCAGAGGGAGTTGATTCATTCAAACCAACATAATCCTCTTGCCCTAACCAAGTCTCTGTAAGGGATATTAAATCAATCTGATGATCAATTAACAGATCATGGACTAACAGAGACTTGGGAGACCTAATATTTAATAAACCACATTTAATTTTTAAATTATGAGGAGGAACAGAGGCCAAATCATTCAGTTTAGAGGCTTTATGTTTAATTTGAGTTTTACCAATATTTTGCTTAATCACTTTGGGATGCTTATATATTATACTGTGGCACACATATTTTGGATGCTTTGTCTGCATATGTATAGCATTTTGTAACCTCACGAAGGAACAATAAGTCTGGACCTCCTGGGGATAACAGTAGGAGGTGGAGGTACCTTTAGCAATGACTCTGAAAGGACTTCCTGACCTCCTGGGGTCAGGTGGAGGAAGAAGAGGCCTGGGGGAGAGGTATTGTCAATGGGGGGTTTAATGACAATGTGATTCTGTACTTTGATGTCCCAGGTATAAAAGTGGGGGATTGGAATAGTTCGTTCTCTTTTCCTGTTTGAGAGATGGAGATGTGAGATGATTAATAAACCTGAATTGAGAAATAAATTCAGCCTCTTCATTTCACGCTCTCCACAATATTTTTATTTACTTTGGAGGGAGCAGACAATGATTCTCTGATGGGGAAGACAGGGGCCAAGTTGAGGGGTGGCGGATGAAGAGGAGCTGCAGAGAGGCGTGTAAGACTGCGACTCTGCTTCCTGGTCCCAACTCTGAGTAGTCAAGGTTTTGGAAATTTGGATAAAAAAGATGCCAGATTGTTAGATAAATGAGAAGCACCATCCAAAGTGGGAGGAATGCTGTCTCGTCTCATAAGACTAGGTTTTCCCCAAAATGAGCTCCAATTGTCAATGTAGCCCACGTCATTTTAGGACACCACACAGACAGCCAGCGGTTCAAGGATGACGAGCGGCTAAACATGTCATCACTGGTCAGATTGGGGAGGGGCCCAGAGAATACTACAGTGGCAGACATCGTTTTTGCAAAGTCACACACCGATTCTACATTAAGTTTCGTGACTTCCGACTGCCAGAGACGGATGTCATTAATGCCAGCGTGAATAACAATTGTGGAGTATTTACAGTTACTTTTAGCCAGCATTTTCGAATTTGACTCGATGTCACCTGCTCTGGCCCCAGGAATGCATTTGACTATGGCCGCTGGAGTCTCTAGGTTCACGTTTCTGACTACAGAGTCACCAATGATCAGAGTTTTTTCCTCAGCGGGTGTGTCGCTGAGCAGGGAAAAACGATTAGAAACGTGAACAGGTTGGAGGTGTACCGGGGCTTTGCGACTAGGCTTCCTTCTCACCCAGTCTCCTCGCTGCTGAGGAGAGCCGGAGGACCGCTAACGGGGTTAGCTATGCTAGCTAGCTCCGCTGCAGCTAAGGGGCGTCCGTCAAGAGTAACTGGCGCAGACGGTGTTTCAATGCAGCGGAGCCGGGATTCCAAATCAGACAACCTCACCTCGAGCGCCTCAAAAAGACAACATTTATTACATTTACCGTTATCACTAAAAGAGGCAGAGGTGTAGCTAAACATCTGACAGAGAGAGCACACCAGAGGAGGAGAGGAAGGAGAGCTAGTAGCCATCGTTAGTAGCTAACCCAAAAGCTCAGGAGAGTGAGGAGAGCAAACCACACAGACAGACAGCAAAACAGGAAGTGATGATACGTTACCACAAGGAAGTGACGATCAATCAGTCCAAGTAGACGGTTATGCTGTTTATTGCATCTAACTACAATGCTCTGCACTGTGTATATATATTTATGTGTACATACACTACCGTTCAAAAGTTTGGGGTCACCCAGACAATTATTTTGTGTTTTCCATGAAAAGTCACACTTATTTTACATTTTACAACCATGAGTTGTAAAATGAATAGAAAATATAGTCAAGACATTGACAAGGTTAGAAATAATGATTTGTATTTGAAATAATAATTTTTTCCAGATCTCAACCTGCTCAAAGGAAGGTCAGTTTTATAGCTTCTCTAACCAGCTAAACTGTTTTCAGCTGTGCTAACATGATTGCGCAAGGGTTTTCTAATCATCCATTAGCCTTCTGACGCAATGAGCAAACACATTGTACCATTAGAACACTGGAGCGATAGTTGCTGGAAATGGGCCTCTATACACCTATGTAGATATTGCACCAAAAACCAGACATTTGCAGCTAGAATAGTCATTTACCACATTAGCAATGTATATTAGATATTAGAGTGTATTTCTGATTAGTTTAAAGTTATCTTCATTGAAAAAAAGAGTGCTTTTCTTTCAAAAATAAGGAAATTTCTAAGTGACCCCAAACTTTTGAACGGTAGTGTATGTATATTAACTGCTCTTATTTTCTTATCTTCTAAATTATTGCTCTGAGTGTTGCTGTCCCTGTGCTGTTGCAATCCTGGAATTTCCCCATTGTGGGACTAATAAAGGCTTATCTTATCTTATCTTATCTCATCTTACTTGGCTAACAAATCTCCAGTCACACACTGCACTTGACATTGCCAAAGGCAAAACACACACCTTTCGATCAGACTAAGCCAAATATGCAACGTGGTTCAATGAAGTACTTTGTAGAGAGATTCACATAAATTCTGTTGATCACAACTTCCTATAATGTTTATAGGTTTGGCAAAACTATTGCTTATTTTTGCTTTCTGTGCAGCCTAAAACGGGGAAGACACATTTGCTGTCAAGTGGTTGGAAGGGTTGTAAAAACAGTTTGTTCAAGATCCAGTATGCTGTATGTTTATTGCTTTATTTGATGGTAAGATTAAAGCAAATAGTGATAATCCCGATCCTGCACAAGAAACAGTTTGGTTGTACTGCATATTTTAATGTAGCAGTTCTAGATTAAAGACTGTTTCACACTGTTGCATGTGAAAAAGCAGTGTGGGCTTGCTAGCCCCAAGCTTAGTCACATTTCCTGAATTAGCCCGCGTGTCCACCAAACGCGTTTTTTCTGCTCTGGGCAATGGTTTTCTATTCATTCTCTATGTAGTCCAGCGTTTACAGCGCTGAGCACCCTCGGCGCTGAAACACTTTGAGCGGTGGATGTTTTTTGTCATGGCAGTCAGGGCACTCAGGCAACTTTTCAGACTACAGCTGTGCTCATCAATATCAGACCTTTCTAAGCAGCCAGTCAGAATTAAGGAAGGGCGGGACATGGGACGGCGATACAGTCTCTACTCAGACTCCTGTTTTCAGTGTCATCATATTTTGCATCCAGAACTGCTACCGATGCTAGAATATGTTTCCTGTCCATTGTTATTTAGAGGTTGCTATTAAAAAATAAGTAGAAAGTCTGACTATAGGAAATAGCGAAAGTGCTGAGCTGAGAGTGACAAGCTGTTGCTGGGATACAGGGCACAGACTTTTTTTTCCAGAGCGCAGCGCACAAGCGCTGAAAAAAAAACCACTCAGGGCGGTCGGGCGACAAAAAACGCATTTGGTGGACACGCAGCCTAAGGCTCATAACATTACAGCGTGTTTTATAGGGATGGCAATCACCTGAGGCCCCATGATACGATATTATCACAATACTTGGGCCGTGATGTGATACTGTCATGGTGTTGTTATATGCTGAATATTGCGATATATATTGTGATTTTCCATCCCAATCTTTGCGTTGTTCAACTCCTGGTTAGATCTTAGGAGTTTCTCCTTTGTTGTGCTGACCTAATCAGACAGTGAGCATTTAGCACCATCTAGTGGACTGAAAAGTCAGAGGGTTTTTTTTGTTTGTTTTGTTGTTTTCATTGTGGTGCTTTTAACACACACACCACCACATTTTGACCAAGAAGTAACGTCACATGAAAAAATGTATATATAATTGGTCCAGGGATTGAGGTATCTGCAGCTATTTTTTTCACACACAAATATGACTGAATCCAGGTTTTGTATAGTAGCGCTTCTTATTTTATATTTCTATTGTCCATTCTTGATTAAATAAGCTTACATTAATACCTGTGAAACAAGTACTGACCTGTAGCAGCCAGTAGTGACAAACAGAAATATTGTGGCCAGTTTCTCTTTAATTAATTGATAAGTGTCCAGAATAAAGAACAAAGACTCAAATAAAATGATGACAGCCTTTCTTAATAATAATAATAATAATAATAATAAAAAAAGCAAGAAAGAAAATTACCACAGATGTTAATAGTCACACTACATACAACCAGAGAATAAAAAGTGGATTATAACCACAAACATGCAATAATAGAAAGAGACCTATGACCTTCTGCTGGTCCCCTGTACTGTCCCAGCCCCACCCCCTCCTCCCTCCATGATGCCTTTCTTGCTTTGTGTGTTCATTCCCTTTCCCCTCGTGTGTGCTGGCGGTGGATGCACACTCAGTTGAGTTTGGTGTTGGGTGGTTGTGCCCATTGCGGCAGGGCAGCGGCTGGCTGGTGTTCTGGTGGGTCTCGCCTCTCCTGTCCCTACCTGTGTGTGTGTTGGGGGGGGGGGGGGTTGGGGGGGGTCACTTGGGGGATATCCTCTGGCTTTCCTCTTCTTGGGTGTGTCCCGCTAGAGGTGGCCCTGCTGGTGCTGGACTGGTTGGGGGGGTGGGCGGGGGTCGGCTGTGGTGGAGGGTCGTGTGCCAGTTGCCGCTGGCAGAGGTGAAGCTGTCTCCAAACCGCTCAACCTGAGCTGTCCCTCTGATATACCCATTTCTAATCCTGTCCCTCCTATTCACTCCCAGTGAAAATCTTAGCATCTTCAACTCTGACACCCCCAGCTCCATCTCCTGTCTTTTTGTCTGCAGCACTGTCTCCAAACCATACATCATAGCAGGTCTTACTACCGTCTTGTAAATCTTCCCTTTCGCTCTTGCTGCTACCCTTCTGTCACAAATCACCTCTGACACTCGTCTCCACCCACTCCACCCTGCCTGAACTCTCTTCTTCACCTCTCTTGTGCATTTTCCATTGCTTTGGATGGTTGACCTCGGGTATATAAACTCATCTACTTTCACTACCTCTACTCCTTCCATCTTCACTGTTACACCTGCCTCTCTGTCATTCACACTCATGTATTCTGTCTTGCTTCTACTGACTTTCATTCCTCGTCTCTCCAGTGCATACCTCCACCTCTCCAGGTTCTCTTCCACCTGCTCCCTACTCTCACTGCAGATCACAGTGTCATCTGCCAACATCATGGTCCACAGAGACTCCTGCCTGACCTTGTTTGTCAGCCTGTCCATCACCGTGGCAAACAAGAAGGGGCTCAGAGCCAGTCCCTGATGTAACCCCCCCCCCCCCAAGCCTATCTGTCACTCCTACTGCACACCTCACCAGCATCTTGCTGTCCTCAAACATGTCCTGTATCACCCTCATGTACTTCTCTGCCACTCCTGACTTTCTCATACGGTACCACACTTCCTCTCTTGGCACCCTATCATATGTTTTCATTAGATCTACAAAGACACAGTCTAACTCCTTCTGACCTTCTCTATACGTCTCTGTCAGCACTCTTAAGGTGACTTCACATCAAACGCGAATGGGCAAATTTTTTGCGCAGCATGATTACATAACTCAATGTAAATATGGGTGTTTTTATTTATTAGGGGTCCAATGTGTGACATTGGTGGCAAAATTTAAAATTGATCAAATCTGCACATGAAATTGACTAATCACTATCCAATTGTGTCAGGTTTATGAAACTATTAACTATTTTCTTAACGGCATTCGCGTTCAGGAACCCTTGAGGATGAGAGCTCACTTCAACTACTTGTAAATGGAGACGTAAACGGGACACTTGGGCTTTTGTTTCCCCGTGTGCCAATGCACTTTGCAATGGCACACGTTTTACACGAAACAACTTCAATACTTCCAGTATTTTTCACGCATCAAAACTCATCAACAGCTACATTTTCATGACATATTAAGATGTGATAACGTGTATACATACCTTCAAATTCTCCCTGTTTGTTGGATAAGACGTAAAATCACAAAAGGCGTAAATGCGGGACACGGAAGTTTGGACCTTCGATAACTTCAATATAAAGTGGCCACGGTTAATCCTCTCCACATGGGTTGAGCACATCCGGGGTAGAGAAAATAAAAGTGCTTTCCCAGGGCGGTCACCTCGCCAGAACGACCAAGAACGAAGACGTAAATTTTTTAAAGGACACCATATTCGATGTGTCATAAATGTTTGAGATTTTATTGAAATATTCTACATCTGAGCTTCACAAAGACTGATCTCCTTTTTACGTGTATGGTTTGGGATTTGCAAGGTGCAAAGTGAAAAGCATCAGCACTTCCTGTTTTCTGGTTACTTTACCAAATAACTTGCATGTTGCTGCGTAAATTCGGGGACACGGAAATTTATGTCGTACGAGTAAATTTGCAGGGGTCGCCGTACAAAAACCATAGATCCGATCACATTGGGGAATGTTTTATTTTGAATTTGCATTACAACTCTGTTATCTCTTGCATAAATGAGTAGAAAGAGTTACTCAGAGATCACTTTACAGTACTTTGAAATTGATGCGATTTTCATGTCACACAAAAACTGGGAAAAATGAGGGGACACGACCAATAGTTTCGATTCTAACGGCAAAAGCAATGATTTTTTTTTAAAATTGCAATTGCAAAGTCTGAAACTCTTTTATGTTCCCTTGCATATTATAAAAACGAAACCGACATCTGCAAATTACAGAAAAAGAGAGCGCTTGAAAGTCGGATACCCCTGATATAGTGCACTGGACCCCCCCCAAAAAAACAAAACACCCATATACGTACCAATTGTTGGATGTTGTTGGGTTATCATGGTTGGCACGCCTCTGCAACATTGCGTGGAGGTCGGGGGCAGTGCCTTTGGCATGGCAAACCGGGATGGTGGTTCCTCTCTTCAAAAAAGGGGACCGGAGGGTGTGCTCCATCTTTAGAGGGATCACACTCCTCAGCCTCCCTGGGAAGGTCTATGCCAAGGTACTGGAGAGGAGAGTCCGGCCGTTGGTCGAACCTCGGATTCAGGAGGAGCAATGTGGTTTTTGTCCTGGCCGTGGCACATCGGACCAGCTCTTTACCCTCTCGAGAATTCTTGAGGGTTCGTGGGAGTTTGCCCAACCAGTTAACATGTGTTTTGTGGACTTGGAGAAGGCATTTGACCGCGTCCCTCGTGGATTTTTGTGGGGGGTACTTCGGGAGTATGGGGTATCGGGCTTGTTGTTATGAGCTATTCGGTCTCTGTACGACCGTTGTGAGAGTTTGGTTCATATTGCCAACACTCGGTCGGAGTCATTCCCAGTGAGAGTTGGACTCCGCCAGGGCTGCTCTTTGTCACCGATCCTGTTCATAATTTTTATGGACAGGATTTCTAGGCGCAGCCAGGGAATGGAGGGTGTCATGCTTGGTGACCACAGGATCTCATCTCTGTTGTTTGCAGATGATGTTGTCCTGTTGGCTTCATCCAGCAATGACCTACAGCTCTTGCTGGGATGGTTTTCCGCTGAGTGTGAAGCGGCTGGGATGAGAATCAGCACCTCCAAGTCCGAGTCCATGGTCCTCAGCCGGAAAAAGGTGGATTGTCCTCTCCGGGTTGGGGACAGGCTCCTGCCCCAAGTGGAGGAGTTTAAGTATCTTGGGGTCTTATTCACGAGTGAGGGGAGAATGGAGCGAGAGATTGACAGACGGATTGGAGCAGCATCTGCAGTGATGCGGACGTTGTACCGGTCTGTTGTGGTGAAGAGGGAGCTTAGTTCTAAGGCAAAGCTGTCGATTTACCAGTCAATCTACGTTCCTACTCTCACCTATGGTCACGAGCTTTGGGTAATGACCAAAAGAACGAGATCATGGATACAAGCAGCTGAAATGAGCTTTCTCCGTAGGATTGCTGGACTCACCCTCAGAGATAGGGTGAGGAGCTCAGTCATCCGGGAGAGGCTCAGAGTAGAACCGCTGCTCCTCCACATTGAAAGGAGTCAGTTGAGGTGGTATGGGCATCTGATTAGGATGCCTCCTGGACGCCTCCCACTTGAGGTGTTTCAGGCACGTCCCACTGGGAGGAGACCCCGGGGCAGACCCAGGACTCGGTGGAGAGACTATGTCTCCCAGCTGGTCTGGGAACGCCTTGGTATCCTCTCTGAAGAGCTAGAGCAGGTGGCTGGGGAGAGGGAAGTCTGGGCTTCTCTGCTTGAACTGCTGCCTCCGCGACCCGGACCTCCGGAAAAGCGGTAGAAGATGGATGGATGGTAAATATACGTATGAATAGACATGAATTCACTGTCTGGGTGAGATGCAGGCAAAGCTGAATTTATATCTTCTGCAGCAGTGTTCAACCTGCTGTTGAAATCCCCAAAATAGCATCATGCTTAGGTTTACATTATCCAACGAGGGGGACGGGGTGCTCACCTGAAAAAGTTGTCCCTGCCTTGAAAACTTGATGGGTGTTTCTGTTGCTAGCTTGCTAGCCTTGTTAGCACGTCCATGGCAGGAATCCATGGGTAAATAACTCCGACGTCCCCATTCAGCTAAAGAGCTCCCGGTCCATCTGTCTCCAGGTGAGCGTCAGTCTCATTTTCAAAGTAGTTTACTCTCCAGTGTTGATACTTTTCCTCAGATGATGGCGCTATCCCTTGGACGTGAACACGCAAATGTGTGATTTCGTGTGTGATTGCCTCTTTCCATTGACTTTGGATGGATTCGCAACGCCCGTTCACGTTTGGTGTGAAGGCACCTTAGCAAACATTGCATCTGTAGTACTTTTTCTTGGCATGAAACCGTACTGCTGCTCACTGATTGTCACCTCTCCTCTTAACCTGGCTTCAACAACTCTTTCCCATATCTTCATAGTGTGGCTGATCAACTTTATGCCTCTGTAGTTACTACAGCTCTGAGCATCACCTTTGTTCTTGAAAATTGGTACCAAAACACTTCTTCTCCACTCCTCAGGTGTCCTCTCACTCTCCAAGATTATGTTAAACAGTCTACTTAAACAGTCCACTGCCATCTCTCCTAAACATCTCCATACCTCTACAGGTATGTCATCTGGACCAAGCGTCTTTCCATTCTTCATCATCTTCAAAGCTGCCCTCACTTCTGCCTTGCTAATCCTCAGGACTTCCTTGTTCACCATCTTTCCTTCATCCATCCTCCCCTCTCTTATTTTCTTTATTCATCAGCTCTTCAAAGTCCTCCTTCCACCTTCTCAACACACTCTCGTCATTTGTTAGTACATTTCCATTTCTGCCCTTAATCAACCTAACCCGCTGTACATCCTTTCCACCTCGAGCTCTCCGTCTAGCCATAATGCTTATTCATATTCATAAATGCAAATGTTCTTATACCTTTAACTCATTTAGCTTATAGTCCAGTTAGCAATATTCTTAATTTTAATGACAGTTAATAAAAGATACAAAGTGTACCCATAATGCACTGTCATACAGACTTCATGAGAAAACTCTGTATGATGTACACAATCCACTCAAAAAGCTATGAGCTTGCACTGTGAGGCAGATGACTGGAGGCTGATAACAAAGTAAAAATGAATCTGGTTCTGATGAAGTTCCAGTGAAAGAGGGAGTCTTTATTTTTTTCTAAAGCACTGTGAAGAGGCCTGCCGTGATTACCACAAGTATTCACAACAGTATTCAGTGCTGCAGTTCTGACATCCAATTTATCAAGCAAATTTTTTTCTAGTTGCGCCAACAACAAATAGCATATTGTTTTGTTTTGTTTTGTTTTTAAATAATGAATATCGCAGCCAAGTAGAATGTTTGATTCTTTCAAAAGAGAAACTGTTTAGTTTAATGTTTATTTGAAAGGGACTTTACATACTAATGAACATTAATAAAAATGTAAGTATGCCAGATTTAGCAATACTGCTAATTTGCATCTGTAGTCCCCTGTTTCATAGTAAATAAGACTTAAACCTTAATAACTGAATGATATAATAAAAAAATATAACTCAAATATGAGATATTTTAGTGTCATATGATGTGCATACGTGGTGATCCTGAGACAACCAATCAGAGCATCATGAAAACATTGAAAAAGATTGCCAAGGTCACCTGCTTGTCCAATCAATGATAGATTTATAACTGTATAATGGTGTGTGCGTAATCATTATCGCTGGGATATTTAATGTGTTAACTATTTCGATTAATGTAGTCCTCACTTCCTGAGTTGGTGTCGGCAGTTGTGACTGATTTGCCTCAGCAGCTGGCTTAGCTTAAAATAAGGGTAGCTCTTGCTTTCCAGGGTTTAAATTTGCAACGTTTACACCATACTAAACTGATCCTCCGGCGCACTCAGGGCACCTTAAGTGTGCTACCTCATCCTGCACACCCACTCCGCTTCAAACCCACGCACCTGGTGTAGTGCTCATTGATTGGCACTGCTCAATCAATAGCATAAGAGGGAGAATTTCTTTCAGAGTGAGCAGAAGAAAACACCAAGAGAACAGAAAATGTTAGCTCCTATGCTTTTTTCTCCTTTTATTCTATCAGAAAATAGGCCGAACTTTTGCTATGAATGGGTGAAAGTGAGAGTTCCATCCAGACTGGTTTTTATTAGAGATTTAAGTATGCTTCACTTAGCCTCGTAAAGGTCTGTAGTGTGAGACAGCTGTGGTAAACACAGGCCGTGCGTAACCCAGTAGTAAATCTCAGCTGAATTATAATGTTTAGACAGACAGTAACACAACATGAAGATTGATGTTGGGTACAATTTCCCATTTAGAGGTCTGTTTGCCGGAAGATTGAAAGAATTGCTCAACGTGTTTCCAGGCTGCTTTCTCCAGTGAGGGCTTCAAACACTGTTGTCTTTTATATGCCTTCTTACACTGTGGACAGATAGTTCACCCGGCTCTGCAATTAATATGCCAAGTGGTGCCAAGCCTCACAATGTCACTTTTCACTTACATCCCCAGCAATGTTTATGTCTTTCCCTCTCATGTCAGACCCCGTGCAAGGTAAACACCTTGCTCTGACAGGTTGCTGCACACCTTTTTTTTTTTCTTCATCCTTGCTCACTCTGTGTGTTTCCATGGCACTCGTTTACTAGCTGGTGACATTGTGGAGGTCAGCGGCGAAGATGGAGGCGACCACCTCAGAGCGCCCATCACTCACACATCAAAGTATTTACACACGCGGAGGGAGAGTCCCCGCGTAAGAAGGCACAGGTGACCACCTCTGAGTGCCCATCACTTCACACGCACATTGTGTAAACATGCGCAGACAGGCAGCGCTTGTGCCAAAAGGGGTCACAGATGACCGATCACTTCACACGCCTGTGCACACCCGGAGTTGGCTTTTCCATGCAGAAGGTTTTTCCCTCTGTACAGCGAAACGTGCGCCTCGGTGGTCAGCTGCCATTTTAACATATACTGCTGCCAGCTGGAAAAACATAGCTAGCGGCATGTGTCACCACGAGGCTGGGCAGCAGACGTTCATTTTTTCCTCTTTTATGTGGGGCGCTGTTTACATGCACCATTTAGTCATGGACCACGCGAGTGCTAGCATACCCCAAAACAAAGATGACACACGCACCTGTCCTGCACTGTCTATATCACTTATGTCATTATTGCATATGATGCGTGCACATTATACAGTATTTAAGACACCAGATTATGTGGTATATAATCTTGCAGGGGTAGGAACCTTTGTGGTGTCTGCATGTTCTCCCTGCGCTGCGTGGGTTTACTCCAGGAGCTCCGGTTTCCTCCCACAATCCAAAGACATGCATGTTAGGTTAATTGGTCATTCTAAATTGTCCCTACGTATCAGTCTCCTATAGGCCCTTAGAATAGAGGGTTAGTACTAGAGAAGCACTTTGAGTGGTCTTTGAGACTAACAAAAGTGCTATATAAGTTCAGGTCCTTATCTTTTATATACCTGTGTAACTGACAGCAAAGTTGGCATAACTACCAGTATTCTTAGTCTGTACATGAGTGATGGACTCAACATGAACCTATAATACACGCAATGTTTTGTTTTTTTTTCCAGCCACATGTACTGCCACTAAATCGGGCTTAGGTATAGCAGGCGACCTGAGCTTGATCCTGCCATTACACACAATAAACTTCACTTTTAACACATCACATCCCAGACATGCTCTTCTAATTTAACGGTCTATTTATGCAGCAGAACGTTTCCCACCTCCCACGCTAAGTTGGTGCCACCATGCCACCTTGCCCTGCGCTGCTGAATGTTGTTAAACCCCTCCAACTACCCCAGCATCCAGCTGCAGGCTCCAGTGGAAGTCTGTGGTTATATATTTTAACATCTCTCCCCAGTGGGGCGGCAGTGGCTCAGGAGGTAGAGCAGGTCGTCCAATAACCACATGGTTGGCGGTTCGAATCCCGCTCTCCCCGGGTATCCTGCCGTTGTGTCCCTGGGCAAGACACTTCACTCCAGTTGCTCCTGGTGGGCCTGGAAGCGCCATGTTAGGCAGCATGCCGCCATCAGTGTGTGAATGGGTGGATAGCAGGATCTGTAAAGCGCTTTGGTCATCAAGAGATGAGAATAAAAGCGCTATATAAGTGAATGCCATTTACTACTCCATGCATCTTTTGCAAGACATGATAAGCAAGAGCCAAGATGCTGACGTGTAATTAATCGATGCGTAATTTCAAACATGAGCTTTTTGATGTAGAGAACTGTATAGAGGAGGTGGTATAGATAGGCGGAAGACATTTGGAGAAATAGAGTGAGAGGGTGGGGCACAGAAAGAAGAGTCAATGGAAGCAAAAAGGGAAGGATGGCATTTATAGAGGTATGGGAGGAGGAAGCGTGCCTGGGGTGCACAGATTCTACTAAAATTATCAACAATGCAATAGAGAGCCTAAGTCACGCTGCCTCTCCGTCCGCACATGGGACCTTAAATCGAAAAAAATTCTCCGTTGAAATGAATGGTAAGAGCGAAATTATCTTTTGATCCCGATCAAATTTTGCCACGAGTTACACACGTGATGTTTGTCAATTTAAAATATAATTTTCCATGTAAATAACGGTGTAGGTTGTTGTCTAACTGTTAAGGTATAAGGTTATGAAAATATGTAAATTAAAAGACTACAAACACAGAGGCACGTACCTGACGTCATGTGTTCAAAGTGCACCCAGGGTGACGTAACTAACAGTCCTCTGGATCAGCTGCAGCCCTCAAAATACAAAACAATACCTTTGTGCTATTTTTCTCCTCTTTGCATCCTTCTTTCATGGGTCAGGAAACAGGAAGTGAGGTTTTAGTAATCTCCCGCCATGATTGTGTTTAGTGATGTGGGATGATGGGAGATGTTGTCCTGTAATCGTTTTCACAAAAACTAAATATTACGCTATTATATGACAACCAACACCTTTAATTACATAAAATTACTTTTTAAATTGACAGACATCACGTGTGTAACTTGTGGCAAAATTTGATCGGGATCAAAAGATAATTTCGCTCTTGCCATTCATTTCAGTGGAGAATTTTTCCAATTTAAGGTCCCATATGTGGACATAGAGGGGGCGTGATTTAGGCTCTCTATTAAGCAATATTACACGCTTTTATACAACAATTCCATGAGCACAATAATACAGGACAAAATATTATGATTTTTGTTTAGTTTAACCAGTTATCTTGCTCCACGAAGAAAAATGGTCCCTTCTGAGTGGACCTAGTTAACCATTGCTAAGCACCTCAGTGAGCATAATATAGAAAAGAATAGGCCTATAGTCATTTTACACACATGTAACCAATTTGAATATTGTCCAGTGCAGAAGTCAGTTTTTATATACATACATTCCACCTGTTGAGTACGTTTTGCAGGTCATGTTGAATCGTGGCAGTGGCTAGTTTGTTCTTAGCTTGTTAGTAATTTAGCTTCAGCACATCTCCATGAAGTTTCTGTGCACTTTGCTAGCTTTTTCCTGGCGTTTTGAGATTAAACAAATAGTCTGTCACCACAAAGGCATCGTGGTTGGCTCATTGAGACAATAAATCCAACTCTAACTTGTCTATTTTGTTGTAAACAAATGTGAGAAATATCTAGTGAGATTCTCACAAGGGCGGAACTTCCGAGTCATGGAGATCTGGATTTTTAGGACTGGCTCTTTTCAAACTGTAGAAATTAAAGTATCCAACACAGTATTACAATTCTCATATTATTATTATATTATAAAAAGCCACAGCTATTAACTATAATTTAAAGATTTTTTTAAAAAAAAATCTGAAGCAGAGTGTTACATAATCAGTGAAACATCCAAATGTGATTATCAGGGAATATAATAACCCCTGGAATCCCTATTGTCCAATCAAATTGCTCATTCAAAACTAACTATTGTATAATGTGTGTTGTATAACTAGATTTAGGCTATCTGGCTAGATGCCAATATTCTTTTTATTTCCTAAATCTATAGAATTTAGTTAGCATTATTGAGTTAGTTAACTAGCTGTTAGTGTCTAACAGGCAAACAGTTAGCTATGTTCTGCTATTAGCCTAGCAAAACTGCATGGGTCAAGTTGACCTGACAAGCATATACGCCATTTTAAAGCTAGAAGTCACATACAACCAGATGTAACAGGTAAGGGAGTGAAATGAAACGGACTCCTTCAGAACTTGGCACCAGTCAGAAAGACTTTATTTTTAAACAGACTTATTTTGTAGCCAGAGTTAATATCATAATTTTCATGAAATGTTTTGAGCGACTGGTATCCCAGCACATCAGGGACTGTCTCCCGCACTCCTTCGACCCCCACTAGTTCGCCTACAGGGTGAGCCAGTCCAGGGACGACACTATCACCACTACACTCCACAGAGCGCTGCGTCCCCTGGAGAACCCAAGGAGCTACGTGAGGATGCTCTCTGTGGACTACAGCTCAGTATTCAACACCATCATCCCGAATATCCTGATCAACAAACTGCACCACCTCCAGATCCCCCCCACCTTCTCCTGGTTAAAAATTTTTCTCACTATCCACCCACAAACAGTCAGACTTGGCCCCCACCATTCCTCCACACTATCACTCAGCACTGGCACTCACCAGGGCTGCGTGCTAAGCCCTCTACTGTATGCCCTCTACACCCTTGACTGTATTCCAACCCACCCAACCACCGTCGTGAAGTGCGCAGATGACACCACCTTGGTTGGGCTCATCAATGATGATGACGAGAAGGTATACAGGGCGGAGGTCGAGAATCTGCTGATATGGTGCTCAGCAAACAACCTGAAACTGAATGTCCATAAAACCAAAGAACAAACAGGACCACACCCCCCTCCTCACAAATAGAGACTGCGTGGAAACTGTCACCACCTTCAGGTTCCTGGGCACCCATATCTCCTCTGACCTCTCCTGGTCTGTCAACACCAAGACCCTGGTGAAGAAAGCCCAGCAGTGACTGTACTTCCTCAGTGTACTAAGGAAGAACAACCTGGACCAGATGCTACAGCTGGCCTTCTACTGCTGCTCAGTAGAGCGCGTGCTCACCTACTGTCTGGGTGTGTGGTACGCCGGCTCCACGGCTGAGAACAGGAAGGCTGTGCAGAGGCTCATCAACACTGCCCAAAAAAATCAGCAGCAGCCCTCTGCCCTCCCTGGAAGGCATCTTCAGATCATCTTGTCTCAGAAGGATCAAGGAGACCCCTCACATCCCGCCCTCCACCTGTTTGACCTGCTTCCCTCTGTATGATGGTTCAGATCAATCAGGTCCCACACCGCCAGACTGACAGTTTCTTCCCCTGGCCCATCTGGACTGCAAACAGTCAGAGCCCCCTCCCCTCCACTCCCCTCCCCCACAACACTCACATACATAGACCTGAGGTCCTTTTAATTATCATTAAAAAACTTACCTGTTTTTGCACTCTGCACTTTTCATGTATATTGATCCATCCACAAAGTCACTACCAATGTGTGTATTTTTATACTTCTTATCATTCTACTTAATTTGTGCTATTTTATTCAAATGTGTGCATTGTTACTCTATTTTTATATATATCTCTTTTTCATACTTTACTGCACTGTAGCCTGGTGGCACACCCACAATTTTGTTGTACTTTACAACTGTACAATGACAATGAAGCCTTTTCTATTCTATTCTATTCTATATGCTGGCCAAAAAAATACAAAAAAATATTCACATTACCTTCATAATACAGTTATCATAAGCACATACAGTCCATAGTTAGACAGATAAGGGTTAAACCATACTTCCGTCCAAAAAGGTGGTCAGAAAAGGTGGGGGGCAATGATAAATAGCTCTCCTCTACATTCACTGTTAAAGCGCTCTTGGATATTTATTTGCTACAATGAAATTGGAAACTGAATAGTCTATGTCAATCGATATCAGCAGAACACAGAACACTCTGTTCTTTTTGCCTTTCTGCTTGCAGGTGTGATCCAAATCCTGATCACTGCTGTCAAGTGTAATATGACAGATCCTCTATCTGATCACTCAGTCAGTAAAATTGCATGGTTGCACATGTTTGCTATCATTTAAAGATTTTCTTTTACACTCTCTGGCCCTAAAAAGATATAAAAGCTAAGTCTTATTTTTGTCAGGGCTACTACTCTAAAATATAGTTTAACATTAAAAAAGCCATATCAGTGCTCACTGTGTTTAGAGTGCATGTTGTATTAGAGAAAGTGTTTGTCTGTTATGAATTTTGTGAAGACGTTTGTTCACACTGTTTCACTTTTAAGTTGATTTTATGCCCTTTTAAAATAAAAGCACCAATGGGGCTTGTGCCTTGGTGTGGAGGGGCACACCCCGTAGCACACTCACACACAGATGCATTGACACACTACAGCATGCCTCGTTTCACTCATCCATAAAAATGGGCATAATAGACATTTTTATTGTGTTTAAATTTAGTCCAACCATGACATGGTGCAGCAGAGCTGTCCTTAGCTTACCTCACAGCACCAGCTAAATTCATAAAATACATGTTTTTAAAAGGTGACAGAGACTGTAATGTGTACACCATATGTATGTGTGTATATATATATATATATATATATATATACATATATATATATATACAGTATCTCACAAAAGTGAGTACGCCCCTCACATTTTTGTAAATATTTTATCATATCTTTTCATGGGACAACACTGAAGATATGACACTTTGATACAATGTAAAGTCGTCATCACTGTACAGCTTGTATAACAGTGTAAATTAGCTGTCCCCTCAAAATAACTCAACACACAGCCATTAATGTCTAAACCGCTGGCAACAAAAGTGAGTACACCCCTAAGTGAAAATGTCCAAATTGTGTCCAATTAGCCATTTTCCCTCCCCTTTGTCATGTGACTCGTTAGTGTTGCAAGGTCTCAGGTGTGAATGGGGAGCAGGTGTGTTAAATTTGGTGTTATCACTCTCACACTCTCATACTGGTCACTGGAAGTTCAACGTGGCACCTCATGGCAAAGAACTCTCTGAGGATCTGAAAAAAAGAATTGTTGCTCTACATAAAGATGGCCTAGGCTATAAGAAGATTGGCAACACCCTGAAACTGAGCTGCAGCACGGTGGCCAAGTCCAGACAGTGGTTTAACAGGGCAGGTTCCACTCAGAACAGGCCTCGTCATGGTCGACCAAAGAAGTTGAGTGCACGTGCTCAGCGTGCTCAGCGTCATATCCAGAGGTTGTCTTTTGAAAATAGATGTGAGTGCTGCCAGCATTGCTGCAGAAGATGAAGGGGTGGGGGGTCAGCCTGTCAGTGCTCAGACCATACGCTGCACACTCCATCAAATTGGTCTGCATGGCTGTCGTCCCAGAAGGAAGCCCCTTTTAAAGATGATGTACAAGAAAGCCCGCAAACAGTTTGCTGAAGACAAGCAGACTAAGGACATGGATTACTGGAACAATGTCCTGTGGTCTGATGAGACCAAGGTAAACTTATTTGGTTTAGATGGTATCAAGCGTGTGTGGCGGTAACCAGGTGAGGAGTACAAAGAGAAGTGTGTCTTGCCTACAGTCAAGCATGGTGGTGGGAGTGTCATGGTTTGGGGCTGCATGAGTGCTGCTGGCACTGGGGGGCTACAGTTCATTGAGAAAACCATGAATGCCAATATGTACTGTGACATACTGAAGCAGAGCATGATCCCCTCCTTTCGGAAACTGGGCCGCAGGGCAGTATTCCAACATGATAACGACCCCAAACACACCTCCAAGACGACCACTGCCTTGTTAAAGAAACTGAAGGTAAAGGTGATGGACTGGCCAAGCATGTCTCCAGACCTAAACCCTATTGAGCATCTGTGGGGTATCCTCAAACGGAAGGTGGAGGAGCTCAAGGTCTCTAACATCCACCAGCTCCGTGATGTCATCGTGGAGGAGTGGAAGAGGATTCCAGTGGCAACCTGTGAAGCTCTAGTGAACTCCATGCCCAAGAGAGTTAAGGCAGTGCTGGAAAATAATGGTGTCAAAATATTGACACTTTGGGCACAATTTGGATATTTTCACTAGGGGTGTACTCACTTTTGTTGCCAGCGGTTTAGACATTAATGGCTGTGTGTTGAGTTATTTTGAGGGGACAGCAAATCCACACTGTTATACAAGCTGAACACTGACTACATTGTATCAAAGTGTCATATCTTCAGTGTTGTCCCATGAAAAGATATGATAAAATATTTACAAAAATGTGAGGGGGTGTACTTACTTTTGTGAGATACTCTGTGTGTGTGTGTGTGTGTGTGTGTGTGTGTGTGTGTGTGAGACTTACTGAATTTTTGTTCTCAATGCACCCTAGGGTTAAGGTAACATAGGACCAAAGGGAGGAGCAGGTTCAAAATCAAAAATCAATTCATCTACAAGAGAACAATAAACTAAAATGACTAAAATTATCCATCCATCCATTTTCTGCCACTGAAATTATTTCAGGTTTTTTTTTTCTTCACAATATGTAAAATGTCCCATAGGAAACCTTTGGATGAATTACTTTCTGTGCAGTCTTTAAGCAGTGATGTCCCTTTGTCTTTCTCTGCTGCAGAAACGTTGTTGAGCTTTGTGGACGACATCTTGTCCGGGGCCAGGTCTCCGTGCGTGATGTTGGGAGACATCCCTGACCTGTTGTCCTCCTCCATCAGCATGATTGTTCGCTGCCTGGAGCCTGACACCGCATACATGTAAGGATACTTATTATTCTGAAAACAGAAAGCAGTTTAACTTCCGTCATCTCACTGGTTTAGAAACAGGAGTGTTATGTGTTTGTTTTGAAAAAGAGACAAAATATTCTGAAACTGAGCTCTAGCAAGTTATTAATCACAAGAATTGCCTGTTATCATATTACTGGACTTCAATATGGACATGTTGTCATTAGATTTTTTTAAGGAAGATATTTTAAATGCACATTTAGATAAAACATTTTAGAAATGTCAGTGTCAAACTGAACCGGAGTTGTGGCCTAGATGTAGAGCATCCACCCCGGGAGGTTGTAAGTTCAACCCCCTTCCGGGTCTTACCAAAGACCAGATAAAATCGTACTTCCTGCCTTCTAGCTTGGTGCTCAGCAAAAAAAGTTGATTACTAAGCCACAGGGGGAGCAGAAGTCAGTGTACTCTCTGTGCCGGTCCCAAGCCCAGAATAAAGGGGTTGCATTAGGAAGGGCATCGAGCATAAAAATCCTTGCCACAGCAACGTGCGGATCATCACGATATGTGGTGATGATGCACTGTGGCAACCCTGAAAGGGACTGGCTGAAGGAAGAAAAAATTTCAAACAAAAAAACTGATGTCATTAATAATTTAGGAAAATAACAGTCAGTGCTGTTTCTCATTATACTCTTTTTAGCACTTAACTCTAATGTGCAAACAAAATTGAATAAAATCCAGTTTTCACATCTCAGTTCTTAAATTATGTGCACTTTGTGGCCTGTGATATTTAAAAACTCCTTAATTTCACTTTTTAAACTTACATTTTTAGATGACCATTAATACGGAAACATAAAGTCTTGATGTCAGTAATGACCTGTGTAAGTTTCATTGTGTTTTCTGCAGTGTTTTTAAACCGGGGGTCCCTGGAATATCCAGATTTCTGTGGGAAATTGTCTAATTTCACTTCTTAATTGGTCAAAAAACATTGCCGTTGTTGTGCATGGGTGCCTACAGAACCCATACACAACGGCCAATTATTTGCAGTTTTTGGACAGTTAAGAAGTGAAATTAGACAAACCTGAATTTTCCAGGGACCCCCGGTTGAAAAACAAGGCTGTGTTTTATGTGTGTACCGTCTCCCCTTATTACGCTTATGCCATGGGCCTGTTTCACAGCAGCTGGTTTGATTTACGCAAGTAGCTCCACAGGTGTTATTAATGACGTCAATGAAGGTTCTGTTCGTTTTCAGCAAAATTAGTATGATTAGTAACACCTGCTTTGTTTTTTTCTTTCCCTGCAAGGTACTGTACGTCAGACTGGCTACTATCAAAAAGTAACCAATATTGATATTAGCCTCATTGTGAGAGTGAAAGTTCCTCTTTTAAATCTTCACGTTTACAGAGCAGCTTAAAAGCAAAATAGGAACATTTTTGCACTACTACTATAAAGGTTGGGCTTTGTCCCATAATAACAGAAGAAGAAAAAAATCAGAAAACAGTGCATCTTTGAGTGACCGTGGTATGCCTGCAGAGCCAGGAAAGTTTGCAAATGCATCCAAGGCATAGCTCGCATGGACGGACACACACAAAACTCACGCCGGATGCACAGATGTTCTCATAGGCATGCTCACACTTATCTCACACACACTGCTCAGAGAGGACCGATGGGGGTTGCAGTGGGGGGATGAAAGTGAGGATGGAGGAAGAAAAGAGAGAGAAAAAGAGAGAACGTCGAGGAACTGAGAGCTTTGACCACTAGGTGGAGATATTAATTCAGCAAAATGAAAGCTGATTAACTCAGCCGAGAAATGCAAATTGTTAGTTTGGCACAAAAGAAGGTTCTGTATTTATCATGCAGACCCCTAGAATGAATCAGCATCCCATGTTTGATGCCACTAATATGAATGATGCTGCAGCTCTTATGAAAATGCGGTAAGAAATCATTATAAAAGGAATAACGGAATAATAGTTATCATTAACCTCTCTGTATGTCTTTATTCTGTGTGTGTGTGTGTGGGGGGGGGGGGTGCCTGCAGGTTCCGGCTGTGGGCAGTTGACAACACCGGGCGCCGATCCAGCCCAAGTGAGGTCACCATCAAAACACCGTGCCCCACTGTCGATGACGTCAAGGCACAAGGTGAGACGAAAGACACAGCAGACAGTTGGGTGTAATAGGTGTCTGTTATGAAGGTAAGATGTTATATATCAACTGCAGCGTACGCACCTGCACTGTGAGGTAGTTTATCATTCAAGACCACACAGAGGTCAGATGAGTTCATGACGGAGTCATAAAGTTACAGGCACTTTTTTCCTCTGTGGAGTAGGATTGTTTATGCTCAGCTCTTAATCATTATTTTTGGCAGGCTACCTGTGAAAAACACCCGCACACTTTTTGCAAGCGTGGATTCATCTGAACCCAATAATGACTGCAAGAATCATGAATGTTTTCATTTTCTGGAGGTCACTTTGCTTTCTCATGACCGCAAAATTGAGTGCAAACTTTGTGAGTGTGTACTGTATACATACTGCTACTCCAACTACTGCCAACAAGCTAAGCTACCGGAGACCTGTCTAAGTTTTGATGTTCCAGCATGTTCTACGAGTGTGAACACATCAGAATACAAGGATTTCAAAATGTTTGGTCTGATAATGATTTTGCAGTGGAGCAAGTCCAGCCACAGCCTCAACAGCTCCAGCATCTGTCAGTAACAGCAGCTCCACCAAGAGACAGCTGGATGTGGAGCTTCATGTGATTGCTATTAAACTTAAAATGTAAAACATATATTTTTGTGTGTGCTGCATATTCTGTGCATCTATTGACTTTTTTTTAATTTCATGACTGGAGGTCTGGTTTGCACGGGCCAAAGTCGAAGCAGGGATGATCTCAGCTTGAAATCCCCAAAACGCCTAACCAGACCTGAACTACATGAGCTGGCTCTTTTCAGTGTGGAGCATCAGCAGCTCTTCTTTGAGCTTCTCTCTGAGCTTCATTTAACTTTTTTTTTATCCATCCATCCATCCATCGTCTACCGCTTTTCCGGAGGTCCGGGTCGCGGAGGCAGCAGTTCAAGCAGAGAAGCCCAGACTTCCCTCTCCCCAGCCACCTGCTCCAGCTCTTCAGAGGGGATACCAAGGCGTTCCCAGACTAGCTGGGAGACATAGTCTCTCCACCGAGTCCTGGGTCTGCCCCGGGGTCTCCTCCCAGTGGGACGTGCCTGAAACACCTCAAGTGGGAGGCGTCCAGGAGGCATCCTAATCAGATGCCCATACCACCTCAACTGACTCCTTTCAATGTGGAGGAGCAGCGGTTCTACTCTGAGCCTCTCCCGGATGACTGAGCTCCTCACCCTATCTCTGAGGGTGAGTCCAGCAATCCTACGGAGAAAGCTCATTTCAGCCGCTTGTATCCGCGATCTCGTTCTTTCGGTCATTTTTTTATCCATGATTTTATTTTATTTTGCCCACAATATGTAGTCGTAGGGGAGGAGATGTAGGAAAGTAGGTGTAGGAATGCTTTCTGATCGACCTGTGAAGACAGCAGCTTCACTTTCCAGCTCAGCCCTCTCTTTATCACAGCAGAGGAGAACAGCATACGCATAACTGCTCCAATCTCCTGCTTCATGTTCTATGATGTATGTTTAGGCCGGTGGTCTTGTTGATAGAGCATCCACCCCGCAACCAGGAGGTTGGGGGTTCAAGTTCCGGCATACCAAAGACCATATAAAAATGGTATTTCCTGCCTTCTACCTTGGTGCTCAGCATAATAGAATGGGGGAAGGAGAAGTTGTTTGTGGCGGCACCTTGCATGGCAACGACCCCTCTGATTCTACATGTGATTAACATTGTAGATAGGAGAAACGTAATTTCGTTCTACTGTACATGATTGGCTGCATGGACTGAATGACAACAGAGCTGGCTTCTTCTTATCTACTGTATGTAATCATAGTTTCAAGATGACGTCACATGGCTGCCAGTCGCTATATGGGCGGCCATGTTAGGAGGGAAGCTGTAGGGAGTGATTCTATTTTATTAAAGCTGAAAATTATGTAAATATAATGCACTGTGTTATGTCCATAACAAGTACTTCAATAACGAGGCCGGAGGTGCAATAGAACGGGACTTTATTGAGTGACTCATAGTGACTCAAGGCGCTCCCGTATAGGCAGAGGCAAAGGTCAAAAGAGACCGTGCCTCTTCCGCATCAGCCCGTGCTGCGGCAGCACGGTGGTGCAGTGGTTAACACTGTTGCCTTACAGGTAGAAGGTCCCTGGTTCAAATCCCCAGGTTGGCAGGGGTTGGAACCTTTCTGTGTGGAGTTTGCATGTTCTCCCTGTGCTGCGTGGGTTTACTCCGGGGGCTCTGGTTTCCTCCCACAATCCAAAGACATGCATGTTAGGTTAATTGGTTGTTCTAAATTGTCCCTAGATAGCTGTTTCCTATAAGTCTTTAGAATAGAGGGTTAGTACTAGTGAAAGCGCTTTGAGTGGTCCTTGTGACTAGAAAAGTGCTATATAAGTGTAGGTTAGTTAGTTAGTCCACCAATAACGGCACTTCCTCGCTGTCCAATGTAACCGTTAAATACGTACGGCCTTCTGTGTTCGGGGAGACAGTGTGGATGACCGTAGGAGTTGTGGTGGGGGAATCCACTTCACGTCGCCGTTCCCCTCGCTCAAATTTTTTACAGATCCTGGCGAAATGATGTAGGAGTCCACACTTGTCACAGCGTTTGTCTTTTGCCAGACACTCTCTTGCTTTGTACTGGTGCTTGGTAGACCCGCAGCCAAAACATTTGGGCGATCCTGGGGAGGACCTTATTTTGATAGGAGGAACGTATTCTGCAGCGCGGAACCTCGGTGCAGCGCGGTGGCGGAGTGGTTAGCACTGCGGCAGCACAGCAACTCACCCTTGGCTGGGGGATCCTGGGTTCGATCGCAGCCCCCGA
This sequence comes from Pholidichthys leucotaenia, assembly GCA_020510985.1. Taxonomy (NCBI): domain Eukaryota; kingdom Metazoa; phylum Chordata; class Actinopteri; order Cichliformes; family Pholidichthyidae; genus Pholidichthys; species Pholidichthys leucotaenia. The sequence goes on from CM035846.1 coordinate 304,186,012, forward strand.
CCAACAGTGATCTGTGTGGAGTTTGCATGTTCTCCCCCTGTCTGCGTGGGTTTACTCTGGGATTTCTCTGGTTTCCTCCCACATACCAAAAACATGCAAGTTAGGTTAATTGGCATCGAAACTGGGGATTCTAAATTGTCCTTAGGTCTGACTGTGAGAGTGAATGGTTGTCTGTCTCTCTGTGTTGGCCCTGCGATGGACTGGCGATCTGTCCAGGGTGTACCCTGCCTCTCGCCCAAAGATGCTGGGATAGGCTCCAGCCGCCCCGTGACCCGAAAAGGATTAAGCGGAAGAAGATGGATGGATGGATGGATGGAACGTATTCTTCTCTGTCTTCCACGCTGTCGTCGCTATCCGGGTCTACAGCCTGTGCCGCTGATTGTGAGTCGGGTTTCCCCAACGTTGTTCTCTCACTGAGGTCCCGTGACAGTTTTTCCGCTGCTTCAAACTGTTGGGCTATCTCCACAGCCTTGGCCAATGTCAGTTCACCGGAATGTGTAAGGAGTCTTGACCATGCCGCTGCACACAGCGTGTGCTCCGCCAACTGATCGCGGACCATTTCCTCTTCTAAGGTCCCAAACTGGGAACACTCAGCCAGCTGGCGCAGGTCTGCAACATACCGCTGCACCGACTCTCCAGTCCGCTGGTGGCACTGCCGGAACTGAATCCTCTGGATGATGACGTTCTCAGGAGCACAAAAGTAGCGTGCCATTAGCCCAGCCAAGTCCTCAAAATTGTCGCTCACACCCAATGTGCTGAGAATGCGTTGTCCCTCTATGCCAAGATTATGGATCAGTATCGCTCATGCACGCAATTTCTCTAGCTCACCGAGGTTCATTGCCACCAGATAATTCTCAGATGTGGCAAGCCATCTTTCCATCTTTCCCACGGTACCGGTGGCTGGCTGGGAAGCTCCAGAAATGTCCGAATGCCTGAAATACCCTTATCCGTGTTTTTATCCTTGTCGCCAAATGTTATGTCCATAACCAGTACTTCAATAACGAGGCTGGAGGTGCAATAGAACATGACTTTATTGAGTGACTCACAGTGACACAAGGCGCTCCCGTATAGGCAGAGGCAAAGGTCAAAAGAGACTGTGCCTCTGTCACATCAACTGTTTATACCCAGGGTGGCGGCAGAACCGGAAAGGTGGAGCCACCACCCACATCACACAAAAATACGTCTTATAACAACATTACACACTGCTGTGGAATAACTGGTTATACAAACACTAGTGGGAAGAAGAAAGTGTTGTTTTATTGATTACCTGCAATTATTTTGAACCAAGGCGAGTCAGCTTGGGAGCTATCAGAGAAACGGAGGAGAATTTGGCTTGCTCGTATTAGTATTAGTAGAGCTGACTTGGCACCTTCCTTGTATCCCAGCTTGCAGGTGCTCTGACCATTTTGTAACAGGTTTGTAGAAATAATTGACTAATAATATTGTTGAAGAGTCTGTGATGCTCTGTTGACATTTTCACAGATTCATGTGCTCTCTGTTCATATTAGCTCAGCTGCTGCCTGCATCATACACACAGAGAACTAAACACACGTACTTGTTCGTGTAACGGGAACTGTCGGGGACTGTCAGAGGCAGCTTTTGTCTTTATTCTCTGTATTTGTGTGTATGAGTGTGTGTGTGTGTGTGTGTGTGTGTGTGTGTGTGTGTGTGTGTGTGCAGGTTTCAACATAGTCTCCCCTTTGGTCCGCACACTTCTTTCTTCAGTGTTGCAGCACTTGGATCCCTGTGGTTGAAAAATAAACCACCTTTCGTCAAATCTGACCGCTATGAACTTTTCAACCCACCTCGTAGCCTTTAAGTATTTTGTGTAAAGCTTTACAAAATATGTGCAAGTGAACAATCTGATTTATTTTTCTACTTTTGCACCTCTCAAAAATCAAATGTTTTGCTTACCTTGGCTTTGGGCACACAAAGGTTGTTTATTTCACACACTGGCATGTCTCAGACCCAGTCGCTTACAAACTGGTTGTAAGCTTCTAGACCAGGGGTGTCCAATCGTGTGCCATGGGGGGCCAAGACCCTGCAGGCTTTACCTACAGCCAGTGTCTTCAGCAACAGATTCCACTGAATTTCTTCCCACTGGTTGCTGATCAGTGAAAATACCTGCTGAAGAGACTGGGTGGAAGAGAAAACCTGCAGGGTCTTGGACCTCCATGGCATATGGTTGGACACCCCTGTTCTAGATCTTTGTAGGATCTTAGTTGTTTAAGAGTGTAAGCAGCACTGGTACTGTACAGTAATAAATTAGCAATGTTTGGATAGATGATGCTAGCCCACTTCTCCGTGTCTTTTGGCCAGTTTTACTTTGGAATGAGATAAGGGGCCTGCTTCTCAGTTAAAGCTAATTTGTTGTCATACCACTGTCTGTTGTCATTATCAAGAGTTTCATGATAAATTTCAGATGTTTTCACATTTTTTTTGTTCCATTTTGCTCTGTGATTACCCCCCCAACATGGCCAGTGATCTTATTCGACCCCGCTGGAAGTCACATGATTGAAAACTATGAATATGTTGTTTGGCTAAGTGGGAGTATGGCATAAGAGTGCAAGTCATAGATAAGTTACTCTGGAGAGGTGTTATGTTTTTAGTAATCTGATACTAGCATCTTAATAAAAAACTATAGTCAGTGGCATTAAAAAAGCAACATTGTATCAGTGTCAGAAAGTGGTGTAAGTTGTCTGCAAGCATCCTATTGCAGACCGATAAACTCTAAAATGTGCTGCCATCCTGCTCTGAGCATTCCAGTGGTCATATTTCATTTTTCTTGTGTCAGTTGTGGCTTCTTCACATCCAATAATTTTTCATGTTTCAAACATCAGATTTTTTAGGCATGATTAGTGCTCACAGTACACAGCATCCCTGCAAGGACTGACATACAAATACACTCCCCTTCACTGAAGCAGAACCAGGGGCGTTTTATGCATGGAGATGACAGGCATTATTTTATTGTGCATGCATTAATATTAACAAGCACATAAAGTATATTAAGGCTGAAATTTACAATAGACCAGATTAGTCAGTGAGTCAGTCAGCCGATGCCGTAGAGATGGTTTCTTGAGGTCTGAATTAAAAATTGGGTGTGTTATAGTTGCTCCATGAAAAATTGAAATAATACAAATGATATGGGCCTAGAGAATAAATAAAAAAATATAAATAATAAAGCTTCAAATCAAGTGTATACACTGTACAGAATATGTATACACAAATGGTGTTAAATTACGTATTTATAGGTAGACACACAGAAGAAGTGCAGAAATCATGAAGTCTTGTGAAGTGTTTTGCAACTGAATGATGTGCAAATATTGCATATCATGCATTTCTTGTTATTGGTCTTACTCTTCTTTTTTTGTTTCAGTTTTCAGGTTATTTACATAATAGCTTACTTGTGGTTCAACCACTGCTGCTTGGCTGTGTCTAAGTGGATTTTCACTAATTGCATAATTTGGTAAAAAATCACCTAGTTCAGTTCAGCTGTTTTTATTTATGTTATGCCCTATATATGCTCTGATCTGTTCACACTCCGACAGGCAGTGAAAGGTATGTTAGGAGCAGGAAGAGAGAAGAAGAGGAAAACAGCAGCCTTATGTGTAGCAGAATGTAATGTATGCACTCAGATGGACAGATCAACATCAGAGCACCCAAAAAGACAGACCGCGCTTGTGGCCTTGGAAATGAACAGGTACAATGTAGACATAGCTGCACTTAGTAAAACAAGATTTCCTGGCTATGACAGTTTAGAAGATCATGGGTACATCTTCTTTTGGAGTGGGAAATCAACTCAAGAAAGGAGAGAAGCAGGAGTAGGCTTTTCAGTTAGAAAGGAGATAGCAGCAATGCTTGATGAGGAACCGGTGCCAATCAACAACAGGATAATGACTATGAGACTCCCACTGCAGCGGAAGATGTATGCCACACTCATCAGTGTATATGCCTCAACAATGACCAACACAGAGGAGGTGAAGGAAGAGTTCTACAGCGATTTACGTGAGACTATCAGGCATATACCATCTGTTGACAGGCTGATATTTGGAGATTTTAATGATAGAGTTGGTTTGGACACTGAGAAATGGAAAGTAGTGCTAGGCAGTCATGGAGTAAGCAAGTGCAATGTTAATTGAGGACTTCTACTTGCACTATGTTCAGAGTACAACATTGTGATAACCAACACCCTATCTAAGCACAAGGATACACACAAGAAGACATGGATGCACCCAAGATCTAAGCACTGGCACTTGTTAGACTACATCATAGTAAGGCAGAGAGGCATAAGGGATGTATTGGACACCAGAGAAATGAGAGGTGCGGACTGTGGTACTGATCATGTTATGCTGAGATCTAGATTAAGGATTTGCAAACAAAAACAGCACTGTAGGACGGGTGCAAATCCACCATGGAAGCTAAACACTAGTGCACTGAAAGGCCAAAAGAAGCAGGAAGAACTTACACAGGAAATGGATGAAAACTTGAAAGACTGGGACAGCAACAACTCAGAGAATGACATAGAAGAGAAATGGGCAACACTGAAGGATACGGTGTACCAGACTGCGAGTGATGTTTTAGGCCACCCTGAGAGGAAGCATCAAGATTGGTTTGATGAGCATGATGAACATCTGAAGAAACTACTAAAAGCAAGGAATACAGCTAGGCAGGAAAATCTACAGTGTAACACAAGGTCGAAGAAGAAGAAATACTCAAAGGCTCAGAGTGAGCTACAGAAGTACACCAGAGAGATGAAGTCCAACTGGTGGGGTGAAAAAGCGGAGAAACTTCAAACTGCAGCAGACAGGAAGGACATGAAAACATTCTTCACAGGTTTGAGAGAAATCTATGGCCCTAAACCAAGAGGACTGATCCAACTAAAGGCTACAGATAGTGAAATGATTTTGCAGGAGAAAGACAAGATCCTGGACAGATTTGCAGACCACTTTGACCAACTACTAAACAACCCTGGAGATTTCACTGAAGAGGCTAAAGAAGCTCTAGCGCAGTGACCAGTTGTGTCAAGTCTGGATGAACCACCAAATTTTTGATGAACTAATGGCAGCTATCAGGACAACACAGGATGGTAAAGCTCCAGGAGGGGATGGAATTCCAGCAGAGCTGTGGAAATTTGGTGGTGTTCAGCTGACCAACTGCCTGCACAAGCTCATCCAAGAGATATGGATGAGAAAGTACCTCAAGACTGGAAGGATGCAAGTATTGTGCCTTTGTTCAGGAAAAGTGACAAGAAAGATTGTAGAAATTACCAAGGTGTATCACTGAGAATTTTACCACTGTTGGTAAAATTCTCTCACATGTACTGCTGAACAGACTCAATGAATACATCTCGCAGAATATACCACTGGAAACCCAGTACGGCTTTAGAAGTGGAAGAAGCACAATGGACATGATTTTCTCCTTGAAACAGATTCAAGAAAAGTGTATCGAACAGAACATGTCACTTTATGTCGTCTTTATTGACTTCAGTAAAACCTTCGATACTGTATCGTGACAAGGACTTTGGCAGGTACTCAAGAAATATGGCTGTACAGAGAAGTTTGTCAACCTGATCAAGGCACTCCATACAGGTATGCAAGCAAACTTGGCAATGAGTGGTTCAGTGTCTAAAGACTTTTCAGTAAGCAACGGGGTGAAACAAGGGTATGTGCTGATGCCTACACTTTTCTCACTATATCTGTCAGCCATGCTTGAGGTGGCGTTCAAAGACACTTCAGAAGGAGTATACATTCAAACAAGGAAAGAAGCAGACTTGTTCAATGTGGCACAGTTTAAAGCCCAAGAGTAAGACATTGTTAAAGGTAGTAAGAGAAACGCTCTTTGCCGATGGCAGTGCTGTAGTTGCACACAGTGTGGAAGATATGCAATCTTTAGTGGAGAAATTTACAAGAGCAGCTAGCCAATTCAGCCTCAAAATCAACATCAGAGTGCCTTTATCAACCGCCAAAGTTCCAGTTATCAACATCACTACCAGAAGAGATCAGCATTGGTACAGAACCACTAGTCAAATGTAAGACTTTCAAGTATCTCAGGAGTACTGTTTCAGAGAATGCTAGGCTGGAGGATGAACTATCTCTCAGAATGGGAAGAGCGAGTGCTGTGTTTGGAAACTTGAGGTAGAGACTGTGGAACAATCGACATGCGTCTATCCGTGTGAAATGCAAAGTGTACAGAGCGACAGTACTGGCTACTCCATTGTACAGTGCTGAAACTTGGACTGTCTACAGGGTGCAGGTAAAGAAACTTCACACGTACATGATGAGACACCTTCAAACCATAATGAATATCTCATGGAAAGACAAGATAACCAACAAAGAAGTGCTGAAATGAGCTGGTCTACCATCAATGGAGGACATGCTAATACAGATGAACCTGAGATGGCTCGGACATGTTGAGAGGATGGATCATCAGCATCTCCCTTGACAGTTACTCTACTCACAGTTATGCAAGGGTAAACGCAATCAGGGTAGATCAAGGCTCAGATTTAAAGACACTGTAAAAAGAAACTTGAAGAAGTTGGATATAGACAGGAGTTCCTGGCAGCGGAAGGCTAAGGACAGAGCTGCGTGGAGGAATCTGATCAGACCTAAATGAAACAATCATTGTTGCCTCCAACAGACTGCTGTAATGATGCCCTATAGGGCTCAATCCACATGGGGTTACAAGACACAGCAACGAATCACATCATATCTGGTTAGACACTTGCACATGTGAGAAAAGAAAGAAGAACATCATCTAAACATAATTTCTCAACTTCCAGGCAGTATAAAGAAACTCTGAAAGAAATATTTTTCCACGAGCAAACAATGTTTTAAGCCTTCCATCATCATTCATCAGGAAATAATTGTCATCATTGATTGTCTTATTAAATAAAATGGATCTTGGCGCATTATAAAGAGGACAATAAAAAAACAAAATGCATTTCATCTTCAACCACCTGTAAATCACAGAGGTAAAGTCTACTTTCCTTCTCAATACCAACAAAACGACCTGTTTGCAGTTGAAGAGGCAACACTCCCATCCTTTATTGTATACACAAAGGTCTTTTCTTCTGGACAAAGTGAATTTAACATAATTCTCAGTACCACCTTTCAGTAGATGATATTTTCTCAGCTTTGGATGTGCCATAAAAGACTTTTTTAACCAACTCAGTATCAATCTTCTGTTTTAAAAAAAAAAATGTGTTCACAACTTGATTTTTGGCATAAGTGACTGCACATCCCAAAGGAACAATCTTTTACATAAACTGTTGTCATTCATGTTCACGAGTCTGTTCCGAAGTCTACATATCCAGCCTATCCAACATACTGTACAAGACTCCCATCCCATGTCTCCTTCAGAGCTTCTTCTTCTTCTTTTAGATTTGATTGGCGGTTGGCAACCAGCTTATAGGTGCATTACCGTCACGTACTTCACTCTATATCATCACTCTATCTGGTCAGGAGCTGTAGTCCTTCTATCATCATTGCTGTGTCCAATCGAACCTCAACTCTATCCTCAGACATCACTCTTCTTCATCTCCTCATACTTCACTGTATATCATCACTCTACATATCTTGGCCGTGGCAGATCTCCCCCTTCAGAGCTAAAACTGTCACTATAAATTCAAGAAATCTCTGTCTGTGTGTCAGTGTGTGTTTCTGTCAGTGTGTCATGACCAAAGATCATAGGACCGCCTATGATGTTCCTATGATGTCTGCATGATGTCCTATGATGTTCCTATGTATAACGACTCCTTATCTGTAAAAAAATTATCTGTCCTTGGACTGCATCACTCACGATCATAGGTCTCGCTATGACATCATCAGAGATCAAAGGCAGGCATCAGTCACACTCACTCACGATCATAGGACATCAAAGATCAAAGGCAGATATCACTCATGATCAGAGGACTCGCTATGACACCATCAAAGGTCAAAGGCAGGCATCACTGAATGAGTGCTGACGTGCTTGCTTACACCCTTGCTTACACCTGCTTTCTACGGGCATGCACAGGTAGGCACTAGTATTTCAAACACAAAACATGACATGACATGCTCCTCAGTCTTTACAAATGAGTAAAATATTCAGTTAGTTACTCAGCTCTTTGTTACTATGGCTCACATCTGTGGAACAGCCTGCCGGAAAACATCAGGGCTGCCGAGAGTTTTCATGTTTTTAAAAATAGGCTCACGACCTACTATTTTAACTTAGCTTTTGATTAGTTTCCTGTTTTTGTTTTCTTAATTTCTGATTTTAAACTTATTTTATGTTGATCTTGTTATAATTATTCACTTTGTTATTAAATACTATTACATTTTAAACTTTGAGTTTTAAATGGGGGTCTGTGTTTATGATTATCTTTTTATTAACAAATTATGTATCCTATTATTATTTATCATTGATGGTTTTATTTATCTTATTATCCTGTCCTAACTCCAGTGTTTCCTCATGGGGAGCCCTCCCGCGGGGAGTTGCCTGGTTCTGACTGCAGGGCGCTGGCCTGTGACTGCCCTTGCCCACACAATGCCTGGTCTTGGGTGGTGGCAGAGGTGGTGTCCCTGTAGCTGCGGACTTGGCGCTTCCCTTGTGTTGATGGCTCCCTAAGATGGTGCTTCTACACCTGGATCCTCAGCACTCGGCCACGTCTCACATTGATGAGTGTGTGTGTGTGTGTCTGTCTGCTTGTATGAGGTTGGGTGGGTGAAGGGGTGGGGTGGGAAGGGGGCATAATTGTGTTTTTTAATTTGTAAAGCACTATGTGCTACAATTTTTTTTGTATGAAAAGTGCTATATATGTAAATAAAGTTTAAAAAAAGTTAAACTAGAATTACACTCAACAGTGATACAGACCCCAGCTAAACTAAATGATATTAAGATATGACATATTAAGGTAAATAATAGGTACAACCTTTGCACATAGACCCTTAAAGTAAGGAAAGTGAACTTGTGTTTTCTTCAACCAGTTGACCTGGTACCATCACAACACATGTGTTTGTGCCCTTTCAGAAATTGCTGATAAGATCTACAACCTGTTCAACGGCTACACCAGTGGGAAGGAGCAGCAGACAGCCTACAACACTCTGATGGACCTGGGCGCCCCCACGCTGCACCGCGTGCTTTACCACTACAATCAGCGCTACGAGAGCTTCGGGGAATTCACCTGGAGGTGTGAGGATGAGCTCGGGCCCAGGTACCGGCTTCTTCTACTTTTGTTACATATTACATTCTTTTAAAAAAGAAATGGCAGAAAAACCTTTTGCCTAGCTTCCCCCACCAAAAAAAAGAAGTACTGCTTGCATTTCAGAAATGCCCACACCTCTAATGAGTAACCTCACTTAAGAAATATGCATTCCTTAAAGCAAATTGATCATCAACTCCAGTTTGATCAGCAATTTATCAGAAGGACCCAACAATATACAAAGCCCTGTAGGTCTGCCCTGAGTCAGACTCTTACAGAATACCAAAAGACTGAGACATGTTATTAATGTGTAGAGCGTGTTCACTGTAATCAGTCTCTGAAGCTGCAGATAGATGTGTATGTCTGCATGTGTTTGAGCTGCCCTCCCACCAGCAAAGTGCAATCTGTCATACAGAACTTGTGCAATTGACGCTGACATCTTCAAACAATAACAGTGCTGCCTGGCTGCAACATTGAAGAGAGTGGCATCTAGACAAGAGTCTGGCTTGGATCACAGTTTGGTGTGAACATCGCTTTGAAGTGCAACAGGAGCAGATGGGGCTTTCAAAACTGAAGTGGTCACCTCAGTTTATCCACTGTGTGAAATAAGTTATTTAGGCCGTGCGTCCACCAAACATGTTTTTTTCTACTGTGGACAACTATTTTCTGTTCATTTTCTATGTAATCGAGCATTTAATGTGCTCAGCACCCTTGGCACAAAAACACTTTCAGCAGTGAGTGTTTTTTGTCACTGTGTCCACAGTGCTTGAATTTGAAAAAAAAGTAAAACTTTTGGAACACTTTTTTTTTTCTTGTGACTACTATTGTGATTATTATTATTTTTGGTGAGAACCATTAATAATGCCAGGTGAAACATACAGTATATATAGTGCTAGGTGAACAAAGTGTTAGGACAGTTACAACAACATACAAGCAAAGCATATAGAATATGTGTGTGCGTGTGAGTGTGTGTGTGTGTACGTGCGTGAGTCCATGAGAGCCTGTGGAGAGAATGGATTTGCAAATATATATACATGAAAACTTATATATGCATACACCTATATACCCATATTTTTCCAAGTATTTGAAAAGTTATAACAACATATCAAAAAAATTAAACGGCAACCCCTTGGCCTAGGGGGGTGGGCAGTATGACCCCATGTCATTGAGCAAATCATCCCTATTTAGGCCCCCCCACACAGGAACTCCAGCAAGCAACCCCAACCAAAATCCAAGCCCATCACCTAAGAATCCCCACCGCCCCACCAGAGGAACGCCAACCCAACCCAGAAAAAAACAGCTCCCGGCCCCAGCCAGCAGCAACCAGCATACGACCCACCACCATGCGACGCACAGCCAAGGGAGCACCAACCAACAGCGTTCATCAGTGGCACACCTCTTTAACCAGCCAATCAGAATCAGGCTGAAAGGATACCATGATCAGTATTTAAAAGCAAAAGCTTGGAGGGATGTGTGTTTTCTTACCAGTGTGATGTGGTGTGAATTGCCCAGAAAAAAACAAAAAAACAAAACAGATCTAGAGCATTTTTGGTTAGAAGGACGCCCAGCCTTAAGCTTCTGCTTCATCAGGGTAGCCTCACAGTCGAAATACATGTGCTTTGTGACTTACAGAATTACCTTATTTATGAACCTTTATTTTACCAGGGATAAACCAATTGAGGTAAGGACCTCTTTTACAGTGGTGCCCTAGCCAAGATGGCAGCACTTTTAAAATCAACCAATTACCAAACAACACAGAGGTTAAAAATAAAAATTAATAAATACATAAAAGCATAATAATTCAATAAAAACAATAAAACAAATATCAAGTGTCTGTTTATCATGTCACTATGAATGGCACAAACAAACAGTGAAGGACTCATTTATGAATGCAGTAACTATAGACTTAAATTCAGACATCTTTACCAAGTTGTGTAAATTGAGGTTATTTTGGAGCTTATTCCTGTGACTGGAGCAGAATACATAAAAGCTTTTTTTCCCATCTCTGTCCTGACATTTGGAACAGCCAACAAATGTGAATTTTCTGATCATAGATTGTAAGCAGATGGTCATTTCCACATGATATATTTACAAACGTAGAATGGAAGATTACCAAGTATGGCTTTGTAAATGAAACTGTAGCAATGACCCAAATGTGGCATGGAAGGAGATGGCCAGCCAACACTGGAATACAGAACACAGCAATGAGTTAGAGGTCTGAGGTTACTAACAAATCTTAAAGCACTATGATATAAAGAGTCCAGCTTAATGAGATATTTAGTTGAGGCATTCATATACAAAAGGTCACCATAGTCAAGAACTGGTAAAAAGGTCTCTTTCTAGCTTGTAGTGAAAAACAAGCTTTATGTCGATAGAAAAAGCCCAACTTCTGCCTGAGTTTTTTCACCAGATTTTCAGTATGGCATTTAAAAATAAGACAGTCATCCAGCCAGATTCCCAAGTGTCTATAACATGCAACTACCTCAGTTTTCTTCCCACGAGAAGTCATAATATCGGGAATATCTGAAGGCTGTGTTCTGGAATTAGAAAAAAACAGTAGTAGGATAATGTTACATATGCTTTACTTCTATATTTTAAGTTGTTTATAGCAGTATCCACCTTTTCTGTATATACTGTAGGATGTCTGGGTTTTATCTTTTATCTTCAAACCTTATTCCTTTTTTTATATTGCGCACACCACTGATGAGAGAGAAACAGCATTTCAATTCTCCTGTATGTCCTGTATGTATAGTAGTATTGACAAATAAAAATCTTTGAATCTTTAAAAATCATGAAAGGTACACTTTAACAGTACTCTATAATACTTTTTGTCATAAAGTGGGGACTCCAACCTGCAGAACTGAGTAAATGGGGCTGCATGTACCTCACTGTGTGGCTAAAAAGATTCACTAAAGCCAGTGTTCTGTTTTATCTTTAATGTTTGAAAAAGCTTTATTGCTTTGAATAACAGTCGTACATTTATGTATGTTGATGTTGCAATTCCTTTTAATTTACACTCAATTTTTTCCTAAAGATTTTTTAGTCTGCTCAGAAAAATGTCAACAAATATAAAAACAGTACATATCAGCAGATTTGCCCATCCAACAAACACTTAATCTTAACCAAATGTCAGCGCTTGAAAAATTAAAATCCTTTTGAAGGGGCTTAATTATTCCTTCATTATCCACAATTTACAGGAAAAAGCCAATGAATTACCCAGTTACAGTGAAATGTGTCCAAACCATGATAGCACCACCCTCCATGTTTCACAGATAGGATATGGTTCTGATACTGGAATGCAATGTTTTCCTTTCTTCAAACAGAACACTTCTCATTTACTTCAGAAGTTCTATTTTGGTCTCCTCAGTCCACAAATCATTGTAAAAACAGCTCTCTGACTCACCCTTGTGATCTTTAGCAAACTGCAAACACAGCGGAGTTCTTTTTTGGTGACCGATGCTTTCTCGCATCAGTGCTATGCGCACCACTGCTGCTCCTGGTACAATATTAGCCAGTGTGTGAGGCCTTTAGTATTTGGAAGTTACTCTGGGTTTCTTAGTGACCGTCCATAACTTGGACCTGGAGAGATCTTTCTGAGGAGGATGACAGTGATCTCAAAACTTCCTGAAAAAAATGTCATATTTGCAATAGTTGCAGTCAAAATTATTCAACCCCCACAGCAAATTTGGTTTATTGGCTAAATGTAGTACAAACTAGCAGCTGTTTGCAATAAACAAATCAAAAACAGACAATTTAAATAGCTCAACACAACTAATATTTCAAGTGGTTTCTCCAAGTTCAACACAAAATGCCACTTTTAATGACTACTGCAGCTTCAAAATTATTCAACCCCTTCATGACAAGCGTCTTCGGTACTTAGAACACTATTTTGCTTTTATGATCTGTTGCAAATGTGGTGCATAGCCAGACACCAGCTTCTGGCAGCATTCTGAGGAATCTTAGCCCAATCCTCATGGGCAAAGGCCTCCAGTTCAGTAATATTCTTGGGTTTGTGTGCTGCAACCACCTTTTCCAAATCCCTCCAGAGATTTTCAGTGGGGTTCAAGTCTGGCGACTGTGATGGCCGTTCTAGTATCTTCCAGAACTTCTGAAACCAAGTCTTGGTGGACATTGAGGTATGCTTGAGATCATTGTCTTGTAGGATGGTCCAATGATGCCCAAGCTTCAGCTTCCTCACAGATGGCATGACATTTTCTCCCGGGATTTCCTGATACTTGATTGACTCCATCTTGCCCTCCACATACTGCAAGTTTCCAGCACCAGAGGAAACAAACCAGCTCTAGACATCATTGAGCCACCACCATGCTTCACTGTAAACAGTGTGTGCTTTTCAGCATATGTGTCATTCTTCCTCCTTCAGACATACCGCTGATCCATAGGCCCAAGAAGTTCCAGTTTTGTTTCACAAGAACAGAATCCCAAAACCTCTTTGACTTAGTTATAACGTTTTGAGCAAACTGGAGTCACCTTTTCTTATGCTTTTGGATCAGTAGTGATGTATGTGTTTGGAGTCCTTCACCGTCTAGTATGTGCCTTACTGTGGAAACTGAAACCTCAGTGTCTGCTGCCACCAAGTATTGCTGCAGGTCTTTTGCAGTCAGTCAAGGGTTTTTGACCACCTGCCTCCTCAGGACTCTGGAGGCAGCCGTTGTTATCTTCCTCTTTCTGCCACATCCAGGTAGTGTAGCTACTCTTCCCTCAACTTTAAATTTGCGAACTATTTTTCCAACTATATCTCTAGGAACACTCAGTGCCTTTGTGATCTTTTTGTATCCTTTTCCTTGCTTGTGCAAGGTAATGATCTCTTCTCTGAACTTTTTGGACAGTTCTTTTGACTTTGCCATATTTCTAACATGTAGTCAGATGTCACTGTCAACAGTCCAGATGTTTGAGATGTTTTATCTCAGGCACACCTAATGCAACTAATGAAGCACTTGACTGGTTGCATAGAGCATGTGCTAGAGAGCACACCTGATTTGGAAATGTGTGCTCTTACAAGGAATTCTATTCAGGTCCATCCATCCATCTTCTACCACTTTCCAGAGGTCCGGGTCACAGAGGCAGCAGTTCAAGCAGAGAAGCGCAGACTTCTCTCTCCCCAGCCACCTGCTCCACCTCTTCAGAGAGGATACCAAGGCGTTCCCAGACCAGCTGGGAGACATAGTCTCTCCAGTAAGTCCTGGGTCTGCCCCGGGGTCTCCTCCCAGTGGGATGTGCCCAAAACATCTCAAGTGGGAGGCGTCCAGGAAGCATCCTGATCAGATGCCCATACCACCTCAACTTGCTCCTTTCAATGTGGATGAGCAGCAGTTCTACTCTGAGCCTCTCCCGGATGACTGAGCTCCTCACCCTATCTCTGAGGATGAGTCCAGCGATCCTACGGAGAAAGCTCATTTCAGCCGCTTGTATCCCGATCTCGTTCTTTCGGTCATTACCCAAAGCTTGTGACCATAGGTGAGAGTAGGAACGTAGATTGACTGGTAAATTGACAGCTTTGCCTTAGAACTCAGCTCCATCTTCACTACAACAGACTGGTACAACGTCCGCATCACTGCAGATGCTGCTCCGATCCGTCTGTCAATCTCTTGCTCCATTCTCCCCTCACTCGTGAATAAGACCCCAAGATACTTAAACTCCTCCACTTGGGGCAGGGGCCTGTTCCCAACCCGGAGAGGATAATCCACCTTTTTCCATCCCTCATGGATCATCACCTTATCGTGGTGGGGGGGTTTGCGTGCTCCAATGATCCCAGGAGCTATGTTGTCCGGGGCAATTTGCCTCTGGTTGGGTCACCCAAGACAAACTGGTCCTGGGTGAAGGACCAGACTAAGAACGATCCAACAGACTCTCATGATAAATACTAGAGCAGGTATTCAGTGTGCCCTGCCCGGTGTGTGGTTGCAGGGGCCCCACCCTGGAGCCAGGCCTGGGGGAGGGGCTTGATGGCTAGCGTCCAGTGGCCGGATTTCCGCCCATGGGACCCGATCGGGCTCAGCCTGAAGGAGTTACATGGGTCCACCCTCCAGTGGGCTCACCACCTGCAGGAGGAATCATGGAGTTCTGGTGCTATGTGGATCAGGTGGCGGTCAAAGGCGGAGACCTTGGCAGACCGATTCCAAGCTTCCTAAACTGGCTTCTATTCAGGTGGTTGAATAATTTTTGAGACTGTAGTAGTCATTGAAAGTAGGATTTTGTGTTGAATTTTGATAAAATCCTTGTAATATTAGTTTTAGTTAACTTTAAAATGTTCTTGTGTAATTTGTTTATTGGAAACACCAGAAAATTTTGAATGTTGCCAATAAACCTAAAATGCAATGGGGGTGGAATGATTTTGATGCAACTGTAATGCTAACTGAAGAAAATTCTTCTTCTTCTTCTTTTAGATTTGATTGGTGGTTGGCAACCAGCTTACAGGTGCATTACCACCACGTACTTCATTCTGTATCATCACTCTATCTCTTCTTCTTCTTCTTCTTCTTTTAGATTTGATTTGTTCAGAATTCCTTATACAAAGAAATAGATCTTTGCATAAGGAATTCTGAACAACTCCTTTTGTGTGAAAAAATTATCCGTCCTTGGACTGTGTCCTAGGTGCGGTTGTTTCCGTCCTCATGCACTTTATTTTCATATTACTCTATATATAATTCAAGAAATTCTGTGTGAATTATGTCATCATCACTCTATATATAATTCAAGAAATTCTGTGTGAATTATGTCATCATCTCTATATAATTCAAGAAATCTCTGTGTCTGTCACGACCATAGGACTCGCTAAAAGATCATGGGATTGCCTATGATCTGCCTATGATGTCTACATGATGTCTGTATGACGTCATATAGACACCTCAAAGATCAAAGTCAGGTATCACTGAACTAGTGGTATGACATCAAAGAACATAGAACTCACTATGACATCATCCAAGATCAAAGGCAGGCATCACTCGCGATCATAGGACCCACTATGACATCATCAAAGATCAAAGGACTCGCTACGACATCATCAAAGATCATAGGACTCAGTAACTTCTACGGGCAGGAGAAATGCTTGCTTCCACCTGCCTTCTATGGGCATGCAGAAATACTTGCTTATACTTGGTTTCTACGGGCATGCATGGGTATAAGATAAGATAAGATAAGATAAGCCTTTATTAGTCCCACAACGGGGAAATTCCAGGATTGCAACAGCACAGGGATAGCAACACTCAGAGCAACAATCAGAAGGCAAGAAAAAACAAGAACAGCTAGTAAACATATGTACATATTACTATAAATATACTGTATATATATATATATATATATATATATAGACACACAGTGCGGAGCATTATGGTTGGTGAATGTGCAGCAGAAAGTCTAAGCTCTCTCTCCACAGATGCGGCGGGCCAGCTGGAAGTCTTTGGGCATGATGGTGACCCTCTTAGCGAAGAAGAGACTCACCAGGTAGGCCTCGCTGGCCTCCTGCAGAGCCATGACGGCGAAGCTCAGGAAGCGCAGGTCGGTCTTGAAGTCCTGAGCGATCTCCCTCACCAGGCGCTGGATGGGCAGCTTACGGATGAGCAGCTCCGTGGATTTCTGGTAGCGACGGATCTCTCTCAGAGCCACAGGCCTGTGACGGTGAGGCTTCTTCACTCTGCCAGTGGCCGGAGCGCTTTTCCGAGCAGCCTTGGTGGCCAGCTGCCTCCTGGGGGGCCCCTTCCTCCAGTAGATCCTACGGGCAGTCTGCTTGGTTCTTGCCATTGCTCTTTACCATTCTGTCCCACATTTCTTGCACGCCGCCTAAACTCCAGCCCACCACCCGTGTCGTCTTCGCCACAGTTCCCGGTATGTCGAGTTTCACCGTTAGCACCGGGTGGCGGTTGAGTGCTAGCTAGCACTAGCTCTTCCTGCTGTAACATCTCCCGCTGCAAACAGTGGCTCCGTCCGCCGACTCGGGAGACCCCTGGGGCGATCCGTGTGTCCGCGATACATATACAGAGTGAAAGGTGTAGAAAGAAGAAAGTATGCACTAGTTTTTAAAAATGAACATTTACAATTTATTCTTACTGGCTCAAGGTAGTTGTACTAGCCTTTTTCCCCAAGATGACAGAATCTCGCCTCAGTCTTTATTACCACATTATGAATACTAATGATCTTAATCGAGGCAAAAAAAAAAGTGGAACCAGACAGTTACAGTATGACCAAGCTCATCTTGGCAAATCAGGCACATCTGCATAGAGTTGGTTCCTGCTATTTAAGATAAGATAAGATAAGATAAGATAAGCCTTTATTAGTCCCACAATGGGGAATTCCAGGATTGCAACAGCACAGGGATAGCAACACTCAGAGCAACAATCAGAAGGCAAGAGAAAAAAAAAACAAGAGCAGCAAGTATACATATGTACATATGTACATATATATATATATATATACATACACACACACACACACACACATATATATATATACACACACACACACACATATATATATACACACGTATATACAGTATATACGTATATATATACAGTATATATACAGTATATACTGTATATATATATATACAGTATATACTATATATATATATATATATATATATATATATATATATATATATATACAGTATATACTGTATATATATATATATATATATATATATATATATATATATATATATATATATATATATACTTTGTTTTTTGAGCTACCACGTTGTTCAGATCAGGCTAACTTTAGCTTTGTTTCATCAAAGTATAGGTGTGTTGTATTTAGCTCTGTGTCAAAACAGCAGACTTCATTTCACACTTAGTCCATCTTGACACAAGCACCAGTTTCATTACCATCACTCTCCAGTTTGATGAGTTTCAGCTTTAGTATTTTGGTTGTTGGGGCATGTGATAGGCATGCCCCGACAACCAGCAACTACTGTAGATTGTATCATGTTGGTGCTTCGTTGGCAATTTTAGGGCACCTTTTCTATCTCTTTCCTTGTGCTATAGAGGTGAACAGTGCTGTCCTAAAGAAGGCTATGCAGGTCCTCAGGCGGCTGCTGAAATCCAATGCTGCTTCATTTTATTCAATGAAGACCCATAAGTTCTGAACCACCTACTACTGTATACATGCCGGTTTGCAGCTACCTCTGTTTGTGTGTCCACATCTACTGTTCCATCGCTTGCCCATTACTGCAATACTTTGATGGCAGCATGGTTTGCACATCATTTGGATTTAAATGAGTGAGAGTTGTGCAACATCAACCTCACTCTCATCAAGGCCCTCCATGCTCCAAAGGCACAACAGAGATGAGACGACTGGAGAAGGACCTGGACGCAGTGGATGACCAAAATGCTCTTGTGTGTCTCAGCCTACTCTGCATATCCCACAACACTCTACTGGACACACCTTCCTGTCCATTGAACCAGTGTAATGATTTCCACTGCACAGTCTATAGTATCCAGTCCTCAAATGCATGATCACTAAAGTACGGTGGCTCATCGAGCGTACCAAAAATACAAAAGCCAATGGAAACTGCTGCAACACAAACACAGAAAGCCACAACACAGCATGGTGGTGTAGTGGTTGGCACTATTGCCTCACAGTAAGAAGATCAAATCGACCAACCAACAGGGCCCATCTCTGTGGAGTTTGCATGTCATTGCTAACTAATGTTAGCATTGACATCAATGCTGATGTTAGCATACTAACTTGTGAAACTGTTGCATAATATGACGTTAATGTTAGCATTGGCGATAATGCTAACATTGGCATGATAATGTTAGTGCTAACATTAACACTGACTGTAGTGGTTATTCCTGTTCCGTGGTTCAATTTTATAACCACTATGGTGGCTGAGCAAAAGGGCCTTGACACTGCACACATCAAATAATCCAGGTGTGGAGAGCGTGAAATGAAGAGGCTGAATTTATTTCTCAATTCAGGTTTATTAACAATCACGTGTCTCCAACATCCTCTCAAACAGAAAAGAGAACCAACTTCCCACATCGCCCCTTTTAATAACCGGGACATCAAAGTACAGAGTCACATTGTCATTCAATCCCCAGAGACAATACATCACCCCCCAGGTCTTCTCCTCTCCACCTAAAACCCTGGTGATCAGGAAGTCTTTTCAGAACCATTTCTAAAGACACATCTCACACCCTCCTGTTATCCCCAGGACGTCCAGACTTATTGTTCCTTCTAAGACGTGAGGTAACAGTAATATACATATGCAGCCTAAGCATCTCAAATATGTGTACCACATGACCCCCCCCCCCAAACGTCGAAGATGAAACAATACAACACAGTCTACACAACATGATAAAATCACAAACATCAGTTTATATGCTGTCTGGGCTTCAACCGTCTTCCGAACTTGCTGTAAGTGGGCTTCGCCGCTCCGGTGGCGCCATCCTGCTGTGAATCCGCTATCTGAGGATGAGAACTGTTAGCCAATCCCTGTGGGGGCTCTGGGGCATGCTCCCTGGGGGGTCTGCCGCGTCGAGGAGCCCTCGCCACTTGCACAGTTTCATCAGCCATCACAAAAGCAGGCTTAAGTCTGTCTATGCTAATTGTTTCCCTCCTGTCCCCTAAATCTAGCAAAAAATGCTTATCACCCGTTTCCAGCACTCTATATGGGCCATCGTAAGGTGGTCGCAGGTTTGGGCGCTGAGCCTCGTGCCTGACAAAAACAAACTCAGCATTTTTTAAAGATTTAGGTGCAAAAACACGCGGAAAAGTGTGATGAAGGGGCCCGGAAGCATGTCCGCTCCCTTGTCGTTCAATGACCGCTGAGCAGGGGGACGCTCTGGCGCCGGATTATCAGGAAGAAACTCCCCTGGCAGCCGGAGTGGTTGCGCAAACACCAACTCAGCTGGGGAGGCTTTTAAGTCCTCTTTAGGTGCAGAACGCAACCCTAATAAAACCCATGGTAGTCTGTTTACCCAATTTGCATCCGTAAGCAACGCTCTGAGGGCTGCTTTCAATGACCTATGAAAACGCTCACATAAACCATTAGCCTGGGGGTGGTATGCGGTAGTGCGGTGGATTGTTACCCCCAGGCTGCAGGCCATCGCTGACCAAAGCTCAGAAACAAATTGAGGCCCCCTGTCGGACGTAATATCCGACGGGACCCCAAAACGCGCTACCCAAGCCGTTAAAAACGCGCGGGCCACCTCTGCAGCTGTGGTTGCTGCCAGTGGGACCACTTCAGGCCAACGCGTGGTGCGGTCCACCATTGTCAAAAGATGCGTGCACCCCTGCGACGACGGTAGGGGGCCTACGAGGTTGACATGCACATGATCGAACCTCTTGGCTGGGATGTGAAACGGCTCTAAGGGGGCTTTAGTGTGTTTGTGTATTTTGGCCCGCTGGCAAGCCATGCAGGCTCTTGCCCACTCTTTAACGTGCTTGCGCAGGCTCGGCCAAACAAACTTCTCTCCTACCATTTTAACCGACGCGCGCACCCCCGGATGCGCCAGAGAGTGAATCGAGTCAAAAACACGGCGGCGCCACGCGGCCGGGACTACCGGACGCGGTTGTCCTGTAGAGACATCGCAGATTAGGGGGGGCATTCCATTTTGCAGCCTCCTGCTCTCCAGCCTTAACCCTGTTGGTCCAGACTGGAGCGCGCACACGTCCGCATCGCTACCCTGATCCGCGGCCATGGCTGCGTAATCTATCCCCACGTGGACTGGGGCCGCGTACGCTTCCGCGCTGCTATTTTGCTCTGCGGCCGTGGCAGTATAATCTACCTCTGCGCGGACTGGAGCGGTTACGGCGCAAGAGAGGCAGTCTGCCACTACATTAAGTTTACCCGCTACGTGTTGAATATCAGTAGTAAATTCTGAAATTGCAGCCAGCTGCCTCTGCTGCCGGCCCGACCATGGTTCCGAAACCTTGGCCATCGAAAAGTGAGCGGTTTGTGGTCGACGAACGCGGTGAAACGACGACCTTCTAGCCAGAACTGGAAGTGACGAATGGCTAAGTGGAGCGCTAACAACTCCCTGTCAAACGCGCTGTATTTTCGCTCGGCCTCGCACAAGGTCCTGCTGAAAAAGGCCAGCGGCTGCCAAGCCCCGGCAACATGCTGCTCTACAACCGCCCCTATGGCCACGTCTGACGCATCAGTGGTGAGTGCTATGCGGGCCGTTGGGTCTGGATGAGCCAACAACGCAGCGTCTGCGAGGGCTTTTTTTTACCTCCGAGAATGCGCGCTCCCGCTCCGGGGACCATTGGATTGCATTTGAGGGTTTTTGTTTTTTAAGCGCGGCATACAATGGTTGCATGAGCTGCGCTGCGCGGGGAAGGAAACGGTTATAAAAATTCACCATTCCCAAAAACTCCTGTAGTGCTTTGATCGTTTGTGGCTGGGGAAAGTTTGCTACTGCGCGCACTTTGTCCGGCAGCGGGACTGCCCCCTCTGGGGAGACGCAGTGCCCAAAAAAATCAATCTGCGCCACCCCGAACTGGCACTTCGCTGGGTTGATTATTAACCCGTGCTCTCCCAACCTCCGGAAAACTGCCGTGAGGTGTTTTTCGTGTTCCTCTTCGGACGCGCTGACTACCAAAATGTCGTCAAGGTAGACGAACACAAAAGGGAGATCGTGTAACACCGCGTCCATCATGCGCTGGAAAGTTTGTGCGGCGCCTTTAAGCCCAAACGGCGTGCGCAAAAACTCAAAAAGTCCAAACGGAGTTATTACCACTGTTTTGGGAATGTCCTCAGCGCGTACTGGGACTTGATGGTAACCGCGGACCAAGTCTATTTTAGAAAAAAATGCGGGCCCCCGCCAGATGAACCGAAAAATCCTGAATATGGGGAATTGGGTAGCGGTCGTGCGCTGTAGCATTGTTCAACCTGTGGAAATCACCGCAAGGCCGCCACGAGCCGTCAGCCTTAGGGACCATGTGGAGCGGGGAAGCCCATGGGCTATTCGAACGCCGTATGATGCCCAACCTTTCAAGGTTGGCGAACTCCTCGCGCGCTATGGTCAGTTTAGCTGCATCCAAGCGCCAAGCTTTTGCAAAAACGGGGGGACCAGCGGTAGTGATAAAGTGCTCCACCCCGTGTTTAGTGACGGCTGCTGAAAACGTGGGAACCGTGAGTGCTGGGAACTGAGTGAGGAGTGTGTGAAACTTACCGCCTGCTGTGGCAACGTTGGCCTGTGCTGTGGGCGGGGACACTCGAGCTGCACAAGGGATAGAGTAAAAGGAGAGTGCATTAACCAAGCGTCTATTGGGAAGATCAACCAACAACCCGTGTGAGCACAGAAAATCAGCACCTAACATGTTGAAACTCACCGCCGCTATAATAAAAGTCCACTCATATGTGCGGCCGTGCAGGGACAGAAGTAGAGTCCTTTCACCGAAGGTCTTAATGCTCGAGCCGTTCGCCGCTGATGCTCCGTGACTCCCGGGGCCTGCCAGCCGGTCAGCGTAGGTTGGCATGATGAAACTCACTTGGGAGCTTGTGTCCACAAGGAAGTGCCTCCCAGAACGCGCATCCGTCAGGTAGAGCAGCTTGTTCCGTTCACCGAGGGCCGCAGCTGCTAGCGACTCCCGGTCCTGGCGTTTCCCGAGCTCTTGAACTGACACGGCGGTATACACTTGCGTGCCCTCTCTGCGAAACGACGATGGTAAAAACAGAGGTCGTCTCCTCCGCTGTCTCGGGGCTTCGCCGCTGCCGTTGTTGGTGTGTCTGTCTCCGTCGCCTCCGGCCCTTTGCTGTTCCCAGTTGTTGCGCCGAGGTCTGCTGCTGCTGCGGTGGCCGTGTGCCATCTGCTGGCGTTGAGGATCCGCTGCGCCTCCTGGGCAAGCGCGCGGAAGTCCCGCTGGGTCACAAACTGAGAGCCCGCCAGGGTCGCCCTCGTCTCCGACGGTAGAGTTCTCAGGAAGATGTGAGTGAAGAGGAAATCATCATTGTCTGAGCCTCTCAGCCTCAGCATGTCTTCCATCAGGTCAACAGGCGTGCTTTCTCCCAAGTCGTGCAGGGCCAGGAGTCTCTCAGCTCTCTCCTGGGCTGAGGGAGTGAAACGCTGAATGAGCGCAGCTTTCAACCCGCCGTATTTGTCGCCAGCGGGTGGGCGCTGCACCAGGCTCCGCACATGTCGAGCTGTGCGGCTGTCGAGTTTGGCGATGACGTGGTAGAACTTTGTGTCATCTGCTGTTATTCCCCCGAGAGCGAACTGGGCTTCGGCCAGGAGGAACCATGAGTCCGGGTTGTCCTGCCAGAATTCTGGTAGCTTGACTGAGACTGCGTTTGCCCGGCTGGTCTTTGGTGAGTCTGGTTCGGGGGAATTGTCTCTGCTCATTATACGTCTTAAGGTCACCAGTGTGGAGAGCGTGAAATGAAGAGGCTGAATTTATTTCTCAATTCAGGTTTATTAACAATCACGTGTCTCCAACATCCTCTCAAACAGAAAAGAGAACCAACTTCCCACATCGCCCCTTTTTATACCCGGGACATCAAAGTACAGAGTCACATTGTCATTCAATCCCCAGAGACAATACATCACCCCCCAGGTCTTCTCCTCTCCACCTAAAACCCTGGTGGTCAGGAAGTCTTTTCAGAACCATTTCTAAAGACACATCTCACACCCTCCTGTTATCCCCAGGAGGTCCAGACTTATTGTTCCTTCTAAGACGTGAGGTAACAGTAATATACATATGCAGCCTAAGCATCTCAAATATGTGTACCACACAGGTGCATAAGAAATGTCCAAAAATGAAGAGTTAATTATTTTAACTTTTAAAATAACAAAATACTCAAAATGCCACAGCTTGGAAAGAAAATAGGATTGTAGTGATAAACTAAGGAGTCTCTAATAGAAATGGACAGTCTGTGGCTGCCAGGACTCAGGAAGTGAGGTCAAAAGACTGCCCTCCTACTCTAACCACACCCTCCAGGTAGTGTCCTTGGCCTGATATCAGCTTCCATTCCACCCACAGTCACTAGATGGGGATAACTCATCCATTCATCCATCTTCTTCCGCTTAATTCTTTTCAGGTTGCGGTGCGGAGCCTATCCCAGTATCTTTGGGTGAGAGGCAAGGTACACCCTGGACAGTCCATCGCAGGGCCAACACAGAGAGACAGACAACCATTCACTCTCACAGTCATACCTAAGGACAATTTAGAATCCCCAGTTTGATGCCAATTAACCTAACTTGCATGTTTTTGGCATTTGAGAGGAAACCGGAGAAATCCCGGAGTAAACCCACGCAGATACGGGGAGAACATGCAAACTCCACACAGATCACTGTTGGTCAGGGGCTGGGATCGAACCCAGGATCCCCGGCCAAGGGTGAGTTGCTGTGCTGCCGCAGTGCTAACCACTCCCCCACCGCGCCGCCCATAGTGCTAACTCAGAGAAAGCAAATATTAGAGTAAATAAAACCTCAGACTTTGGCTCCTACACTGACACTAATGCTAGCATAGTTATGTAATTGTGACTTTTGTATTTGCGTTGTCTGTTTTTGTTTTTGTGTTGTCTCTTTGTCTTATGGCTTTTTTGTATTTGTATTGCATCTTTTTGTATTTGTGTTGTGGCTTTTGCATTTTGGTGAGTTCTCTGAGCCACCGTACCAATGGGTTCAGACCCATCGATTCTCACCCGATTTAGCTTGTCTGCCAGAACTATTGCTATTGGTTGTTACAGCCAATTTCAAAGCAGCATAGTAGAAATGCTCTACCCTAAACCCTAGCATAGACTAAAGGCTAGTTAAATGGTGCATTTTTTTGTATTACATCCGTGATGTTGCCCAAAGCCTCTATGTGCTGCAAGCATTTTGAAACTTTATGCTAAAGTTTATTGTAAAGATACCAAGTGTAGCTTTAGTGTTCTTTTAATCCAAAAACTCTGCTGACTCAAACTATATACCATTTTTAAATCACTGAAATAAGTTCCAAGGAAGCCAATATAAAGGCGATACTTTCCAACCAAAGTGTTTCTTTTACACATTTCAAAGCAAAGCTGTAATTTATTCCAGCTTTATCGCAGAAATGTCCTACAGCATCAGAGATACCAGCTCATTCAAGTTCTCGTGATTCCCAAAGACAGACAGATGTTCACCTAACAGCTGCCAAAATGTTGTCTTTGATTTGCCAGAAGTTGTTTGTGTGAATGAGCCTCACAGTGGAAAATATAGTGAGTTTGACCTCTGTGACGTCACTGGAGCCATTTAGCAGCTCAGCCTCAAAGGTCCCCAAATGTCCACCCCAAACTACGCATAGGCACTCATCATGTGAAGCCATAGCTTGATGCTAAATAAACAGAGCCATGTGTCCGATATAAAACATAAACAGTAGTCTGTGTTGCATAGTTTCACTCTGGCAGGTGAAACTGATTAGCGACGGCTCCCTTAATTCTGTGTGTTTCTCGCTGTGTCTGTGGGTTCCCCCACCCTAAATGAAAGGTTGTTTTTAATAGGAACTGTGCTGGAAAGAGTTGATGTAATTGAGGGAGTTGCTTCTGAAGTGTTCCATTAAAATACGCTTAGGTTAACAGTCTCCCGATTTAGTTAAAGGGAGGGGTTATTAACGTTGATAAAGGCACCTCAGAGCTGGAAAAGTGGCAGGGTGCATTCAAGGTGAGGCCTGGCAACTGGGGAAGGAAGTATAAACATGTTTTGTTCAGCCACGTCATCAAATGAGCATTAGACTTTCTTATGTGTCTAGCTCGGTGTGAGGAAAGGCCAAAGCTGTATGCCATCTATTGTTAAATGGCGGTGAGGTTAATGGCCTCGCAGCTCCACTGCCGTGTGTCTGAGTGTGCTGACAGCTTCCCTGTGGCGTCAGGAAGTTTGATTCTCTGACGTTATTTGACCACTGGGAAAAACAAATGTAGCAGATAAATGATAATTGCACCAACGCCAAGACAAAAATACAACTGATATCATTTTTAGCAAACCAGATACATGGCCATGCAAAGCCTCGGGCTTTTAGAGCAGCCAGTATTGACGTTGGCCTGATTCTGCACAAGCAGCTAAGATCATCTTGATCATTGTCATTCAGTTAAACTGTGCTGGCTTTAAAAGTGGATGAAACACATTTTTCTGATCTAAACTGGTCTCATTTTTTTTAGATCAGGACGGAGGTTGTATTTCTTTTCAAATCTGACCAGAATAAGCCGCCAAGGGCCTTATATTTTACTATTTTTAAGCCAAGGATTTGTCAGAATCTCAACATTATCATAAATGAGCAGAGATAGCTTGTTTTCTTTGTTTTTATTCCTCCTCTTCTAATCTCAGACAGGACCAACTGAGAAACAGATCAAATGCATCCATACTGTCTGCATCAGTCACCTGTTTGCAGTAGAATTAAATCTTGGCCTACTGTATTCAGTTACAGTTATGCATACTGTGCACTGGCCATGAGCAACAGTGATGATTTTTTTCCCTTTGTTTTAACCATTAGCTAAGCATGATAAGCTGTGTTATTTTTAGGTTTTTGTGAATGCTTAAGTTTTTTGAAGATACATTGCAAATGTGGACAGATGCTTTATTTTTCTGATTGCCTTACCTGGTTGAGGTTTGATGTTTTATTGTATTTGGTCAGGAGATTTACAGACCACTTACTGTAGCACGGACAGTAGTACTGAACTCAGAAGCAACGTTATCTGACCACTCTATTTTCCTACTAATGTCAAAATAAAATAAAAGGAAAATGGCAGTAGAGATCAAATCAGTTTATTACACAGCTACACATTTATGACATGAATTTAGGACAAGTATAATAGGTCCATGTATATGTTTGTGGATTTTTGCATTGCTATTAATTACCCTGTGTTTGCAAGCTCATTAATTGCTTCTGCCAAAGGGAGTAGACAATGTTTTGGGGTCTTTTTGTTCATATGTGGGGCGGCAGTGGCTCAGGTGGTTCCAAGGTTGTCATAGCCAGGAGCGGCACTGGGGTTAAGCTCCCAGTGCTCATAAAATGCTCCTTACGGCGTGCGTCTCGAAAAGCCTCTGACAACTAAGTCCAACTCCTAGCCTGCCCGTGTGGTTTAGTCTCTAAGCCCGGCGGAACTGCTTTTACTAATAGGAGAAGGGGCGAGGGCGGATCTCTGGCGCCTTAAAACCAGATGCTTCGGGTAGATGGTGGCTCGTCAACCTGGGAAGGTAGCCCATCTAGGGGAAGGTAAACCCTGATTTCAAACCTCCGCTGCCTTGCGGCACACCCGGTCACGGGAAAGGCTTCGGGAGTCAACCCTGAGGAAAAATCCGGAGTCGGAGCCCCTAAGGCAGTTCTCTGTTGTGCTCAACATCGTTCTGGCAGCTCCTGCGACGGCACTGGTGCCAAACTATAGCAGCCCTGCTGTTCCTTTGGATTCATCAGTGATGTGGAGAGGGGGGACATGCTACATGGATAACATCTTGTCCTCCATATCTTCCTGCCCAGGCTCGAATCCTACCAACGCCCAATGCTGGAAGGTAGAACACCGGTGCGCATCAGCCTGTTCAGCCACAGGCGGTGCTGTTCCAGCAGAGTAGACGTTTAGGATTCTCTTCCATGTCATCATAGACCGACGGAGGCCGACGAGTGGCTCAGGAGGTAGAGCAGGTCGTCCAATAACCACATGGTTGGCGGTTCAAATCCCGCTCTCCCCAGGTATCCTGCCGTTGTGTCCCTGGGCAAGACACTTCACCCCTATTGCTCCTGGTGGGTCTGGAAGCACCATGTTAGGTAGCATGCCGCCATCAGTGTGTGAATGGGTGGATAGCAGGATCTGTAAAGCGCTTTGGTCATCAAGAGATGAGAATAAAAGCGGTATATAGAAAAGCGCTATATAAGTGCAGGTTAGTTAGTTAGTTAGTTATATAAGTGAATGCCATTTACCATATGTGGTTTCAACAAAATATCTCAAAACTTTCATTGATTTCACTTTTTTCCACATTTTAACAGTCCACACATGCGTTGATGAAATGTTGATGACGCATTTTGTTCACATTTTCTTTAATTATTTAATTATTGCAGCAAATTTGTTTTGTATTTTCCCAACTTTTCTTCAAACACTCTGATTTTAAGCCCATCACTTCAAGAAACATTCTTCACCTATTCAGCTCTGCCCTTCCTCCTATGTCACTTAGCCATTAGCTGGCTAGCTCCTTGCCCTTAGCTCCTTCTAGCTCGGATCAGCAGTGCTGGCTTAGATACATCTTCAACCGGATACAAGTCAAGTGGGGTAGCCTCCCTTGGGGCTCAGAATCAGAATCAGAATCAGAATCAGATTTATTGCCATTGTTCATGTAGTACACAAACTAGGAATTTGTCTCGATGCCATGCTGCAACATTAAAAACATGATGAGAAAAAGAGATAAACTAAAAAACTAAAGGACTGAAAACGTGCAATAAGTGTAGAAAAATAAGTAATAATAAGTAATAATGATAATAATAATAATAACAATACTAGTAATAATGAGTAGTACTAGTCAAGGCAGTTTTAAAAAATTAGCAAGTAGCAGATAATGTGAAGTACCACATAGTGCAGTTGATAATGCAACAGAAAACAGTGATGAATGACGTGAGTCTGGTTGAGCTGCTGTACATAGTGCACGAGAGTCAAAAAGTCACTTAATGTTCAGCAGTCTGATGGCAGAGGGGAAAAAGCTGTTCATGTGCCGGGAGGTTTTAGTCTGAATGGACCGAAGTCTTCTACCTGAGGGGAGGGGAGCAAACAGTACGTGACCAGGATGTGAAGGATCGGCTATGATCCGGCCAGCACGCCTCCGGGTCCTGGAGATGTACAAGTCCTGGAGAGATGGGAGCTCGCAGCCTATCACCTTCTCAGCAGTGCGCACGACGCGCTGCAGCCTTAGTCTGTCCCTGGCAGTGGCTCCTGCATACCACACAGTTATGGAGGAGGTGAGGATGGACTCGATGATGGCCGTGTAGAACTGCACTAACATCTTGATGGGTAGCTTGAGCTTCCTCAGCTGCCGCAGAAAGAACATCCTCTGCTGGGCCTTTTTGATGAGGGAGCTGATGGTTGGCTCCCATTTGAGGTCACGGGTGATGGTGGTGCCCAAGAAGCGGAAGGAATCTGCAATGGTGATGGGAGAGCCTGTGATGGTGAGGGGGGGCAGGGGGGTTGTGACTTTCCTGAAGTCCACAATCATCTCCGCTGTCTTCAGAGCATTCAGCTGCAGGTTGTTGTGGCTGCACCAGGACACCAGCTGGGCCACCTCTTCCCTGTAGGCGGACTCGTCGCCGTTGGAGATGAGCCCGATGAGGGTGGTGTCGTCCGCAAACTTAATCAGCTTAACAGACTGGTGGGAGGAGGTGCAGGAGTTGGTATAAAGGGAGAAGAGTAGGGGGGAAAGTACACAGCCCTGGGGTGATCCAATGCTGATGCTAACAGAGTCTGAGACAGACTTCCCCAGCCGCACATGCTGTCTCCGGTCCGTCAGGAAGTCGGTGATCCACCTGCAGAGGGAGTCAGGCACGTTGAGCAGGGACAGCTTGTCCTGGAGCAGATCGGGGCGGATGGTGTTGAATGCGGAGCTGAAGTCCACAAACAGAATCCTGGCGTAGGTTCCCGGGGAGTCCAGGTGCTGCAGGATGGAGTGGAGGGCCAGGTTGACTGCATCATCCACAGACCTGTTAGCACGGTAGGCAAACTGCAGCGGGTCTAGGAGGGGTGTGGTGATGGACTTGAGGTGAGACAGGACCAGGCGCTCAAAGGACTTCATGACTACAGAGGTGAGCGCTACAGGTCTGAAGTCATTAAGTCCAGCAATCCGTGGCTTCTTGGGGACAGGGATGATGGTGGAGGATTTGAGGCAGGTCGGCACGTGACATTGCTTAAGGGAGGTGTTAAAAATGTCTGTGAAGACAGGGGCCAGCTCTTTCGCACAGTGTCTCAGGGTGGAGGGAGACACACCGTCCGGCCCGGGGGCCTTGCGCGGGTTCAGTCTGGAGAACTGTCTATGCACGTCCTGCTCACTGATGACAAGGGGAGGGGGGGAGGAGGAGGAGGAGGAGGAGGGGAGGACCACTTTTGATGAATTAGGGGCTGAGGAGGCAGTGGAGCTGGGTGGAGTGGGTGAGTTGGACACAGCTGACGAGGTGTCAAAACGGGCGTAATGTTGGGACAGTCTTTGACAAAGGGCTTTGTCATCCTGACCTTTAGAAGCCTGAGGCCGATAGTTGGTGATTTGCCTCAGTCCTCTCCACACAGAAGCCGAGTCATTAGCAGTGAACTGCTGCTGGAGTTGGCTCGGTGATGGAGCTGCCCATGAGGCACAATGGAGTCCCTCGGGTAGCGGTGGAGAATTTCTGTAAAACTTTAGGCTTTTCTCGGTCACCAAGAAATGTAAGGAATATTATAAGATGTTCTCTGCTCGATCCACCAAGGATCTGGGCCAGTGACCACTCTGACCGGCCACCTCCGAGACGTGAACATTCGTCTCAAAGACTGAATGAAATAAAGCACCACTAGTCAACAGGGGCTTGTAGTCCCAGTGATCGACAGGACATGACCAGTCCTTAGAGAACAGCAAGCAAGAATGAGTGGCCAAACCGCCAGCTCCACCCAGAAGTTGGTCACAGCGACCAACGCGGACTGTCCAGCACACCAGTGCCAGCAGTTCATTATAGAATCACAGCGAAATTATTAAAAAAAATAAGCCAGAATGACGTGAGATGTACAGCGGGGAAAATAAGTATTGAACACGTCAACATTTTTCTCATTAAACGTATTTCTGATGGAGTCATTGACCTGAGATTTTCATCAGATATCAGTAACAACCCAAGTAATCCATACATACAGAGAAATCAAGGCAACTGTGTTCAGAAAAACAAGTTATATTTAATAAAATGGAATGACACAGGGAATAAGTATTGAACACACGAAGAAAAAAGGCACAAAAAGGCATAGAACGCCAAGAAATCCGATGAAATCCATCAGAATTTAGGAAGCCATCCCATTCCCCCATCAGTGCACATTAATTTCAGCTGGTTAAGTTCTGACTAATAGCCTTTAAAAAGGTCTGTGAATATCAGATTGTCACCCCACAAAGAACTCATGACGGGTAGAAGCAAAGAGTGCTCTCTAGACCTTTGCAACCTTATTGTTGCACAACATAATGATGGCATTGGTTACAAGCGCATTTCTAAACTGCTGAAGTTCCAGTGAGCACTGTTGGAGCCATCATTTGGAAGTGGAAAGAACATCATTTTACCATAAACCGGCCACGACCAGGAGCTCCTCGCAAGATTCCTGACAGAGAAATAAAAATAATTATCACAAGAGGTATCCTTTTAGCTAAGAGGCTATCCTTTTAACTATCCTTTTAGGTTTTAGCAAAGAGCTATCATTTAGCAGTAGGCTACATCATCGTAGGTGTGCGACCGAGAGGTTTCGCAGGTCCTTCCGACCTACAGCTGTCAGACTTTATAACCTAAGCAGGGCTGCTTGCAGAGATGGTAAATAAAACGTTATGACCTAATAGTATTGAATGCAAAAGATGCAGCAGACTTACACAAAATGGTCCCCCTCCAGTATACAACTAGGACAATATCAGTTGCTACAGAGGGTGACAATATGTATGGTTACATATTCATACTATGTGGGGTAACTAAATAGACTGTTATGCTGTTTATTCCATCTAGCTACAATGCTCCGCACTCTCTATATATATTTATATATTTATGTGTACAAATGTATATTCACTGCTCTTATTTTCTTATCTTCTAAATTATTGCTCTGAGTGTTAAAAACCCTGTGCTGTTGCAATCTTGGAATTTCCCCATTGTGGGACTAATAAAGGTTTATCTTATCCAAGAGTCAAAGACCACTCTTGAAGAGCTCCAGAAAGACCTGGAGTTAGCAGGTATGGCTGTTTCAAAGAAAACAATAAGTAATGCACTCAACTGACATGGGCTCTATGCCCACTCACCTCACAAGACTCCATTGCTGAAGAAAATGCATGTTGAAGCTTGTTTAAAATTTGGTGCACAACATTTGAGCAAGCCAGTAAAGTACTGAGAGAATATAGTCTGGTCAGATGAGACCAAAATTGAACTTTTTGGATGCCACGATACACAGCATGTTTGGAGGAGAAATGGCACCTCACATCAGCCCCAGAACACCATACCAACAGTGATGTTTGAAGGTGGAAGCATCATGGTGTGGGGGAGTTTTTCAGTACATGGTACAGGCAGACTTCATATAATTAAAAGAAAGATGAATGGACAAATATACAGAGGCGTCCTTGATAAGAATCTGTTGCCATCTGCCAAGATGCTGAAGATGAAATGAGGGTGGACATTTCAGCAAGACAATGATCCCAAACACACAGCCAAGGAAATTCTCATCTGGCTCCAGAGAAATAAAAATAAAGCTGCTAGAGTGGCCCAGTAAGTCACCTGACCTGAATCTAATTGAAAATCTCTGGAACGAACTGAAGATCAGAGTTCATAGAAGACACCCACGGAACCTTCAAGATTTAAAGACAGTTTGTGTGGAAGAATGGGCTAAAA
The DNA here is from genome assembly GCA_020510985.1 of Pholidichthys leucotaenia. Lineage (NCBI taxonomy): Eukaryota > Metazoa > Chordata > Actinopteri > Cichliformes > Pholidichthyidae > Pholidichthys > Pholidichthys leucotaenia. Next base: position 304,218,662 of record CM035846.1, read on the forward strand.
TCACTCCTGAGCAATTCCTGTGCTTAGGTTTTCCATACAGGAGGTGTCTGGAAGCTGTTATCAGCAAAGGCTTTTCTATTAAATATTAAATGAATTTCACCAAGTGTGTTCAATACTTATCCCCTGTGTCATTCCACTTTATTAAATATAGGCTATCAACTAGGCCACCGGAGTGGTGGCCTAGTTGATAGAGCATCTGCCCCCACAACCAGGAGGCTGGGGGTCCCTGCCGGGTCATACCAAAGACCCTATAAAAAATAGTACTTCCCACCTTCTAGCTTGGTGCTCAGCATAATAGAATGGGGGAAGGAGAAGTTGTTTGTGGCGGTGCCTTGTGTGGCAGCGACCCCTCTGATTCTACATGTGATTAACATTGTAGATAGGAGAAACATAATTTTGCTCTACTGTACATGATTGGCTGTATGGACTGAATGACAATAGCGATGGCTTCTTCTTCTTCTAAGATCGGAAGAAAATAACAATATAAGCCACACTTGGTCCGAGCCGCCTAGTATCAGTGTTAGCTCAGGGGCTAATACCTTTAGCTCCCCTTCCATCTATACATGACAGACAGCTAGGCTGGCGAATAATAGAGCAGTGGGCGGGTATCAAGGCTACTGACGTTTACCTTTTAGTGACGTTTCCCATTTCTTGAGATGAAGGAAAAACTAGAAGAGTCAAATATATATTTTTAGAGAGAAAAATGGGATAAAGGCTGTGTGTGTTTTTTTTAAGGGAAGTGACAGTTTTGATATTTTTTCAATAATTTAATGACCAATAGACATATTTCAGACAGTTAAAACCTCCAATCACACCCCTTTAAGAGTGGATTTTCATTAAATTTTTAGGTTAGTTAGTTTGGAAGTCTTTTATAATCATTTTTTTTTTTTTTTTTTTTTTTTTTTTTGTTACTTATTTGTACCCGTAGGTAGACTTGGTTTGCAGTCTGGTGACAAGCCACCGGCTGCTGGTCGCTGCGTGCGCGAGCGCCCTAAACCTACATGTTTTTGGTATGCGGGAGGAAACCGGAGAAATCCCGGAGTAAACCCACGCAACACGGGGAGAACATGCAAACTCCACACAGCTCACTGTTGGTCGGGGGCTGGGATCGAACCCACGACCTCATGATCCCCGCGATCCCCCGGCCAAGGGTAAAACTGTGCTGCCACAGTGCTAAACCACTGCGCCACCGTGCAGCCCATCATGTCCATCAGCATTCCGCGTCCATCATACGCTGGAATGTCTGGGCGGCGCCCTTTAATCCAAAAGGCATGCGCAAAAACTCAAAAAAGCCCGAAAGGAGATATTACCGCAGTTTTGGGTATATCTTGAGCGCGCACTGGGACCTGGTGGTAACCACGCACCAAGTCTATTTTAGGAAAAATGCGCGCCCCCGCCAAATGAACCGAAAAATCTTGGATGTGCGGGATCGGGTAGCGGTCGTGCGCTGAGGCGTTATTCAACCTGCGGAAATCACCGCAAGGTCACCACGAACCATCAGCCTTTGGGACCATGTGTAGCGGTGAAGCCCAGGGGCTTTTAGAACGTCTAATGATGCCCAGCTTTTCCAAGTTGGCGAACTCCTCGCGCGCTATGGCCAGTTTAGCTGAGTCCAAGCGCCGAGCTTTTGCAAAAACGGGCAGCCCGGTGGTAGTGATAAAATGTTCCACCCCATGTTTAGCCACTGTCGCTGAAAACGTTGGGACTATGAGTGCTGGGAACTGAGTGAGCAGTGCGTGAAACTTACCACCTGTGGCTATGACGTTGGCCTGTGCAGTTGGCCTGTGCAATCATGTCCATCAATCTGGTGCTGGGCCTGCTGCGAAGCCTCATCAGTCCGCTGCTGCTGCGTTGAACATGAGTAAGGCCCTGGTGGGATGTTCTGGCGAGAGGCGTAGGACGTGCCCATACCAGCGAATGTGGCGGATGGCTATGAAGCGGGAGGCTGCGGGCTGATGAGTGCACACATGTAGCTCTTCATCGGAGACATGATGGTATTGTCTGATGTTTTCGATGGTCCTCAGAACTCTGCTGTTGTTGCTGTCAATCCTCTTTGCCAGGGTTAAAGTTTTAGGAAATGTCCTTAGGTATGACTGTGAGAGTGAATGGTTGTCTGTCTCTCTGTGTTGGCCCTGTGATGGACTGGCGATCTGTCCAGGGTGTACCCTGCCTCTCACCCAAAAGATGCTGGGATAGGCTCCAGCCCCCCCCGCGACCCGAAATGGATTAAGCAGAAGAAGATGGATGAATGAATGGAAATGGACTAAGAAGCAATTGATTAGATTTTGAGGGTGATCAAGGTCACGATCAGTGTCACAGATTTTTTTTTCTTAAATTCCTAAGGCCTGGTTCAATTGACTGTGATATGACCACAACACAGCTTTAGACTAGCTTGTCATCATTCTGAACAGTTATGCGTATGTGAAAATGATATCAACATTAACATTACGAGGGGGGGCTGAAAAGTTCATAGGCTGACCATGATGCAGTGGTCAAATTTGACCAAATGTGGTTTATTTTTCAACATAGTCTCCACTGTCAGTGTATCTGAAAAGAACCAATGCAGTTAGTATCAGAAAAGGTTGAATTTAATGCATGAATAGTTTCTTGGCTATAGTATAACACCTTCTTAGTCAACCTATGAACTTTTCAGCCCCCCCTTGTATATTGTTCTCAAAAGCCAATCATTTTCATCTTCTGTTGTTTACATACAGGGAACCTGGTAATGTTATCTAGAACTCGGTTTAACCTAAATGGAGAATAAGTGTCTTGGCAGTCCATACTGTCCTCTGGGAGAAAGCCACAAACATATCAAGTTATTTTTTAGCTCCTTACAGTAAAGCTGAAAGGAGTTAATGTGATGACATGGCATCTGTCTGTCCATCCACATTTCATGGAAAGCACTACTCCTCCTTGGCAATTGCTCTAATTTTCAAAAAATTGATGCAAAATGATCCTCAGGTGGGTCTACATTGAGGTTGTGCTCAAGGTCAGGGTCAAAGGAGAGCTGACCAGAGTCATTTATGATTCACTGATTCATCCATAAAATTGTCGATGAAAATTTTATCCATCCATCCATCTTCTTCCGCTTAATCCTTTTCGGGTCGCGGGGGGGGATGGGGGGCTGGAGCCTATCCCAGCATCTTAGGGCGAGAGGCAGGGTACATGATGAAAATTTTACTCCTAGACAATTTCCCCAGTGTTCGCCAAAGTCATGCACAATGATCCCCAAGTGGGTCTACATTTATTTTTTTATTTAACCTTTATTTATACAGGGGCGGTCCATTGAGAGGCAAACTCTCTTTTTCAAGGACGCCCTGTTCACACTCACACATTCACACCTGGAAGCTGCCCAGTACAACCACAGACTGACCTATGGCCACTGAGCAGCTCCACTCAAAAGCCAATCTAGGCTGTGCTCAATGTCACCCAAGTAGCCAACGGAATCAGGACGATTCTGGTTGAGTTCCAGCACCTTTGAACATGCTCTGGCAACAGCTCACCAAAACCCAGCCAGATGTGGGCCATTAACAGTTGCCGGTGTGGGGAGACTTGAATAACGAAACCGAATTGTCTTTCATTTCAGTTTATTCAAGAAATCATTCCACTGTCTGCTCTTATTCTTGAGCAGCGAACAAAGAGGGCGAACACACCAAAGTTCTCTCATTTAAACCTTCTCACATCAAACCATTTCCCTCGCGGGGGAAATCACACATCTATATCAAAGTCTCTTTATTCACATTCATTAGCCTTTTATTTACATAACTCCCCCTTCTCTCTTCCCGAGCCTCAGTGGTCAGGAAGTCTTCTGTCCCCTGTCCTCCGCAGGGGGTCCAGGCTCTGTGGCTCCGCACCGCAGGGGGCTGGCTCTCCTTCATCGTGGTTAAATCACATATGCAGTGTCCAACATATACATGTCTCACAACACAGCCATATAACCCCCCCCCAAACGATGAAGAACAGACTAATTCCCAAAATTTAATATCACCTTACTCACTACTGAATAATCAACACCAACATTCAGTCTGTGCGCCGCTTGGGCTTCAGCCGTCTGCCGAATCTGCTGTGCGTTGGCCCCGCCTTGCCTGCGGTGCTGTTCTGCTTCGGGTCTGTTGACTGAGGAAGAGAGTGGTTAATTGCCCTCTGCGGGGGCCTGCCTCGTCGAGGCGCCACCGCGACCGGTACAGACACGTCCTTCATGACAAAAGCAGGTTTTAGTCTGTCAATACTGACTGTCTCTTTTCTGTCCCCAAAATCTAGCACAAATTGCTTATCACCTGCCTCCAGCACTCGAAATGGCCCTTCGTAAGGTGGTTTGAGCGTTGCTTTAAGGGCTTCGCGCCTGACAAAAACGAAATCGGCATTTTTCAAAGCCTTGGGGACGAAAACTCGTGGAAAAGCGTGATGAACCGGACCCGGGAGCGTGTCTGCCCCCGTGCCAACTAACGGTCCCAGAGCAGAGAGAGGTGGGGGCTCTGGGGGCTCTGGTAAAAACTCGCCCGGCAGCCTCAGAGTTTGTGCGAATACCAGCTCCGCTGGGGAGGCGTCTAAGTCCTCTTTAGGCGCAGAACGCAACCCTAATAAAACCCATGGGAGTTTATTTACCCAATCTGCATCCGTGAGCGACGCTCTGAGTGCTGCCTTCAAAGACCTATGAAACCGCTCGCATAAACCATTAGCCTGAGGGTGGTAAGCCGTAGTGCGGTGAATTTTGGCTCCTAAGCCGTTGGCCATCGCTGACCACAGCTCAGAGATGAATTGCGGTCCTCTATCGGACGTAATGTCCGACGGAACCCCGAAGCGCGCCACCCAAGCCGTTAAAAAAACGCGAGCCACCTCCGCGGCCGTGGTCGTCGCAAGTGGAACCACTTCCGGCCAACGTGTGGTGCGGTCCACCATTGTCAAAAGATACGTGAACCCCTGTGATGCCGGTAGGGGGCCCACAAGGTCGACGTGCACATGGTCGAACCTTCTGGCCGGAATGCGGAACGGTTCTAACGGGGCTCTTGTGTGCCTGTGAATTTTGGCCCGTTGACAGGAAATGCAGGTTTTTGCCCATTCCTTCACGTGCTTGCGCAGGCACGGCCAAACAAACTTTTCCGCCACTAGTTTCACCGACGCGCGCACCCCCGGGTGCGCCAGTGAGTGGACCGAGTCAAAAACACGGCGGCGCCACGTGGCCGGAACCACCGGACGCGGGCGCCCCGTCGACATGTCGCAGATCAGGGGGGGCATACCGGTTTGTAAACACTTGCTCTCCAGCCTCAACCCTGTTGGTCCAGACTGGAGCGCGCGCACGTCTGCGTCCGCCCCCTGGTCCGCTGCCATGGCTGCGTAATCTATACCCACGTGCACCGGGGCTGCGCGCGCCACCGTGCCGCTCTCCTGCGGCGCGGTCACGGTGGCCCGTTCTGCCTCTGCGCGTGTCGGGGTCGTGAACGCGCGTGAGAGACAATCCGCTACTACATTGAATTTGCCCGCGACGTGCCTAATGTCAGTGGTAAATTCCGAGATTGCGGCCAGCTGCCTCTGCTGCCTGCCGGACCACGGATCTGAAATTTTGGCCATGGCGTATGTGAGCGGCTTGTGGTCCACATAAGCGGTGAAGCACCGTCCTTCCAGCCAGAACTGGAAATGACGAATAGCCAAATGCAGCGCCAACAGTTCTCTGTCAAACGCGCTGTATTTTCGCTCAGCCGCGCTTAAAGATTTGCTAAAGAAAGCCAAAGGCTGCCAAACTCCGGCTACCTGTTGCTCAATAACGGCCCCTATGGCTAAATCTGAAGCGTCTGTCGTCAGCGCGATACGTGCTGCAGGGTCTGGGTGGGCCAGGAGCGCAGCGTCAGCCAAGGCTTTTTTAACCTCTGTGAACGCGCGCTCCCGCTCCGGGGACCATTCGACCGCCTGGGTCGGCTTTTGTTTTTTGAGCGCGGCATATAACGGTTGCATGATTTGAGCTGCGTGGGGCAGGAACCGGTTATAAAAATTCACCATCCCCAAGAATTCCTGTAGTGATTTGACCGTTTGTGGACGGGGAAAATCCGCTACCGCGCGTACTTTCTCTGGTAACGGAACCGCTCCCTCCGGGGAGACGCGGTGACCCAAAAAATCAATCCGCTCAACGCCGAACTGGCACTTGGCTGGGTTAACTATTAAGCCGTGCTCTCCCAGCCTCCTAAAAACTGCTGTGAGGTGCGTTTCGTGTTCGTCCTCTGAAGTACTCGCGACCAAAATGTCGTCGAGGTACACAAACACGAAAGGGAGATCGCGTAACACGGCATCCATCATCCGCTGAAATGTTTGCGCCGCCCCTTTGAGACCAAACGGCATGCGTAAAAATTCGAAAAGTCCGAACGGGGTTATTACCGCTGTTTTAGGAATGTCCTCCGGTTGGACCGGGACTTGGTGATAGCCGCGAACTAGATCAATCTTTGAAAAAATGCGCGCCCCCGCCAGGTGCACCGAAAAATCCTGAATGTGCGGGATGGGATAACGATCGTGTGCCGTAGCGTTGTTTAGCCTGCGGTAATCCCCGCACGGTCTCCAGGAGCCATCGGCTTTCGGTACCATGTGCAGCGGCGAAGCCCACGGGCTCTTCGACCTACGAACGATGCCCAGCCTCTCCAGGCTGGCGAACTCCTCGCGCGCAATGGCGAGCTTAACTGCATCCAAGCGCCGAGCTTTTGCAAACACGGGAGGACCAGAAGTGGGGATGAAGTGTTTCACCCCGTGCTTCGCGACCGTCGCTGAAAAAGTGGGCACAGTGAGCGCTGGAAATTGGGTGAGGAGTGTGTGAAACTCACCACCTGCTGTAGCGACGTGGGTCTGTACTGGTGGCGAGGACACTCGAGCTGAACAGGGGAGAGAGTAAAAAGAGAGTGCATTTACCAGCCGTCTATTAGCAAGATCAACTAACAGATTGTGTGAACACAAAAAATCCGCGCCCAACATGTTGAAACTCACCGCCGCTACTACAAAAGTCCATTCATATGTGCGGCCATGTAAGCATAAAGGCAAGGTCCTTCTCCCGTAGGTGTTGATGTTCGAGCCATTTGCCGCTGTAGCTCCGTCACCGTGGGGTCCAGCTACCCGGTCCGCGTATGTTGGGGTGATGAAGCTCACTTGTGCTCCGGTGTCAATGAGGAACACTCGTCCGGAGCGCGCATCCGTGATGTAGAGCAGCTTGTTGCGTTCTCCGAGGGTCGAAGCTGCTAGCGACCCCCGGTCTTGCCGTTTCCCGAACTCCTGAAGATGCAGGGTGGCACACACCTGCGTGCCTTCTCTGCGAACCTCCGATGGTAAAAGCAGAGATCTTCTCCTCCGCTGTGTCGTGCCCGCGCCTCTGTCGCCGGGCTATTGGCTCCCCCTCGTCGCGGCCGTGTTGCCGCCATCGTCGGCCAGTCTGGTTCTGCCGCCTCTGGCTCCCCGCTGTCTCGGGTCGCTGCTGTGGTTGCTTGCCCGCCGCAGGCGTCCAGGATCCCGTCTGCCTCCTGGGCCAGCTCCCGGAACTCCTCCAGGGTGTGACACTTTTTGCCGGCCAGCGTGCTTCTCGCATGCGCCGGGAGGTTGGAGAGGAAGATGAACTGAAAAATGAAATCATCGTTGTCCAACCCTCTCAGCTGTATCATCTCCTCCATCAGGGCGCTCGGCCTGTGTCCACCTTGGTCTAGCAAAGACAGGATCCTCCTCGCCCTCACTTCAGCCGAGGGGGTGAAAAACTTGATGAGGGTGGATTTCAGCTTGCCGTACCTGTCGGTCGCGGGTGGCTGCTCCACCAAGCTTTGCACGCACCGAGCTGTGCTGTTGTCCAGTTTAGCGATGACATGGTGGAACTTAGTGTCATCCACCGTTACTCCTGCGAGCGCGAACTGCGACTCTGCTTGCAGAAACCACGACCGTGGGTTATCCTGCCAGAAATCAGGCAGCTTAACGGCCACTGCGCTCGCCAGCTCTGAGCGCTGTGAGTCCGGGACCCTGAGAATTTCTTCGTTCATTCTCAACGTCGTCAGTCACCAATGTGGGGAGACTTGAATAACGAAACCGAATTGTCTTTCATTTCAGTTTATTCAAGAAATCATTCCACTGTCTGCTCTTATTCTTGAGCAGCGAACAAAGAGGGCGAACACACCAAAGTTCTCTCATTTAAACCTTCTCACATCAAACCATTTCCCTCGCGGGGGAAATCACACATCTATATCAAAGTCTCTTTATTCACATTCATTAGCCTTTTATTTACATAACTCCCCCTTCTCTCTTCCCGAGCCTCAGTGGTCAGGAAGTCTTCTGTCCCCTGTCCTCCGCAGGGGGTCCAGGCTCTGTGGCTCCGCACCGCAGGGGGCTGGCTCTCCTTCATCGTGGTTAAATCACATATGCAGTGTCCAACATATACATGTCTCACAACACAGCCATAGCCGGCTGGGTTTTTGGATGCCTGGATCAGGCCCACTGACGGTTGAGATATGCCACATTTAGAATGGACTGTGGTCACCTTATTTGCCCAAGATACAGATCTAGTGATGATGTTAGGGGAAGGGATTTCCCTAAACTGTATTTACAGTGGTGTGAAAAAGTGTTTGCCCCCTGCCTGATTTCTCTTTTTTTTTGTATATTTGTCAAACTTAAATGTTTCAGATCATCAAACAAATTTAAATATTAGACAAAGGTAACACAAGTAAACAAATAATGCAGTTTTTAAATGAAGCTGTTTATTATTAAGGGAAAAAAATCCAAACCTACATGGCCCTGTGTGGAAAACGTGGTTGCGCCTAAACATAATAATTGGTTGGGCCACCCTTAGCAGCAACAACTGCAATCAAGCATTTGTGATAACTGGCAATGAGTCTTTTACAGTGCTGTGGAGGAATTTTGGCCCATACATCTTTGCAGAATTGTTGTAATTCAGCCGCACTGGAGGGTTTTCGAGCATGAACCACATTTTTAAGGTCATGCCACAACATCTCAATCAGATTGTCAGGACTTTGACTAGGCCACTCCAAAGTCTTCATTTTGTTTTTCTTAAGCCATTCAGAGGTGGACTTGCTGGTGTGTTTTGGGTCATTGTCCTGCTGCAAGTGCGCTTCAGCTTGAGGTCACGAACAGATGGCTGGATATTCTCCTTCAGGATTTTTTGGTAGACAGCAGAATTCATGGTTCCATTTACCACAGCAAGTCTTCCAAGTGCTGAAGCAGCAAAACAGCCCCAGATCATCACACTACCACCACCATATTTTACTATTGGTATGATGTTCCTTTTCTGAAATGCTGTGTTACTTTTTCTCCGGATGTAATGGGACACACACCTTCCAAAAAGTTCAACTTTTGTCTTGTCAGTCCACAGAGTGTTTTAAATATAAAGGATGAAGGCATAAAGGCTCATCTCAGTTTTGCCAGAAAACATCTTGATGATCCCCAAGACTTTTGGGAAAATACTCTGTGGACTGACAAGAAAAGTTGAACTTTTTTGAAGGTGTGTCGCCCATTACATCTGGCATAAAAGTAACATAGCATTTCAGAAAAGGAACATCATACCAACAGTAAAATATGGTGGTGGTAGTGTGATGGTCTGGGGCTGTTTTGCTGCTTCAGGACCTGGTAGGCTTGCTGTGGTAAATGGAACCATGACATAGAGCCCATGTCAGTTGAGTGCATGACTTATTGTTTTCTTTGAAACAGCAGTACCTGCTAACTCCAGGTCTTTCCGGAGCTCTCCATGAGTGGTCTTTGGCTCTTGGATAACTCTTCTGATAATTCTTTTGACTCCTCTGTCAGAAATCTTGCGAGAAGCTCTTGGTTGTAGCCGATTTATGGTAAAATGATGTTCTTTCTACTTCCAAAAGATGGCTCCAACAGTGCTCACTAGGACATTCAGCAGTTTAGAAATGCACCTGTAACCAATGCCATCATTATGTTGTGCAACAATAACATTGAGAAGGTCTAGAGAGAGCTCTTTGCTTCTACCCGTCATGAGTTCTTTGTGGTGTGACAATCTGACATTCACAGACCTTTTTAAAGGCTACCAGTCAGGACTTAACCACCTGAAATTAATTTGCACTGATGGGGGATGGGATGGCTTCTTAAATTCTGATGGATTTCAGCTGGTTCCTTGGCTTTCTATGCCTTTTTGCACCTCTTTTTCTTCATGTGCTCAGTACTTATTCCCTGTGTCATTCTACTTTATTAAATAATACTTGTTTTGTGAATATAGTTGCCTTGATTTCTTTGTATGTATGGATTACTTGGGTTGTTACTGATACAGTATATGGTGAAAATCTCAGGTCAGTTATTCCATCAGAAATATGTTTAATGAGAAACATGTTCATGTGTTCAATACTTATTTTCCCCGCTGTACATCCACATCTGGTAATCAAAAGGGAAAAAAAATTAAAACACGCAAAGGTAGTGTTCTTCTACTAGCAGTACAATGATCTGTTTTCTGTTTAGTGGGCAGCTGACAGTAATACTGTCTGCCACCTAGTGTTCTGGAGAATTAAAACCAAAACAGTCTACCAAGGAAAGGTTTTATAGGCACATTTAAAACAAAACAAAACAAAAAAAAACCCCATCAGTAACACTTTTACTGACCTAATGCTGTTATCAATCAAGCAGAAAATAAAAATAAAATTTGAGGGAGGAAAATTAATTGCCTTGGCAGAGGTTGCATTCGCTCAAGGTTTCCTCATTTTCAAGTGAAGTCATTCCCAAATTTAGCATGGGCCATCTTAATCATGACAGCACATCAAAACTTTGTTTTTGGTTCTTTGGTTGATCTACAAAAGTATTCAGGAGAAAAAAAAAACATCACAGTGTTTAACAGACATCAGACACTGGCTCTCAGTTGGTATCCAGAGTAAATTATATTATGACTGGCCGTCTTAAGTGACTCTCCTTTTGTGTGCAAAATGCAAAACAAGAGTAATAATGACAAAATAAATTGAAATTCACAGTTTGACTTCATATTTTATACAACAACAAATACCCACACACATTGTTGTCCTCCCGGATCAGATCAGTTTGTTCAGAGCAGAATCCTCCAGTTTCTTTGTCACAGACAATGAAGACAGAATAAACTCGATTTTCATTAGTTAGTCAAAATACAGATAATGAGAGCACCGCTCTGGCTTTGACTCAGTATAAGCTCATATCAACCAAATAAGCAAAATCTGGAAACAAATGAAGAAATGTGGCTTTATCTTTCTTGTGGCAGGAGATATTCCAATCTGCCATTTTTAGAAACATATCCGATGTCATAGACAAGACCATTGGCGTCCTCCACGGGACATTTGTATTGCCTTTGTTATGTAACATCGCGTGACGTTTCGACTCAAAGCATAAACTCACCGAAAGGCTGTCTCTCCAAAGCCCCGCGCTTCTCCTCCCAAGGGCCAGATCCTGTCATCGCCATGGGAGTACCCATAATTTGAACCACACCGCTTGGCTGTTGACTTAGAAACTTTAGACATTTTGGCCAGGCTGAAAACAAATCCTCGATCCAGACCGGTTGAATCCCGACCGGTTGAATCCCGACCCTGTTCTTGGTTGGACTCCATGCCCTTTGAACTGAATAAGATTTTAATCTTTTTCGGTTTTCTTTCTGTTTTTAACTTGACAGCCTCTCTAATCAGAGGAGTGCGTGTGATAATAAGTATTGTTATGGTTGGAATTTCTCTGAGGAAATCACAATCATAATCACAGCAGACTGTTTACCTTGTGCTCCCTGACTTTTTATAGAGGAGAGAGGGACAAAAATACACAGCCATAAAAGTCCCTTTTTTGCTATTAATTTAACAGTGATTTATTAATTTCCCTAAATGGAAACTACTCCAATATAACCTGCTATTACAAATATCGTTATCAGGATACCCAGATTTTAGTTACCTTAAATAATAATAAATAAAGGTGGCTTATTTGTATCACCCACAAAGATCCAGGGTGTCATTTCAATGTTTTTTTTTTATTATTTTTTTATAAGAAAGCTGCATTTCAGTATTTTTTAACATGGCCTATGTTTTTTTTAATATACTTTTTGAAACCTGCTCACTAAATACTTTCAATACTGTCATCACAATCATGTGGATTGATTAAAAATATCTCATTAGAGCAAGCAAGTTTAGGAATTTTAATCAATAAAGTTAGTTTGTTATGTCAAATGTACTGTATGGAACAAAGAAAACTTGATTTTATGGATATCTTGTGGTCTTTAGTGTTAACTGCAGACTCAATTAAGAATTAAGAAAGCTAGCTCTGTCCTGGGGCAACGCCTTGATCCGATGGAGGAGATAGGAGAGAGAAGGAAGGTGGCTAAACTGTCATCTCTGCTGGAGTCCGAGTTCCACCCTATGCAGGACATACTGGATGCACTGAGGAGCTCATTTAGCAGCAGACTACATCATCCCAGGTGCACAACCGAGAGGTTTCGTAGGTCCTTCCTACCAACGGCTGTCAGACTGTACAACCTAAGCAGGGCTGCTCGCAGAGATAGCAAAAAGACGTAACAAACTAATAGTTTTTTGTTTTTTTTTTTGAATGCAAAAGATGCAATAGACTTACACAATGGTCCTCTCCGGCATACAACTAGGAACATACCGGTCGCTATGGAGGGTGAGAATATGTATGGGCACATAATCATACCATGTAGGATAACTAAATAGACGGTTATGCTGTTTCATCCCATCTAGCAACAATGCTCTGCACTGTGTGTGTTTATATATTTACATATTTATTCCATCTAGCTACAATGCTCTGCACTGGGTGTGTTTATATTTATATATCTATATATTTATTCCATCTAGCTACAATGCTCCGCACTGTGTTTTTATATATCTACATATTATTCCATCTAGCTACATTGCTCCGCACTGTGTGTGTTTATATACTTGCATATTTATTCCACCTAGCTGCAATGCTCCGTACTGTGGGTGTTTATATATTTACATATTTATTCCATCTAGCTACAATGCTCTGCACTGTGTTCATATATTCATATATTTATTCCATCCAGCTACAATGCTCTGCACTGTGTGTCTGTGTGTGTGTGTGTATATATATATATTTTATAGTAATATGTACATATGTATATTAGCTGCTCTTGCTTGCTTGTTTTTTTTCTTGCCTTCTGATTGTTGCTCTGAGTGTTGCTATCCCTGTGCTGTTGCAATCCTGGAATTTCCCCGTTGTGGGACTAATAAAGGCTTATCTTATCTTATCTTATCTTAATTAGCTCATTCCATGGAGAATCTGAGCCAAAGTCCCTCTCAGAAATACCCCTTGTGTTATATCTGACCACCCTTTCAATCATTCATTGCATCTGGCTCCCTGAGTGTAGATTTTTTTTTCTCTAATGTTTGGGCCACCTCCTCCATGACAGCAAGTTTACAGAAACGTTAGCCTTTAATGCATAAAGCTATTACAAACTCCAATTCCAATGAAGTTGGGACCTTGTGTAAAATATAAATAAAAACAAAAAAACAATGATTTGCAAACCCTTTTCAACCTGTATTCAGTTGAATACACTACACAGACAAGACATGTAATGTTCAAACTGATAAACTTCATTGGGTTTTTGGCAAATATTCACTCATTTTGAAATTGATGCCTGCTACCCGTTCCAAAAAAAGCTGGGACAGGGTCATGTGTTCCATCACCTTTCCTTTTAACAACACTCAATGAGTGTTTAAGGAACTGAGGACACTAATTGTTGAAGCTTTGTAGGTGGAATTCTTTCCCATTCTTGCTTGATGCATGACTTCAGTTGCTCAACAGTCTAGGGTCTCTGTTGTCATATTTTTCACTTCAAAATGCACCATGCATTTTCAGTGTGAGACACTTCTTGACTGCAGGCAGGCCAATTTAGTATCCGCACTGTTTTACTACAAAGCCACACTATTGTAATATGTGCAGAATGTGGCTTAGCTTTGTCTTGCTGAAATAAGCAGGGATGTCCCTGAAAAGACGTTGCTTGGATGGCAGCATATGTTGCTCCAAAACTTGTATTTGCCATTCAGCATTAACGGTGCCTTTACAGATGTGTAAAGGGCCTTTTCCACTAGCACGCTTTAGCGTGACACGGGACGGCTCAGCACGCTTTGTACGCTTTTCCACAAGCCCCAACACGGTTTAACAGCCGCGATTCTCAGCCCCGCTCCAGGGCAGGGTACAGCAGTGCTGAGCTGTGCCGTGTTGTGACGTTAACAGACTGGTCGCCGCTGATTGGTCAGGTTGTAACCACCCCTCTCCTCCTCCTCATCTACCAAATCTTCACGACCTTCTCAATAAAGTTTTTGAAAAAAAAAGAAAAAAAAAAAGAATCTTCATGACCGCCTTTACTCAGCACGCAACCACTGTTGGCGGTTTCTTTTCAGTGTATTACTGTGCTATTTTCATTTATTCTCTATCAAAAATGGCTTCACGTAATAAGGGTGTTCCATGGACCAATAAGGAGGTGCAGTGTCTGCTCACTGCATTGTCAGACGAACGTATCCAGCGCGAGTTAGACGGAGCCGCCCGGAATGAAAAAATATACCGGGAGGTCTCGACATCGGAGTCCTTTAACGGTGAGTTTTAATTTTTTTTTATTGTGCGTTTTTTCGCAAATATATTCGGTAAGACGCTCAGTTTATTTATGCAATAAAAAAGCTGTTCATTTGTGGATGATCGCTGCTTTATTGCAGCACACTGCGGACTAAAGCTTTTATTTTAATTATTCATGTGAACAATACGCTGAAATAAGCTTATGTATTCTTGTTAAAAACTATTGTCTTTTCTGTATATCTTGCACTTACGTGCTGTATTTTATTGTGTGCATTTTCCTTGTAGAATCATCCCACGCGTCCGCCGCGACAGCCCGCACGGATTAATTCAACCGAGCCTTCCTGAACCAGAGCTGGCAGAGACGGCTTCATTCAACCGAGTCTTCCTGACCCAGTTTGGGAAGCTGGTGTAGAGGCACTCAGTGGTCGGCGTGTATAAAATGTCGATTAACCTTCATGTTGTGTTGCAAAGTTTTTTTTTTCTTTTAATATTTTGTATATAATAAAATGGAATTGTTTTGGAAAGTGTGGTTTGTCTGTTATAACACTGAATTATAAAACAGTATAATTACATAGAAATTCCATTGCCTAGTCTGATCAAAATGATGCTGATCTTCCTGTCAGGGGTCAACCATTGTAAAGGTAATGTAATTTTTAACTAGACCAAAAAAGAAATCTTTTTGTAAACTTTCTGTTCTTTTTATTGAAATATCATAAAAAATTAGCACCAAGTCAAAGTACAAGTATATGTAAATTGAATGTTCTATCGGCATTCCAAATTCAGAGATTTACAATACTTTAGAAGGAGTGTAGCATCATCTAAACGGAAAATAATAATACTGTTGTTCCAAACGTTGACCTGAAGGTGAAAAACATGAATTTTTTTAATTCAGTACATCCAAAATGCCCTAGGATGTAAAAAATAATACAGTTTGGTGTTGGCCAGTGTGCCACCATCTCATTATTTAATACGAATAAAAACAAGTTTCAGCTCATTATTTCTAGGTCATTTGGCAGTTAATTCAAAACAAAAGTGACTTGTGTTGTTGCAGCTTAATTATGAGATAAAATTAATTGTGAGATAAAACCACAGAGCGAGCAAGGCAATAATCCTTGGATCCTCCATTTTTTGTCTCGTGTAAATAAGGACTCAGTCAGGTGCGTAACATCACGGGAGTGTGGCCCCGCCTCGCTGAGAATCTGCCGCCGCCCCGCTTCTAAAACCTCCTAACACAAACCATCACAGCACAAGCACAACACCGTGCTAATGGAGACAGAAGCATTCCAAGTCGTACTGAAGTGAATCAAGCCGTACCGAGGTGTGCTGGGCTAGTGGAAAACAGGCTTAAGTTACCCATGTGCCATGGGCACTAACACACCCCCATACCATCACAGTTGCTACCTTTTCAACTTTGTGCTGATAACAATCTGGATGGTCCTTTTCCTCTTTAGGCCCGATGCCCGTGATTTCCAAAAACTTTGTGTCAGTCCATCTCAGATGAGCTGAGATCCAGAACAACCAGTGGCATTTCTGGGTGTTGTTGATACGTGGCTCTCACTTTGCATGGTAGCGTTTCAACTTGCACTTGTAGTTGTAGCGGCAAACTGTGTTAACAGACAATGGTTTACCAAAGTGTTCCTGAGTCCATGTGATAATATCCTTCACAGAATGATGTCGGTTTTAATGCCTGAGGGATCAAAGGTCAGGGGCATTCAGTGCCGGTTTTCAGCCTTGCCGCTTACATTTTTTTATACCCAGTCATGACACTCACCTGTTTCCAATTAACATGTTCACCTGTAGAATGTTCCAAAAAGGTGTTTTTGAGCATTCTTCAATCTTCCCAGGCTTTTGTTGCCCCTGTCCCAGCTTTTTTGGAACATATTGCAGGCATCAAATTCAAAATGAGTAAATATTTCCAAAAGACAATAAAGTTTATCAGTTTGAACATTAAATATTTTTTCTGTAGTGTATTCAGTTGGATATAGGTTAAAAAGGATTTGCAAATCATTGTATTTTGTTTTATTTACATTTTACACAACGTCCCATTCCTTCATTGGAACTGGTTTGTAGTTTGCCCTCCATCAATTGCAAATTAGCTTGCACTGATTTTTTCCCCACCACACATGAATGTTTGAACACTAGCAGATCCAACAAGTCCACCAAAGATAATTGTACTCTCCTTCCCTCAGAATACACCCATATGTACCATCTTCACTGCCTTCCACGATTTAAAAGTTGTTCTAAATACTAGGTGGCAAATCTAAAATCTAAATACTAGGTGGAACAGTGATTGTGGAGGGCACTAAAAATCTCGAGGTTGAGTTAACATCTTGATTTCTCGTCACTGCTGTTTGTGTTTGCTGTCATTTGTCATGATTGAACAAGGTTTGGACCCAACAGCAGAATACAACACACACAGACGTGAGTTGAGGCAAGTGAGTGAATTTATTGAACTATATACACAAAGAGGCTGGGGGGGGGGGGGGTGGCTCCTGTAGGTGGGACAGAAAGAAGAAGGTTAACTGACTGAAGAATAAGGACGGTAAATACTGATTTAATATTTTGCAGGAGTGAGATCTTACTTAATAAGATCTTACTTGGTATAAGATTAATAAGACCTCACTCTTAGGAGTAGCGGTGCCTGGCAGGTGAGTGTTTTCAACCCACAGGTTGCAGGCCACAGAGGGTCCTGAGGTAAGAGGTTGTTGTTTGGGATATGTAGTGAGTACATGTCCTTACTTTGGTTCTTTCCAGAGGCTGGGGTCCAGGAGAGAATCATCAGCTAAGAGTTGTGTAGGTAATCCAGTGGTCCTGAGGTGAGGAGGACTTTAATGTTGTGGAAAAGGGTTGGAGTTCCTTACTTGAGTTTTCCCCAGGGAGCATGAATCCAGGTGAGGTTACCCTGTAAAGGAGGTACCGTAAGGCAGCCAGTAGCGGGCAGGTTGCTAGGTGAGGGTGCAGAAGCCTAGGTGGAACGGGCGGCAGTGGTGACAGGCAAGTTCATTTGAGCTGGTGGACATGGGGGAGAGGTTTAGGTGAGCAGGAGTCAGAACACCAAGGCAAAGAGTAGCTTCCAGTCCTGGAGGTCATGTGGAGTAGGTTTACCAACATGACAGTCCCAGGGCAATCAACTCTCAGACTGAGGCTTAAGTAGCCATGGGCCTGTGATTACCTGCAGGTGAGGGTGATCACCCAGCTGCCACTCATCAGCTCCCGGCTCCTGATGAGAGATGTTGTGCAATGTGACAAAGGGTACCACAAAACAAGGTGGTGCCGCGCTCACCCAGATCCACAACATCACTTTCTAATTTGAGATTCACTTCTGGTTTGAACATTAATTCCTTTTATGCATTAAATACATATGTTTTCAGGTATTAACAGTATAGTTTATGGGTAATGGTAGGCCATAAAATATCCCATTTAAGGAAGGGGTTAGGGTTAGGAAAAAAGTGATAGACTTGATTAAACACATTGTGGCTAACCCTCTGCCATGTTTCTTCATGTCATTATTTCCACACTCACTAGAGGTTGTCTCATGTCAACACAAACATGTGAGTCAAAACATGTGAGTCAAAACATGTTGATAGGGCATAATACTTGCTGGTAAAAAATCATATTGTTCTTTCTTTGTTAGAGAACAGTGTTAGTGAATCAGAGGGGAGAGCATCATAAAGTGAATATCTGTTCTGTGATTTTACACCATGGGGCATGTGTCGTTACGGTTTCTGTGTGTACAGTTGAAAACACACAAAGAGCGCTCACGTTGTCTCCTGGAAACTTTCATTTTCTGTATTTCTGTATGCACAGGGATTCATGGTGACAGCCATTGCTTTTTGAAACCTGTGGAACATTCCTTGGCTTTCCTGAAAAAAATGAAAGCAAAACAAACCACATTTTTTAAAAGCAAATAAATATCACCATTTCCTCAGACCACTGCCATCTATGGCAAAATATTGGAAATATAAAAAGGTTCCAGAAAAATGATCTGAATGACAGTGACTAGCAGGACAGGGCTCGATCCTGTCTGTAGACGGGCTCCAGCATGGGACTGACATCATTAGAATGGCTTTGACTTTGTTGTTTACTGGGCCGAATCCATGACAAAGGCTGCCAGAGCTCTTATTTTGACTGTGCACAAGCATCTGCTATCTTGATGTTATCCTGCAGGGCATCCATATATTCAAATATACATAGTGTAGAAAGTGTGTGCGACCACGATGGGTCTGCAGCATTTTGTCAATATCCAATGGCTTACTGTGGCTTTGCCAATGAAACAAAACAAACAAAAAAGTACAATAAGTTGTGAATTTACAAGAAAAATGCTCAGCATCACATCCCAAGAATAAATGGCACATTTATAAACAAGAAAACTTCCAAATTTAGAAGGAAGCATTGCAAATTAACTATTAAGCAGGAAATTTGGAAGAACTTGTCACAAATTCATAAATTTTTTAGAAAAAATATGGCAAAGTCATTGCAAAAGTACATGCAAAATTTGTGGACAGAAATCTAAAAGAGAGACAGAAATTTGCAAGAATAGATGAAAAGAGAGTAAATTTATGACAAAGATTTTCTCTAAGGAAAAAAACTCACCTGTTACTAAAGTGACAGCAGCTTACACATATTTTTTAAGATTCAGATGTGCTTTGCAGCTCAAAAATTAAACAAAAATGACTCCAAATGGTTCTTTCTACAGTAGAAGTTGTATTATAAAGCGGCAAAGAGGATGTCACTTCTCATGTATCTCTTCATGTAAAATAATTTGCAAATTAGACCCAAGTGCCAACAATAATTCAGCAATATGCCTGACTTGCGGTGTCCTGCCTATTTACAGGCAGTGCACATTCATTTCCCAGAAATAGTACTAGCACATACTGATGAATAAATATGGCGATGTGCTATGTATTTACAGAGCAGCAGCTAATGTGGTGTCTGCATGAGAGAGAAGATGAAACGCAACAGAATCCTCAGGCCACACGGACTGTATCATTTCAGTGTGTTCGTCGGTTCAAAAGACCAAAGAGCTGCAGCTTATCGTCTAAATCAGACGTGGAGGGAAGGACTCGTGGGTTGTCGTTCCAATGGGAGTTTGACAGGCGGATATGAGTTTGCCACAGAGGCTGGAACACACAAGTTACAAATAAAAACCATCTTTACTTGCTTCCATCTATTGGCTGGTTATACCACAGACCAAAGTCCAGATCCAGATCAAAATGCTGATCAATCCAAACTGAACCATGTGCCCCTTATTATATTATGTAGGGATTAGATTACGTTTCTGCTGCTTTAGCGGCCTCTATTCAGTGTACGCAGTGTGTTAGGTGTAGCAATCGACTTTATAGCCTTCTATTTGTGTAGTCTTAGCATGCAGTTTAAAAAGACCTTTAGATAAATTCAATTCTTATACATAATTGAACATAACGAGCTTTTCAAGTGAATGTAAGCAGGGTTCCATATTGGACAACCACAGGCTGTTGTTCTTCTTGCTGCTGGCTTTGTTTTACACTTTTGACCCAGCCTCATTATTTTTAACTTTAAAAGGAGACCGAGTAACAAGGAAGAAAGAGCACATTCTTCACCTGACTAAAGGAACATTAGATTAATGAGCAATAAAACACATCATTAATATATTCTGTGCATAGATGAGTTTTGCAGCTCCAGTTCTGATTGGTGTGGTGTGACCAGAAGCTCAAGGTGGCTTTTACAGTAGATGTGTGTAATGATGGTGCTGGCTGCTGCTACTATTAAAAAATAATTAAAATGATAATAACTTTGATGTAACTCTTATAACCTGAAAATGACGATTTAAAGTAGGTAACTAGAAGAGGAAAGTCAGATTTTTCAGAGCTGTGAGAAATCAGAAATGAACAGTAAAGCTCAAATACACTCTGTGTGAGCATCGTCTGCTTCTGTAACTGCAGTCAGTGCTGCTACTGCACTCTGGCGTTGCACAGCTGCATGCAGTGGATATAGAGTGTGCACACCCCTTTAAAAGGCTATGTTCTTGTGATGTAAAGAAAAAAATTAAACTAAATTAAGTCATTTTCATACTAACCTCTTCATTTCAAGTGAAAAATAGTGTTGGGGGGAAATGTTTAAAAAAACTAAACTGTACAATAAGTTGGCTGCATAACTGCGTAACCCAAAACAAATAACTTTGCAAAAGCACCTTTTTATTTAAAGTAGCACTATGTAACGTTCTTGCTCCTGGCAGGAACACTGAAAAGACTACAACTAAGGAGACTATGACCTCAGTCATAGTTCAGGGTGCTTAAAGGCGCCAGGTGGCTAAAGTCATGCCTTGTGATTGACTGTTTGGACCACAGATGTGTATAAGAACTAGATAGGACATGCCTAACATCTTTATGGCGTATGAAAGCGCCATATTCTCCAGGTAGGTGCAATGACTGACAGCATCTGTTGTATTTATTGTAATCGTATATATAAGCTATATATAAGGAATGTTATGAACACAAATACAGAAGCTTTATGCATGATTTTTTCCCTTGATTTTCTACAGGATCAGACATTGAAAGTGACAATGAGTTCTGTTTATTTCATGTAATATTCAACTTCTTGAGCCAGAATGAAGAAAATGCAGTACATTGTCTATGTGGCACAATAATTTGTTTGTGTTTCTTTACCTGGTGAATATAGAATAGGCTTTATTGTCATTGTACAGTTGTACAGTACAACAGAATTGTGGAAATATGGCAGCCACACTTGGCCAGCTACGAATAGTCTGGCGGGTAGCCTAGTCTAGTTATTATATGCATATACAGCTTTGGAAAAAAAATTAATAGATCACTGCAAAATGATCACTTTCTGGTTTTACTGTGAACAATTTTGTTTGATTCACTAACCTACTGAAAACATCTCAAAATATCATCATTTAGAGCATTTATTTACAGACAATGACAACTGGCCAAAACAACAAAAAATATGTTGCTTTTGTTGTGTTTTTAGATCAAATAATGCAAAAGGAACAAGTTCATGTTCGTTCTTAAACTCTAGAATACTTAAGTTTTAACTTACCAAGAACTCAGAAATCTGTATTTGTGTAATAACTGGTTTTTATTCACAGCATTCATGCATCTCACCATGATCACCTAATCACTACCTCCTTAAGTAGACTGAGGTGTCCTTGTGCTGGAATTCAACAGATACTTAGAGTGAATGGCTGCCATACATGTAGAGATGCTAATTTTGAAAAGATTTTGCAGTGGTCGCTTATTTCTTTCCAGAACTGTTTCTATGGTTTGGACTGTGGTCCTAGTCTCCATGGTCGTAGTCTTTTCAGTGTTCCTACCAAGAACAGATTCTGGGGGAAGTGGCATTCACCCAGTTAAAGGTTTATGTACCATCAAAACAATTTTGGAAACATTATTTAAAAGTATAAAAATCTCATATAGTGCTGCTTTAATTGCAGCATTCAATCTTGTTGGGTAGGAGTCTGTCAGAATGCCACATTTTGTCGTGGCAATATTTGCCTACTCCTCCTTAGACCCCCAAGGTTGTGTTCTGGGACACATTTTGTTTTCATTGTACCTATTGCCTCTTGGACACATCTTGAGCACTTTCAAAGGAATCTCATGTCACTTTTACACTGATGACATCCAACTATACATCTCTTTCCCTCCACAAAATGTTGCAAAAATATCTGTCCTTCAAGGCTGCATTGATGCCATAAAGAACTGGATGGCTGCAAATTATCTTTCACTTAACACTGAGAAAACAGAAGTTCTTGTTCATGCTCCTGACAGCTTTGTTCCTGCTGTAATTAACAATCTTGGTTCTTTGTCATCACTGGTTTAATCTAAAGTTTGAAATGTAGGTGTTACATTTGACCAGGCTCTTAGTTTTGACAATCATATTAATAATCTGGTCCGATCCTACTTTTTTCATCTAAGAAATAATGCCCGCCTCAGTCGAATGGTGTCCAAATCAGAACTTGATTATTCATTCTTTTGTTTCATCATGTCTAGATTATTGCATTTCATTATACATTGGCCTCAGCAAGTCTTCTTTAGATCATTTACAGTTGGTTCAAAATGCAGCTGCAAGGCTACTTACTAGGTCCTCTAAATTCTCCCATGTAACACCTATTTTGTCTTCTTTGCGTGGCTCCCCATAAAATTCTGTCTTCAGTTTAAAATCTTGGTGATTACCTTCAGAGCGCTGCATGGTCAAATGCTTGTTTACATCACTGAATGCTTGTATTTTGGAGATGAAATAACCAGACCGAACTTTCCGAGCAGATGAACTTTATTTCACTCTCACATCTTCCAGAATCAGAACATTAAATTCGTGAAGCAGGGACTCTCTCTTTTATATCCCAGAACTCACACCTCCCTGCTACCTGAGGTCCTGCATTCACCATTCACTCTCCCCAGAGAATTCCTCTTACCCCCCCAGCCCTTTGATCTCCATGCTCTCTCAGTCTGAGAGGAAAACTACTGAACTCTACAGCATGGGTCCCCCACACCACCTCCCCCCACAGAGTCTCAGACTGGGTGTTAACTTTCCCGTCTTCGCGGCTTCAGCCTCCTGTTGTAACGGGAGCACCCCCCTGCTGCTGTAACGGGGGGTCTTTGGCTCCACGACACTGCTGTGCCGTGGGGGCAATGGATCAGCGTTCTCGTCGCGCCCTCCGCCAGTACCCGGGCTCGCCTGGGGAAGCTAATGATCCTACCAGCAGACTAAATTCGAAGAGACGACGCCTCTGTGCCAAGTCAAAGAAGAATCCTAGTCACAGTCCTAAAGCCGAAAGCAAACAGCCCCAAGAGCACTTTGTGGTAGGATCGGCCCTTCGCATATTACAACTAAACGTTGAAGGCCTATCTGCAGCCAAGCGAAGCCTTATCGAAGTCCTCGCCTTCCAACATTCGATTGACGTAATCTGCCTCCAAGAGACTCATATTGGCACAGAGGAAGCTGGCCGCTTCACCATCAAAGGCTTTGACCTCCTGTGCTATGTTCTACATGCTAAACATGGACGTGCCACCTATGTGCGTTCTGACATAGTTGAAGCAAATCACCTGATAACAACACATTTCTCAGACACCATAATCATTGGTGGCTTCCATATTGTCAATGTGTACAAGCCCCCTAATGCCAACTGGGATCTGCAGGTCTTACCCACCCTACCCCACCCTGCCATCTATGTGGGGGACTTTAACAGCCATCACCCTGACTGGGGGTACCCAGCAGTGGACAGTGATGGGAAGGCACTTTCAGACTGGGCATCCAGAAATGACCTCGCTTTGATATACGACCCCAAACAAAGAGGAACCTTCCACTCTGCTAGGTGGAAGAAGGACTATTCTCCTGACCTGTGTTGGGTCAGCTCTTTGAATGGGGAGCCATATCCTACACAGATCCTCATTCTTGATGATTTTCCACACAGCCAACACCGGCCCCTGCTTGTACACATTGGCCTACAACTTCCAGTCATATACAGCCCAAGGAAGATGCGCTGGAACTTCCGCAAAGCCAACTGGAAGAAATTCAGTGAAACTCTGGACCGGAGCGTTGTTACCATCCCACTCCACACCATCACTGTAGATGAAGCATACAACCGCTTCTGCAGCACAATCTTCAAGGCTGCCCATACTGCAATCCCACGAGGCTACCGACCCCTCTATGTCCCATGTTTGGACGGAGAAAGTGCTGCCCTCCTACAATCCTATCAAACATCAGGGGACCCAGAGATAGCAGACCATCTCATTGAATCGCTAAATACAGCTCGGCGAAAGAAATGGGAGGAGACAGTTGCTGACCGGAGCTTTACCCACTCTAGCAGGAAATGTTGGAGCCTCATCCGTCGCCTAGGAGCTGCACAGAAGCCCCCTAGCCAAAGCCGAGCATCCGTCACACCCAACCAAGTTGCATCCCACCTACTGACTATCGCCAAAGCACCCCAAGACAAAGACACCAAAAGAGCAGTTACAACTGAGCTAAAAAACACCAAAAAATGCCTGTAGAGGAAACGAACCCTGAACCCTTCGAGGCTGCTGAACTGGAGAAAGTCCTACAGAGCCTGAAATGTGGAAAGGCAGCAGGATACGATAACATCTTCCCAGAATTCATGAAAAATCTTGGCCCCCGAGCCCTAACCTGGTTGACACAATTCTACACAAGGATCACACAAACAAACTCGATCCCAAAGAAATGGCGGACAGCAAAGGTCATTGCCATCCCAAAACCTGGCAAAGACCACAAATTACCAGCAAGCTACCGCCCAATCTCCCTACTCAGCGTTCCTTACAAAATCATGGAGCGCCTAATTCTGCAACGCATTTCCCCAGAGGTAGAGGATATTCTAAGTGTGGATCAAAGCAGGTTTCCGCAAGGACCGCAGTACAGGAGAACAAGTACTGGCCCTAACCACCTTCATCGAAAATGGCTTCGAGAGCAGACTGAAGACAGGGGCTGTGTTTCTCGACCTTACAGCCGCCTATGATACGGTCTGGCACAAAGGCCTCCTCCTGAAACTTATAAAGGCGATCCCTGCTTGGGCAACAGCAATTATAAAAACCCTGCTGACCAACCGAAGGTTCAGAGTCCACCTCAGTCAGAAGACAAGTGCATGGAGAATGCAGAAAAACGGACTCCCACAAGGCTCAGTTCTAGCTCCAACTCTGTTCAACCTCTACATAAACGACCTGCCTACTACAAAATCCCGCAAATTCACCTATGCAGACGACATCTGTTTGGCATTCCAAGCACCAGACTTTGAACCACTGGAACGGGTGCTCACGGAAGATCTTGCCAAACTGGACCAGTTCTGCAAAATCTGGCGTCTAAAACCAAGCCCAGCAAAAACCGTCTCCAGTGTATTCCATCTCCACAATGCAAAAGCTGCCAGAGAACTAAACATCCACCTGAGCGGACTCAAGCTTAAGCATGCCCCAAATCCAACTTATCTTGGAGTGACCCTTGATAGGACCTTATCCTTCAAGGAACATCTAAAGGGGACGGCTGCTAAGGTGAAGGTACGAAACAACCTGCTCTGCAAGCTCGCTGGTGCAAAATGGGGGGCGGCAGTCTCCACCCTGCGCACCTCAGCACTGGCCCTTTCATACTCTGTAGCAGAATATTGTGCCCCTGTCTGGTCCAGGTCATCTTACACACACCATGTAGACACCCAGCTCAACACAACCATGAGAACTATAACTGGAACAATCCGCTCAACACCACTCCCCTGGCTCTCTGTACTGTCAAACATAGCCCCTCCACACATCCGGCGAGCAGCATTAACTCAAAGGATGCTCCAAAAAGTTAAAGATTCTCCTCACTTACCAATCCATGCAGATATCTACACTCCACCCACTGCCCGACTTTCATCCAGACGGCCGATTTGGAAAAACCCTCCCCCAGCTGACTTTACCATCCAGACAGCTTGGCAAGAGGAATGGGAGACCAAGGAGGTCCCAAACAAACAGCTGGTGATAAACCCCAACCAACAGGTCCCGGGCACCAACCTCCCAAGGAGACAGTGGTCTACACTCAATCGCTTCAGGACTGGACATGGCCCCTGCTTGGCCAGCCTTTACAGATGGGGCAGTAGCCCTAGCCCTCTGTGCGCATGTGGAGAGGAGCAAACAATGGAACACATCATAGAGGCTTGCCCGCTCCAAAGACTGGAAGGAGGATTACACACCCTCCATACAGCAAACCAGGAGGCAACTGCTTGGCTTAAGGACTTTGCATTCGCTAAATAAATAACTGCTGTGCCAGTGGGGGGTTCCTGGGGGTGTGTCCGTCTGTGGGGGGACAATGGAGGGGGGGACATTCAGCATGCTCGTGTGACTGCTGTGATGAATCGTTTACCTGGGGAGCCGTCAGTGGGGGTCTTCCTCGCCGAGGAGCTCGAGCCAACACTAGCTGCTCGTCTGCCACAACAAAGGCGGGCTTAAGCCTGTCTATACAGATTCTCTCCCGGCAACCCCCCAGGTCTAACACAAAATGTTTGTCCCTGGTTTCCAGCACTCTGAACAGGCCATCGTAGGGTGGGAGCAATGGGGTCCGGTGGTCATCGTGCCTGACAAACACGAACGCCGCATCAATCAAGGTTTTTGGCACAAACGCACGGGGAAAACAGTGGTGGGCCGGGCCAGGAAGTGTCCGTGTGTCTGCGCTATGCTGCGAACACAGGGACGGATGGGTGTTCAGCGCGGGGTTATCTGGTAAAAACTCCCCAGGGAGCCGCAGGGGCTGCGTAAAAACCAGTTCTGCTGGGGAAGCTGCTAAATCCTCCTTCGGTGCGGAATGCAACCCTAATAGAACCCATGGCAACCAGTCCACCCAATTTGCATCCGTAAGCGAAGCCCTGAGCGCTGCTTTCAGTGACCTATGGAAACGCTCGCATAACCCATTCGCCTGTGGGTTGTACGCGGTCGTTCAATGAATTGAGACGCCCAGGCTCTGGGCCATCGTGGACCAGAGATCGGAAACAAACTGCGGGCCCCGATCGGACGTGATGTCCGAAGGGGTGCCAAAACATGCCACCCATGTTGTTAAAAAGGCGTGTGCCACGTCTGCGGACACGGTGGAAGCTAGTGGGACTGCTTCAGGCCATCGCGTGGTGCGGTCCACCACTGTCAGGAGGTGTGTGAACCCCTGCAATGGCGGGAGGGGGCCAACGAGGTCCACGTGAACGTGATCGAACCTCTTAGCCGTGATATGGAATGGCTCAAGGGGGGCTTTTGTGTGCCTCTGCACTTTGGCTCATTGGCACACTACACAGGCTGCAGCCCACTCTTTCACCTGTTTGCGCAGGCTCAGCCAGACAAACTTTGCTGCCACCATTTTGACTGACGCGCGTACGCCTGGGTGCGCCAGGGAGTGAACCGACTCAAAAACGTGGCGTCACCAAGCGCATGATACCACCGAGTGCAAGCGGCCCGTGGAGACGTCACAGATTAGGGGGGCCCCCCATCTTGCATAACCCTGTTAGTCCAGACTGGAGCGTGCAAACGTCGGCATTGCCGATCTGCTCTGTGGCCATGGCCGTGTAATCTATCCCCACGTAGACTGGGGCCACTAAGGCACGCGAGAGACAGTCAGCCACCACATTGAGTTTACCGGCCACATGACGATTGTCGGTCGTAAACTTCGAGATCGCGGCCAGCTGTCTCTGCTGCCGGCCCGACCATGGTTCTGAAGCCTTGGCCATCGTGTACGTTAGCGGCTTGTGGTCCACAAACGCAGTGAAGGCGCGCCCTTCCAACCAGAACTGGAAATGGCGTATGGCCAGGTGGAGAGCCAGCAACTCCCTGTCGAACGCGTTGTATTTACGCTTATTTTCGCGCAAAGACCTGCTAGAAAAAGGCGAGCAGCTGCCAAGAACCGGCGTCACACTGCTCCACAATGGCCCCTATGGCTACGTCTGATGCGTCTGTAGTGAGCGCAATCTGAGCTGCCGGGCCTGGGTGCACCAGCAGTGCAGCGTTTGCCAGAGCTGTTTTAACTTCGGAAAACGCTTGCTTCCGCTCAGGAGTCCAGTCAGCTCTGTCCGCCGGCTTCCGTTTCTTAAGCGCGGCGTACAACGGCTGCATGAGCTGGGTTGTGCGGGGGAGGAAACGATTGTAGAAGTTCACCATCCCTAAAAACTCCTGCAGCGCACTGACCGTCTGAGGCTGGGGAAAATTCGCCACTGCGCGCACCTTGTCCGGCAAGAGTATCGCTCCCTCCAGTGAGATGCGGTGTCCCAAAAAATCGATCCCCATCACGCCCAACTGGCATTTCGCCGGGTTGATTATTAACCCGTGCTCCTCCAACCTCCGGAAAACTGTCCTGAGGTGGGCTACGTGTTCGTCCTCTGACATGCTGGCCACCAGGATGTCATCCAGGTAGACAAACACCAACGGCAGATCGTGCATCACCGCATCCATCATGCGTTGGACTGTCTGTGCCACGCCTTTTAACCCGAAAGGCATGCATAAAAACTCAAACAGACCAAACGGGGTTATTACTGCCGTTTTAGGTATGTCCTCCACATGCACCGGGACCTGGTGGTAACCACAGACCAGTCTATCTTAGAAAAAATACGTGCCCCGGCGAGGTGAATGGAAAAATCCTGAATATGGGGGATCAGGTAGCGGTCGTGCACTGTGGCATTGTTTAATCTGTGGAAATCTCCGCAAGGTCGCCACGATCCCTCGGCCTTACAGACCATATGTAGCGGGGATGCCCATGGGATGTTTGATCGTCTGATGATGCCCAGCCTTTCCAAGTTGGCAAACTCCTCGCGCACTATGGCCAGTTTAGCTGTGTCCAGGTGCCGAGGTTGTGCAAAAACAGGCGGCCTGGTGGTGGTAATAAAGTGCTCCACCCCGTGTTTGGTGATGGCCGCCGAAAACGTCGGGACCGTGAGTGCTGGGAACTGGGTGAGCAGTGTGTGGAACTTACCACCTGTAGCTGTGACGTTGGCTAGCGTTGTTGGCCCGGCTCCTCGAGCTGTACAGGGGAGAGAATCAAAAGACATTGCATTAATCAGGCATCTGTTAGTAACATCGACTAGTAGTTCTTGTGCACACAAAAAATCAGCGCCTAAGATTGGGAAACTGCATGCCGCTATGACGAATGTCCACTGGTATGTATGGCCGTGCAGGGATACAGTCAGTGTCCTCTCACCAAAAGTCTTAATGTCTGAGCCGTTTGCAGCCGTCAGCTCGGGGCCGCTAGCTCCCGCTGGCCGGTCGGTGTAGGATGGCAGGATGAGGCTCTTTTGGGAGCCGGAGTCCATGAGGAATCGTCTCCCCGAGCATGAGTCTGTCACGTAGAGCAGCTTGCTTTCTTCACCGGCAGTCGCAGCTGCTATTGACTGCCAGTCCTGGCGTTTCCCAAACGCTTGAATTGGCACGGTGGCATGCATCGGTGTGCGTCCTCTCCAAAACGGCAGTGGTAGGAACAGAGCGTGTCTCTCTGGCGCTTCCTGGCCCCCGCTGCTGCTACTATCGCTGGCTTCTCACTTCCGCTGGCCATCTCACTGGGTTCCAATGCCACTGCGTTCACTGTGAGGGCTCTGGTGGTGAGGATGATCCGATCTGCCTCCTGGGCTAGCGCACGGTAGTCATGCGCAGCCAGCAGCGGCGAGTTGGCAAGAACCGCTCTGGCCACCATTGGGAGGTTCCGGAGGAAAAGGTGGACAAATAGAAAATGCCCGTCGTCCGTGCCCATCAACGCCAACATCTTCTCCATCCATTCGACCGCCAACCCGTCTCCCAACTCGGAGCATGTCAGGAGCCTCTCCGCTTTCTCGCAGTCCGAGAGCATGTAGCGCCAGGTCAGCGCGGCTTTGAGAGTCCTGTATTTGTCGTGGGCTGGGGGCTGTTGGAGCAGACTCGCTACTTGCTGAGCCGTGCGAGTGTCCAGCGCTGCGACCACGTAGTAATACCTGGTGTCATCTGCTGTTATTCCCCGGAGCGCGAACTGGGCCTTGGTGTGGAGGAACCAAGACTTCGGGTCGGGCAGCCAAAAGTCCGGTAGTTTGACCGAAACGGCGCATGCATTGCTGGGGTTTCCTGTCTGGGTCGTCTCCGGGGTGTTCGCCTCGTGTTCCATTCTGCGTCAAGGGTCACCAGTGTGGAGATGAAATAACCAGACCGAACTTTCCGAGCAGATGAATCTTATTTCACTCTCACATCTTCCAGAATCAGAACATTAAACTCGTGAAGCAGGGACTCTCTCTTTTATATCCCAAAACTCACACCTCCCTGCTACCTGAGGTCCTGCATTCACCATTCACTTTCCCCAGACAATTCCCCTTACCCCCCAGCCCTTTGATCTCCATGCTCTCTCAGTCTGAGAGGAAAACTACTGAACTCTACAGCATGGGTCCCCCACAGTATCCTTTTATAACGTGCAGGTCTTTGAGGTCTTTTGACCAAAACCAGTTGGTGGTTCCTCATTTGATGTTGAAATCTAGAGGCTATTGTGCATTTGAGGTTGCAGCTCCTAAGCTATGGAATGCTCTACCTTCACACCTGAGACCTGTGGACTCTGCTGCAACTTTTAAAGAACAGCTCAAGACCTATTTGAATAGATTTGCTTTTAACTAGTCGATGATAGTTTGTGTTTTAACATTGTATTTGTATTTGTTGATTGTTGTTGTGAAGCACTTTGTGATTTTATCTAGAAAGGTGCTATGTAAATAATCTTTATTTACTTAGACTTATTCACATTTATTGCACTTTTCTGATATATCAGATAAGGCTGGTTCCATCAACTTTACTAAGTAAGTTATCAGTGAGATAGAGCAATTCCTATGTAGCATAACATAATGTGGCATTCTACATAATCAGTAGCCATGTTTACATGGACACAAGTAACTGGATTAAAAGCCTGATCAGAATAAAAATGCTACATGTAAACACGCTAATCTGAATATTCTGACCCGATCACACTCATTTGGATCAAAATTTCCATCTGATTGAGACGGGTGGGTTATGCCGATTGTTTATCCGATTGGTGCGCATAAAAACATTTATTCCGAAGTTTGGGTAGAAAATATGTTTACTGCATATGTCTGTATGTCAGCCACACATCGACGTGACGTATTTCCGCCTTTACAGCAGCTAGCGGAAGACATGGCGGGAGTAAAACAAAACTAGTCTGTATTGTCCTGCTGTCTCCCTCCGTTCATCATATGCAGAAGTATGTATTTGTAGCTTCATTACGGAGACCAGCAGAAGCAAAAGTACAGTCTGAATAACACAATACAGGTCCATTTCAAAAAGAGAAAGACACAAAGTGGGATTTGTTTACATCGGAAGTTTTGTTCTTCTTCTACTATTTCCGGAATGTCGGATAATTGTGCGCATGTCAAAATGATTTAGTCCGTTCAAACGTGTGACACATGGAAACGCACGTTCTAATCAGATCAACATTTTCAGGATCCATGTAAACAGTAAAATTCTGATCTGATTGTAATCAGATTGAAGAAATTTTGCACATGTAACTGTGGCTAATGAAGGTGCAGCTGCCTCAGTGCGACCTCTACTGGCCCGGCCTAGTTATTACAATGCCTTTTTTTCACGGCTGCATTGACAGAAATGGTGAGTTAAATCTGTGTTTATTTTGAAAACAAAGCCTTTTCTCAAAATTCTGCAAATTAAAAGGTGAGAAAATATGGCGATACAAGCCTTCAGTTCCACTTGATTTTGACTGCTACATGCTACTGACTTAGATAAATACAGATGAACACTGACTATGAAACACAGAGTGAGGAAACTCAAACTCTAAAAATATGCCACTATGCTGAACATAAACCACAAGAGATGGAGAATGATATTGATCCTGATAACCACTTTTTCAATAATATTCATAACCACTGTGAATATTACACTGAAAAGCAATTCAAAAGTCAAGTGCAATTAGATGGTAAACTGTCAATAATACACTTCAATAGCAGAAGTCTTAACAAAAACTTCTCACAGATTCAGGACTATTTAAAACAGCTAAACAGAAAATTCACAGCTATAGCAGTCTCTGAAACCTGGCTTAATGAAGACCAGGCTCCCCTGATGGCAATAGAGGGATATCAGATGTTTAACATTAACAGATCTCAAAAAAAGGGTGGTGGTGTTGCACTGTATATTGATGACCTATATAGATGTAAGCTTGTAAATGAAATGTCCTCAGCACTACCAGGGATTCTGGAATGTGTTACTGTTGAGATTGACCTAGACAAAACAAAAAATCTAATCATAAGCTGCATATACAGAACGCCGGGAACTTGCATTGAGACAGTCAGAGATAAATTAGTCGAGCTGTACAATAATATTACTAGTAAGAAAATGGTAGCAATTTGTGGAGATTTCAATATTGATCTACTTAATCCACATCAACAAAATGTAGTTACAGAGTTCACGAACTCTATGTACAGCATGAGTCTATATCCCACAATAACACATCCCAGTAGAATCACAGCTCACTCTGCTACACTTATTGACAACCTGTTTGTCAATGTTCTCGACAAGAAAATAGAAAGTGGATTATTGATAAATGATATAAGCGACCACTTGCCAATCTTTGCACTTATCCATGGCCACACGGGGCCCAACCCAGAAAAAATCTCAAAATCGTTCAGACACAAATCACCAAACGCATTCAGTTCTTTTAAAGAGGACTTGCTGAAGCAAGACTGGACAGAAGTCTATGTATCAGATGTAAATGAAGCCTATGACACATTTATAAACATTGTAACCACTCTTTATGAAAAAAACTGCCCAATAGTTAAAAAAAAGCTTAAACACAAATTTACTGACAAACCATGGCTAACCAAAGGACTACAAAAGGCGTGTAAAAAGAAAAATTTATTATATAAAGCTTTCATAAAGAAAAGGACAAAAGAAGCAGAGCAGCGGTATAAAACGTACAAAAATAAGTTAACATACATAATAAGATGTAGTAAAAGAGACTATTACAGTAAAGAACTGGAAAAAAACAAAGACAATATTAAAAATACATGGACAATAATCAACAGTATCCTTGGAAATAAAAGCAGAAATACCAGCTACCCAACTAACATTCCAAAAAATAATAAATCGACTCCGAATGTGAATATAGCTTCACCTGCAGATGAATTTAATAATTTTTTTGTTAACATTGGACCTAAAGTGGCCCGAGAAATACCCACTACGGTGCCAACAGGTGATTCAATATGCAATAACACTGCTGTAAAAGACACCATCTTCATAAAGAACACAGACGAAAGAGAGGTCATTGAAATTGTTAAATCGTTCAAAAGTAAAACATCTACTGACTGCGATGGTATTGATATGCTACTAGTCAAAACTGTTATCGAATGCATAGTGAAACCACTGACGTATATCTGTAACCTGTCTCTCCAATCAGGTATATTTCCCAATGCAATGAAAATAGCTAAAGTAATTCCGATTCACAAGACAGGCGACAGAGGGGAACTCTCCAACTACAGACCAATTTCACTATTACCGCAATTTTCCAAGATACTTGAAAAAATATTCTATGAGAGAATTGACAACTTCATACTGAAGAATGATTTATTGTGTGAGCAGCAATATGGGTTCAGACACAAAAGGACAACAGCATATGCCTTAATGGAATTTACAGAAAAAATATCAACAGCCATTGAAAATAAAGAGTATTCAGTTGGAGTATTCCTGGATCTTAAAAAAGCATTTGATACAGTAGATCACAATCTATTATTAAAGAAACTACAAAATTGTGGTATTAGAGGGGTAGCACTGTCCTGGTTAAGAAGTTACTTAAAGAATAGATATCAGTTTGTATGTGTTAACAACAAAAACTCAGAGCTACTGAAGGTCACCTGTGGAGTCCCACAGGGTTCAGTTTTGGGACCATTATTATTCAATATGTATATAAATGATATATGTAAAGTTTCAGAAAAAATGGACTTAATATTGTTTGCTGATGACACTAACCTGCTATGCAGTGGAAACAATTTGGAACAACTTCTGGATACACTCGGAAAGGAATTAGGAAAGCTGAAACTGTGGTTTGATTCAAACAAATTAACGCTCAATTTAAGCAAGACAAAATTTATAGTCTTTAACAACCATCACAACTACCCAGTACCCAAACTCAGTGTAAATGGTGTAGAGATTGAAAGGGTATCCGAAACTAAATTCCTTGGAGTAATAATTGATAACAAACTGTGTTGGAAGCCACATATTAATTATATAAAAGGTAAAGTATCCAAATCAATTGCAATATTACACAGAGTGAAAAATTTGCTGAATCAACCCACACTATACACCTTGTATCATTCATTAATACTCCCATACATGACATATTGTAATGAAGTATGGGGAAATGCATATAAAACAAACATATATCCACTCTTTATGCTTCAAAAGAGAGCTATTAGAATAATCAACAAAGCAGCTTACAGGGAACCAACAAACCCACTTTTTCTTAAACAAAAAACTCTCAAGTTGAAAGATCTGATCGACTTTAAAACCGCAATAATAATGTTCAAAGTGAAGAATCTATCACTGCCCGCAAATATCCAAAAGTTGTTCCAAACAAGGGAGAAACGATATCACTTCAGAGGAACATGTATATTTCAAAAGCCTACAGTGAGAACAACTACCAAGCAACACTGTATTTCAGGGCAAGGTGTCAGATTATGGAACGATTTTGGACCTGAATTAAAATCATGTACAAAGCTTGGACAATTTAAACAAAAACTAAAGGAAGAAATACTCCAAACATATTTACAAGACGACATGTAAACTCACATAAGGATTGACATTTCCAGCCTGTGCTGTGTTATAGCTTAGTTTTTCTTTTTTCTCTGTGACACTATGTCTTAGATTTGTTTTTGAATAGTAACCGCTTAACTTAGACCAGCTCAGTTTTCTTTTTCTCTCAGTCATATTTTGTCTTAGCCTTGTTTTAAATTGTAATCGCTCTTGTCTTGTTTTCTCTTTTTCTCCTTTGAATTCTTGGATGGAATATGGGTGGGCAATATAAGCTGCGGCTTCAGCCATCACCCATTTCGGATAACTCACGTGGAATTGTATAGTAGAAGGAGTCTTTGTCTAATTTGACCTTGTTGTTATATTATACAGTTTCTTTTAACCTGTAATGTACTATCCGAAAATAAATAAATAAATTCATTCATTCATTCATTCATTCATTCACTGGGCGCGCTGAGAAGCTGGTAACAGACAGATACACACACAACCACACACAGACACACTGAGTGATTGCCATATGCCTCCATTACACTGAGGCGTAGAAGCACCCAAATGAAATCCAAATTTAAGTGCTAGATGTGGGAGGAATACATTGCGATTGGATCAAGCCACCATCAGCTGTTCTCTTCAGTGGTCATGTTTGCATGTCGGGGTGGTAACCATGGTTACCTGCCACATATGGTTGTGATATCACATTTATAGCTGTTTCCATCTATTTTATATGATTCAGAGTTAATCCACTCCTTCTAAGAGCACAAATTTTTAATGGAAATTTTGGATTTTAATCGATTATCATGCATTTACATCCTGGATTTCTTATGTGTATCCTTAATTTTCATTAAAATGAATGAGTGTAACAACACTAACAGTCAGCCCTCTGCCCATGCCCCCACCCCATAAAAAAGTCTTTGTAGTAAAACTTACAGACAATTCAACATGAATACCTTTATCTTTATCAGCCACCATCACCTCCACCATTTTTTTCACCATTTATCCCCCTTTCCTTCTCTAGTTGCCTTTTCCATTTTTTCCCGTCATCCCCATCACAGCTTCATGACATCTTCATCACATCAACCAGGTGAGTGTCTGTGAAACATGTCATTCTAAACACTCCCTCCATCAATCCAGCTCTAGCTGTACTGCTGTGGCTCTGATGACTCTGGGGATCGCAGCAGAGCTGTGGCTTCGCAGAACAGAGGCGGCTGTGCTGCTTTGGCTGAAGAATGAGGGGAAACTGTGTGTGGAATGAATGAAATCTTCCCCCTGCTGCCACTTTCTGACTTAGACAAACACTTGACAAAATTTCACTGCAAGGGCCAAGCAGGCTGCATCAGACATAATGGTTATTTATTGCACACCGTGTTCCTAAGAGATGTATTTATGTGAACTGGGTGCATCATGTTACTGGTAGAGATGATTATTCAGCTGGCCTGTTTTGGCCGGATAGAAAGTTCAGCCGATTCATCGTGTCTCTCGATAGTATTGGAGCAGTCTGTCAACTTCTTTTCTTCCACAGAACCAGCTTCTCACTTCATTTCTTCATTCATTCCCCTCTTTACCGAGCATATTTTATATCTTTGTTCCCACACAGACCTTCAGCAGCCACTGTGTGCTTTGGGTCTGAGCTGGAATGTGTCAGTAACACAGCACTTTGCCACGCGAGTTGCTTTAGACATGAAGCATCAGCGGATGATTTAGTCTTAGGTTCCGTCACACAATGACGTCACAGTGGAGCAGCAGTGGAGCCGCGGTGTAATTTATAGACTGCCTATAGTCAGAGGCATGTGAAACAGCAGTGAGAATCCACATTCCTTCAGAAGCCTGGCAGCTTTGTGCTTTACAAATGTCTCTGCATATCCTTGCTGTGGCTTCTCACAGTCTGATTGGATGAGGTGAGGTATACAGTTGTAGAAGTTAGAGAGTTCAACATCAGAGCGACACGAAAACAGAAGTACGATCAAAAGCCACAGTTTAGCGATTCTGATTTTCATGGTTGATGCCCTCTCTTTGCTGCACTTCCTTTCTGTTTGTCTTTGCATGAATATCCCTCATGTCCCTCAAAGAGTCCCTATTATGATTTTTTTTTTCCATCACAGGGCCAACACACAGAGACAGAGAGCCAACTCGGAGTTAATTATTGCAGGTCTCCTCAAAATGGTCATTATCAATAACCAAGAAGAGATGGATGCCCTCCGAGAGATTTTGGACCAGTTTGAGAGGGCATTAGGAGTATTGCTCAATAAACAAAAAAGTGAAGCTGTATGGATAGGGCAAGATGGTCAGAATCCAAAACTAGACTTGATTTTAAAAAACGAAATTAAAATTTTGGGTGTTTGGCTCAATTCAAAAGACTACTGCCTCTCAAACTGGTCCAGAAAAGAGTCCGAGGTTAAAGAAGAAGTTCTCAAGTGGGAAAATGAAAACACAACTTATAAAGGCGCATTAGCATAATCAGAACCCACATTGTCTCTAAATTGCTCTTTGTGGCCACAATTTTCAATCTCCACCAAAAACCATCTCAACTATCAGTAAACAGTGTCAAACTTATCTGGAACACAAACAAGGAAATCACCAAAAGAACCCTCATTTTTAAAAACAGTGGTGGTGGTCTGGGAGCTCCTGACCTCAGCATTTCTCTGATAATTCCATTTATTAAAAACATTTCTAGTGCAATTTCAAGAAATACTGTTTGGTTTTCAATCAATTCATTGGGAAAAAAATTCAAAGTAGAGCAAGCTCTACCATTCCATACTACAAACGTTTGTATGGTGACTTCCTGGAAACTTTCAAACCTCTTGACATAAATTGGAATACCTCAACTACAAAACACATTTATAAAATAATAAATGATCAGAAAAATGGTGTTACAATTAATTATAAACATGTCATCAGATGTGGATCAGATCATTCTCAAATTATTAAAAATGTAAACGATAAAATCATCAGTGAGCACATTAGAGACTCATTTTGGTTAATGTCAGTAAACAGATTAGCCGTCAGGTCTGTAGTTAAATGGAGCTGCTTTGTCCCGACCACCAAGTGTCCCATGCCTCACTGATGAGGATGAGACCTTGGAACATCTGCTGCTTCACTGCTACAGAACTACAGAAATAAGAAAAAGGATGAGCAATGTGGGTTTTGATGTTGCTAACAATGAAAATCTGTCTTTTATGGAATTTTTTCTGAGACAGTTACGGACAGCAAGAGAAGACTCTTCTGGTTGGTGATGTGCATCATCAACACGCACATCTGGAAAACACGAGCTAAGACTGTTATTCATCAGTCCTTCTTAGTGAAGTGATGCTGTGGTTAAAAACATTGTTACTGACTTGAGGAGGAGAAGACCCAACACTACCAGGACCAACTGCCCATTTCCTTGGGACTGTTTGGAGATTTAAGCCATATGCTCAGAAGAATTTTTCTTTTCTTTTTTAAATTATTATTTCAGTGGGTGAGAGTCCTATTGTATCCGCTGTAGAGGATGCCTTCACAAACGAGACTGAGTTTATTTCTGAGGAAAGGTTTATTTGGAGTCACATCCTCTAACAGCAAGTATCTCAACAAAAGAGACAGGACAATCTTTCCTCACTGCTCTTATACCCCCAGAGACACAAAACCCCCCACATCAATACATCACACCTTCAACCCACAGTCCTTCAGTAAACATATGAACCCACAGTTCTTCAGTAACATATAGCCTCCGAGGCTCGTTGGCGTCTCTGATGTCTCCTCCGCCTCGGGGGCTCCTGCTGGGACATTGTCTCTGACTTCCCGTCTCCCCAGAAACCACTTCACACCTGCCGAGGTCTCTGCCGGGGCATGTCCTTTTGGACGTTTGAAGTCTGTAGAGTATGCACCGTCATGCCTACTAAATACATGTGGGAGAAAATGCGTACCATACAAGCATGCCATATATGCGCTCTAAATATGCGCCATACCGCTGTATTTCTTCTTCTTTGTTTTTAACCCAAACAGTCGCATTTTTGATCCTCTAAACATTAACCAAAACGCAGTTTTTTTTTTTCGCACACCCCTCAGACCAGACAAAAAATTTTATAAACTGGAAAAATATGTGCCCCCCCCCCCACCCCAAATTTTTGTGGGCAGGGCCAAACGTACAGGGTCAATGGAGACTGGTGACACTAAAGTTTGCCGTACAGACACAAAATTCGGGTGAGGTGTGTAACACCTCTAGACATGCAAAAACCATAATTGTGACTCTTATCCACGGCCATCAGGAAGTCCGCAGTCTTGCCTCAAAGCCGCTCTGCCTCCAATTTTGCCAAAAACCACCCCTCACATTTGAACGAACTCTTCCTAGGAGCCTGCTCAGATTGAACTCATTTTTGCATGGCAGCATCTGTCCACCTCTTTCCTGGGGGTGCCGCTGTAGGAACGATTATGGGCAGGACTTCCGGTTTCGGTTGCAGTAGTGTTAAATTAGTCAGTAAGAGTGGAGTAGCAGGGACATTTAAAATAGCGTTTTTAGAAAATTTTCAAGTTCATTTTAATGTATAGTCCACGTACATGTTTTGCACTCAAGTGGCAGCTAATTTCAGCACTTGTAGTTTTTGTATTTTTTGAATGTTTTGGCGTAGTTCTGGTACTTGTTGCTGGTGTTTGTGGTTGTGCCATAGACTGTATAAATGGAGGCTTCTCACTGGCAATGCGTAGATTATGCACTGAACGAAAAAGGACTGTTGGTGTGATCGGTGGTACAGACATAGGACAGACACATCAGCACCAGGTATGTTTTCACTTGTATGAATGTCACAGATCTGACGTTTGTGTGTTTTATATGTCACCAGAATGAAGGCTGCATTAAGTAAAATAATAAATAATAAATAGTATCAATTTGCTTCTGAAGGCTTAATGATTTAAGAACGCTATCAAACTGGGTTTTTTTTTGTTGGTTTTTTTTGCCTTTGTTGCGCTGCCTTGGAACAATATAGACTAGAAGGTTCAGCATGCATTAATTTTTAAATTATAAAATTCTGAACAATTGCTAGAACATGTCTGTCGGTATTAAGTTAAATAACAAGCATTCATGGCATGACAGCAGCATAAGCATTTTAATTTCGGGGTAGAACAAAGAGCCAAGCACGGTGTTGTGGTTTTTTGTGGCTCTGACTAGATTCTACATCTGCTTTGGGGTAAATTTGATTATGTCCAATATCTTTTAACAAACTGCATCCGACTTTATTGCAGTGGAAATATTGATATACACAGAGCTTTGATTTGTTTACAGCGTTAGCATTTTAGCAGTGGCGCTAACAAACGGAGCTACTGTCTGCTAGGCCACTTTTTAAGATCATCTTCCTATCCCTTTATAGTCGTGGGAAGTGGTATGATTATATTACTGTTTTGAGGTGCAAAAGGCCGAGTTCCCACATTTCTGATGCCAAAGTCATTGTTTTTTTTTTGTTTTGTTTTTTTTAATTTAAGTTTTTGTAAAGGGTATACAGGTCGTTACAGCAATGCATTGTTTACATTTTCATCACATGTTCCCTTATTTTCTGATATCTGACAACATTGGAAGAATAATTCTTACAACACCCCTTTTTTTTTTCTTTTTAAAGTGAAAGAAAAAGTGAAATTAAAGAGAAGAAAAAAAAAACAAAAAAACAAAAAAAAACAAATAAACCAGCAAAAAACAAACAAAAAGAAAAAGTAAGTAAATAAAGGTAAAAGAGCATCTGAGTAGCGTTGGAACAAAGAGCGGAACCATTATTGAAATGGTATTTGTCAAAAATTAGATCTAATGGAAGACACATATGCAATCCAGGGTTGCCAAAAGTTCATGAACCCATCCATGTCCTGTCTCAGTGCGAATGTCAACTTTTCCATCGAGTAAATGTCTTGGATCACGTTAATCCAATCTTCAGGTGTAGGACAGTCCTTCAACATCCATTTTTTAGTTAGAGCTTTTTTGCTTGCCAATATTAAAACATTGAATAAGTATTTTTCTCCTCTGTCTTTCCAGTGAGTCCGGTAGTAAACCCAAATACAAAGTTACAAATGAAAAGGGAACTGTTATTTTGAATATTTTCCCCAATATTGTCTGTACATTGGTCCAATATTGGTGGATAACTGGGCATGACCAAAACACATGAAAATGATTTGCAGTCTTTTCACCACACAAGCGCCAACAGTTCAACCCCTTATGGGTAAATTTGTTTTGTGCAGGTGTTCTGAAAAATCTTACCAAGTTTTTCCCTCCAAATTCTCTCCACTGCAGGGATGAGGTACTTTTCCATTGCTGTTTATTTAGCTTTTCCCATATTTCCAGTTGTAAAGTGAAATTCCCCTCTTTTTCCCATTTCTCTTTTATATATGATATGTTGTCTCCTTTTAAGTCTTGAAGACCTTGGTATATTTTAGAAATGTATCTGATCCCTGGGATCCCTTTATATGCCATTAAGAAGACCTTCAGAACACCTGACTGGGCCCTTTCCAAATCCTCCTTTTTAAGTATATTGTTTATGTGGTGTCTAAGCTGGAAGAACCTGTAAAGGTCTTGATTTATTAGGCCTTGTTTTTTCAAATCTTCAAAACTTCTTAAAATTTGCCCTTTAAAAAAATCGTAATATTTTATCAGCCCTTTTTCCTTCCATTTTTTAAATCTGGTGTCTGTTTTATTAGGAGTAAAGTCTTGATCATAGGCAATCCATTGCAGAAGTCGATAGGGCTCTTTAGTTTGATTCTCTCTGACTATCTTAAACCAAATTTTTAGCGGGGTCTCTATCCACGGGTTAGTGTTATTCAAAAGCTTAGGTAAGGCATTGTTCCCTATTATCGCCTGTAGGGGGATGTCACTTGTTATTTGGCATTCGATCTCCTTCCATTGTGCAGTGTAGACTGGGTTACATATCTCTACTAAAGTTTTAATTTGTGCAGCTTTAAAGTAGTCCCTGATATTTGGCAGCGCGAGCCCACCTTTGTCTTTGTTTAGCTGTAAGGTTCTATATCTGATTCTAGGTCTCTTGCCCTGCCATATGAATCTTGAGATCCTTCTGTCCAGCTCCTGCCATGTTTTTTTGGGAGGTTCTACCGGTATTGTTTGGAAAAGGTATAGAAGACGTGGAAGTATATTCATTTTGACTGCTTCAATTCTTTGTGCAGTACCCAAGAATGGTATCATATTCCATCTTGCTAGGTCAGATTTTATTTTTGTCACCAGTGGATCATAGTTTAGTGATATAATTTTGTTGAGTTGTTTCGGGATATTGACCCCCAGATATTTCATAGATTCCGACTCCCAGTTAGTTTTGAGTTTGCTTAGTGAATAATGATTTGGGTCATAGTTGAATGTTAAAATTTGGGTTTTATGCATGTTTAATTTGTACCCCGATAAATCTCCATACTCTGAAAAAACTGAGGTTAGTTCTGGTAAAGAAGTGTCCGGCTGCCCTAGGTATATTAAAATGTCATCAGCAAAGAGTGCTATTTTATGTTCCTTCTGACCAAGTGTAATACCTTGAATTTTTTGATTTTGTCTTATCCATTGGCTCAGAGGTTCTATGAAGATTGCAAAGAGCAGTGGAGACAGGGGGCAGCCCTGACGACATCCTCTTTCCAGTTCAAAAGATGATGATAAATTACCGTTAATCCTTATTTTAGCTGTTGGTTTTTTATATAATGCCTGTATAGTTCTAATGAAGTTGTTATGAAAATTGAAACTGGACAAGATTCTATATAGAAAAGACCAGTCAACCGAATCGAATGCTTTTTCAGCATCTAGTCCCAATATGACTGCATTTAAGTTATATTTTTTTATATGATGAATTATGTGTAAAGTGCGTCGAATGTTGTCTTGTGTCTGTCTTTGTCTTATAAAACCTGTTTGGTCTAAATGAATTAGGTCTGTCAGTATATTTTC
The DNA here is from genome assembly GCA_020510985.1 of Pholidichthys leucotaenia. Classification (NCBI taxonomy): domain Eukaryota; kingdom Metazoa; phylum Chordata; class Actinopteri; order Cichliformes; family Pholidichthyidae; genus Pholidichthys; species Pholidichthys leucotaenia. Next base: position 304,261,277 of record CM035846.1, read on the forward strand.
TAACCTTTTGGCAAGGATAATGGTAAAAAGCTTATAGTCCTGATTTAACACACTGATTGGTCTGTAGTTGGAGCACTCTAGTTTATCCTTTTCAGGTTTAGGTATAACTGCAATGACCCCTTCTCTCCAGGAGGGGGGGATTTCCCCTGTGTGGAGGACATAATTAAATGTTTTCAGGAGGAGAGGAGATAGTTGCTGTTTAAAGGTTTTGTACCACTCTGCTGTATAGCCATCAGCTCCTGGGGATTTGTTAGCTTTAAGTTTCATAATTGCTTTTTCCAATTCTTTAGGTTGTATTTCTGACAGTAGTGTTTTATTTTGTGACTCCGTAAGTTGGGGAAGGTTTAATGTGTTTAGGAATGCCTCGGATGCGTTTTTATGTTTTTTTGTGGGAGTATAAGTTCTTATAGTAATTCTCGAAGCTTTTAAGAATATCCTGAATTCTGAATTTTATTTCCTTTGATACTGGGTCTCTGATTTTGTAGATTGCTCTTTCTGTTTGATGTTTCCTCAATTTATAGGCTAGCAATTTTGCCGATTTACTGCCTGCTTCATAGTATTTTTGTTTCAAAAATGTAAGTTTCTTCTGGATTTCTATTGTGTAGATCTCATTTATTTGGTTTTTAATTTCCTTAATCTTGAGCGAGTCAGTAGAATGAGTGTTGCCTTTGTGTTCTTTTTCTAGGTTCCTAAGTTCTGACTCTAATGTGGATAGTTTTTCTTGTCTTAGTTTCTTTTGGGTTGCCAGTTTTGCAATAATCTTTCCTCTTATTACAGCTTTGCATGCATCCCACAGTATTAAAGGGGATACTTCTCCATTATCGTTTTCTTCCAAATATCTGAGAATATCTGATTCCAATTCATCTTTCAGTGGTCCTTTCAGGACATTTGAATTTAACCTCCAAGAAAATGTATTATTTGTGTATTTTTGGATATTTAAGTCCATGTAGATCGGACTGTGGTCAGAGAGATCCATCAGTCCTATTTTACATGTTTCTACTCTTCCAATGTCTCTATTAAACATAAAAAAATAGTCAATCCTTGAGTAAGATGAATGTGGAGTTGAGTAAAATGTATAGTCTTTTACACTGGGGTTGAGTTCCCGCCACACATCACAGATTCCCATTTCTTTTAGTAGCATCCGAGTCTTCCTGCTTTGGGTGTTATTTTGATGTGGAGAATTACCAGAAGCATCCCAGTATGGATTCAGTCTAAGATTGAAGTCCCCACCACATATCATATCATATTTTTAAAACTGCCTTGACTAGTACTACTCATTATTACTAGTATTATTATTATTATTACTTATTATTACTTATTTTTCTACACTTATTGCACGTTTCTAGTCCTTTAGTTTTTTAGTTTATCCCTTTTTCTCATTATGTTTTAATGTTGCAGCATGGCACCGAGACAAATTCCTAGTTTGTGTATCACATGAACAATGGCAATAAACCTGATTCTGATTCTGATTCTGATTCTGATATCACTAAACCTTGAGCTTTAGTTATCATTAGGTCAAATACATTTTTATAACATTTCCAGTTAGCCCCTGGGGGAGCATACACATTCAGCAGGGTGATATCTTCTCCCTCTAGCCGCCCAGTTACCAAACTGTATCTCCCTTCTTTATCTTTGTGTTCTGATTTTTTTTCAAATGTAATTTTGGTTGATATCAATGTTGCTACTCCCCTCCTCCTCCCTGACTTATATGAAGATGAAGAGATCATTTTAAACCCTTGTCTACTGAGTTTATTGTGCTCCACGTCTGTTAGGTGGGTTTCTTGTAAAAATATTATTCCTGCTTTGTCTTTTTTCATTTTGCCTAGAATCTTGGATCTTTTAACTGGATTCAGGATTCCTTTTACATTATATGAAATTATTTTGGTTACACCCCGTTTCTCCATTGTGTTGTTTTGTTTAGTATAACTGTGTGGTGGCCCTCTTTTGTGCTACTCAGAAACTGAAAGAACATTAAGAACAAGAAAAACATTAAGAACATAGTGTATAAAACTTTAAAACAAAAAACTGTCAAAAGAACTTCCTGAGCTGAGGTCTTTGGAAGTTCTTCCCCTGGAAGAGCCTTGATGGAGTGAAGGCTCTGAGGGGAATTCCTCAAACTCTGTTACGTGTTGAGGGCTCTCTCTTACCCCTGTAAGTTGTCCCATGCTTTTAACGTGAGTTTCAGAACCCAATCCGAACTTGTAATGATTTTTTTTTTCCTTTTATGCCTATACCCTGTGAAATTGTGTGCACCCTCCCACCCCCATCACATCAAACATTCACGCAAAGACAGTATTTGTTAGTGTGAGGAGAACATGTGGATTATTGTCACATTTCTATTTTAACAAGTTTTTTTTTTTTAATTATTATTATTAAAAAGACTTATTTGTTTCAAATATTATGACTGTTCCATGAAATGTTTTACCACATGCTGAATACGCATCTCCTTTAATGTTTGTTACCTTGTATGAGGGGGGTTGGATGTGCAGATTGATTAAAAAAAAAATGGTCGCTATTCCAACCTGAAAACGGACAGTTTATCCGCGACGCTCTGGCGCTGGGTTTCCCGCTGCTGGCCCGTGGATTTTGAAGGTCTTTGTGTTGTCCATGTTTGCGCTTTGATCTTCTCACTCGGGTCTGCTGCGGGTTTAAATACCGTTACCGGGAGCCCTCTTCTCGCCATGTCAGCTGTTGCTTCTTCCGCCGAATTATAGAGACATGTTTCTTCGCCGTAGAAGACCCTTAACTTCGCAGGAAATGGCGTCTGAAAGCGCAGTTTCTTCTCTAACTAACTAACTAACTAACTAACTAACCTGCCCTTATATAGCGCTTTTCTAGTCACAAAGACCACTCAAAGCGCTTTCATTAATACTAACCCTCTATTCTAAGGGCCTACAGGAAACAGATATCTAGGGACAATTTAGAACAGCCAATTAACCTAACATGCATGTTTTTTGGCATGTGGGAGGAAACCGGAGAAATCCCGGAGTAAACCCACGCAACACGGGGAGAACATGCAAACTCCACACAGATCACTGTTGGCCGGGGGCTGGGATTGAACCCACGATCCCACGATCCCCACAATCCCCCGGCCAAGGGTAAACTGTGCTGCCGCAGTGCTAACCACTGCGCCACCGTGCAGCCCGGTGCAGCCCGTGCATTCTCTCTTAGCACCTTTTTCGCGTCATTGTATTCCCTGTGCTTTTTAAGGACCTCCGGGGCGTAATCGTGTTCCACGAAGACTTTTCTCTCCTGGTGCATAAATCCTTTTTTCTGCCAAGCCAGTCTTACAATCTCTTGTTTTATTTTGAAATTGGAAAATCTTACCAACACCGAACGTGGGGGCGCTTCCGCCGCCGGCCTAGCGGCTAATGAACGATGTGCCTTTTCTATGTTTAAGTCGGTTAAGTATGTTAATTCCTACCAACGGCTGTCAGACTGTACAACCTAAGCAGGGCTGCTCGCAGAGATAGCAAAAAGACGTAACAAACTAATAGTTTTTTTTGAATGCAAAAGATGCAATAGACTTACACAATGGTCCTCTCCGGCATACAACTAGGAACATACCGGTCGCTATGGAGGGTGAGAATATGTATGGGCACATAATCATACCATGTAGGATAACTAAATAGACGGTTATGCTGTTTCATCCCACCTAGCAACAATGCTCTGCACTGTGTGTGTTTATATATTTACATATTTATTCCATCTAGCTACAATGCTCTGCACTGGGTGTGTTTATATTTATATATCTATATATTTATTCCATCTAGCTACAATGCTCAGCACTGGGTGTGTTTATATTGATATATCTATATATTTATTCCATCTAGCTACATTGCTCCGCACTGTGTGTGTTTATATACTTGCATATTTATTCCACCTAGCTGCAATGCTCCGTACTGTGGGTGTTTATATATTTACATATTTATTCCATCTAGCTACAATGCTCTGCACTGTGTGTTCATATATTCATATATTTATTCCATCCAGCTACAATGCTCTGCACTGTGTGTCTGTGTGTGTGTGTGTGTGTATATATATATTTTATAGTAATATGTACATATGTATATTAGCTGCTCTTGCTTGCTTGTTTTTTTTTTTTTTCTTGCCTTCTGATTGTTGCTCTGAGTGTTGCTATCCCTGTGCTGTTGCAATCCTGGAATTTCCCCGTTGTGGGACTAATAAAGGCTTATCTTATCTTATCTTATCTTATCTTATCTTATAGATGCCTGTCTTTTGCGTAGGTCCAGCACAGAATCTTCGAGCACTTTTATTCGTTCCTCTGCTTCCAAGAGTCGGTTCTCGGCCTGGTCCACTCTGCTGTTTGTCCTTTTCAGTTCGTCTCTGAATTCCCGAAATTCGGCCGTAACCTCTCGGCGAAATCGTCGTAGCTCTTCAAATAGTGATTTCAGGCTAACCTTTTTGTTAGCTACCACCAGTTCCTCGTCTTCTGAACGGAGATCTTCCAGTTCAGATTCTCCGGCCGATATGTGTCCTGGCCTGGGGAATTTCAGTTTCTTCTGTTTTCCTTTAGACATGATGATTTTTGTCTTTTGATTTTCACTCCTCCAAAAATCCGTTAAGTTTGATTTTCAAGGTGTTATCTTGGATTGGGTCTGAGAGCTTCAGTGTTAAGCTGCAGTCGCCATGGCGTCCAGACCGGAAGTCCCAAAGTCATTGTTTTTTAACAAGGAAAAGTGTCCCGTTTCAGTGACAACCACATGTTCAAAACTAGTACCGGAAGTTGCTACCATAATTCACGCAAGGCATCATGGGGCCTAGGAAAAAGGTGGACAGGCATGGGCCATTAAAAGTTGTATAAATCACAATAAAAAGCCCAAAGGTGTGGTCAGGGCGCCATGGCGAAGTTTGACTCCGCCCCTTACAACATCACACAGCTGTAACTTGAGCAAAACTTGTTTGATGTCCACCAAAGTTTCCATGATGGACAATAGTCCCGCTCTGAACTCATCTATATAAAAATACCTGACAAAAGATATAGCACCACCTAGTGGTTAAAGGAAGAATTGCTGAAAACTGTTTTATTCATTACACACCGCTTGCCAGAATGACATGCAATTTTCTGAGGTTTATCAGACCACCTGGTTGATCATAACTGCACATCACCTTTAGCATGGCGTCACTGCTGTTACCATGGACATGCCCTCCTCACCATTCAATCCGGGATCTTGTTGGGAGGGTTGGGAACGACCTGGAGTCATGAAATCTGGAACATAGGTTAAGGTGACATATGTAGTCCTATAAGGGTGGGCAACACATAACTGACAGGAAAGTGTTGCCATGGCGACATGGCAAAGGTTGACTCCTTGCCATGGAACATCTGAGAGTTGTAACTTGGACAAACTTTGTCTGATTTTCACCAAATTTTCTACGATATATATTAGTCCCACCATGAACACTCCTATATAAAAATAATAAAAGTTAGAGTGCTACCTAGTGGTTAGAACATTGGACACTTGTAACTTAGATAAACTTTATCCCATTTTCACCAAATTTTCTACGATGGATATTAGTCCCACCCTGCACGCTCATCTATAAAAATACTTAACAAAAGTTATAGTGCCGCCTTGTGGTTAGACCACTGGACACTTGTAACTCGGAGAAACTTTGTCCAATTTTCACCAAATTTTCTATGATGGATATTAGTCCCATTCTGCACGCTTCTATGTAAAAATATTTTACAAAAGCTATAGCGCCACCATGTGGTTAGAACAATTTTGGACAAACTCTGTACGAGTTTCACCAAATTTTCTATGATCAATATTAGTCCCACCCCGAACGCGTCTATATAAAACTAATTAACAAAAGTTATAGCACCACCTAGTGATTAAAGAAAGAATTGCCAAAAACTGTTTTCTTTATTTTTCTCTCACCAGGTGAAAAAATGACATGAAGGAATGACTAGGACTCGTTGACAGTACATGCACATAGTACAGAACTGTTTCCATGGTGACCAGCATGCTTCAATGGCTTCTTCGCCATGCAAAACATGACATTTACAGCTCAGACAATCCTCGTCTGATTTGGACCAAACTTTGCACAAATCATACTAATCCCACTCAGAACATGTCAGTATATCAATATTCACAAAATTGTCACACCACCACCTACTGCTGACGTGAGATACTGCACAAAATTGTATCAACTTTCATGCAATGACCAGTAGTCAGAATGACATGACATTTTCAGAGGTTTCTCAGAGCGCATTGGATTACCCTCAGTGGAAGTCACTTTTGTCCTGCGGTCATTACAGTTCCATGGAAACCCACTTCTCGCCATTCAATACATTTTTTTACTTTGGAAGGTTGGGAAAATCTGAGCGTCATGAAATGTGGAATGTAAGTCAAGGTGACTCTCTTCTTTAGTCCTATATGGGTCTGCAACATGTACCTAACATGTAAGCACTGCCACGGCCACATGCCAAGTTTCCCTCCTGGCAATACGTCGGACAGCTGTCACTTGGACAGACTTTGTCCTATTTACCCCATAATTGCTACGATGGATCTTAGGCCCGCCCCGCACACTCCTACATGAAAATCATTGACAAAGTTAAAGCACCACATACTACTCACAAGAAAATACTTTGCCAAATAGTTTTCTTTATTATTCACGCAGCACTTGCTGCAACAAATGGGAAATTTGCTGGATCCGATGGGCAGCAGGGTCCGTGGGCGTGCGGGGGGTGAGGCCGCGCTTACAGCTGCTTGCAACTTTAATTGTATTGATATCTGTATTTGTTGCGATTTTCTTCATGTTTTGTAATTGTGATGGTTCAATAAAGATTGTTTTAAATAAAATTTAAAAAAAATCAAAACAGGCTGTTTGCATGGCATATTGCTTCAATTGCTAATGAGCCCCAGCTCACCCCACACTCCCTGTTTTGCCATTTCTCTTGTTTTGATGCCAGCACCGTGTTTAAGGCTAATGTTAGCTTTTAGCTTTGGTTGTCAGACTAAGTAACATACTAACAAATATTATCAAAAGCCCAGATACTGTAAAGTATTATCAGTCAAAGGTGTGTGGTTTGAGTGGTTGATAGAATATGACCCATTCCTGGGGTGTAATAAGCACAGAAACAACCGTGTCAAACACTCTCCGAGTGAGAGAATGGCTAACTCTGCTAATGGCAGCTAACTGCTGATAATCAAAGTGGTGTCCAATAAAAAGTATTCACCTTATTCCTAGGCCCCATGATGCCTTGCGTGAATTATGGGTGCAACTTCGGGCACTAGTTTAGAATATGTGGTTGTTTCTGAAACAGGACACTTTTCCTTGTTAAAAAAAAACAGTGACTTTGGCATCACAAATACGGGAACACAGCCTTTTGTACCTCAAAAACAGTAATATACAGTGATCCCTCGCTACTTCGCGCTTCACCTTTCGCGCCCTCAGTGCATCGCGGATTTTTCAAAAATATTCATCAAAAATTCAAAATTGAGAAATAATGGGCGGGCGCTAGCAGAAGGCAGGGAGACTACATTAGACCATCACGTGTCAACACGGAGAGCAGCACAACTCTCTGTTCGCTGTTGTCGTGTTGGCTGGGCTCGGAAATCTCGCAAGCTGATTGGCCGAGACGTTTCACCCCGCAAGCTGATTGGCCGAGACGTCTCACCCACCTCCTCTTCCTGCCGAGCACCCATGAAGGGAAGAAAGACTGCATTCATTGCTTTTTATCGCTCGTGTTACTTAGTCTCGCCGCGTGGAACTTTTTGCTGTTCTCTTGTGCCATTTTGTGCGAAATAGTCTTCCCGTCGAGGCACTACGCCGCCTCCTGCAGCTTCAGCTCTATCGGAAGCTGCCCTCGATGATCCTGCGCCTCCAGCACCTCATGATGAGGCGTCACCTGAGGAGCAGTAAAGCTCTCATTAACCTGTGCAGTAAATCATTTTCATCTTGAGTTACGTATCTTGTTATAAGAATAAAAGAGTTCTAAAAACATATTTATGTACACTTTGTTTACATCTACGTATGTATGTACACGTACACACACACACACGTATCATATGAGAGTGAAAGAATGAACGTACGTATTGTTTATGGATGACGTCATTGGGGTGACGCTACTTCGCGGTTTTTCACTTTTCGCGGTCGGTTCTGGAACCCATTAACCGCGATAAGTGAGGGATCACTGTAATCATACCACTTCCCAGGACTATCTAGGAATAGGAAGATGACCTTAAAAAGTGGCCTAGCAGACAGTAGCTCCGTTTGTTAGCTCTGCTGCTAAAATGCTAACACTGTAAACAAATCAAAGCTCTGAGATATATCAGTGTTTCCACCGAAATAAAGTCAGATGCATTTTGTTAAAAGATGTTGGATATAATCAAATTTACTTCAGAGCAGACGTACAATCTAGTCAGAGCCACAAGGAACCACAACACTGTGCTTGGGTGTTTTAATGTCGGGGTAAATACAGACAGCTGCAGCTGTTTGTTTTATAAGGTGGACGAAGGTGGACAATAAACTATTTTTAAAAAACAGTTAAAGTGACACAGTGGTGAAAATCTTTTTTTTTTCTTGTTAGCATGTTTTTCATGATTTACATGACATATCAAGAGCAAAACCAGTCGTGTCAGGTCTGTGTTTTAGTGCTGTGAAAGTTCAGTTAAGCTCCTTCCCGTGGAAAAAGGCAAATTTAGATGGAGCATTTTTGTGATATCACTAAAATACTATAAAACTGTTTTGTTACTATTCTATTGTTTCGGAACAAAAAGTTTTATTATGATAATAAAGTATTTTCTATTTACAGTGCATCCAGAAAGTATTCACAGCGATTCACTTTTTCCACATTTTGTCATGTTACAGCCTTATTCCAAAAGGGATTAAATTCTTTTTTTTTTTTCTCAAAATTCTACACACAATACCCCATGATGATAATTTGAAAAAGGTTTTTTTTTTTGAGATTTTTACAAATTTATTAAAAATAAAAAACTTAAGAAATAATAATGCATCAGTTTTATATAGCGCTTTATCATATATACTCAAAGACGCTTTACAAATAGGTACATTATTCATTCACTCCAGACAGACAGTGGTAGTGGCAAGCTACTTCTGCAGCCACAGCTGCCCTGGGGCAGGCTGACGGAAACGTGGCAGCCAATCTGCGCCAACGGCCTTTCCGGCCACCACCGAACATTTTATACATTTATACACATTCATACCCAGTGTTATGGACACTGGAGGCAATGTGGGTGAAGTGTCTTGCCCAGGGACACAACGGCAGGATATCTGGGGAGAGCGGGATTCGAACCGCCAACCATCGGGTTATTAGACGACCTGCTCTACCTCCTGAGCCACTGCCGCCCCGGCGGCATCACATGAACATAAGTATTCACAGCCTTTGCTCAATACTTTGTTGATGCACCTTTGGCAGCAATTACAGCCTCAAGTCTTTGATGCCACAAGCTTGGCACACCTATCTTTGCGCAGTTTGGCCCATTCCTGTTTGCAGCACCTCTCAAGCTCCATCAGGTTGGATGGGAAGCGTCAAAGCACAGCCATTTTCAGATCTTTCCAGAGAAGTTCAATTGGATTCAAGTCTGGGCTCTGGCTGGGCCACTCAAGGACATTCACAGAGTTGTCCTGAAGCCACTCCTTTGATATCTTGGCTGTGTGCTTAGGGTCGTTGTCCTGCTGAAAGATGAACCGTTGGCCCAGTCTGAGGTCAAGCGCGGTCTGGAGCAGGTTTTCATCCAGGATGTCTCTGTACTTTGCTCCATTCATCTTTCCCTCTATCCTGACTAGTTTCCCAGTTTCTACCACTGAAAAACATCCCCACTGCATGATGCGTCCACCCCCACTGGCATGGTTATGAGCGGTACCTGGTTTCCTCCAAACATGACGCCTGGCATTCACGCCACAGAGTTCAATCTTTGTCTCATCAGACCAGAGAATTTTATTTCTCATGGTCTAAGAGTCCTTCAGGTGCCTTTCGGCAAACTCCAGGCGGGCTGCTATGTGCCTTTTACTAGGGAGTGGCTTCTGTCTGGCCACTCTACCATACAGGCCTGATTGGTGGATTGCTGCAGAGATGGTTGCCCTTCTGGAAGGTTCTCCTCTGTCCACAGAGGAATGCTGGAGCTCTGACGGAGTGACCATCAGGTTCTTGGTCACCTCCCTGAGTAAGATCCTTCTCTCCCAATTGCTCAGTTTAGACGGCCGGCCAGCTCTAGGAAAAGTCGTAGTGGTTCTGAACTTCTTCCATTTATGGATGATGGAGGCCACTGTGCTCATTGGGACCTTCAAAGCAGCAGAAATTTTTCTGTACTCTTCACCAGATTTGTGCTGTCTTGGAGGTCTGCAGACAATTCCTTTGACTTCATGCTTGGTTTGTGCTCTGACATGCACTGTCAACTGGGACCTTATATAGACAGGTGTGTGCCTTTCCAAATCATGTCCAATCAACTGAATTTACCACAGGTGGACTCCAGTTAAGCTGTAGAAACATCTCAAGGATGATCAGTGGAAACAGGATGCACTTGAGCTCAATTTTGAGCTTCATGGCAAAGGCTGTGAATACTTTACTTATGTGATTTCTTAGTTTTTTATTTTTAATAAATTTGTAAAAAAATCTCAAAAAAAACTTTTCACGTTATCATTATGGGGTATTGTGTGTAGAATTTGGAGGGGAAAAAATGAATTTAATCCATTTTGGAAGAAGACTGTAACATAACAAAATGTGGAAAAAGTGAAGCACTGTGAATACTTTCTGGATGCACTGTACCTCTAAACTTTGCCCAGATTCTGTCCTGGGTTTTAACTAATTAATAATCCAAAGAAAAAAATCACAAAACACTTAAAGGTCATGAAAATTAATTCAGATTTAGTAATGCAATTATGCATCCACCTTAATTATTAAAAAGTATTGGTATTGTATCGGTATCAGCATTACCGGCCGATACCAAATCTTGCAGTATTGCACACCACTACTAAGCACTGGCTGTTCAAATTCCCCTGCTTGCAGACTTCTGTGTGCTGTGGTCCTGCAGGAGAGGTGGTGCGTCACCGTCCTTGTGGGCTTGATGTTGGGTGGGCCTAAATAGATCCTGGCGGTTGAAGGAGGAGGAAAAGGGCAAAAATACTGACAAGTGACAGAAAATTATTGTAAAACACATTTCTTTATACTTTTCATTATATTATTACATTTCATTGCTTTCATTAATTACACATACTGAGGCGGCATGAAAAAATAAGCAGTGATGCTGTGGTTTTAAGCAGGTTTTATTAATCATACCGCCGTCACGGGAACTCGGCTCCAGCCATAGCGTGAGCAGGCTGAAGCCGAATTCCTCAGGCTCTCAGTGAAGAGGGGACACAAAATCTGTGTCCTGCAGCAGGGTTGAAGTCAGATTGAGAGAGAGAGATTGCGTTACAGAGTTGCACCTTAAATACTTGATCATAACAATACATCAAAGAGACGTACCCCACAGTTTAGAATGATCAAAGGGACAACAGAACAGGCAGGAGGTATTTGCATTTGTAAGACATACATCACAATGGGCAGATTAGCTAGACCTTGCTCCAAGTGTCAGACAAAGAGGCTAACCAGCACATCTACATATTGATCTGAGTCTCTAGGTCACAGTAAGGGCAAAATGCATGAACACTTTAACTTCAAGGCTGTAAACTCAGCGTGCAGCGGAACAAACCCCAGGAGTGCGAGCTGACTGTCTCTGTGTTCTGTTTGTGTGTTGTGGGGGGTTTAATCAAACCGCTACACTGCTCCCCCCCAAGAGGGAAACGGTAGGGGACCGTGACCTCGATGTTGCAGTCTGGGCAGCGAGCAGGGAAAAGCTCTGTGCAGGAGGGGGGGGGGGGGGGGGGTAGTCGCACCAAAAGTGTTTGCTGCTCCGCGATGTGAATACCATGCATGAAAGGCAACGATTAACATCACATAGGTGAGACAGAAGAAACTCGTCTACCTGTAGACATTAATACACCAAAGCACATCTACATATGTAAGATGCTCAGAAAAAGCACAGTAAGGACAAGCCATATGCACACTATACCGAATGGCGCATTACATCACAATACACGCATGTTTGCATCACAAATACATGAATGGCACATTGCATCTCAGTAGTGTAGCAGGAAAACAGAGAAAAGAGGGCTGAGTGTCCTTAGTCTGTTGTGGGGTTAAAACGAACCGCCACACACGCTCCCCCCCAAGAGGGAAACGGTAGGGGGCCGCGACCTCGATGATCCATCTGTGTGAGCGAGCTGTGGGAGAAGCTCGCTGCAGGCGGAGGGGGAGGGAGGGGAGGGGTAGTAAGTGCCGGCAGGAGCTGTGAAATCGTCCTGAGCCGCGCAAAAATTGCTTGTGGGTCCGCAATGTCGAAGGGCTGGTCCCGTTGAACGTGCAGCGGTCCACAAGAAGAAAAATTAGTCTCTGACTCCTCTCGTGGCCATGAAGAAAAGCAGGAGCGGCTGTAAGAGAAAAAGTAAACAAAGCATAGGGACTGTTGGCTTTGGGTGCTGAAGCAACCCCAAAGCTCCTGGGAACAGCTGACGGCTGAAATCCCGTTGTGCCGTGGCTAAGACCATTAAAAAATCCAGTGGCGAGCTGCGTGCTTGCTTCAGGTGAACGAGCAACCCTGAAGGTTCTGTGGGCAGCGGCGGAGGACGATGGCGGTCTGTGGCGTGGCTGAGACTGTTAACAAATCCTTCCAGTATGCTGCATGCGTGCCTCAGGTGAGCGAGCAGCCCTGAAAGGCAGCGGCGAAGGAGGAAGGCAGTCTGTGGAGCCATTACTTGTCCCATGCGTGATGCGCCGTCCTTGTAACTCCCCGATGCATGCGCGGGGGTTCAGTGCGTGGGTGGGCCGCTGGAGTGGTGAGTCAGGGTGCAGAAACTTGGCGGAGATCAGCGCAGACGGCGCCAATAAAATCCAGGTTGAGCTGTTGCTGTAGATTTGGCCATGGTGCGTTGGAGCGTTGAGAGGAAATAGACGATCTTTAGTCCCTCAGGCCCGTGCAGAGGCGTTGGAGCGGCGGGAGGGAATAGACGATCTTTGTGCCCCGGGCTCGTGCAGCTGCGTTGGAGCGGTGAGAGGGAGGAGACGATCGTTGTCGCTCGTGCGGCCATGGTGCGTTCAGTTCCACGCGCTGCGCTCCCCGTCGGCCCTGGAGGTTGCCGTCGTGGAGAGAGGACGAGGTGCGTGCGCTCTCAGTGAGAGCGGCCGGTCCAGCGTGGTTGTGCAGATCTCAGGCGACGGAGCATTCATGCCCGGGTGTTGCGTTCGCTGGCCGCTCGTTTTTTTCAGCGTCGGTTCGCCAGCGTGGCCATCCAAAACAGAAGGCTGCGTTGCACAAAACGTGTGCGTCTTCAAGGGGCCACCAACGTAGCTGTGTGGCTGTCCAGCTCGGAAGGTTGCTTTCGCACAAAACGTGTGCGTGTTCATATCACGTCGGGGTCACCAGTGAGGCGGCATGAAAAAATAAGCAGTGATGCTGTGGTTTTAAGCAGGTTTTATTAATCATACCGCCGTCACGGGAACTTGGCTCCAGCCATAGCGTGAGCAGGCTGAAGCCGAATTCCTCAGGCTCTCAGTGAAGAGGGGACACAAAATCTGTGTCCTGCAGCAGGGTTGAAGTCAGATTGAGAGAGAGAGATTGCGTTACAGAGTTGCATCTTAAATACTTGATCATAACAATACATCAAAGAGACGTACCCCACAGTTTAGAATGATCAAAGGGACAACAGAACAGGCAGGAGGTATTTGCATTTGTAAGACATACATCACAATGGGCAGATTAGCTAGACCTCGCTCCAAGTGTCAGACAAAGAGGCTAACCAGCACATCTACATATTGATCTGAGTCTCTAGGTCACAGTAAGGGCAAAATGCATGAACACTTTAACTTCAAGGCTGTAAACTCAGCGTGCAGCGGAACAAACCCCAGGAGTGCGAGCTGACTGTCTCTGTGTTCTGTTTGTGTGTTGTGGGGGGTTTAATCAAACCGCTACACTACAGTACTTGCTTAGATCTGAGTTCATTTGAGTTCAAATCTAATTTATTTCTCCTGTAAGAGGCTAGTGACCTTGAGATAAGGAAAATATTATTGAATGCAGATTTAGCTAGTTTCCATGCCTCACCTTTCTCTCCCTCTCTGTGTATAAAAGATCTATGTTCTGTGACACCCAGAGCCCTCTCCGATTAAGTAATAGATAATCACCTTAAACCTTTCTGAGTCCATGTTTAATTCTGACAAGCAACTGTAAGACAATGAAAGGTTTGTGGGCGTGTGTTGGGGGGGTGGGGTAATATACCATTTCAGACCATTTAGATTTGTTTTTAAGGGTATTTATACCCACTGTGGTGTGTCTTTAAAATAATGTCTAAAAAAATATATGGTCAAGAGTTGGTAGATGATCCAGCGGATTGTGCTTAATCGTTTCACGAAGCTAATCATGCTTATGGTCTGGGTACTGTCATAACAGTGAGCCCCTCCCTCCAGGGTGGAATTCAGACCCAAACGCCAGACTCAGGTTTGCAAGATTTAATTAACTCAAAATAATACTTCACAGGGAACAGGAACAGAAACTTAAGACTTTGGTGGGAGACAAGCAGGGTATCAAACGGGCGGAATAACAGACGGGCAGAATGACAAATGGGCAGAAGTGTGTGGTCCACGGCGGCATGACGAAGTAGGACGTCGCCCCGAGCTACAGGGCGGCATCCCTTAAATAGAGCAAGAAAATAATTAAACAAATACAAAACAGCTGTGGAAAATCAGAAACCAAAGAAACACGAATCAAGCTAGGAAACAACAGGAGTAAACAAAGGGCACCGTCAAAATAAAAGCACAGGAGAAAGATGATGACCAAAATGAATTACAAAACATAATCCAGATAAAATAATACAAAGGATGATTATAACACACTAAGGCATGGACAGGATAAAATACAAAACCAAAGACATGCTAATAATACAGAGAATAACAATAATAATTAATACCAACACTCCAAAAGGAGAACTAAGGGCATAAGCTGACTCATGTCCAGACACCGGAAAACATAATTTATAATACAAGATGGGCTCTACTCACGCCCTGACAGGTACTTGTGTCATGCTGAGAAAACTTTCTGCTTGTTTATGTATTATGTATAGTTGATTTTTTTTTAAACTGCAATTTTTTCCTCATGTATTATGACTTTTTTGTCAGAAGCCTCTCAACCACAGGCTTAGACCCAGACCTCGATAAGTGTTATACAGTGTTGTAATTTTTCCAAATTCTTTCTGGAGGGTCAGCCACATTGTGTCATTTTCACCAAGTGCTTCATGAGATCTTGGCGTCATTAACACCCCACCCCCCCATTCTTTTTTATTATTTATCCCAACAGGAAGGCCGGCCTCATCCTCTCCCAGTTAGACGAGCTCTCGCCGTGGTGTAAGGGTCTCCTGCAGGAACCCAAGATCGGTCTTCGCAGGATGTCTCTCAAGTTCCTGTCCTGCCGCTACACCGACACCAAAGTCTCTGGGCTCAGCTGGCCAGACATGGGCCAGGACGTGCACAAGGCTTGTGATGAGCAGACGCTCACTGTCATGTATAACGACTACGGCGAGCCCAAGGAGATCTAAATGTTAGCAGCCAGCAGGAATGTGTCAGTGTTCAACTAAAAAAAACAACAAAGAAACATAAATTGTGTTTTTATAGATTTGTTTCCATATATTCATTTGTGTACCAATCAGTACTCTAGTTTCATTGCAGACATTTTTTTTTTCATTAAAAGGAAACATTTTTTTAAAGTGTATGTATTAGGCCTCAATATGGGGTGTCTAACAGTCCTAGAAAAATCCAAATTCATACTACCATGAATACAAAAGACCTTTGATAGGTAAGTAATTTATTAAATTTGGTCCCTAAAATTATAGCTGTGAGGTAAACAGTGGATGAAAAGAGAGCACAAAATGAAAAATCTTCAGAAAAATGCCACGCAGCATGGTTGTTACGTTCAGAAATGGAAATGGAAATTAAGCAAGAAATCTGTTAAGAACTGCAGCTGCTGATTAAAGCGGGGAACTGGAAAATAAACTCAAGACAAACTTGTGTGTTCAGAAAGTGTTCTGAAATAGCACAGGTGCAGAAACAAAAACCCAGTAGTCTGATGAGCAAATCTTTACTCTCATGTTGGCTGGCATGTTTACATTTTAATATAGAATGAAATGTGAAGGAGAAAAGGACAAATCACAAAATAAGGAAAGTGATTCCTCAGTTATTTATTTCTACTTTGGACCCAAATCTGGAAAATTAAAATGTACAGCATCCATATTTCTCATGTTGATAGTGACGCAACAGGAATTAGCCACATAAATGCAATGGAAAAAAAGCTACATTCCATTATTTAATTTAGGTGTTTTAGACCTAAAGAGGAAGAAGGCAGTTTTATTGTCATTCAGTCCATACAGCCAATCATGTTCAGTAGAACAAAATTCCATTCCTCTAATGTTAATCACATTTAGAATCAGAGGGGCCGCTGACATGCAAGGCACCGCCACAAACAGCTTTTTCCTTCTCCCATTCTGTAAGGCTGAGCACCAAGCTAGAAGGTGGGAAGTACCATTTTTATATGGTTTTTGTATGACCCAGCTGGGGCTTGAACCCATGACCTCCCAGCTGTGAGGCAGATGCTCTACCACTAGGCCACCACTCCAGTTAAACATGGAGCTATATATACATTTTGTTTTCTTCCTGTTGGACTTAATGAGCGATGTTTCAAATAATTGATACCAACGTCTTCTTACCCTTCGCTGCATATATTTGATCTACAGTGTTGCACAGACAAGAACATCTGGTTTATTCTCATTAAACGTCTTCAGTCAGACACTAAAGCTCATTTGAGTCTGTTCCTTTACATTTTTGAAGTTCTGCTTCAGTATAATTCAACTCCTGGTTTGAGCACACTAAGGCTGCGTGTCCACCAAACACGTTTTTTCAGCTCTGGACGGCTATTTTCCATTCATTTTCTATGTAGTCCAGCGTTTACAGCGCTGAAGTGCTCTTGGCAGTGGCCGTTTTTTGTCGTGGTGCTCAGGGCGCTCAGAGTTGAAAAAAGTTCAACTTTTCAGAGACTGCAGCTGAGCTCGTCAATGTCAGACCTTAAGCAGCCAATCAGAACTGCTGCGTGGGCGGGACATAGGACACCAGTACTAGTCTGTACTCAGACTCCTGCTTTCCCTGTCATCATATTTTACATCCAGAGCTGCTAGAAAACGTTTCCTGTCCATATATTTAGAGACTGCTATTAAAAAAATCTGTAGAAAGTCTGACAATAAGAAAAGCGGAAGTGATGAGCTGAGAGTAACAAGCTGTTGCAGGGATACAGGGCACAGACTTTTTTTTTTTCCCAGAGCGCTGCGCACAAATACTGAAAAAAAATGCTCAGGGTGGTCGGACGACAAAAATAGCGTTTGGTGGACACGCAGCCTAATGGTGATAAAACACTAAAAAAACACTGTTGCTTGAGAATGATGAATTTAAACTCAAATAGCTTTTTTAATGTAGTAATGGTGCATTCAGACCAAACGTAAAGGGAATTTTTCACACAATGCGATTACATACAAAGTCAATGGAGAGATGCAAATTTTTCTTCAATTCCAGTGAAAATTTGTCTCATTGATTGGTCATGATAGCCATTCAGCACTGAGATTCCACCATTACTGAGTGACTATCCACAATAAAGGATAAACTGAGAACGCTGCTTACCAGACACAGATGGGCTGGAGATCTGCAGTTGAGACAGAGCGTCTGTAGTTTGTATCCACCTGTGACATCCTGCTAGACTGCTACCAATCCACTAATGAGGACTAGCAGCTCATGAAACTGGACACCGGACCACTTGTTTAGTGCTGAAAACAGCTGACATCCAGATGCAGTTTCTGGAGGAGGCAGTGACGTTTTCACAACTGTGTGCCCTGTGTGACCTCAAACATGACAGCATTTTTTTTTTTTTTTTGGGTGGGGAGGGGGGTCCACAGCAGGAACAAAGCAGCTGCAGAAGTTATTATGGTAACCCCACCCCTTTTTTTCATTTTCATTTGTTGATCTCAACCTGTGGCGGCTATACTTGCGTGAGTAGAGCAATACAAATTTTTGCTTTGCACTTGATGTGAACGCAACATAACAGTGAAATGAGCCTGCCCTCCAACACCCAAAGTCCAATATGGTCATTTTTTTTTTACCATCAAGTATGATGACTATTATGGATATTTTGAGACTAGACAACCTCTAGTCATCATGTAAATAATGCCATGAAGTGACATAATGAAGGGTTACAGCTGCGATGTGTAAAGCAGAACCTCACCCCTTCCTAACCATAACCAAGCATTTTAATACCTAACTGTAACCACCTAAAAATGTGCATTTAGTGCATAAAGAAAGTGCATTGTGAGACCAGAAGTGATGCACAAATGTGGCAAGCAGACACCAGACTCCAGTATGGGAGCACGGTGTTAAACTGACAAATATAAGCAAAATGTGTTTTTATAGTTCTGACAGGGGTAATAGTTGTAAGATGTATCCTAAAGTAAATTTCTTGCGAAGTTGGGAACTACAATAGCTGTCTGAATGGTATGTAAATATAACATGCAAATATATATTCAATAATCTCCTTTTTGATGTTTCACTTGATGCTTTTTAACGAAAAGTGATGTAACCAAGGGTTTAGGAAAAGTCACTAATTCTTCATTACTTCATTATTCTAGCCATATATTTCCTATATGTAACAATGAGTAATAGTAGTTATTTTTACTCTTTGTTTTGCATTTATAATTTGTCATAGCTTCAGTTTCTAGCCTTTGCTGTATCCAAATATTTTACTGTTTTATATCTTAAATAGCTGCAGCTCCTGCAGCAGGTGGACACCACTTATCAGTCATCATTGCTTTTGGTAGTGACTGCTTATAGCTGCATAAAGTTGCTTCTTCATCATTTCTCTTGGTACAGACCTTGCTTTCTCAAGCAAATAGTTACAGATCAACTGTTTAGTCACTCAGATGTGAAAAAATGGGGATTGTTGAGTGGGGAAAAAACATACTATGTGTAAACGAAACGAGTAGCAGATATATATGCAGATGGAGTTTTATTTAAAAAGTCATATAAGAAAGATAAATGTATGTAGAAAACAGAGGCTGGCTTGTAGGGTATTATTTTAGTTGTATAAACATTCAAAGGAAGCCGTGTATATAGCATTATGTAAAGTTTTAGTGACATAACCTGCTGAATGTAGTGTTGATTCTTTGCTTTTTGACTGAAGCTGTAGTAAGAGTTTAAAAAAAACATTCATTTAAGGCACACATTCAAAAGTATTTTTCTGCAGCTGTTTCAAGGTTGAATATAAATCAAATCTAGAAAATAAATGCTTTCAGAATAACCATTGTGGACTGAAACTAATTTGATATTCGGTGTTTTTCTCTCCGTGTTTAACCTCCACAGAATAACATTGCCTTTACAAAAATTAACTTTATTATATTTTTCAACCCTATTTGACTTGATTTATTGTGTTAAAATGGCATGTTACTTTTATTTGTGTTTAGTGGCCATATCGGAGATTGATGTCAAATGAAAGCAAATGTACATTTGCTGTCACTTTTTAACAAACCTCATATGTGAATACTAAAGGAACGCTTGTAGATTTTTGTATAGGCAGCAGAGTATTTCATAAACACATTATAGCACAGTGCAGTGTTTGATTTCTGTATATAACTGTATAACAGGTAGTATTTTACATTTTTTTCATGTGCTTAAGTAGAATATTGTACTGTAGTAACTGCTGTGTATCATTCTCTGCAGAGCCATGCATTAATGTCAACTGCAATGTAGAAAAGCTGGTTGGGATTAAAAGGAAAATTGATGATGAAATGGAGAAAGTCAACAGTGGGAACTCGTCTGCCCTTTGAGAAGAAATGTGAACAGCCATCTACTATCTGCATGATATACTGTCTATGCCATATATGTTGTCATAAACTTGACTTTTTTCCACTTTGATCTTTGCTACTTCAAGAAAAATAAAGAATATATCTATTAAAAAAAGTTGCTGAAGAATTTTTCAGATCCCACTTGATGAAATTGATATCACAGATTTCCCTGAAAAAAGTCAGACAATAATCCTTTATTAGTCCCACAATGGGGGAATTTACAGTATTGCAGCAGCAAAGGGATAACAGCACTCAAAGCAATAATAAGAGAGATGAAAAAGCAAGGAGTTAAAATTATAAGCAAAAAGTATTTATTGTTTAGCAGTATATACTGTATATATTAGCGGTATATTTCACACTTGAATGAGTTCAGTGTTGTTGCAACCTTTAATAATAATATTAGTGGATTGAAGAGGAATATTCCTCATTTGTGCAAAGTCGTACTGTTATGTGCGGTCTTTATGAGCAGTGCAGATTGTAAAGTCTGACAGCAGCAGGTAGGAAGGACCTTCTACACTTTGGATGGAGCAGCCTGCCACTAAACGAGCTGCTCAGTGCACTCAGCATGTCCTGCATGGGGTGGGACTCAGACTCCAGCAGAGATGACAGCTTAAGGCCCTGTCACACCTTGACGATTTAGGCAGAGTTTCCAAACGTATAAAAATTGGTCTAAAACGCTGGCATACGCCAAAATTTTCACTTTTTGCCTTATGTATCACATATCTATAATGAGTTGGACATATACATAACATATTAGTAACTTTTATAAAATATTTCCATAACTTAAATCAACTAATGCTTAGCATGTTGCTGACATTCACAACTTATGCGCAACAATTGTCTAACTTATGCATAGCTGATTCTAACATCTGCATAGCACAGTCATGTCAAACTGCCTCCTGATCTATGAATACTAGGTGTGGGAGAGATCACGTGTGTACAACCAAAATGATTCTCCCCTCCAAAGACCATGGCAGGGGATGTGACCGACCTGGCAGAGCTGTCAAATCTGTCATGACGGTCACGCCTAAAACAGCTGATGTGACACATCACAAACGTCAGATAACAGTTGCCACAACTTGGCTCAAAGGCACGTGAACTGATGGTGATAAAAAAAAAAGTTTATTTTCAATAAAGTGAAAAAAAAACAAGATGATGCATGGAGTGTGGTTTTGCTGGGAGAGCAGCCAAGGGACAGCAAAGTGTGATTTGTCATGGAAAACAGCTGAGCTCTGTGCTTCAGGCGATCAGCTGATTGGATCTTCCTCCTCCGGTGCTCAGACATTTTAGCATATCTATCAGAACAGCACTGGACAGCTGATGGTACAGACTGCAGTCAAAGGTTAAAAAAAGCAAGGAGGGCTGAACAGTGATTTGGATCTTTATCCTGTAGATTGAAAGTGCTCAGACACATCCCCGACAGATCCTGTTATACGAAAAAGTACATGTGTTTAGCTCTGTGTGTGTGTGTGCACTGCAGGCAGCAGCTGAGCTCTGTAGGAGTTTTTCCTCTGAACCAAAGCTGCAAATACGCCATTATAGGATAGCTATAAGTTAGAAACCTGTTCAGTAAGTTACACATAGGTTCAAAGAGTGTTACTCATATTTTAGAAATAAATTTTGGATACGCTAGACATTTATCTCAATGTATTTTGACTTATGAGTAACTTGTGAGTCGCTTACAAGTAACGTGTGTGAACGAACGCATAACTTCCGTACAACTTATGCTCCGCTTATGTGGGACATTTTAGCCATATGCTGCATATGCTGGTAAATTTTCAGCATACTGAAAATTTTCAGAGGAGCTCGCCATACAACGCTGTATACCAGGATGCTTCAGCATTCTTCAGCGCGCTCTTATACAAAACTTACCCATAACTGATTCCATGTACGCCAGACTATTCTCCAATTTTTTCTTAGGTTTGGCAAATGTTGCCTAAATCGTCTAGGTGTAACAGGGCCTTTGGCCACCATCCTCTTCTCTCTTCCCACCACCACTAGGTCGAGGAGGCACCCCAGAACAGAGCTGGCTTTAATCAACTTATTCAGTCTTTCATTCGGCAGCTGTGATGCTGGTGCTCCAGCAGACCACTCCATACAGGATGGCTGATGCCACCACAGAGTTTTAGGGTACTTTCACACCTAAATTAATTTAGTTTGGTCCGAATCAGCTGATAAATTTGTTACTTTGTATCATTTTCTTCTTGGTTCGGTTCCCTTTCACACAGGCAAAAATTCAAGCAGACCAAATTGCGTCACGTTAAATCCCTCGAGACATGTCAGAACATTCTTATTGGTCAGATTTTTTTGCTGCAAGAACAGGAAAGGTAAATACTAGAAGTAGGATGACTACTGTACATTTATGCATTTCTGGGGAGAAAATAATACAAATTGTAGCGTAATCTACAGGGGGGTTCACCGTCCTGGTTATCATTTATTATACATGCATATACCACTTTTGACAAATCATACAGTTTGAAAATGAAGCGCAGCTACTGATGGAAAATAACACGTTAATGTTCATTAATCCTCCAGAACCGTGACATGCTCAGCCACAAATATTTTCAAAGATCCATCAGGTATGTACAGTGGCATAAAATGTGTTACCGTTTACCACTGGACCTGTTTTAGTACAGTCCCTTTCTCACCTGCAGGACTGCACCAGAGTTTGCCAGTTGATTCGAATCGAAACCACCTCTTTTAGGTGGTCTTGGTGCAGTTGTTTTGGTGTGCACCTGAGTGCGATTACCATGTTCTCACTGGACAAAATGAACCTCACTAACAGAGAAAATGAACTCGAGTTTGATTGAAACGAACTAAAGCCTGTAGGTGTGAAAGCACCCTTAGAAGGTCTTCAGGAGTGACCCCTGCACTCCAACAGACCTGAGTCTCCTCAGAAGGAGCAGCCTGCTTTGCCCCTTGGGTGATTGTGTTGTGTGACCTGCTTGGAAATAGCTTCATCTGGAAAACTACATCAACTATGAACTTTCTTTTTTTTTGTGTGTTGGGGGGGGGGGGGGGCTGCGACTATGGCTTCAAAGGACACGGACCTTTACTGTGCAGTTTCCAGCAGCATTTTTGAAGGCTCACAGGAAGCCCACTTCAAAAGACAAGCAGTTGATATACTCGGTCAAACTAGGAATACTTTTTTGGAGTGTAGCAACTTGTGTATTCCATGCAGTGTTGGGTAAGTTACTAAAAGATAGTAACTAATTACAGTTACTAGTTACTTCTTTTCAAAAGTAACTGAGTTACTTTACCAATTACTGCATGATTAAAGTAACTGCTTACTTGGAAAAGTAACTTTCATGTTACTTTTAAATGCATACTTAAATCACCTTGCAGACATAGCAAGATAATTGAATTAATGGATTGCATTACGGGCTTATTAATGTCGGGCTGAAAACAGACTGTTTCAGACAGAGCTTTTAGAACATCTTGAGTCTGTTTTATCCTGCCTTGAGAGCTTTTATTGTGGGAAAAATCTGAAGAAAATCAACATAATATTGCCAGTAATTTCCTCATTTTGGAGTGAGAGTTGGCAACACTGCATAAAGCTGTCCATATTATCTTACCTTAATGATATGGATTAATCCGATGTGCAGTGATCCAAAAAAAATGTCCATTAACCACAGTCCAAATGTCGGCCTTGACAGAGACATGATCCAGTCCCTCAAATTCCTTTTGGAGATCAAAATCCATTTTTGAATTTTCTTTATCCAGGTAGCAAGTAAATGCATTTTAACTTCAGTGGATCGCAGTCCCAGCCGTCTGATGGAAAGTGTTATCATGTCTTCAGTCTGTAACGACGTATCTGACAATCAGTCGGTTTAATTCTTACTGGGTCACAAACTGTCCAGATGCATACCTGTGATTGAAATCAAGCCGTGGCTATTGAGACAAGAATATTTCCACTTTACATCCAGCTGTGGCTGTTCAGATAGCGTAGATCCACCAACACAGTCCTGTTAGCATAGCTAGCTGTTACTTAACACTAGCTTTGTTGGAGCTTTGTTGCTGTTTTCAAGCACTTCTGAAGATTGCAGTAGGTCTCAACCGGCACTTAGCTACCAACCCACCAATATGCTTTTATCTTTAACTGCGACAAAGGAAAAATAATCTATTTCCACAAAAACAAAGTAGCTTCATATTTTCCTCCGCACAGTAGTGAAGACCTGGCTTTCTGCAACAGGTGACATCGACTGACAGCTCATCTCAGCTATAGTAGGGTCAATCAATCAATCAATCAATCAATCAATCAAGCTTTATTCCAGACTCATAGTCCAACATAACAAAAACAAAAAAAAATAAAAAAAAGAAATACAGATACAGCACAAACTTTAAAAAGACTTAAAAAGACAACTATAGCAATGCCTTCTAAACTGTGACTGACAGCGGATAGAACTGACGTCAATGTTGTCTAGGCTGCACAGCTTCCCAGCTTTATCTTTAATAACTGGTACCAAACAACAGGCAATAATGATTCTGGGAACATCCCATGAAGGTGGTGAAATAGATTGCAAGAAGAGGAGTGATTCTTGAGCTAGCATATTTAAGATGCTCAGCAGAAATACAGTCTAAACCACTCGCTTTGTTATCTGACAACTCTCTAATGGCTTTGGTCACCACATAAGTGTCAATCAGGAACGAATCGTGCCTCTCTACTTTCCCTACTTTATAAATTTCATTATTAACTGAGTTTTAATAATTAATAATTAATTAATAATTAATAATTAAATAAGTTTTAATAATGTAGCGACTTGTGTATAATGTCGCTAATAATGTAGTGACAGTTAATTTCATTATTAACTGAGTTAAACAATGAGTAAAAATGCTGCTGCCATAAGTCAATGATATGTTTTATACCTGAAATACCTTCCACAGTACAGGGTAAAGATGTTTTACAATTACTAATACGTCTAAGCTCCTTCCAGAAATCTGTGACATTCTTATCTAACAGTTTCTTGGCCAAAGAACTACTTCTTGTTAGTTGCTCAGGTTTAGAAATATAGCGGATGGCATACTTGTAGTTTGCATTTGTACATTTCTTCATCTCAAACTCTGGCCTTTGTCTGGGTCTCCCAGCCACCACCCATGCTTTATATGCATCACGGGCTTCAGAATGAGGCACAGCTACAGCCTCAGTCCAGCCAGGTCTTACATTATGTGTCTTATGTATATTCCTATAACAAGGCTTACTGTCCTTATACAGGGAGTTGACTATAGCATCGTACATAGTACAAAGATCTTTCTTATGCTCAGCATTGCAGCAATTCACATCGCTGCACATCACAGCATCTCTATGAAGGCATACTTTATTCAAGGATTTATCTGTACAGACACAATACTCAAGAATTTCTTCCTTAGAAAGAGTGGCCCAGTCTAATTTTTCCACCACATCCTGACTGACATTCTGACATAGTGCAGCTAGATAATCAACATTAATTATCATCTCAAAAGGTATATGATCAGACATTGATTTCCCATAATAAATACTCATGCCACCCAAAGAGGCATGTGCATCATCAGTGCTGATGCAATGGTCCAGCCAGGATGTAGTGTGCCAGGCCATACTTATATAGGTATAACTATCAGGAGGCATTAACACCTTGCAGTATCTCACAAAAGTGAGTACGCCCCTCACATTTTTGTTAATATTTTATTATATCTTTTCATGGGACAACACTGACAATATGATACTTTGATACAATGTAGTAAAGTAGTCAGTGTACAGCTTGTATAACAGTGTAAATTTGCTGTCCCCTCAAAATAACTCAACACACAGCCATTAATGTTTAAATTGCTGGCAACAATTTTTTTTTTTTTTGTTACTTATTTGTACCCGTAGGTAGACTTGGTTTGCAGTTTGGTGACAAGCCACTGGCTGCTGGTCGCTGCGTGCGCGAGCACCCTAAACCTACATGTTTTTGGTGACAATGAGGTGAAAATGAGGACACCCCTAAGTGAAAATGTCCAAATTTTGTCCAATTAGCCATTTTCCCTCCCCGGTGTCATGTGACTCGTTAGTGTTACAAGGTCTCAGGTGTGAATGGGGAGCAGGTGTGTTAACTTTGGTGTCATCACGCTCACACTCTCTCATACTGGTCACTGGAAGTTCAACATGGCACCTCATGGCAAAGAACTCTGAGGATCTGAAAAAAAGAACTGTTGCTCTACGTACGTAAAGATGGCCTGTGCTATAAGAAGATTGCCAACACCCTGAAACTAAGCTGCAGCACAGTCGCCAAGACCATTCGTCGTCGGCCTCCGTCGGTCTATGATGACCATGGAAGAGAATCCTAAACGTCTACTCTGCTGGAACAGCACCGCCTGTGGCTGAACAGGCCGATGCGCGAATGACAGTCCCTGTCACACAGGTCACACTTGTGGGTGGTCTCCGTGCTGCTGGGTCTGTGGCGGTTCTTCCTGCGGGTCCTTTTTTCATCTGCTGCAGCAGTCAGTCTCTCTTCACCCGCCTTGAGCTGTCTGGTCAGGGTGCCTCTCCATTTGGAGCGGTCCGTTGCAAGGTCCTCCCAGCGCTCTGTGTTGATCTCCAGGGCCTTCATGTCTCTCTTGCAGACGTCTCTAAAGCGCAGCTGTGGGCGGCCAACGTCTCTCCTGCCAGTTGCCAGTTCTCCATAGAGGACGTCTTTGGGGATTCTGCCATCCTCCATACGGTGAACGTGGCCTAGCCAGCGGAGCCTGCGCTGCCTGAGTAGAGTGAACATGGAGGGAAGGCCGGCGCGGGACAGAACTTCTGTGTTGGGCACTTTGTCCTGCCAGGATATGTCCAGGATGTGGCGAATGCAGCGCAAGTGGAAGGAGTTCAGTCTCTTTTCCTGCCGGGCGTATGTTGCCCACGTCTCACTCCCATAGAGCAGTGTGCTGATGACGCAGGCGTTGTACACTGCCATCTTCGTCTTGACAGAGAGTTTGGGATTCTCCCACACTCGTGTGGTGAGGCGAGCGAGTGTGAAGGCTGATTTTCCAATCCTCTTGTTGATCTCTGTATCAAGGGAGAGGTTGTTGCTGATCGTGGACCCCAGGTACGTGAACTGATTCACGACCTCCAGCTTGTAGTCATCAATGGTGATGGTTGGTGGTGCTTCCGTGCCTTGCGCCAAGACGTTAGTCTTCTTCAGGCTGATGGTAAGCCCGAAGTCCTTGCATGCCTGGGAGAAGCGGTCCATCAGGGTCTGAAGCTCCTGCTGTGTGTGGGTTGCGACTGCAGCGTCGTCTGCGAACAGCATGTCTCTGATTAGAGCCTCGCGTACTTTGGTTCTGGCTTTCAGGCGGGCGAGATTGAAAAGCCTGCCGTCAGATCTTGTGTGCAGGTAGATTCCCTCTGTTGCTGTGCTGAAGGCATGCCTCAGGAGCATAGCAAAGAAAATCCCAAAGAGGGTTGGCGCAAGTACACAGCCCTGTTTCACTCCGCTGCGTATGTTGAATGGCTCTGAGACGTTGCCATCGTGCTGCACTATCCCCTGCATGTTGGTGTGAAACGATTCGATGAGGCTTTGCAACTTTGGTGGGCATCCTATCTTTGGCAGGATCTTGAAAAGGCCCTCTCTGCTGACCAGATCGAACGCTTTGGTGAGGTCGATGAAGGCGACGTACAGAGGCATGTTCTGTTCTCTGCATTTCTCCTGGAGTTGGCGGATGGAGAATATCATGTCTAGCACAGTCGCCAAGACCATACAGCAGTTTAACAGGACAGCTTCCATTCAGAACAAGCCTTGCCATGGTCAGCCAAAGAAGTTGAGTGCACATGCTCAGCGTCATATCCAGAGGTTGTCTTTTGAAAATAGACATATGAGTGCTGCCAGCTTTGCTGCAGAGGTTGACTGGGTGGGGGGGCAGTCTGTCAGTGCTCAGACCATATGCCGCACACTGCATCAAATTGGTCTGCATGGCTGTCATCCCAGAAAGAAGCCTCTTTTAAAGATGATGCACAAGAAAGCCCGCAAACATTTTGCTGAAGACAAGCAGACTAAGAACATGGATTACTGGAACCATGTCCTGTGGTCTGATGAGACCAACATAAACGTATTTGGTTCAGATGTTGTCAAGCGTGTGTGGTGGCAACCAGGTGAGGAGTACAAAGACAAGTGTGTCTTGCCTACAGTCAAGCATGGTGGTGGGAGTGTCATGGTTTGGGGCTGTATGAGTGTTGCTGGCACTGGGGAGCTACAGTTCATTGAGGGAACCATGAATGCCAACATGTACTGTGACATACTGAAGCAGAGCATGATCCCCTCCCTTCGGAAACTGGGCTGCAGGACAGTATTCCAACATGATAACCACCCCAAACACACCTCCAAGACGACCACTGCCTTGCTGAAGAAACTGAGGGTAAAGGTGATGGACTGGCCAAGCATGTCTCCAGACCTAAACCCTATTGAGCATCTGTGGGGCATCCTCAAACGGAAGGTGGAGGAGCGCAAGGTCTCTAACACCATGATGTCGTCATGGAGGAGTGAAAGAGGATTCCAGTGGCAACCTGTGAAGCTCTAGTGAACTCCATGCCCAAGAGAGTTAAGACAGTACTGGAAAATAATGGTGGCCACACAAAATACTGACACTCTGGGCTCAATTTGGACATTTTCACTTAGAGGTGTACTCACTTTTGTTGCCAGCGATTTAGACATTAATGGCTGTGTGTTGAATTATTTTGAGGGGACAGGAAATTTACATTTTTATACAAACTGTACATTGACTACTTTACATTGTATCAAAGTGTCATATCTTCAGTGGTGTCCCATGAAAAGATATAATAAAATATTTACAAAAATGTGACGGGTGCACTCACTTTTGTGAGATGCTGTACTTATTCTCGTAACAAAAATGATACATATATTTTGCAAATAAGGAGTTTATGTCAGATATGTCCGCATCCATGTGCCCTACAATAAAAATACAAGTATTATTATAATCTTGCATAAAAGAATTAATGAAAGCAAGCTTATTTAAATATTCATCCTCATTCTGTTGAGACTCAAAGGGTGTATATACATTAATAATAAGAAATTCCTTATCATTATCATTAAACTGCACACCAATACACCAATCTACGCCAAGTCGGACCACTTTTATCAGAGAGTCCAGCTTCTTTCTCCAGAGACTAGCCACACCTCCAGGTATCCTTCCCCTAATAATTCCCTTGCTGAGGTCAGTTGTCGACTCCCCAGCATCATGGAAATCAGGGTTAAGACGGTTCAGACGTTCCAAATCTTGTTTAGAAAGAAATGTCTCCTGAAGGCACAAAATATCACGTGTTCAATAAATTGTCAGTAACTATCTGGCGAGCTTTCTCTCCAGCGCTTTGCCCCAAGTTAAGGCCACAACAGTTGTAAGACATGACCTGAAGACCCATCAGTATAAATTAAGGAAGATCACCATCATCGGTGGGTGCCTGCATATTCACCACAGTAGCTGCTCCGCTAGCTCCAGCACCCCCAGCCCCTCGGGGCTCATAATATCGCCGCACCAATGTGCCCTCTGACCAGAGCTCTGGCTGGTCCATGTCCCCGACCTCAGAGCATTCTGCTGTTACTTTAACTGAACCAACCCTACCGATCCCAGTGATGATTTTCTGACAAATAACTTCTCATCCAAGCTAGTCTTTAAGATATTCAGATAAAGTATCAGCTTCCAAATCAGAATGAAAACGGGTAGCAAACACACTCACCATCTTAGTCCGTACAGTTTTAACATTACCAGAGCCCATACCAGCAACAGTAGCTGCGTCATCGGATTTATTCCTATAGCTGATTGAAGCAGAGGATGGTTTGGGTTTAGCCGCAGCATGCTCAATTTGTTGTCCCTTTTTCACCACTTGACTCCACTTTGGAGAGCCTGGTGAAGACGCTACCGCACCAGAACTTATCCCAGTTATAAGCTGAGACACCGGGCCCAAATTCACCACCGAAGCCTTCTCTCCGGCTGCCAAATGAGATTCCCGTGCAGCTCCAGACATTGTATCAGTCACCGGACAGATCCCAGCCTCCACTCCGACATCTGCGGTACCGACAGGCCCTCCCAGAGCAGGTGCATTGTTATCCACGGTCCGTAAAACACATTGCCCCAGGCCACTTACACGTCGGGTAATATCCGAAGTAATAGTACGTAGATCCTCACTGAAGATAGTCTGTAACAACATGGCTTGTTTCATAGCACAAACCTCAGCATACAAGTGCATACAAGTGGTCATTTTGTATGTTCATTTATTTGTGCTAAAAATATCTATCCATATTAATAAAACGAGAAGCAAGTAACACATCTGATCAAATTTCAGTAACTGTAATGCATTACTGAATTTTTAAACAGTAATTTTGTTACACAGCACGTTACTCCAAAAGCAGTGGCGTTACAGTAACGCGTTACAAAGTGACACATTGCTGCCAACACTGATCCCACGTGCTGCACCATAAAGCCTCTGTCGTTATCTGAGATTGCCCTGTGGTGATGCTTTCCACTGAATAAAAAAATCAGTGGGAAATGGATGAGAAACATTAACATTATACTAAAGTGAACCCTGCAATGAGGCATCTCGTGATTAAGCAGTAATGAGGGGGGTGTCTCATGAACCCAGATTACAGTTTTACCATTAGTTCTTTCATATTCATTTATCCCATTAGTAGTCATTAGATTTGCAGCAATCTGATAAAAAAAATTGTGATGTTGATGGTCAACCTCAACTGTGTCGTCCTCAGCTGCTTCTTCTTGTTCTCGGAGAGCTTTCCCACATCTGCTGTGCTCACCGGTTTGAGCTGCGTGGGTGCGCTAACTGCAGATCCCTCAAGAGGCCCCTTAAGAGAGATCAGACCGACTTCATCTGTTTATGAGGACTGACATCTCGCAGCAGCAAACAGAAGGTCTCCACTGTCATTCCATGAATAATAATCAGGGTGTTGGGACATATTTTTGTGAAAAACATGAATGTCCCAACAATACTTTTTATTTAGTACGTGAGCATTTTGGTGAGTGAGTAGACGTTATAGAGTGATGTGGAGCTTGCATTTCTGTGGGACAAAACATGAGTCTTCTGTATACATCATAAGTGATGGGCTGGTGCCATTTAAGCCATTGTCTCATATAGTCACCATTTCTAATGGCCAGCAGGGGGTAACTCTACTGGATGCAAAAAAGAAATTGTGAAAAATATAGACTACACTTCAGTTACTTTTTCCTCCTTAATTCACAGATTTTTTTTAAAATATATAATGGGGTTTATTTAACACATGATCTGCATGGAAAGTAACCACAGACTGTATTTTTAACATACAGCTACTGTGACACCCCCATCAGTTAGTGAGGTACTGCTTCAAAAATTCAAGGGAGAATTTTTGCCATCACCAAGTTGCTGTTGTGAAACCAGACATGAGAGTGAAGGCTGGATCTGCCTGCTAGTCCAAGGGACTCGGGTGACTTGTCAGTCACATGATAGCTGTTACACTACTGCACCAGGCTTTAGTCTCTTTCTGCACACTGTGGACCACAAAACTGTACAAGATTAACATTGTACTGTAACTTTAATGGTTCCATTCACTGCACTTTTTCCACATGTTGACAGTTCCCACGTCTTAATGAAATGTCTGAGACATACTTTGGTCAAATTGCCATTAATTCTTTAATTATTGTAGCATCATCGTGAATCATCTTTTGCAGATTTCCTCAGAATGTGCATGTTTCTTTAAAAGCCCATGAGTGCCGGTTAACCCCACCCTCCTGTCACTAAAGCGCAAGTTATGCACCCACATCGATGTGACGCAGCTGTGATGGCGGTGACGCAACGATGTGCGTTCCTATTGCGTCGCCCGTTATGCACCTCTTCAGAGAAGGAGAGGTGCACATTGGTGACACAGGCTGTAAGAGCTGTGATTGCTCTGCTTTGTCTCCTCCTTCACATTTCCTGGTTCTCCCCACTGCTCCGTTCTGTGAACAGACAGAACCTTCTCTGACTTCTCTTTTTCTATGTGCAAAACAGAGAAAAGAAAAGTTACTTTTTCTTAACATTAGCTCCAACTCCATCACAATCTGCTCTTGTCCGTCGCTATTTCATAAACAAAAGTACATGACGGACACAAATCACTACACACATTGGCTAAAACCCGTTTTGGCAATGGAACAATGCATTTCACCCAACACACACAAAAAAGTTGCCGATCACTGCGTCTGTAATGGACGTCGATAATGGCGTCCACGTGATGAGGGTGCATAAATCCCACTTTAGGGTGTTGCTGATGCCAGTGGCTAATGTTAATGCTAGCTAGCTCCTAGCTTAGGTAGCTAACACAGTTTGAGCCAACTAATGTAAATTTGTTTTAAAGAATGAAGGAAGTAAAGCACCATTGGTAGACAAGTATGTGTCGTTTCAGTGGATGATAGGGTATGACTGGTCCCAACCCTCAGTAAGTAAATGAGAAAAGGCTAACAGCCACTAGCTTCCTTTGGTCCCGATCAGAGTAAAATTAGATAAGATCAGCCTTTATTAGTCCCACAATGGGGAAATTCCAGGATTACAGCAGCAAAGGGATAACAGCACTCAGAGCAACAGTCAACAAGATAATAAGAACTGGTTAGCCAAACCAGTAAATGAATATACATATGTACACAGATATATACACAGTGCAGGAGCATTGCAGCGAGACAGAATAAACAGCATTATGGTTTGTTAAATTACCCTGAAGAATATGAATTTGTACCCAGACAGTATATTTCACATCTGAATCAACAGTGTTGTTGCCACCCTCAATAATGATTGTTATTGTCTTAGTTGTGTATTGGAGGGGATGATCTCTATTGTGCAAAGTTGTTACATTTAGTACATTTAATAGTTCTTCTATGAGCAGCCCTGGTTAGGTTATAAAGTCTGACAGCCACAGGACCTGCGGAACCTCTCTGTCGTGCACCAAGGGTGGTACAGCCTACCGCTAAATGAGCTCCTCGGTGCATTCAATGTGTCCTGCATGGGGTGGGACTTGGACTCCAGCAGAGATGACAGCTTAGCCACCATCCTCCTCTCACCTCACTCCTCCACTGGGTCGAGGTGTCGCCCCAGAACAGAGCTAGCTTTTTTGATCAGCCTGTTCAGTCTCTTTCTGTCGGCGGCCGTGATGCCACTGCCCCAGCAGACCACTCCAAATGTGATGGCTGATGCCACCACCGAATCGTAGAAGGTCTTCAGGAGTGCCCCTTCCACTCCAAGAGACCAGAGCCTCCTCAGGAGGAACAGCCTGCGTTGCCCCTTCTTGTAGAGCGCGTTGGTGTTGTGTGACCAGTCCAGTTTATTGTTCAGGTGAACACCCAGGTACTTGTAAGATGTCTCAGTGTCTGTTCCCTGTGTGTTTACTGGTGCTGTGGGGGGTTGTCCCTCGCCTGTGGCAGTCCACCACCAGTTCCTCAGTTTTCATCACATTGATCTGGAGACAGTTCCGTAGGTACCAGTCTACGAAGTCCTGGATAAGTCCTCTGTACTCTGCATCATCCCCATCAGAGATGAGTCCGACAATCGCAGAGTCATCAGAGAACTTCTGTAGATGCACGGTGGCGCAGTGGGGCTGCACGGTGGCGCAGTGGTTAGCACTGCGGCAGCACAGTTTACCCTTGGCCGGGGGATTGTGGGGATTGTGGGATCGTGGGTTCGATCCCAGCCCCTGACCAACAGTGATCTGTGTGGAGTTTGCATGTTCTCCCCGTGTTGCGTGGGTTTACTCCGGGATTTCTCCGGTTTCCTCCCACATGCCAAAAACATGCATGTTAGGTTAATTGGCTGTTCTAAATTGTCCCTAGATATCTGTTTCCTATAGGCCCTTAGAATAGAGGGTTAGTATTAATGAAAGCGCTTTGAGTGGTCTTTGTGACTAGAAAAGCGCTATATAAGTGCAGGTTAGTTAGTTAGTTAGTAGTTAGATGGCAGTGTGGTGTGTTCTGTGAAAAGTCAGCAATGTAGAGGGTGAACAGGAATGGAGCCAGAACTGTTCCTTGGAGGGCCCCATACTGCAGATGATGGTGTCAGACACACAGGCTTGGGTTCTTGCAAACTGTGATCGGTTTGTGAGACAGTCCAGGATCCACGATGACAGGTGCTGGTCCACCCCTGAGTTCAGCAGCTCGTCCCTCAGGATCACTGGTTGGATGGTGTTAAAAGCACTGGAGAAATCAAAGAACATGATCCTTGTGGTGCTCCCAGGCTTCTCCAGGTGGGACAGGGAGAAAATAGTGACAAGTTAAATAAAATCTCGTCCAAAGATGCTGGGATAGGCTCCCCCTCCCCCAGCCCCGTGACCTGAAAAGGATTAAGTGGAAGAAGATGGGTGGATGGATGAATATGGTCAAGTGTTGGTAGATGAGCAATGATTCCAGTGGGGGACGAATGTGTAGAAAAT
This sequence comes from Pholidichthys leucotaenia, assembly GCA_020510985.1. NCBI lineage: Eukaryota > Metazoa > Chordata > Actinopteri > Cichliformes > Pholidichthyidae > Pholidichthys > Pholidichthys leucotaenia. The sequence goes on from CM035846.1 coordinate 304,295,605, forward strand.
AGTGATCAAAACCAACCAAGATCAAACAGTTAAGCTAACGATAGGCAGACCAACTCTGACTAGCCAAGCAAATGCTAACGGTTCATCTACCATCATGGTGAAAATATAACAAAATTTACCAGAATGATGTGAGATATATTGTTAACTGTGAATTAGTTAATCAATTGGGAACAGGAATGTCTATTAGGGTGACTGGAATTTAAATAAAATAGCAATATAAACCACACTTGGTAAGCTAACCCCATAGTAGCACTGTTAGCTCTGAAGATAATGCCTTAGGCTCACACCCTGGGTGAGGAGTAAATCATAATAGCCAATATGGGCGGCAGTGGCTCAGGAGGTAGAGCGGGTCGTCCAATAACCAATAAGGTTAGCGGTTTGAATCCCGCTCTCCCCAGCCATCCTGCCATTGTGTCCCTGAGCAAGACACTTTACCCACCTTGCCTCCAGTGTCCATAACAGTGGGGATGAATGTGTATAAATGTTCAGTAGTGGTCGGAGAGGCCGTTGGCATGGATTGGCAGCCATGTTTCGGTCAGTCTGCCCCAAGGCAGCTGTGGCTACAGTAGTAACTTACCACCACCATTGTCTGTGAAGTGAATGAATAATGGACTCACTGTAAAGTGTCTTTGGGTTTCATGAAAAGCGCTATATAAATGCAATCCATTATTATTATCATTAATAGCATAGTGATGGGTTGTAACTGGAGAATGGACCATTTGTCATTGACAAAGAAAAAAAGAAGAGCAAAACCGGCTTCTGACCATTCTACCAAAGTGTTGAAATATGATTATTTCTCAGTGATGACTGATTTTAACATTTTCACTCTAGCCACGTGATCCAAGAAAGCATTTTAGAAGGTTAAAACCCACAAACACACCACGTTTGGGGGAATGGGACCTTGAAACTAGCAACTGAAACCACAAATGCGTCAGAAAGGTACTTGTGAGCCAAAGCATTGTTTTGAATAGACTTAACTGGAAGCCAAATTCCTCTGTAACATAGTGTGCCATGACTGGCTGGCTCTTAAATCAGAAGTACGTTAAGGGTATGTCTGCATTGGCTCCACTTTTGACATGTACCTATGAGCAACCGTGAATCACACCAAGACACACAACATAAAGGTGGATATATGAAGTAGCAATTTATTTCTTGAAGTATAAAGTACTGTAAAATATCAAAGACAAAGAACATGATTACACAACTATAGGTACAATATGGTGTCTGTCTACTGGACTCCAGAACATCTCTCTCTCTCTCTCTCTCTCTCTCTCTCTCTCTTTCTGTCTCTCTCTCTCTCTCTCTCACACACACACACACACACACACACACAGAGAGCGAGAAACATACATTTTTGTTCAGGAAAAAAACCAACACATCCCTAAAGTACAAATGGTTTGCCAACGTTAGCAACTGTGACAGGTTTGTGTCGTATGCTAGTGAGCTTCTACTCTGACTTAGATGTGATTATAATATTTGACTATATTTGTGTGGCATGTTTTTGCATAAATGTAGTTAAACACAGTTTCTTTTTTTGGGGGGGCGGGGGGTCCTGCATGTGTGCTGTATGATACAGATACATCAGCTACATGTTTGTCATATAAATAGAACGGTGTAACGAATAGGTGATCCAGTAGATACGCTAGGTGATCCAAATATATTAGTCTATATGCATTAGCCTTTACAGATATGAATCCTTTTACAACTATGGGTCAGATGAGAATATCTGAACTACTGTGAATGTGTGTTGAGTATTTGTTTCTTCTTCCATGAGGATGCAGAAAGTTTTGCTGCTATTATGTGATTGTGGACGATGGACTGCTAATGTTTTCTCCCAAGTAGGCCTTGCTGCGAGGGTTGAGCGTGCACTGGACAGTTTACAGGCGCGCAGTCAGTTTGTCTGCATTCTCAGTCCTGAAACCATTCAGGTCCATAAAAGAACTCGAGTCACTTTATAATCATGTTTGGTCCAATTATGACGACTTTATCTTTAGAGAGGAGGAAACACTGTTTAACCATATTAGGGCTACAGTCAGTCTCTGATCTTCTGCACTTACACAAGTCCCAAAAAAGTGTTTAAAACCATATACAAGTGTTTTTTTCCTCTGAACTGAACTCAGGAATTTGAGTTTTAACCGACATGACTCATATTTGATGCAATTTAACAGTAAAATGACTAATGATAAAATGAGAATGGGTTTTTATTACATGGACCCTGACTTCAATGGCATTGTCGGCATTACAAAATGTTAAAAATTGTGTATTCTTCTGTTTGTTTGTTGTGGTGTAAATCCTGTGGTTTAACTCTGTTTAACACAAGCTTAGCTCCTTTCATTCCTCCGTCTTATTACATTCCTCCTCACGCCGAGCTCTTGGCTTTGCTCTTGTTCTCCTCGGCATCCGGATCACGGCAAGTGCACTCATCCTGGTCGCAGTCCGCCCCAAACTGGATGACCTGTCAGCAGATAAACACAATGATCAGGGCTTGGATTCCCACATCGGCTGTACATCTTGTCGTGTCGGGCTGGACTCGACAATGGGACTTTTTAAAGGACTGTCTGGCACTCTTGTCAATTTTTAAAAGGTTTTCTACCACCCCCCCCCAAAAAAAAAAACTGCTGAAGAACATTTGCTTAAATCTCAGTCTATTCCATTTTATGTAAGTAATGAAAGAAGTTATGAGAAGCAGAGGGATAGGAGGAATTATGACATGAGGAGTTGCAGTGCAAGTGAAGTCAGTGAGAAGCCTCCTCACCGGGGTCGTTATATTTCAACTGTGGCAAAAGAGCACAGCTGTGAATGGCAAAAGCAGACAATAAAAATGAAATTTGCTTGAACTGGCCTTGCAGTGTTGTGTTTGTGTCGAGACGTTAAGTGCCCTGATGGTACTCGTTGCATTTCTTCACCGTTTCAAAGAGAAAGCTCCAAACGTCCCCCCGGAGGCCGACAAAAAAGCGCGTGTCAACGTGGCCTCTGAATGGCATGAAAAAATCCATTGAGGGTCTTTGGTATGGGGTTTGGGGGTGGGGGGGGCACCACTGTGGAGGTGAATGGATGAACACATGTTAAGAATCAACAACAAGAGGCTGCCAGCTCTTGTCTAGGAAGCGAGCCATCACCACAGGTTGCAAAATAAACTCTGGTGCCCCGCGAAGCAGTCTGCTGCAAGAAATGTAAACACTCCCTCCTGGAGAGGAGGAGAGGGAGAGGGAGACGGGGCAAGAGAAGGAACGAAAGAATGGACGGAGAAAGACGAGTTAAGGCAAGGAAAACAAAAGCTGAGCGCGGCTGATAGCAGCTCTATGGCCTTGGCTGCTGATCGGAACCATTTGTATGGGATGCAAGAGAGAGCTGCACAGTCCTCGGCTTCACTTAAAAACACACACACAGGTGTCATTTAAGGCAAACTGGAACACATTAAATGCTTCCCTCTCAGCTTCATCTTGATTCATCTTTTCCTTTACAGAAACAAAAGCCAAGTCTCTCGTTTGTTTCTGCCTCCTGCTGTGTAGTGCAACAAATTCATGAGCGGAAAAGACGTGACAAAATGTTTTTTTTTCCTTCCTTCAGTCCCGTTTTTGCTGATTTTTTACTGCTTTGGCCTTTTGTTGGGGTAAAGCACACACTCCGGTTAACAAACCAAACAAAGCTTGTGTGTTTCAGCAAAACGGCGCGGCACCTCAAGTCTTTTTTCTTCTGGAGCTTTCTGCTGCCGCCCGATGACTCAATCCCACCTGAATAATATTTCGCGTAGCCCTCCTTCCCTTGTCATCGCTGCAGCTCCCCCGTAAATAAAACCAATACTACATGCTCCATTAAAAGGAGGCAGCTGACTACGACCAACAGATCCAGACGTTAAAAGATGTTGTTGGTCATGCTGCTGGATTTGTAAAGAGGTCATGTCGGTTGGAGGAGGCAAGAACTCGGCTCACCTCACCGTCGTTGGTTTGTGTTTATAATTAATAAAACTGAATCTAGGGAAAAATTGGCACGAGACGTCCCAGCAGGAAGTATGTGATGCAGGTCACGCTGTGCTAAAAACCTGTAACTTCCCACACCTGTGGATGCCGGGCCTCATAGGGAAGGAAAGTTCAGCAAGCAAGCGGGCTAATCATCCATCGGCCCCGCAAATGTACCCCAGCGCCCCGCTGGAGCCCGCGGCAGCCGGGATGCCGACTCTCACGGCTGTTTAGTTCACTTCCTCAAGAAAGGGACCCCTGCTCACGGGAGCTGCTGTTTTACGGTGGCCGAGGAAACCACAGACCGTCAGACACCTCGCCGCTCCCACACTTTTGCCCTCCGCCTCTCCCTTCCCCTGTAAAAGAGCAGTTAGTGGCAGTCTGGCAGCTCATTTATTATGTGGGCAGCTGCAGACTCTCTGAACTTCTTCTCCGTTCAGGATGGAGCTGCCGGTGAGTCATGGCGTGCTGCGGACACGGAGGAGACAGCCGAGCCTCGGCCAACTGTAGGCCATAGAAATTAATAGGCAGGGCCCCTGGAATGAGTGTCATGAATATGAGGCTGCACGGTAGTCAGATGGATATATTTGGAAGCAAGGGGGGGTAAGTGGCTTCCCAAATGTCCGCATGGGAGAAACGTTCTCATGAAAGCACAGAAAAATGTGTTTATGTGACCTGGTTTCCACCACAGGTTGACTTGGGTCTGCTCACCATTATTCATACCATTCCTCTTAGCAGTTCAATATGCACAGCAATTATTTAGAGTAATTAGCGTAATGGGATGCATTTGCATTTTGTTACGAGTACGAAAACACTGTCACCAGGGAATGTTAGGAAGGATAAACACGCAGACGTCCAACATAGTTCTCACTTTCCAGTGCTGTGAAAAATACAGCAATTCACTGTTTTTTGGAATTATGGAGACGTCCATCAGGAAACGGGTAAAAACAGCACGCTACTGTACATGTTTAGGCTGTGATGCAGCAGTTGCTCTTCAAAAATCACTCATGCGGTTACCTGACCGCAGTCAAACGTTTCATATGACTGACGGTGATTTTAGGGGCTGGAGCACATTTCCATCAACTGGTGCTTCACTTTACGCTGTATAAAACAATCAACACACTGGTCACAAAACCCTGACACAAAGTCCAGTCTGTCTATCCTGTTTAAATACCCAGTGTGAGAAGAGAGGAACAGGATGGTTTATCATCCAACTGGACTCTAATAGGGACCATAATGTAAAAAATTATCAAATTTATTCAATATAGATGATCCTAGTAGCAGTACTTACAAACACAGATGCCAGGATGACACTAGGGAGGAGCATTTCTTCTTGCAAAATGAGTACAACCCTAACCCTACCCCTAACCCTAACCCTAACCCTAATCACAGGTCGCCGTTTGAATAATCTCTGAATATGTGATGGTTGCACCCATCAGTGATGTGGAAAAATTAACTGTGGTCACACACTTACTTGCTGCAATATTTACAGGGAAGGTGCAATGATGTCTTCATTTTTAGCTTCTGTTTACATTGGTTTTATTAAATGCAACGTATTTTGGGGAATGTAAAATGTTACCATAAAATTTCTAGAGCTACGTGAAAAGGGTATGTGCAATAATATTGTGAGAACCTGTGTGTAAGGATAATTTGGTTTACTCTGAATCAATGTGTTTCTCTTGTTTTTGCTTGTTTTTTCTTTATATTGATGTGTTTGATTTAATTCATCTTAGTCGTTCTTGTTTTTTTATATAGGGAGCAACACTTAGGGATGACACATGAGACTGAGTTGTTGGCTATAATCTGGCCTGTTTATGTTGACTGTTTATTGATGTACATGAACATGCACTATCCATCCATCCATCTTCTACTGCTTTTCCGGAGGTCTGGGTCACAGAGGGAGTGGTTCAAGCAGAGAAGCCCAGACTTCCCTCTCCTCAGCCACCTGCTTCAACTCTTCAGAGAGGATACCAAGATGTTCCCAGACCAGCTGGGAGACATAGTCTCTCCAGCGTATCCTGGGTCTGCCCCGGGGTCTCCTCCCAGTGGGACGTGCTGAAACACCTCAAGTGGGAGGCGTCCAGAAGGCATCCTGATCAGATGCTCAAACCACCTCAACTTGCTCCTTTCAGTGTGGAGGAGCAGCGGTTCTACTCTGAGCCTCTCCCGGATGACTGAGCTCCTCACCCTATCTCTGAGGGTGAGTCCAGCAATCCTATGGAGAAAACTCATTTCAGCTGCTTGTATAGTACGTGATCTGATTCTTTCAGTCTTTACCCAAAGCTCGTGACCATAGGTGAGGGTAGGAACGTAGATTGACTGGTAAATCGACAGCTTTGCTTTAGAGCTCAGCTTCCTCTTCACCACAACAGACCAGTACAACGTCCGCATCACTGCAGATGCTGCACCATCTGTCTATCTCGCGCTCCATTCTCCCCTCACTTGTGAATAAAACCCTGAGATACTTAAACTCCTCCACTTGGGGCAGGAGCTTGTCCCAACCCGAAGAGGACAATCCACCTTTTTCCAGCTGAGGACCATGGACTCGGACTTGGAGGTGCTGATTCTCATCCCAGCCACTTCACACTCAGCAGCAAACCATCCCAGGAAGACCTGTAGGTCATTGCTGGATGAAGCCAACAGGACAACATCATCTGCAAACAACAGAGATGAGATCCTGTGGTCACGGAGCATGACCTCCTCCATTCCCTGGCTGCGCCTAGAAATCCGGTCCATAAAAATTATGAACAGGATCGGTGACAAAGGGCAGCCCTGGTGTAGTCCAGCTGTCACTGGGTGTTGCCAACACGCAGTCGAACAGGCACTGTCCTTTAAATAAATCAATTTTAAAAAATCTCCTTTGACAGCATATTTATTTACAGAGCCACATCAACAGTAAAGGCCATTTGCAGGGCCTTTTCTACATATTCATTTCAAATCTTGTTATTCTCAAGGAGATACAAATGTATTTTTAAAGTTAAAAAAATACTTCTGTGTTATTTTACAGCTCACCTGAAAAGCACTGTCTTCAACAGCCACGTTTCAGCCTGCTGTGACCCTACCTCTGAGCCTCTAACCTGATTGGTCCATTCAAAAAAATCTTTACCCAATCACAAGTAACAACGTATTTAGAACCTGTTTCATTTGCTAACCTCGAGACCTCAAGGCAGGAATTACTTTGTGGCATCACAAAACCCAGGAAATGCAATTTAAGAGTTTAAATAAAGTTGTGTGTATTTCTTTGTAAAGTAAGCATTCTTGACATTTTAACTGTAAAAATGTGGTTCTATGACATATTCTCTAAAATTAAAACCCATTTTGCAGTTAATGGGACCTTTAATATAGTTTCAAGTTCCAAGGTTGTCATAGCCAGGAGCGGCACTGGGGTTAAGCTCCCAGTGCTCATAAAATGCTCCTTATGGCGTGCGTCTCGAAAAGCCTCTGACAACTAAGTCCAACTCCTAGCCTGCCCGTGTGGTTTAGTCTCTAAGCCCGGCGGAACTGCTTTTACTAATAGGAGAAGGGGCGAGGGCGGATCTCTGGCGCCTTAATACCAGATGCTTTGGGTAGATGGTGGCTCGTCAACCTGGGAAGGTAGCCCATCTAGGGGAAGGTCAACCCTGATTTCAAACCTCCGCTGCCTTGCGGCATACCCGGTCACGGGAAAGGCTTCGGGAGTCAACCCTGAGGAAAAATCCGGAGTCGGAGCCCCTAAGGCAGTTCTATGTTGTGCTCAACATCATTCTGGCAGCTCCTGCAACGGCGCTGGTGCCAAACTGTAGCAGCCCTGCTGTTCCTTTGGATTCATCTGTGACGTGGAGAGGGGGGACATGCTGCATGGGCAACATCTTGTCTTCCATATCTTCCTGCCCAGGCTTGAATCCTACCAACGCCCAACGCTGGAAGGTAGAACACCGGATCACTGGAGAGGACACTCCAGCTTCGCCTTTGGCGTAGACAAAACACGGGGAATGACAGTTACCGGTTATAAGCCACCGCTCAATTGGCGTAGAGCGCGGAGCCAGGGGTTGTTCCCGACGGTGGGAGGGATCATCGAATCTCACTGGACAGCTACCGCCCGCCTCAAGCTGGGCAGCCCCCAGCCAATAAGGTGTTGTCCCGCCACAGCCTGCTTTCCTCATTGGGTGCATGGGGATGAGGAGAAATCCGAACAGCAGGCTGAGAACCTTCGCACCAGGCAAGACAATAAAACAAAAGAGACCAACTCTAAAACTGGGAACTTGGAACGTCCGCACTATGATGACAGGACTCGCTGCTAACCTCAAGGACATCAACGACACCAGGAAGACTGCCATCATCAATAATGAGCTGAAGAGACTGGGAGTGGATATCGCCACTCTCCAGGAAACACGGTTGGCTGACGCAGGCACACTGAGAGAGAAGGACTACACGTTCTACTGGCAGGGGAAGGGCAGTGACGAACACAGGGAACACGGAGTGGGCTTCGCAGTGAAGAACACCTTGCTGAAGATGGTGGACCCGGGCAGCACTGGCTCTGCACGACTCCTCACCCTCCGCCTGAACACCACTCAAGGCCCAGTCACCCTCATCAGTGTGTATGCCCCAACACTGACAGCCACACCAGAGGCAAAAGACGAGTTCTACGAGAATCTCGCAACAACTGTCAGGATCATCCCCAACTCTGAACAACTCATTCTCCCTGGAGACTTCCATGCCAGAGTGGGTGCTGACCACGACTCCTGGCCCTCCTGTCTTGGACCTTTTGGCGTGGGCAGAATGAACGACAACGGACAGCGGCTGCTCGAGTTCTGCACATATCACGATCTGTGCATCACAAACTCGTTCTTCAAGACCAAGCCCCAACACAAGGTTTCCTGGCAACATCCGCGCTCAAAGCACTGGCACCAGCTGGACTTGATCCTGACCAGGCGCACCTCACTGAAGAACGTGCTAATCACTCGTTCGTTCCAGAGTGCATATTGCGACACAGACCATTCATTGGTGTGTTGCAAGGTCAAGCTGCAGCTGAAGAAATTCCATCGTGCTAGACAGCCTGGAAAGGCACGGATTGACACCAGCAAGATGGCTCAACCAGAACTTGATGAGCAGTTTGCCTCCACCTTTGAGAAGGAACTTGGTGTACCACAAGAAGGAGAATCTGCAAAGCAGAAGTGGGAAGAGCTGCAAAACATCATCCACCGCACAGCCTTGGCTACCTTTGGGAGGAAGACCTCGAAGTCACAGGACTGGTTTGATGCCAAGTTGACTGAGATGACCCCCGTCATTGAAGCCAAGCGCTCAGCACTTGCTGAGCACGAGAAGTACCCAAACGAGAAGAATCTCCAGATTCTCAGGGCTGCGAGAAGCAAAGTTCAGCAGACTGCTCGGCGCTGTGCCAACGAGTACTGGACTCAGCTCAGCCAAGACATTCAAACCGCTGCCATAACAGGGAACATCCGTGGTATGTACGATGGCATCAAGAAAGAACTTGGTCCGGCTCAGAGCAAGACGGCCCCCCTCAAATCCTCCACTGGGGAGATGATCACAGAAAAGAACAAGCAGATGGAGAGATGGGTGGAACACTACTCCGACCTCTACTCCAGACAGAACACCGTGACACCGTCAGCCCTTGATGCCATCGACTGCCTGCCATCCATGGACGAACTTGACGCCGAGCCAACCATCGACGAACTCAGCAAGGCCATTGATAGCCTGGCCACTGGCAAGGCACCCGGCAACGACGGCATACCCCCTGACCTGATCAAGCACTGCAAGACCGCCCTACTGCTGCCATTACATGACGTCCTCTGCCAGTGTTGGAAGGAAGGTGCCATACCACAGGACATGAGGGACACCAAGATCATCACCCTCTACAAAAACAAAGGGGAGAGAAGCGACTGCAACAACTACAGGGGCATCTCCCTCCTCAGCGTTGTTGGCAAAGTCTACGCACGAGTTGTTCTCGTTCGTCTACAGAAGCTTGCTGAACGTGTCTACCCTGAGTCTCAGTGTGGATTCCGCGCTGAGCGATCGACGGTAGACATGATATTCTCCATCCGCCAACTCCAGGAGAAATGCAGAGAACAGAACATGCCCCTGTACGTCGCCTTCATCGACCTCACCAAAGCGTTCGATTTGGTCAGCAGAGAGGGCCTTTTCAAGATCCTGCCAAGATAGGATGCCCACCAAAGTTGCAAAGCCTCATCGAATCGTTTCACACCAACATGCAGGGGATAGTGCAGCACGATGGCAACGTCTCAGAGCCATTCAACATACGCAGCGGAGTGAAACAGGGCTGTGTACTTGCGCCAACCCTCTTTGGGATTTTCTTTGCTATGCTCCTGAGGCATGCCTTCAGCACAGCAACAGAGGGAATCTACCTGCACACAAGATCTGACGGCAGGCTTTTCAACCTCGCCCGCTTGAAAGCCAGAACCAAAGTACGCGAGGCTCTAATCAGAGACATGCTGTTCGCAGACGACGCTGCAGTCGCAACTCACACACAGCAGGAGCTTCAGACCCTGATGGACCGCTTCTCCCAGGCATGCAAGGACTTCGGGCTTACCATCAGCCTGAAGAAGACTAACGTCTTGGCGCAAGGCACGGAATCACCACCAACCATCACCATCGACAACTACGAGCTGGAGGTCGTGAATCAGTTCACGTACCTGGGGTCCACGATCAGCAACAACCTCTCCCTTGATACAGAGATCAACAAGAGGATTGGAAAATCAGCCTTCACACTCGCTCGCCTCACCACACGAGTGTGGGAGAATCCCAAACTCTCTGTCAAGACGAAGATGGCAGTGTACAACACCTGCGTCATCAGCACACTGCTCTATGGGAGTGAGACGTGGACAACATACGCCCGGCAGGAAAAGAGACTGAACTCCTTCCACTTGCGCTGCATTCGCCACATCCTGGGCATATCCTGGCAGGACAAAGTGCCCAACACAGAAGTTCTGTCCCGCGCCGGCCTTCCCTCCATGTTCACTCTACTCAGGCAGCGCAGGCTCCGCTGACTAGGCCACGTTCACCGTATGGAGGATGGCAGAATCCCCAAAGACGTCCTCTACGGAGAACTGGCAACTGGCAGGAGAGACGTTGGCCGCCCACAGCTGCGCTTTAGAGACGTCTGCAAGAAAGACATGAAGGCCCTGGAGATCAACACAGAGCACTGGGAGGACCTTGCAACGGACCGCTCCAAATGGAGAGGCACCCTGACCAGACAGCTCAAGGCGGGTGAAGAGAGACTGACTGCTGCAGCAGATGAAAAAAGGACCCGCAGGAAGAACCGCCACAGACCCAGCAGCACGGAGACCACCCACAAGTGCGACCTGTGTGACAGGGACTGCCATTCGCGCATCGGCCTGTTCAGCCACAGGCGGTGCTGTTCCAGCAGAGTAGACGTTTAGGATTCTCTTCCATGGTCATCATAGACCGATGGAGGCCAATGGAATATAGTTTCAAGAGGTGGTCTAAGGTGATTTATGTCAGCGTAACTACAAACTTCATTGAGGAAATTTAAAATATAGTAAATGGCAGAGAGATGTGGCAAATTAAATTAAATTAATTATTAAATTAAATCACCCTTATTGTCATTCAACTGTACAACCAATCATGTACAGTAGAACGAGATTGTGTTTGACCTATCTACTGTGTTAATCACACACACCCCAAGTGCAGAATCAGAGGGCCGCTGCCATGCAAGGCGCCACCACAAAATTTCCCTCCTCCATTCTATTATTGCTGAGCACCAAGCTGGACGGCAGGAAGTTCCACTTTTATATGGTCTTTGGCATGACCCGGCTGGGATTTGAACCCCTGCCTCCTGGGTGTGGGGCGGATGCTCTACCAACTGAGCCACCACTCCGGTAATCCGGTAAATCATGGTCATTATGTATATATTTTGCAAAATGATTCAAAAAACTTTAATATCCAAGTGAAAACAGACTTCCACAAAGCAGTGTCAAGTAAATATAAAATATCGTCACTGTCCAGCGCAAACGTGACATCTCCATACCCCAGACACCCCAGACCCTGTGATGTTGGTTTTGCCCTGCAGCAGTGCTTCAGTATGGAAAGTGAGGGAGCTGTAGTAGCACTGGGTGATGAAAATCTGCTTATTTACAGTCTGAGTGGAAAAAATGGAGGGCACAAGCCACCTCTGTTGTTTTAAGCGGAGATTGAGGGAGCCTAAATAGACGCAGTCGTTAACAGGAGTGAGGGGAAAGTAGCAGGGATCTGTGTTTGTTTGCTTAGCAGAAGTCTCCTGCGCAGCGGCAAAGTGGTCATGCCAAAAGAGACACATCTCTACTACTGCAAACAGGAAGACTCTGGCTTTGAATCCAGCTTCAGCTTCTAAGCTGCATCTTGATTGCTCGACTTGAGACTGGAGCCAAGTAACACTCTCTAAACAGTGGACACAGAGTTATATTTATTAGGAACTCGCCAAAGTGAAGGTGTACCTTTCTGCTGGAGAGCGTGGATGGGCAGCAGTCTCCTCCGTCATACTGGCAGTAGGCCCTGTTGTTGATAGTGTCACACCAGCCATCCCCTCCAAAAGGCTGCACACAAGTTACAAAACAAAACACTGTTATGTTTGCAGAAACTATGATAATTCAATCTCGCAATGCATGAAAAGTCATTTGGAAAAAAACAGTTATGAGTCAACGTCTTCCCAGAAAACAAATTTTTATTCCGTAAGTGGCACACATTGTCATACAATTAAGGTGTTTGGAATAAAACAATCAAAACAAACATGCATGCTGAATTCAAGTTCCAGAAAATCTGTCACCACTAACAAAATAACCAGTGGGGGAGGGGGGGGGGGTCTTGGATTCATGATTTATTCAGTGAAGTACTTCCCAAAGAAGGTGAAGTAAACCATGACCACGCTGAATGTTTTCACAACATGTGAACAGTTAAGATGAAAAAAAAGGATGCAGTTGCACAACAGCAGCTGAATTACCTTCCTAGATGTGATATGTGAGATGTAAACTTGGTTGTTTCAGCGGCACTCTTGGAAAACACATTTATGTGCTCCCATGCTTCTAAACTACGTGGATTTGTGAGTGTATTTTAATTGTGGAAGTGTGGGTCGGATTTGGAAAGGTACACGCCAAGGTAAGCTGAGAGTGATCTGGAACAATCTGGTGTTGATGTTTTTCATTAACTTAGCAAACATTCAACCGATTTCCCTGAATACAGAGGTGCAAGGCAGCAAGAAGCACTACACCAGTGAACCTTCTGTATACTTTTTAAAACTTTATAAAACGTTTGTTTTTTTGCAACTGTTATCCATGTTTATTTTATTTTTTTTTTGGAGGGAGGCATTTTGCATAATATTCAGTTCAATTCAACTTTATTTATATAGTGCCATTTCACAACAACAGTCATCTCATAGCACTTTTAACTGTAGGGGAAACCCCCACAATTGCAGAAAGACCCCAGCAATCCCTGTGAGCAAGCACTTGGTGATGGTGGAGAGGAAAAACTCCCTTTTAACAAGAAGAAACCTCCAGCAGAACCAGGCTCAGGGAGGGGCAGTCATCTGCTGTGACTGGCTGTGGGGTGAGGAGATAGAGAAGATGAAAAGAACAGACATGTAGAGAGCAAACAGCACGATGGGGACTCAATCTATGGGAGAGAACAAACAGATGTTAATGACCAGCAAAAATATTTCATTGAGAGTGAAGAAAGGAGAGAAGCCCAGTGCATTGTCAGCGGTCCCCCGGCTGTCTAAACCTATTAGAAGCATAACTAAGGGAGGGTTCAGAGACACATGATCCCTCCCTAATTGTAGGCTATATCAAAAAGGAAGATTTTAACCCTATTCTTAAAAACAGAGATAGAGCCTGACTCCCAAATCCAGATTGGCAGCTGGTTCCACAGGAGAGGAGCTTGATAACTGAAGGCTCTGCCTCCCATTGTACTTTTGGATATTGTAGGTATTACAAGTAATCCAGCATTTTGGGAGCATAGTGCTCTGTTAGGATGATAGGGTAGTATCAGATCTTTTAAATAAAAAGGGGCCTGATTGTTTAGAGCTTTGTAAGTGAGAAGAAGGATTTTAAACTTAATTCTAAACTCTATGGGAAGCCAATAAGGGTGATTATTAAGCCAATGAAGGGAAGCCAGAACTGGAGAGATGTGATCTCTCTTTCTAGCACCTGTTAAAACTCTTGCTGCAGCATTTTGGATCAGCTGAAGACTTTTTAAAGATGTTTTAGGACAACCTGATAATAAAGAATTACAATAATCTAATCTAGAGCTAACAAAAGCATGGATTAGTTTCTCAGCATCACTCAGAGACAAGATGCTCCTAATCTTGGCAGTTTTACGCAAATGATAGAAGGCAGTCTTAGAAACAAATTTAATATGTAAATTAAAAAAACAGATCTTGATCAAAAATAATTCCAAGGTTCCTCACAGAGCTATTAAGAGAAAGAGTAACCACATCCAAACTAAGAGTTTGATTTAGAAAGATATTTCTACGGTTTTTTTTGACCAACTAGAATGACTTCAGTCTTATCTGAATTTAATAGCAGGACATTACAAGTCATCCAAGCTTTGACTTCCTTAAGACAGGCCTCTAACTTGGCTAATTGATTACTATCATCTGGCTTCATTGGCAGGTATAATTGTGTGTCATCTGCATAACAATGAAAATGTATACAGTGCTTTTTAATAATGTTGCCTAGTGGAAGCAGATATAAACTAAAAAGAATAGGGCCTAGCACAGCCCTGTGGAACTCCGTGACTGAGCTTTGAGTTGGAAGAAAACTCATTATTGAAATGAACAAACTGGAACCTATCAGATAAATAAGATCTAAACCACTGCAACGAAGTTCCATTAAGTCCAACATGGTGTTCTAATCTATCAAGTAGAATATTATGATTGACAGTATCAAAAGCTGCACTAAGGTCTAAAAGGACAAGTACAGAAACAAGTCCATTATCAGATGCGATAAGGAGGTCATTAGTGACCTTCACTAAGGCTGTTTCAGTACTATGATGGATTCTAAACTCAGACTGAAACTCTTCAAATAAACCATTTCCCTACAAGTGGTCAAATAATTGTGTAGCAACAACTCTTTCTAAGATTTTTGAAATGAAAGGGAGATTAGAGATTGGTCTATAGTTAGCTACAACTCCTGGATCCAGCGTTGGCTTTTTGAGTAAGGGTTTAATTACAGCAGTTTTAAAAGCCTGCGGTACATAGCCTAATGTTAATGAAGAATTTATTATTTGAAGAATAGATCTACCAATAAATGGAGAGGAGAGTCCGGCCATTGGTTGAACCTCGGATTCAGGAGGAGCAATGCGGTTTTCGTCCTGGCCATGGCACATCAGACCAGCTCTTTACCCTCTCGGAAATTCTTGAGGGTTCGTAGGAGTTTGCCCAACCAGTTTACGTGTGTTTTGTGGACTTGGAGAAGGCATTTGACCACGTCCCTCATGGTTTTTTGTGGGGGGTGCTTCGGGAGTATGGGGTATCGGGCTTGTTGTTATGAGCTATTTGGTCTCTGTACGACCGTTGTGAGAGTTTGGTTCGTATTGCTAACACTTGGTCGGACTCATTCCCAGTGAAAGTTGGACTCCGCCAGGGCTGCTCTTTGTCACCGATCCTGTTCATAATTTTTATGGACAGGATTTGTAGGCGCAGCCAGGGAATGGAGGGTGTCATGCTTGGTGACCACAGGATCTCATCTCTGTTGTTTGCAGATGATGTTGTCCTGTTGGCTTCATCCAGCAATGATCTACAGCTCTTGCTGGGACGGTTTGCCGCTGAGTGTGAAGCGGCTGGGATGACAATCAGCACCTCCAAGTCCGAGTCCATTGTCCTCAGCCGGAAAAAGGTGGATTGTCCTCTCTGAGTTGGGGACAGGCTCCTGCCCCAAGTGGAGGAGTTTAAGTATCTTGGGGTCTTGTTCACGAGTGAGGGGAAAATGGAGCGAGAGATTGACAGACGGATTTGAGCAGCAGCTGCAGTGATGCGGACGTTGTGCCGGTTTGTTGTGGGGAAGAGGGAGCTTAGTTGTAAGGCAAAGCTGTTGATTTACCAGTCAATCTACGTTCCTACTCTCACCTATGGTCACGAGCTTTGGGTAATGATTGAAAGAACAAGATCACAGATACAAGCGGCTGAAATGAGCTTTCTCTGTAGGATTGCTGGACTCACCCTCAGAGATAGAGTGAGGAGCTCAGTCATCCGGGAGAGGCTCAGAGTAGAACCGCTGCTCCTCCACATTGAAAGGAGTCAGTTGAGGTGGTATGGGCATCTGATTAGGATGCCTCCTGGACGCCTCCCACTTGAGGTGTTTTGGGCACGTCCCACTGGGAGGAGACCCCGGGGCAGACCCAGGACTCGGTGGAGAGACTATGTCTCCCAGCTGGTCTGGGAACGCCTTGGTATCCTCTCTGAAGAGCTGGAGCAGGTGGTTGGGGAGAGGGAAGTCTGGGCTTCTCTGCTTGAACTGCTGCCTCCACGACCCGGACCTCCGGAAAAGCAGTAGAAGATGGATGGATGGATGGATGGATGGATAAATGGAAAGACTTCTTTAAATAACCTGGTAGGAATAGGGTCTAAAAGACAAGTTGAAGGCTTGGATGAGGAAATTATTTTAT
Organism: Pholidichthys leucotaenia; assembly: GCA_020510985.1. NCBI lineage: Eukaryota > Metazoa > Chordata > Actinopteri > Cichliformes > Pholidichthyidae > Pholidichthys > Pholidichthys leucotaenia. The sequence goes on from CM035846.1 coordinate 304,312,176, forward strand.
CTAACACTAAAAGGTCAATTGGAGTAAACTCATCCAAACAGATATCATTTGAAGGAGTTGTAGTAGTTACTGTATTTAAGTTAACGGTGGGAAGAATCTGACTGATTTCACCTCTGATAGATGAAATTTTATTATTGAAAAAGTTCATAAAGGCCTGACTAGTAAGCTCCTGACTGTCAGCTTGGCTACAGTGCTGAAAAGAAACCTAGGATTATTCTTGTTCTCTTCTATTAATGCAGAATAATAACTCGTTCTAGCTTTCCTAAGATATTTTTTTAGAAATTGGAAGATGATTTCTCCAAGCTAAATTGATTTCATCTAATTTAGTGGAGCGCCATTTTCTTTCTAATTGACGAGTCTCCTGTTTTAACCCCTTGCACTCCGGGCAATTTTCCTAAAAACGCCAAAAAATAACGTGCCCAAAGTAAATCGAAAGCTGTTCTTCAACCCTTTGCAGCATCTTCATGGGGTTGGTCTCATTTAAAAGAAAACACTTTGAATTTTTTGGCAAAAAAACCATAATCTCTCTACGTGCTCCGGCCACTGAGTTACAGTCATCTAAACATACTGAACTTGAAGAAAATAAATTTGGCCACGGTGTTTTTTTTGGATACAAATGCTTGCAAATAACACACAGCTGTCCGATCCGGCTGGAAAATGCAACAGAAATGTAGAACCAAGTGTTATCCAGCTGAGGTCCAAATTTTGTAACAATACCACAAAAATATGAATATTTTACACAGCTTTGTTCTCAGGCTGTTCCCAGGCGTTTTGGAACTGTGCCAAATTGTGCCAAATGGCACAGTTTGGAAAAACGCCTGTAACTTTTGAATAATTCAATGTAGAATCTTCATTTTGGGCTCTAATGAAAGGTCACATTCAGGGCTGTGTCTGTGTGTGTGTGTGTGTGTGGGGGGGGGGGGTTGTCCCCCCCCAGCTACAAAGGACGGAGTTCGGCCCTCGCTACATGACGGATTACACTCGTTGCATGTTTCCACAGCAACGCTGTCTCAGCGGCTTCCCCCCCTCGCTACTGTGTGTGTGTGTGTGTGGGGGGCTTCCCCCCCTCGCTACAGAGGACGGCCATCGCTACATGATGGAATAGACTCATATGGCTATGTGGCGACCGCTGCGTGGTCAGCGCGGCTTCCCCCCGCAGACCGGGGGGCGTTCGGACCGTGAACGCCCCCCCCGCTCCTCTTCTGCAGCGGGGGGGGGGGGGTGTTCATGGTCCGAACACGGCAAATGAACCGTTTATCGCGGCGCACGCACTTCGTACTTCGTGCGCCGTACAGTTGTAATTTACCGATAGGTCAAAAGTCATTTTTGGATTACAGTTTTCAGGGAGAAATAATAATTTAGCTTATAACATCTTACCTCTTCACAGCAGCAGAGTCCTGGCGAACTTCTCTTCCCCATTGTCAGACGAACGCGACGCTGGTCCGCTCGTGGATCCCGGTCAAATCACCACCATGAGGACCATGCGTCCGAGAGCGCACAAGGACGCACGAGTGCGCCCTCCTGCGCCCTAGGACGCAGAGACTTGCCCGCCCGCGGTACAACGGAGCGCAAGAGGTTAAGCTATGAGTTTCTGTGTTGAACCAAGGAGTTAGAAATCTCTGATTAGACTTTTTCTTTTTTAAAGGGGCCACCATGCCTAGAGTATGATGCTGAGAAGCTGTAACACTATCGACCATGCTATCAATTACAGAAGGAGCAAGCTCTCCATAGCTTATTTCCGTTGTGTTGACACATGGCATAGAGAAAACAATCTGCTTAAATTTGGTAACAGCATCATCTGAGAGGCATCTACTGTAGTAATATTTTTCTTTAGGAGCCAAATAGTCAGAAATAGTAAAATCAAAGGTTAACAGACAATGGTCTGACAGTACAGGGTTATGAGCAGACACTACCAGATTTTCTATTTCTATGCCATATGTCAGAACAAGGTCCAACATGTGGTGGAGATAATGGGTAGAATTTCCTACTTTCTGAGAAAACCCCATCATGTCTAATATTGAATTAAATGCCATATCAAGGCAATCACTATCTACATCTACATGTATATTAAAGTCCCCTACTATAATTATTCTGATTTCAGTACTAAATCTGCTAAGAATTTGGCAAATTCGGATAAAAACTCTGAGTACGCTGAGGGAGGACGATAAACTATGGCAAATAAAATTGGGTTTAATCTAAAATTGCTAAAATGCCCAATACTGAGGACCAGACCCTCAAAGGAATTCATTCATTCATTCATCTTCTTCCGCTTAATCCTTTTCGGGTCGCGGGGGGGCTGGAGCCTATCCCAGCATCTTTGGGCGCGAGGCAGGGTACACCCTGGACAGATCGCCAGTCCATCGCAGCCTCAAAGGAATTATAACATGTTTTTTGCTTTACATTAACTAGTAATTTGGAATGGTAAATTGTTGCTACTCCTCCTCCATGACCAGAACTTCTGGGATTTTGACAGTTTAAAAAAACAGAGGTAGTTGAGTCATTTAAACCAACATAATCCTCTTGCCCTAACCAAGTCTCTGTAAGGGATATTAAATCAATTTGATGATCAATTAATAGATCATGGACTAGCAGAGACTTGGGAGTTAGAGACCTAATATTTAACAAACCGCATTTAATTTTTAAATCATGAGGAGGAAGAGAGGCCAAATCATTAAATTTAGAGGCTTCGTGTTTAATTTGAGTTTTACCAACTTTTGGTTTAATCACTTTGGGATGCTTATACATTATATTTTTATTTACTTTGGAGGGAGCAGACAATGATTCTCTGATGGGGAAGACAGGGGCTAGGTTGAGGGGTGGCAGATGAAGAGAAGCTGCAGAGAGGCGTGTAAGACTGCGACTCTGCTTCCTGGTCCGAACTCTGAGTTGTCAAGGTACATAGAACATTTTCACTTATAGTGTCCCCTTCCTGATTTCTTATATATTTGCATATTTGCCACACTTTTCAGATCATCAGACATATATTATTAGACAAAGATAACCTGAGTCATTATCTGCCCCCCTCTCCCGTTAAATCATGAATTAACTGTAATTAACCACATTTTTTTGGAAAGCTGAGTTCAATTTCTCTAGCCACACCCAGGCCTGATTACTGCCAGATCTGTTCAATCAAGAAATCACTTAAATAGAACCTGTCTGACAAAGTGAAGTAGGCTTAAAGATCTCAAAAAACAACACATCATGTGGCAATCTAAAGGAATTCAAGAACACATGAGAAACAAAAACCCTGAACAACATCTAAAGAACTGCAGGCCTCATTTGTGTCAGGATGGACACTGGTCCATGAGTTAACAATAAGAAAGAGACTGGGCAAAAACGGTGTCCATCGTGGGATAACCCCCACAACAGACTGGGACAGGCACAGCGCTCGGCTAGAGCAATTAACAGAACAGTGAAATGTGTGTATTAATGTCAACAGGCAGCCCAGCTTCGTCTAGCTTTTCCCTGCTCAGTACTGTGATGTTAATCTGCCATTCATGCATTGTGTTCAAGCTTCCTGCCCTTACTGTGTCTATACACTGATAACAATATGTAGATGCGCCTTGTAACCTCTTTTGTCCTGCAGCTCCGGAGCAGAGGCGAATTCCGGCCAGCAATCTCCTTATTGTTATGTGTGTCTCTCAAATGCAAATGCCCATACCTACTGCTGTGAATGCTTTGTCTGTAACTGGGTATAAAAACTGCATATGTTCTGTAACTCACTCTCTTCCACTGCACGCATTGCCTATCTGCTGGAGAGCCATTCGGGCTCGCTCTGGCGCGCATGCACGGCGCTGGGGCGAGCTCTGTGATGGCGGTATGATTTAATAAACCTACTTAAAACCCTCAGTTCACTGCCTATTTTATCATCCGCCACACTGGTGACCCGACGCTGAAAAGAACACGCTGCCAGCGAACGCAGCACCCGGCGGTGATGCTCCGACGACAAGCGAACACAGCAGCCTGACGCAAATGATCTGCCCTCCCTTCTGCTTCAGGGAGACCTCGACGCAGAGCCACTACCAGGCGAACTCTCCGGACATCACCCACGACCGGGAAAGCCGCAGCAAGCTTCATGGTGAGATCTGCACGCCTGAGATCTGCACATCCACGCTGGGACCGGCCGCTCTCACAGCTCCTCCACACGAGAGTGCACGCACCTCGTCGTCTCTCCACGACGGGGACCTCCAGGGCCAACGGAGAATGCAGCGCATGGACCTGAATGCACCATGACCCAGCACAGCGAACTACCGCAACAACTACAACAGGGATGATTATCGGCGCCGACTACGCTGATCTCCAGCACGCTCCCTGACCATGACTCTCCTCTCCAGCGGGCCCACCCACGCACGGAACCCCGGCATACGCACCGGGGAGTTATGAGGACGGCGCACCACACACGGGACACATACGGCTCCACAGACCGCCATCGTCCTTCGCCGCTGCACACAGAGCCTTCAGGGTTGCTCGTACACCTGAGGCACGCACGCAGCTCGCTCACAGGATTTTCTAATGGTCTTAGCCATGGCGCACATAGGGAATTCAGCAGTCTGCGGTCCCCGAGGGCTTTAAGGTTGTGCTCGCACCTAAAGTCAACACGCCAAGTCCCTTTGCTTTCGTTTTTTTTTTCTTACAGCCACCACGCAGCCTTGCCGCTCCTGTTTTTTCTTCACAGCCGCTATTAATCCTTGCAGGACTTAATCGCGAGAGGAGTCAGTGACTAATTTTTTTTTCCCTTACAACCGCTGTGGATCTCCGCACGTTCAACGGGACAGCCCCTCAACATCGCGGACCCACAAGCAATTTTTGCGCAGCCCTTGACGATTTCACCGTCCCCAGCCGGCACTTGCTACCCCCACCCCCCTCCCTCCACCGCCACCTGCAGCGAGCGTCCCCCGCAGCTCGCTGCCAAAGCCGGACTATCGAGGCCTCGGCCGCCTGCCGAGCCCTCCGGGGGGGGAGCGTGTGGGATAACCCCCACAACAGACTGGAACAGGCATAGCGCTCGGCTAGAGCAATTAACATAACAGTGAAATGTGTGTATTAATGTCAACAGGCAGCCCAGCTTCGTCTAGCTTTTCCCTGCTCAGTACTGTGATGTTAATGTGCCATTCATGCATTGTGTTCAAGCTTCCTGTCCTTATTGTGTCTATACACTGATAACAATATGTAGATGCGCCTTGTAACCTCTTTTGTCCTGCAGCTCCGGAGCAGAGGCGAATTCCGGCCAGCAATCTCCTTATTGTTATGTGTGTCTCTCAAATGCAAATGCCCATACCTACTGCTGTGAATGCTTTGTCTGTAACTGGGTATAAAAACTGCATATGTTCTGTAACTCACTCTCTTCCACTGCACGCATTGCCTATCTGCTGGAGAGCCATTTGGGCTCGCTCTGGCACGCATGCACGGCGCCGGGGCGAGCTCCGTGATGGCGGTATGATTTAATAAACCTACTTAAAACCCTCAGTTCGCTGCCTATTTTATCATCCGCCACATCCATGGGAGTTCCAAGGTGAAAACCACTGCTGACCAAAAATAACACAAAAGCTCATCTCTCATTTCCCAAAAAACATCTTGATGATCCCCAAGACTTTTGGGGAAATGTTCTGTGGACTGACAAAAGATGAACTTTTTGTATGGCGTGTGTCCCTTTACATCTGGTGTAAAACTGGCAGCATTTTGTAAAAAGAACATCATACAAACAGTCAAACATGGTGGTGGCAGTGTGATGGCCTGGGGCTGCTTTGCTGCTTCAGGACATGGAAGACTTGCTGTAATTGATGGAACCATGAATTCTGCTCTTTACCAGAAAATCCTGAAGGAGAATGTCCAGCCATCAGTTTGTAGCCTTAAGCTCCAACCCTCCAATGTGGCTGAATTAAAACAATTCTGCAAAGAAGAGTGGGCCAAAATTCCTCAACAGCGATGGCAGAGACTCATTGCCAGTTATCACAAATGTTTGATTCTAGTTGTTTCCACCAAGGGTGGCACAACCAGTTATTAGGTTTAGGAGGCAATTGCTTTTTCACATAGGACCAGGCAGGTTGAGATAGCTTTGTTCCCTTAATATAGGGGTGGGCAACTGGTGGCCTGCAGGCCGCATGCGGCCCCCAGCGTCATCCACTGCAGCCCACCAGTCCATTTCCAAAAATCAGTTATTTATTGATATCCTGTTTGAATGTATTTGGAACGGTATTCTTAAATGCAGTTATAAAGTCTGCAAACAGAGGGAGCTCTAATCGAAACCTAGGTGCCGCTCTGTGAGTGATTGAGCAAGTGTGAGCGAGAGTGAGGCAGCCACAGATAGACAGCAGTGTGCCTCGGAGTATGTCTTTTAAGGTATGTATGTGTTGCATGCTGAGACCACATTAATAGGCTGTGAACAGCAATAAATGTACAGTGTACCAATAAATAACAAATAAATGCTACAATAAATGAATAAATAATAAACACCAATAAATGCTATAGCTCCTGACTGAGGAGTATTTACAGTAACAAGTTTAAAACAGAAAGGCAAATTTATATAAGAAATGACAAATTTATGACAGAAAAACACTAATTTAGAAGAAAAAAACAGTACAACTAAAAAGTTATACATTTTTAAATAAAATGATGCAAATTTATCAGTAGATATTTGAACATCTAATACCAAAATAAAATATAGATTTGCAAAAAAAGGCCAATTTAAAACAGAAATGTAACATATTTATCAGTAAAACCGTTTTTTACTTTGATCATTTTCTTCTAATATTTTAAAAACATTTTTCTTCATCATATTTCCTTTTCTTCTTGGCTTTTTTGTTAATTACCGTCCAGAATTTCTCTTTGCTCATCATTTTGATTGAGAGCGTTTTAAAAATTAGGTCATGATATAATTTTATCAGTAATTTTAATTCTAATATGGTAAAACACTGAGCAGTTTTCATCTTTATTAGCATTTTCAGTTTTAATTGTGAAACTTTTGACTTTGAAGAAAATACACCCCCCCCCCCCCGAAAGTTTTTTTTTTTTTTTAGTATATTTTATTAATCCCCAAGGAAAATTCAGGGCATCCACGGTACGGCGCCAATTGCTTCACCAATCACACACACATTCACACCGCGGGCCCCTTTGCAGTCTCCAGTTAACCTAACTTGCATGTTTTTGGCCTGTGGGAGGAAACCACGCGGAAAAGGGGAGAACATGCAAGCTTCACACAGAAGGGTTACTGATGGTCAGGGGTGGAATCAATCCCGTGACCTTCTTGCTGCGCTGCCACAGTGCGAACCACTGCATCACCGAGCTGCCCTGATTTAGGAAAAAAAAATTGTGGCCCTCATTACCACCAAAGTTGCCCATCCCTGCTTTAATATATAAAATCATCATTAAAAAAACTGCATTTTTTATTTAGTCATGTGAAAAAATTTGGACACCCCTTTAAATATTCAGTTCTTTATTATTTATCACATATCTATGTCTAACCTTGTTTTTGTTTTTATTTGCATTTTTTAAAACTTATTTTGGCCATTGTAAGTGGGAATGAATGTGGGGATATCCTAAAAAAGATGGGGGTGTCCTACTTTATTCCTCACTATTTGTTTAGAATTACATTTTACAGAAAACTTGAAAAAAGTCTTTTATTCATTTTTAATTATTTAGTTGTATTACGTGAATCTCCCAGTGTTTTTAACATTGATATTAAATATTCATATGTCCAAATATGTTAAAAAAAACACACAGGCTTTTACAGGGCATCCTAATTTTTTCACATGACTGCACTTGAGTTATTTTTTCCTAATATTACAAGTTGTTCAATGATCTGAAGCATTTATGTGTGACAAATATGCAACAATAAAAGAAATCAGGAAGGGGTCAAATACTTTTTCACAGTACTGTATGTAGCAGATTTTTACTGTATGTTACAGTATGTCTTTTAGGAAATAACCTTTCCTCAGTTCATCAGAAAGTCGTGGAATACAGCTCGAAGGTGCCAGAGCGTCTTTCAGAGAGATTAGCATGATGTTGTTTACTGAGACACGGCTAACAGAACTAGCAACAGATGCTAACATTGAACTGGAGGGTTTCCACGCAATATGGACAGACCAGACACCAGACAGTGGGAAGGCAAGGGGCAGAGGAGTGATAATGTATGTCAATAACAGCTGGTGCAGACCGAAACATATCACGGTCAAAGAACAGCACTGCAGCAAAGACATGGAGTTGCTAGCTGTTAACATGCGGCCTACCTATCTCCCGAGGGAATACTCACACGTGATCTGCATTGTTATTTATGCAAATCCAATGGCGAATGCGGGGACAGCGCATGACACCATTCACTCAGTAACTGGCAGGCTGCTGACAGAACACCCAGATGCTCTTCTCCTCATCTCAGCTGATTTCAACCATATTTCACTGTCCCTCATTCTGCCCATGTTCACCCAGTATGTCACATGCCACACTAGAGACAATAAAACACTGGACAAATATGTAAACACTAAGGAGGCGTACACCTCATCACCACTCCCCCCACTCGGGAGATTGGATCACAACTTGGTTCATCTCCGGCCGGTGTACAAACCCCTAGTACACAGACAACCTCCAGTCATGCGCACAGTGAAGATATGGTCTGAGGAGGCAATGGACGCTCTAAAGGACTGTTTTGAAACCATTGCTTGGGAGCAGCTCTGCGACCACATGGTGAGGACATCAACGGCCTCACTCACACCATCACAGACTACATCAGCTTCTGTGTGGACAACACTGTACCCACCAAGACCATACGGTGTTGCTCGAACTACAAACCCTGGATCAACCCTGAGATAAAAACACTTCTGAGAGAGAAGAAGAGGATCTTCAGGTCGGGGAACAGGGAGATGCTGAAGTCCGTACAGAGGGAGCTGAGGAGGAAGATCAGAGAAGGCAAGGACAGCTTCAGGAAGAAGATGGAGGACAAGCTGCAATGGAGCGACATCAGCGGGGTCTGGAGAAACCTCAAAACCATCTCTGGGCTCCAGAATACCTCCTCCCAGGCCATGGGGGGCAGGGAGTGGGCAAACAATCTGAACCTGTTTTTTAATAGGTTTGACCCAGCACCCTCCCCCCCGACTGCACACCAACCACTGCTGTCTCTACAGTCATCGAGACCTGCTGTCCACACCCCACTCCACCAACACCCCCCCCGCCCACTCCCAGCACACAGCCCCCAACCTGACCCTCACTAAGACCCAGGTGAGGACGAAGCTGAGGAAGATCAAGGTGAGGAAGGCCTCAGGACCGGATAGCATCAGCGCAAAGCTCCTCAAGTCCTGTGCAGACCAGCTGTGTGGGACTGTGGAGCTCATCTTCAACCTGAGCCTGAAGCTGGGGAGGGTACCACAGTTGTGAAAAACATCTTGTGTTTTGCTCTCTCTCCTGAGAGACTGCTTCTTGCTCACCTCCGCCCCCTGGTGGGACCAGCAATGGATCCACTCCAATTCGCTTACCAGCATGGCATCGGGGTGGAGGATGCAGTGATCTTCCTCCTTCACCGTTGCCTGTACCACCTGGAGAAGCCAGGGAACGCGGTGAGGATCATGTTCTTTGACTTCTCCAGTGCTTTCAACACCTTCCAACCGATGATCCTGAGGGACAAGCTGCTGTGTGCAGGGGTGGACCAGCACCTGTCATCATGGATCCTGGACTACCTCACAAACCGGCCACAGTTTGTGAGAACCCGGGATTGTGTGTCCGACACGATCATCGGCAGCACGGGGGCCCCAGGGAAGGGTTTTGGCTCCCTTCCTGTTCACTCTTTATACTGCGGACTTCTCACACAACACAACACACTGCCATCTACAGAAGTTCTCTGATGACTCTGCGATCGTCGGCCTCATCTCCAATGGAGATGAAGCTGAGTACAAAGGACTTATCCAGGACTTTGTGGACTGGTGCCATCGGAACTGCCTCCAGATCAACGCGAGGAAAACTAAGGAGCTGGTGGTGGACTGCCGCAGGCAAGGACAACCCCTCACAGCACCAGTAAACATCCAGGAAACAGACATTGAGATGGTGACATCCTACAAGTACCTGGGTGTTCATCTGAACAATAAACTAGACTGGTCACACAATACTGACGCACTCTACAAGAAGGGACACCGCAGGTTGTTCCTACTGAGGAGGCTCAGGTCTTTTGGTGTACAAGGGGTGCTCCTGAAGACATCCTATGACACGGTGGTGGCATCAGCCATCACTTTTGGAGTGGTCTGCTGGGGCAGTGGCATTACTGCAGCCGATAGGAAGAGACTGAACAAACTAATCAAGAAAGCTAGCTCTGTCCTGGGGCAACGCCTTGACCCGGTAGAGGAGATAGGAGAGAGAAGGATGGTGGCTAAGCTGTCATCTCTGCTGGAGTCCAAGTCCCACCCTATGCAGGACATACTGAACGCACTGAGGAGCTCATTTAGCAGTAGGCTACATCATCTTAGGTGCGCGACCGAGAGGTTTCGCAGGTCCTTCATACCTACGGCTGTCAGACTTTATAACCTAAGCAGGGCTGCTCGCAGAGATTGCAAAGAAAAAACAAAAAATGTGACAACCTAATAGTACTGAATGCAAAAGACGCGACAGACTTACACAAATGGTCCCCTCCAGTATACAACTAGGACAATATCAGTCGCTACGGAGGGTGACAATATGTATGGGTACATATTCATACTATGTAGGATAACTAAGTAGATGGTTATGCTGTTTAGTGCATCTAGCTACAATGCTCCGCACTGTGTATATATATTTATATATTTATGTGTACATATGAATATTCACTGTTCTTATTTTCTTATCTTCTAAATTATTGCTCTGAGTGTTGCTATCCCTGTGCTGTTGCAATCCTGGAATTTCCCCATTGTGGGACTAATAAAGGCTTATCTTATCTTATCTTATCTTATCTTAAGCTTGTATCCTATCCTGGCCTTCCTAAAGACCATTACCATCCCCTCCACATATGCTGTGGCTAATTTCTGTCCCCATTTCAGTTTGATATTTGCCATCCTATCACAGTACAGCACTGACTCTGTGTGGAGACTACAGAGAACTTTGCCTTGTTTGATTGCAGCTGTATATTGTGACCTGTAGGCCATGTCATAAATATGTAGGAAAACCTATAGTGTGTTCTATTGCTGTTATTTTGTTTTTAACCATTTTTGGTACTTAAGCTTAGCTCCTGAAGTTGAAATACAGAAAATGCTTCTATGATATAGACTTAAGTGTCCATCTTAAACAATGTCCATGTGTGTTTTTAGTATCAGCTAGTATCTAGCTTACATTGCTGTCTGGCTGTTGGTTTTTTTGGAAAACTGCTTGCAGTCTCAGTTGAATTCATTGAAATTCTCCGCTTTATGTAGTCAAGCCAAAAACAGTAGAGACGCCACTGTGTAACCATGAAGCTTGCTTTAATCTTTATAAGATATAGTTGTAGTTTTGTGTTGCCTTCAGCCTGAACTAATTCTAAACCATGTATGCACTACAGTATGTAGTCTCAGCAGGATTCTCAAGTGAACTATTTTTAGGGCTACCTTAGGCCAGTGGTTTCATTTATAAACTAGAGAAGTTACTGTATATGTTCATAAATAAATGTTTCTGATATTACAAATCATTTTGTATTTTGCTGAGTAGCATCATTGAAATAAACACTAGTATTAAAAAACAGATATAGTACTTTCAGGATGTTCAGGATTTTTGTTCTCTTCACTGATGTCCATTCACTCAGCAAACTGAATTAAATGCTGTTCTTGAACACTCGGGTCTGATCATATTTAGTAAGGTCACAGACATACTAGTTGGAGCCTTTTAGCTGAAATATATGCAAAGACTTATAATATGAAGATAATTAAATATATACTTTACCATCTGCACCTCATTGAGGTGTAAGATAAGATAAGATAAGCCTTTATTAGTCCCACAACGGGGAAATTCCAGGATTGCAACAGCACAGGGATAGCAACACTCAGAGCAACAATCAGAAGGCAAGAAAAAAAGCAAGCAAGCAAGAGCAGCTAATATACATATGTACATATTACTATAAATATATATATATATATATACACACACAGACACACAGTGCAGAGCATTGTAGCTGGATGGAATAAATATATGAGTATATAAACACACAGTGCAGAGCACTGTAGCCAGATGGAATAAATATGTAAATATATAAACACCCACAGTACGGAGCATTGAAGCTAGGTGGAATAAATATGTAAATATATAAACACACACAGTGCGGAGCAATGTAGCTAGATGGAATAATATGTAGATATATAAACACACAGTGCGGAGCATTGTAGCTAGATGGAATAAATATATAGATATATAAATATAAACACACCCAGTGCGGAACATTGTAGATAGATGGAATAAATATGTAAATATATAAACACACACAGTGCAGAGCATTGTTGCTAGATAGGATGAAACAGCACAACCGTCTACTTAGTTATCCTACATGGTATGATTATGTACCCATACATATTCTCACCCTCCATAGCGACCGGTATTTTCCTAGTTGTATGCCGGAGGGGACCATTGTGTAAGTCTATTGCATCTTTTGCATTCAAAACTATTAGGTTGTTACGTCTTTTTGCTATCTCTGCGAGCAGCCCTGCTTAGGTTGTACAGTCTGACAGCCGTTGGTAGGAAGGACCTACGAAACCTCTCGGTTGTGCACCTGAGATGATGTAGTCTGCTGCTAAATGAGCTCCTCAGTGCATTCAGTATGTCCTGCATAGGGTGGAACTCGGACTCCAGCAGAGATGACAGTTTAGCCACCATCCTTCTCTCTCCTATCTCCTCCACCGGATCAAGGCGCTGCCCCAGGACAGAGCTAGCTTTCTTGATCAGTTTGTTCAGTCTCTTCCTATCGGCTGCAGTAATGCCACTGCCCCAGCAGACCACTCCAAAAGTGATGGCTGATGCCACCACCGTGTCATAGAATGACTTCAGCAGCACCCCTTGTACACCAAAAGACCTGAGTCTCCTCAGTAGGAACAGCCTGCGGTGTCCCTTCTTGTAGAGTGCGTCAGTATTGTGTGACCAGTCTAGTTTATTGTTCAGATGAACACCCAGGTACTTGTAGGATGTCACCATCTCAATGTCTGTTCCCTGTATATTTACTGGTGCTGTGAGGGGTTGTCCTTGCCTGCGGCAGTCCACCACCAGCTCCTTAGTTTTCCTCGCGTTGATCTGGAGGCAGTTCCGATGGCACCAGTCCACGAAGTCCTGGATAAGCCCTCTGTACTCAGCTTCATTTCCATTGGAGATGAGGCCAACGATTGCAGAGTCATCAGAGGACTTCTGTAGATGGCAGTGTGTTGTGTTGTGTGAGAAGTCCGCAGTATAAAGAGTGAACAGGAAAGGAGCCAACACCGTTCCCTGGGGGGCCCCCGTGCTACCGATGATCGTGTCGGACACACAGTCCCGTGTTCTCACAAACTGAGGCCGGTTTGTGAGGTAGTCCAGGATCCATGATGACAGGTGCTGGTCCACCCCTGCGCACAGCGGCTTGTCCTTCAGGATCATCGGTTGGATGGTGTTGAAAGCACTGGAGAAGTCAAAGAACATGATTCTCACCGCGTTCCTGGGCTTCTCCAGGTGGGACAGAGAACGATGAAGGAGGAAGATCACCGCATCCTCCACCCCAATGCCATGCTGGTAGGCGAACTGGAGTGGATCCATCGCTGGTTCCACCAGGGGGTGGAGGTGAGCAAGGAGCAGTCTCTCCAGGGTCTTCATCAAGTGGGACGTCAAGGCCACCGGTCTGTAGCTGTTCAGGTCTTTGGGGTGGGAAGTTTTTGGTACAGGTACCACACAAGATGTTTTCCACAGCTGTGGTACCCTCCCCAGCTTCAGGCTCAGGTTGAAGATGTACGCCACAATCCCACACAGCTGGTCTGCACAGGACTTGAGGAGCTTTGTGCTGATGCCGTCCGGTCCCGATGCCTTCCTCGCCTTGATCTTCCTCAGCTCCGTCCTCATCTGGGTCCTGGTCAGGGTCAGAATGGGGGGCTGTGTGTTGGGAGTGGGGGGGTGTTGGTGGAGTGGGGAGTGGGCAGCAGGACTTGATGTCTTTAGAGGCAGCAGTGGTTGTGTATGCAGCAATCGTATTACTGAGTTCTTTAAGGTATCAGATGATCTGATAAAACATTAACCCCTTGACGCCTGAATTTATTTCCAACTGTGAACAAATTTTTTTATTTATTTATTTATTTTTTTTCATAATTGAAAATCCTTGTTTTTTTGTTTTTTGTTTCTTTTTTGGGGATTGATGCGAATTTGCGACAATAGGCGTCAAGTGGTTAAATAAGCAAGAGAAAAGAACATAATAGTTAGCTAAGTGCATAGCAGTGTCTTCCACCACTACAACTAGATACAGGCAGTAAAAATGGGAGAAGTACAAGGGCTACTCAATATAGATTTCCCCTGACCCACTTCTGGTGATTGGAGGAGGCTGAAATTGCACATGTATAATCCATATCTCTATATGCCCCCTGTTCATTTGCAGCTCTCAACACTGTGCTTTGTGGATTTGTGGCACTTTATTGTGAAGTGCAGTGTGGTGACGTGGACTTCCTGTCACATCACCGCACTGCCCTATATAGGGGCAAGCCACCATGGCTCGGCCTCTTATGCCAGATGATCCCGCTGGTGCTTGCATTGTACATAGTTCATCAATAAAGCTGTTTTCGACGCTGTCACCATCTCCGCCTCATTCATCATCAGGCTACATACATAACATTTGGCAACTGAGGATTAACATATGGAGGCGTGCATTACACCACTCCGTCCCTTCCTCGAGCTCCTTGCCAAGCCATGGGTGCCATGGCCGCATTGGTTGGAGGCCTATCAAACGTACATAAGTGAGCTGGACCTCGGAAAGCTCGATAAGATGAGGGCACGGGTGCTTCTTGTCCACAACCTGGGTGTTGAAGGTCGGAGGGTCCTGCGGATGCTCGGCATGGCAGACTTGCATGAGGACATCGTGGAGCTGCTAGCTAAATGTTTCTCCACCCCAGACAGCGTGACTGTTCGGAGAATTTGTTTTTGCCAGAGACGCCAGTGGGTAGGTGAGCCTATCCGCCATTATGTCATTGACTTGAAGCAGCTAACTAGCGAGTGTCGTTTTGGACTGCTTAAAGACAAGATGGTACGCGACCAACTGGCAGAGCACACATGTAACGCTGAGCTGCGTGCTAGGCTATTAATGGTGCCTAGTGACTTGACATTAGCTAAAGCAGTGGAGCTAGATTGGTGCCAGCCACAGAAGCTGCGGGAGCCACCTGCCTCAGTTAATGTTGCGGACCCTGATAGTGAGGATAGCTTGGATGAAGATTATTGGGAAATCAATGCTGCCAGCTGAAGGTCTGCCCCAGAAAACTCCCGTTGCAGGGGTTGTGGGTCCGTGACACACCGCCACAAAGTGAAGGAATGCCCAGCTAGAGGAAATGTTGTAGTAGATGTGGATGCTTGAATCACTACGCCAGGGTGTGCCGTTTGTCTTACCCGGGGAATTCACGGGAGAAATCACTCCGTCCGCCCCCGACGGACACTGGGAGCAAATGCTATGAAGAGCTAATGGACACCATCGCTTTCAAGCTGACCAGTTCTCGCTCAGTGTCGGTACCCATGCTGATGAGCGACACCATGCCAGCCCCAGATGCCTCTGGTACGTGGATGCAGTTGGGTGGGGGGTCTGCAGCTACAACGGTGAACACTACAACGCTTATAGAAGAGGACGGGGCCGGACCGACGAACATGGAGTTACCGCATGCTTGACAGTAGCTCATCAGGCCAAGTAAGATTCCACTTTGGGTTATGGACTTGGTTCAGGTTCAGAGTGATGAACGACCACAGCGAAGATGGGCTAAATGACAGCCAGCAAAATGTCAAGCACATCTGCGGACAGTGGCGAAGTTGGAAGCGGCGTACTTCCGGTTGTCCGATGGCTTGATGAGGCATGCCAACCAGCTGTGGCGTGCCCAGGAGGATGCTCCAGGTGGCGAGGTTGGACGGGAGTTGGTGATGGCAGTGTGAGATCTGGGCTCCGTTGTCCAGAAGATCAGCCATCGCTCCGGGAACCTGCTGCCTCCAGGGGCGTGCATGCTGAGGGGCTGCCCCGCGGTAGCACTTTATTTATAGCTCTGTGTGTGCATGTTATGTTATGGGGTTGTATATATATTTTTCTGTTAGTATAGGAGCACGGCAGATATTTTAGTTTAATGAAGGACTCTTTTAGTTTATTTGGTGGCAGAATAATCCACCATGCCGTGCGGGCTGTGTGACAGTCCACCCATCAGTCCTATTTTAGGTTGTTTTGTGTGAGTGTGTTAGGCCAGTTGAGTACATTAGTTTTCGTTATTTTAGAGTGTGATTCGGGTTCTAAATTGGGGAGGGTTTCAATTGTGTGTGTGGGTTTGGACTTTTCTAAAGGGGGGAGGAAATGTGGTAAGTGGATTTGTGGCACTTTATTGTGAGGTGCAGTGTGGTGATGTGGACTTCCTGTCACGTCACGCACTGCCCTTTATGGGCAGTGAGCCACCATGGCTCGGCCTTTTATGCCAGATGATCCTGCTGGTGCTTGCTCTGTACATAGTTCATCAATAAAACTGTGTTCGACACTATCACCATCTCTGCCTCATTCATTACCAGGTTACATACATAACAAACACCAAAGAGTTTCTCTTTTACAGGTGCTAAGGTGGAGTAAGGTGTGGTGATGGAGCCAGTTAAATGTAGAGCAGTCATCTGGTTCCTGTACTTCAGAAGCCGCACACCACAGGAGACGTTTGATGAGATGAAAGAGACTTATGGGGAGGATGCCCCATCGTATCAAGTACTGGCATTGACAGTTCAAGTGTGGTTGAACATTGGTGGAAACAGCACCCATTCCCAGGTGACCACAGTGCACCACTGATGAATAGTCCGGCAAGTGGAGGCCACCATTTTGGAGGATTACCACATAACTGTTCACCAGTTAGCCCAAAATGTCAACTTTAGTGTGGGGTCTGTGGAAAAAATCATCTATGACCATTTGTACATGCAGATAATGGCTTCGTGATGGATTCCCCAGTTTCTCACATCTTTCCAGAAGCAGGAAAAAATAGGTCCTGAGCCTTTTCTTGTGATTCATATTCACAGGTAGTGGACAGCCGAGAGATAAGTGCAAATGCTGTAACGGTTAAACCTCAGGATGAGATTGCGGATATCAAGGAGTGTCTCTGCAAGCAGCAGCTCCAATTAGACACCATTATGAAGCATATATTGACTCAGTCATCACAGCTACGCAAGGTAATGTTGCTTCCACCTCCACGAAACGTTTTTGTTTCCAAGCTGATGGTAAGCCAATTTGTAACCGCTGTAATAAAGCCGGTCATATTGCTAGATTCTGTCATGTAGATTTAACTACATCTAATAGTCACGGAAGATCTAGGTTCAAAGTGCAAGTGCACACCCAGTAGATGAGTGAAGGTTCTGACTGTCAGTTGTCGGGAAGACTAAGCCCCTCTGTTGCAGTAAGCCAGGCATCAGAAATGGGGTACTTTGCAGGTGGAGTTGTGCCACCCGAAGTCCACAAACACAGTCTCTGCCGCAAGAGATGGTGCAGTTACGGCGGTTTTCCAACCGATAGCTGCTCTTCCAGTGCGGCCTAAATCTGATTTAGGCCGCACTGGAACCTGGAGCCTGAGAATCATGCACTCGCAGGCTCTTTTTGCCATGTGCCAAGAAAATCTGACACAGCCTGCAGACTTCTACAGGTGAGGCCTCCACAGCTGCATAAAGCAATGAGAGAAGTACGTGACTCTTGGTGGCACCCATGTAGAGAAAGACCAATAACTGTGCCACAAGTCGTTTCTCTCAGTAAATGGGTAATGAGTGGGGGGAACTCTTTAATGAGCAGCCCCCCTATCTGCTGTTTGACTTTTCTGCTGATTAATTGAAAATGCAGAATTTCTATCAAAAGACTTGGTAATCCTGGCATCTCTGAGCAGCTCAAGGAAGAAGCTCGTATATGTGTACTATTATCCAAGGTAGAATGCTACTCCACTGATGTGTGTGTGGTACAAACAGGGAAGCAGCTCCAGCACTGCACTTCACAGTGTGGTGTGGTGTTTTATTCTCTTGCAACAGAATTTATGTTTCTTTATTTTGCCTCTTTGTCACATCCATGTCTGGGAACCCAGGGAAACAACAAGCTGACAAAGTGTGAGTAAAAATTTTTGATGATGTGTTGTATTTCCTTTGCTATATCCAGCAAAAGCTAAATAAAGCCTTTGTCTTATTGCAGCTCTACATGTTCTATGCATAATTTATTTTAAGTGTGCAACAACTGATGTTAACATGGATTTTTAAACATACTAAATACCTTGCAACAATCATGCACACTACTTGATGTTACACATCACTAGACTTTTGAACACTTACTGTACTTTGGATGAGCCAAGGAAGTGCACAGGAAGAAGAGCTCTTAATTTAAAGTGCATACAGAGGAGAGAATTAGAAAAAGGAACTACCTCCATAGAACTAAGAAGTACGAAAAGGTTTCTGCATTCTAAACACACAGAGGCGACTTCTTACAGTAGTTTGCGCCACTGTAAAAAAGGTTAATTTTTAATTCCAAAAGTGCCAAATGTAATTCAGGACAATAATTTTGTTTAAACATCAAGCAGAAATTTTACATGAGCTATGACAAACATTAAATAAATATCATTGTTTGTGCATGCTTCACATTACTTTGACTATCTGTTCAGGACAACTCTTCAAACACTTTTGCAGGGCTTTGGCCAGTGTACTGTTTGTGGGAGTCTGTGGGAGAAGCTTTGGAGTGGCACGCACTTCTGTGGAATTTAAGTTACATAGACTCACATGCGTCACGATGAAAGACTTTTTAAAATGTTTTCCACTAAACCGTGAGGGCTTGAAGGACCCTGAGTGCCAACCATATGAAAACAAGTTTAGAGAGCCAAAGATGATTTGGGTTTTCTCCGATGCACTGATGGAGACATTTTAAAGGCAAACAGTCGGTTTTTACCCAGAGGGTTTTTTTCACTTTACTTCATAGTGCTTCCCACTTGACAAATCCTCTTGCCTTTTCCTTCTAAATGGCTGTGGCATATATAAATCTATTTAATCAGGCTGTCTCTGAGCAAATACTTTACCAACAATTCCAGCAGTTGAAACATATATATTACTACTTTTGTTTAAAGCTTTAAATTATTATATTTTAGGGTTCCAAAAAACGTTTTCTTTTTCTTTGTATTATTGACCACTAAAAGCACATATGCAGAAAAATGGAAATACATAGAAACATGAACTTTTACAGTCTGGTCAGACATTCTCTCGCCTGCTCATAGCTCCAAAATCAAGGCACTCCACCCATAGGTGGCTCTATAATAATCAGTTTTACATTTTCGCAAATATCTCAGGAATGGCTGGGCTCTAAATTCCTTCATCATTTTAATTTAAATTTTCTGCAGCTTTTCTCCACTGGTTTTATGGTCTAGAAATAAGCTTTCTGCAGGATATTTTCAAAAATGTGCAAGTGAAGTTAAAATGTACTCCTCAAAGGTTATTGATCCAAACTGGTTGAAATTAAACATGAATCATCTACAGATACTGATGATGAAAATCTGTTAAAATTATCCAAAAATCTAGATCCATTAGATTTTATAAGTCAATCAAGTAGTACAGTTTCTCTTTGGTGTGTGTTTTCTGATTTATCTTCTGATGTATTGCTCTAAACTTGATGAAACTTCACACTCATGATGACAATAGTGTTCTTCAGAAACACACCAAATTTCATGGAATTCTGTGTATGTACCAAAAATGGTCTTTATGGTCAAGTCAAAATTTACGTCTCTAGGGAATGGGCATTAACATCATGCCATGCTGCATTCTGGGCTGTTGTCGCCATCGTCATGGTCTGGTTTCTTTGTTTACCTGTAGTCTAGGCAACTGCTAACAGGAACAGACATACGTGCAATGGAACGGAGCAAACAGAAAATTAAAATCCCCTATTCAAAGATGAATAAGGAAGCAAAGGAGCGCTACCTCCAAAAATTTAAGAAATAAATGGGATCGATCCATGTGAGCACAAGAAATGGACCATGGATCTCAACCAACTGCCTCATACTGTCAGATGTGTTTGCCTACCTGGTTTGTGGGGTGAGCGCATAAATCCATGAGCAATTTAAAAACTATAAATCACTAGAGGCTCATGTTCAATTCACCAATGGATGGGTCCCGCCGCCTCAAATCTGCCAGGTGGAAACCGTCATTTGCACAAAAGTAAGCAATCATTGTTTCTACACAGTTTTCTGCACTAGCATGTGTCTCTGCAACTACAGGCATTTCAAAGTCCCAGCAGTGAAATGTTGGATTTCTGTTCAAATTTGTCATATGATGCTTGATAGGTATATACACATTATTACCAACAGGATGTGAAATACCAGCAATGTGACACACCCAATGCTCATGCTGGCGCCCTGAAAAAAATTACGAGTATAATTAGCCACTATAAAAACCTACTAAATCAGGACAGTGACATTTTTATAGTCACCTAAAAAAGGAGAATCTGCTTAATTTAACGATACCAAACATTCTATGGATTTCAGTTCCCAGGTGATATTAAATCCATGCGTAATGAAGGCAATGTGCCACTCTGGAAATTCCTCTCCAATGCGCACAGAAGGGGAACCCAAGCTGCTGCATGTAGTGGTTTGTGTCCAGGTGTTTTCTTTTGTTTGTGATAGTTTTATCAGCAAATAGTTTTATGGAGCATTGCTTTATGTACAGTGGATATAAAAAGTCTACACACCCCTGTTCAAATGCCAGGTTTTTGTGATGTAAAAAAATGAGACCAAAATAAATCATTTCAAAACTTTTTCCACCATTAATGTGACCTATAACCTGTACAACCCAATTGAAAAACAAACTGAAATTTTTTAAGGGGAAAAATAAATAACATGTTTGCATAAATATGCACGCCCTCTTATAACTGGAGATGTGGCTGTGTTCAAAATTAACCAATCACATTCAAACTCATGTTAATGGGAGTCAGCACACACCTGCCACCATTTAAAGTGCCTCTGATTAACCCCAAATAAAGTTCAGCTGTTCTAGTAGGCTTTTCCTGACATGTTTGTAGTCACATCTTACAGCACAAGCCATGGTTCGCAGAGAGCTTCCAAAGCATCAGAGGGATCTCATTGTTCAAATGTATCAGTCAGGAGAAGGATACAAAAGAATTTCCAGGCATTAAATATGCCATGGAACACAGTGAAGACAGTCATCACCAAGTGGAGAAAATATGGCACAACAGTGCCATATTTGAAAAGATAAGAAGAAAACTGCTTAAGGAGGCTGCCAAGAGGCCGACAGCAGCATTGAAGGAGCTGTAGGAATTTCTGGCAAGTACTGGCTGTTCAGTACATGTGACAACAATCTCCCATCTAGGGTGGCAAGACGGACGCCTTATCTTACAAAGAAAAGCATCCAAGCCCGGCTACATTTTGCAAAAACACATTTGAAATCTCCCAAATACATGTGTGAAAATGTGTTATGGTCCAATGAAACCAAGACTGAACTTTTTGGCCATAACTCCAAAAGGTGTATTTGGTGCAAACACAACACTGCTCATCACCATCAGGCTAAGTAAAATCAACCATCAATGGCATCCATGCAGACTTATGTCTTGGTTGTCAGAAGTGGAAAACATATTTCAGGTATTAATTCATGCTTCTGGCCAAAATGTGAACAAATTATACACTGAAATTTTAATAAAGATGCAATTTTCACCCAAAGAGGGGATTTCAATCAGCTGCGACACTTAAATGTGTTTGCCGTCAGCTAAAAAAAACAAAAAAAAAAACAAAAAAAAAACATGAATTCTCTCTCTCTCTCTCTCTCTCTTTTTTTTTTTTTTTTAAAGAGAGAAAACACACACATCCAAACTCTCTAGAAGGAATGTTATGATTGGCTGGAACGTCATCAAGACATCCAGTAATAACATCGTTACCCTCCGTCATAGGTAGAAAGCATCGCTGACTGAAGAAAAAGCAAGTCAGGCCTGAGCCTGAGGTGCAGCTGAAGTGGACCAAGTCCCGTTTCGGCTTTTAGCTGACAGAATGAAAACTGGTAGATGTAGAGGGTAGTGACCAGCAGCTTTGGTGAGATTTCAAACTCATGAGCAGGACAGGAGAGCAAGGTCACCACTGCTGTATTGGAACTTAATTACTCATGGCCTTGACGATGGTTACAGATTCTTCATCACACGCTTTTGTCACGGTGACCATAAATAGGTCGCCACTGTCAAACTTCTTCCTACATTCACAAGCCAGATCATTATCTGGCATTTTAAGATCCTCCCGTGTTTCTCCGCTGTCATTCATGAGGGTCAAATAATTATCAGCCGAAATATCAATGACCTGATAATCCGTCCTTGTCACATTTGGGACATCCATGTTGTGGGTGGATGGACAGATATCTTCATACTTTTTCGAAGTAAAGATATCAATCCCAACAATGTGAACCTTGGCGTGTCCATGCTTGCCAGTTTTAGAGGTAGACATTTCCACTATTTTACAGGGATGGCCTTTCAGCATGACATGACCGTTCTTCCTCAGTGAAGAGCTCTGCATGGGGTACGTGGTAGAGGCCCCGGCATCAGCGCAGCAGAAATCATCATCTGCCATGGTGGGCCACGGGTTGCTCTTGTGTCGTGCTTACGCCGAAAGGGAGTAAACCATAAGAACACCATACCTACAGTGAAGCATGATGGTGGTACCATCATGCTTTGGGGCTGTTTTTCTTCAGCTGGAGCTGGGGCCTTAGTCAAGGTGGAGGGAACAATTCCAAATACCAGTCAGTGTTGGCACAAAACCTTCAGGCTTCTGCTAGAAAGCTGAAGATGAAGAGGAACTTCATTTTTCAGCATGACAGTGACCCAAAGCACACATCCAAATCAACAAAAGAATGGCTTCACCAGAAGAAGATTAAGGTTTTGGAATGGCCCAGCCAGAGCCCAGACCTGAATTTGATCGAACACCTGTGAGACGATTTGAAGAGGGCTATGCACAGGAGATGCCCTCGCAATCTGACAGATTTGGAGCAATGGATCCAATGGCAGGGGCAGACACCACTCAGACCCGGTAGACCTAAACGTATAGTGAGGATGTGCTGGGAACATCTGGCTGAGGCCCCTGTCCAGGAGGTCTTCTACTCCCACCTCCGGAAGAACTTCAACAACATTCTGAGGGAGTCTGGAGACATAGAGTCTGAATGGGTCATGTTCTCCACCTCCATTGTTGAAGCAGCTGTCCAGAGCTGTGGCCGCAAGGCTGTTGGTGCATCTCATGGTAGCATCCCTCGAACCAAGTGGTGGACACCAGTGGTGAGGGGAGGCCATGAAGCTGAAGAAGGAGTCCTTGTGGGACTCCTGAAGCAGCTGAAATGTACCGGCAAGCCAAGTGAAGTGCAGCTCGGGTGGTTGCTGAAGCAAAAACTCAGGTGTGGTAGGAGTTTCGTGAGGCCATGGAACAAGACTTTCGGTCGGTCTTGAAGAGATTCTGGCAAACTGTCTGGCGACTCAGGAGGGGGAAGCAGCTCCCTGTTCACACTGTGTATGGTGTGGATGGGGTGCTGCTGACTTCGACCTGGGATGTCGTTGAGCAATGGAAGGAATACTTTCTCCTCAAACCCAATGGCACACCTTCCATAGAGGAAGCAGGGCTTGAGGACAAGGGGGATAATTTGCCTATCACAGAGATTGAGGTCGCCAAAGTGGTTAAAAAAAAAAACTCTTTGGTGGCCGGGCCCCAGGGGTGGACAAGATTCGCCCAGAGTAGCTCAAGGCCCTGGATGTTGTAGGGCTGTCATGGTTGACATGCCTCTGCAACGTTGCGTGAAGGTCGGGGACAGTGACTTTGGCATGGCAAACCGGGGTGGTGGCTCCTCTTTTTAAAAAAGGGGGACCAGAGCGTGTGTTCCAATTTTAGGGGAATCACACTTTTCAGCCTCCCTGGGAAGGTCTATGCCAGGGTACTGGAAAGGAGAGTCTGACCGCTG
This sequence comes from Pholidichthys leucotaenia, assembly GCA_020510985.1. Lineage (NCBI taxonomy): Eukaryota > Metazoa > Chordata > Actinopteri > Cichliformes > Pholidichthyidae > Pholidichthys > Pholidichthys leucotaenia. The sequence continues at coordinate 304,336,245 of CM035846.1, forward strand.
GTGGAACCTCAGATTCAGGAGGAACAATGTGGTTTCGTCCTGGCCATGACACATTAGATCAGCTCTTTACCCTCTCAAGAATCCTTGAGGGTTCGTGGGACATTGCCCTGCCAGTCCACACGTGTTTTATGGAATTGGAGAAAGCATTCAACCGTGTCCCTCGTGGTCTCTTGTGGGGGGTGCTGCAGGAGTATGGGGTATCAGGATCATTGTTATGAGCTATCCAGTCCCTATATGACCGTTGCAAGAGTTTGGTTCGTATTGCCAGCACCCAGTCAAACATGTTTCCAGTGAGAGTTGGACTCCTCCAGGGCTGCCCTTTGTCATGGATCCTGTTCATAATTTTTATGGACAGGATTTCTAGGTGCAGCCAAGGAACGGAGGGTGTCATGCTCAGTGACCACAGGATTTCATCTCTACTGTTTGCAGATGATGTTGTCCTGTTGGCTTCATCCAGCAATGCCCTACAGGTCTTACTGGGATGGTTTTCTACTCAGTGTGAAGCAGCTGGGATGAGAATCAGCACCTCCAAGTCCGAGTCCATGGTTCTCAGCCAGAAAAATGTGGATTGTCCTCTCCGGGTTGGAGACAAGTTCCTGCCTCAAGTGGAGGAGTTTAACTATCTCAAGGTCTCATTCACAAGTGAGGGGAGAATGGAGCGATAGACTGACAGACGGATCGGAGCAGCCTCTGCAGTGATGCGGACGTTGTACTGGTCTGTTGTGGTGAAGAGGGAGCTGAGCTCTAAAGCAAAGCTGTCGATTTACCGGTCAACCTACGTTCCTACCCTCACCAATGAGCCATGAGCTTTGGGTAATGACCGAAAAAATGAGATCATGGATACAAGCGGCTGAAATGAGCTTTCTCCATAGGATTGCTGGACTCACTCTTAGAGACAGGGTGAGAAGTTCAGTCATCCGGGAGAGCCTCAGAGTAGAACCGCTGCTCCTCCACATCGAAGGGAGCCAGTTGAGGTGGTTTGGGCATCTGGTCAGGATGCCTGCTGGATGCCTCCCACTTGAGGTGTTTTGGGCACATCCAATGGGGAGGAGACCCAGGACCCAGGACACGCTGGAGAGACTATGTCTCCAAGCTGGCCTGGGAACGTCTTGGTATCCTCTCTGAAGAGCTGGAGCAGGTGGCTGGGGAGAGGGAAGTTTGGGCTTCTCTCCTTGATAAGCTGCCTCCACGACCCGGCCCTCCGGAAAAGCGTCAGAAAATGAATGGATGGATGTACTTGTGAGCTGTGTTTGGCAACATCTGGGGGTATTCCAGAAAGCAGGGTTAACATAGCCTGAAATAAACTCTGAACTCGGTTTAGTGAACCTGTCAGAACATATGCCAAGTTTCTGGCTCCAGAACTCTGGTTATGACTGTGTTTGATCAACTCAGAGTTGATTGACCTTGAGACGTGCACATTCACAGCAAACCTACTTAGACATCATGTGTTGAACACAGAGACCACATGCAGTGGAGGAAAATTATTAATTAATTATATCTCTGAGGAAGAGTTACAAGCACTCTTGGAGGCATATGAGGAGTGGGGAAAAATGCACAATCACGTGACATAAGTAGAGCACTGGACTCTGGTGTGAGAAGCTGTGAGCTCAAGGCCCAGCTTGGACGTCCTTTAGTTCAAATTTATTTTCCATAAAAAAATAATACGTATTTAGAATAATATGACAAATTGAGTGCATTGCAAGGCAGTAGGCTATTTTTTTCTATTCCACTCATTTCCCTCACAAGCCCATCTTTTTTCACTGAATGAATGTGGCCTTTTTATTTTAACTTTTTAATAATTTTATCACCGCCACAGTCCAAGATGATGTCCTTGTCTTGTAATGTAAACATAGTTTTGTTTTTCCCTTTTTGATAAATTATCCTTCATTAGGCAAAAGGCCATAAGACTGTTAATGTAATTAAAAGACTGAAGAGGAGACAGCATCAGCTGTGACAGAAGTGGACATGGAGGGTCCAGAGGGTCCAATAAACTATATGGACAATATATGCCATGCATCCAGTAAGTGACTGTAGGGTTTGAAGATGGAGGATCTGCAGCAGAACTTACTTCTGTTCCATAAGAGACTGAACAGGGCAGTGTAGTGGATCTTCCTCCAAAATGAAGATAGAGGTAAAATGATGTTTGTTCAGGAAATAAAGAAGGTGCGTTAAAAACAAATTAGTGATGGTTTGTTTTATTAAAGGTGATTTTGAGTGACTAGTTAAGATAAGATAAGCCTTTATTAGTCCCACAACGGGGAAATTCCAGGATTGCAACAGCACAGGGATAGCAACACTCAGAGCAATAATCAGAAGGCAAGAAAAAAAAGCAAGAGCAGCTAATATACATATGTATATATTACTATAAATATATATATACACACAGACACACAGTGCAGAGCATTGTAGCTGGATAGAATAAATATATGAGTATATAAACACACAGTACGGAGCATTGCAGCTAGGTGGAATAAATATGTAAATATATAAACACACACAGTTCTCTGATTCTCTGCATTCACTCTTCTGTTTGTGGATATGGTTCCTCTTAAGTTTAAGTATTCTAAAGATACCCCCAACATCACCTGAACATAACCTAGTCAGGAGCAGGTTATGGTCACAGCCTTTGTTACCATAGCTACAAACATACAAAAAATCAGAGTTACCACAAACTCTGAGTTAACGTACCCAGGTAGGCCACTAAAGCTGATTTCTGGAACACCCCTGGTGGTGCAGCTTCAGTCATCTCTGACTGCTCAGTGTGTGTTTTCTTAACTTCATGACCGAGATGTAATGATGGCTTTTTAAATGTCCGGTTAGTATTTGGATTAAACAATGAACATGTCCAAACATGACACAAAATGCCAAAATTATTAAATTAAATTTAAAGGACTATATTACAATAGGTCTGGAATATTTGTAAACGTGTCCTGTTAGTTGACTTGATGTCACTTGGTCCCATTAGATATAATTTAATGTGCTATTTGGACATTTTGTGTAGAGTTAGTTACTACAAGAATGGCCACTTGTTGTTAAATATTAAAATAAAAATGATTTAATTGATTTTTGGGGTGTTTGGTGGGCTTTTGGTGTCCCATAAAAAATAATTTCATTTATTATTTGGATGTTTTCTAGGAGGTTGGGGTCCTGTTCAGTTTGTTTGGTCCCATTCACTGTTTAGTCCAGCCGGTCTGAGGAAGGGCAGGTGGTTTTGATTTTTCTCTTTTTTGGGGTCCAGCACCACCTGACCAGGTGGACTGTGTGATGTGTGTATCACCTTTATTGTTTTTTAAATCACAACTTACCTTTGTGACAATGCCGTGAACACACCACCATGTGTGCAGGAATATTGTCGGAGCTGATGTCTTTCCTTCTGACCGCTACAATCCATTCCACCCGACGCCTCTTTGTTAGCTCACAGACTCGATTCGCTCCACTTTTCTCCCAAGACGGGAAGTTAAAAAAAAAGCGTACGCCGTTATTAGTCTTTTTCCACGCCAGTGTTTTCACTTTCATGTGTCATCCTGGATTTTGTCTGAAGTTTTATATGTATATTTACATTTCCTATGTTTGTATACCATATTCAGTGTCATTTTTATCTGAATAAATAAATAAATAACAGACTGAAGCAACCCTCTCAAAAATTTCAGCTTAACCACGTTCATTGCTCACTACTAAACAGAGGCAGAGCACTTTTCCCACAATTCCTTGCGGTTTTTCAGTCAGGTGACATCACGCGCCCATTCTTAATAGCACATTTAAAACAACTGCAGTTGACCAAAGTGCTGTACACCTTGTACACATAAAATATTAAAAAACAACCACACAGTTTACAATCTAGACTAAAAATACACAATAAAAATATAAAAAACAGTATAACAAAAACAAATACCATTAATAAGGTAGCAAATAAATAAAATAAACTGTGACAATAAAAAACTAAGATATTCCGCTCAGCTGGGAGTGAGAGCCAGGGAAAATAATTGAGTTTTCAAAAGTGTTTTAAAATGATTAAGAGTCGGAGCAGCTCTTATGTGAAAAGGCAGGCCGTTCCATAGATTTGGAGCCACCACTGAAAATGCTCCGTCACCTCTACTTTTGAGTCGGGTTTTTGGAATATTTAAGAGCAGCTGATTCGTAGAGCTCCGTGCTCTGGATGGAATATGAGGCTGTAATAGCTCAGAGAGATAAGGTGGGGCCATACCATTAAGACATTTAAAAACAAGCAATAAAACTTTAAACTGAATTCCAAAATAGATGGGAAGCCATTGTAGAGAAGAGAATACCACGCCATTTCTTTCCAGTCAAAAGACGGGCCGCTGCATTCTGTATAGCCTGTAAACGGTGTGGGAATGACTGATCAAGACTAACTTATGTATAAAGAATTACAATAATCTAAGCGAGAGGTAATGAAGGAGTGAATAACTGTTAGAATCATGAACGGGGAGGTAGGCCTTCACCTTGTTTAAGAGTCTTAGCTGAAAAAAGCTTTTCTGAACAACAGAACTAATCTGTTTTTCAAACTTTAAAGGAACAGTCAAAAATAACTCCAAGGTTCTAGCAACTGGGTGGCAGTAAGAGGCTAGCGGCCCAATAACACTGTTTGGACACTTTGCTGTCCAAGGAGAATAATTTCTGTCTTATTGCTGTGCAAGAGGAGGAAGTTACTCTCCATTCACACTTGCACATCCCTTAGACAGTGCAAAAGTGCCTCGACAGAAGAATGACTTTTTATTGGAAGATATATGTCACAAACTGAGCCCGTGTTATCCTGTAGGCTCGGTTCTGACCGTTCTCTGTGGCTCAGGCATCGTGTTTATTATGTATTGTTATCTTTTGAGTTCTTGTTGTTTTTATGTCTGTGTTCTTTTTCTTTTCCATGCCTGTAGCCTCCACTCTGGCCGGTGATTGTTGGGCAGCCGTCTTGACCCACTTTCTGGTGGGCGCTGTCTAACATTCGCCGGTCCGACCACGGCCCCTCTCTCTTTCACAGTCAGCTGTTTCGCCCCGGTAATTATCTTTCCCGTGCCTCACCCAGGTGTGGCCAATCTGTGACGCCAGCAGTGTTTGTACTTAGGCGGCTCCTTGCCAGTCAAACACTGCTGGACCATTGAGCAATGCCATGCAGACATTAATCGTTGCATGGTTGCACTGTTTGTTGAGGGAGAGCTACACTGTCGCCGATCCCCTCAGTGTAGCTGTTGTTTGTGTGTGTTCGCCGGTTCACTTGGACTACCCGGACTGTTCCTGCACTGTGAGTATGAGCTGTTACGTTTCTCCTTGGGGTCAGGCTGCTATACGTAAGCACAGTTGCCCAGTTTCCTCTCCTGTGTTAGTTGAACGTCCTGGAGGCCTCTAAGTGGCCCGAGTTGTCATATTGTTTTGTGTTGTTCGTCTTGTGGCCACGGTGCACAGTGGTCAGCCCGCTGCACGCTATTCGTGTGAGCCCTTTTGTGCACAACTGTTGCATTTTTGTAAAGTTGTTATTTTGAACTGTTTGTCATTTTGTGTCAATAAATGTGTGTGTGGTGCAACCTGCGCTTAAGTCCATTCCTCCTTCTCCTCCTCCGTGCGCTGCATAATAGCGCACGAGGAGGCTTATGACAATATAAGGCATCATGGGAAATTGTTACTATTGACTATTTTAGTAGAACATATTTAATTACAATCAGTTTGTACAGGTGACTGGCTTATTTAACATAAACTATGACAAATATAACCCTGTTGAGTGATCTAACACACATGTCTGGTTCACCATACACTTCCAAGGATTCACATTCCAGCTACTCAGACAGTGAGGAGTCACTACAAAAGAAGACAGTTCTGCACGTTAAAGCAGCCAGACCTCTCACTATCACCCACGATCAGCATGGAACTGAATGGTTGTACTTCCAACCTGGAAGATGATGTAGAATGAAGGAGAATCAAAAGGACGACATGGTTTTCTGAGCACCCATAAAAGCAGCAGGATTCCACCAGAAAAACTGGCTTTTACAACGCGCTTTTGGCCAGGACTGTTAAGCTTGAAAATCAGATCCAGACAATAGACAGATAGAGGTGAATTTGATCTACTGAAATTCACCCTACAATTACAAATTATGCTGCTGTCTAAAACTGAAGGGAGTCCTCAAAACTGCTTCTTTTTTTTTTTTTTTTGCTATTAAAGGAATGGTGCTTGTGTGACTATTTAATTCTAACACTCACAATAACCATTACCCTGAACCTAAAAATTTTAGTGCCTACCCTAACCTTAACTACCTGAAAACGTATTAAATGTCTAAAGTAACTACATTATTAACCCAGGGGTGAATCATAAATGAAGAAATGAAAGTAAATACAGACAGCAGTGACTAAAAGTCCTGATGGGGACTTGAAGTTGAGACTCCAGGGTGGTAGTGGATTTTGTTTAGTACGGTTGTGGAGGAAAGAAATAAGTTCAGGCGAGACGCTACGAGCTGAAGGTTTCAGAGTTTTATTCCTCCATCATCATGAGACACACTGTAGCGCTGTGCACTGTGCTGTGTGTGTGTGTGTGTGCGTTGTGCTATCTGTGCTGTGTAAAGTAAGCTCTTTTATACAGACAAGAGAGAATGCATGACACATTTGCATATTGATATACATATCAGTCAATACATATCAATCGCGTGATTAACTGGCGCCGGACTTCCTCTCCTTACTCCGGGGATGTATAACAATAGTCATTGTTCTGGTTGTCCCCCTAGGGGCTCTATGTCCATATGCAAATTGTTCTGCTTCCTGCCCTAGCTGAGTGTGATGGCTGAATGTTCATGTATATTGTGGTGGGTCACCACAGGGCTCCCCCCCAGAACACTCAGCAGGGGGGTGTGACCCCCCCCCCCCCCGTTTGGCTCCATCTCCAGTAGAACTGTCGGAGGGCATGTCAGTCTGTGAGGGGGATGGGGAGGGGTGGAAAAAAACAGTGTGCTCCACTCCGAGTTCCAGCACGTTGAACGGCCGTGGAACATGGGCGCACGGGCCGGTGTGCAGTCATGCGTAATGGAACCAGACGGCGATTGGCCAGCTTAGGGAGTGAGGTGCGGAAAAAGCTCTGTGCAGGAGGAGGGGGAGGGGTGGGAGTAAGCGAGTGCCGGCCTGGGATGTCAAAGGTGTCTGAGCCACGCAAAAATTGCGTGTGTATCTGCGACGGTGAGGGACTTTCCCGGTAAACCTGGCGGAGATCCACAGCGGCTGTGAAAAAAAAACCATTTTATCTGACTCCTCCCATGGCTCGATTCAACGAGGATGTGGGGAAAGCTAGCGGCCAAATTCCCCAAGGATGCGTAGCGGCTGTGAAACAACTGAAGCTGTGTCAGGGACTCAGTAGTTTGGCTTTAGGTGTGGGAAGCAGCCCTAAAGTCATCGGGGAAAGCAATCGGCTAAATTCCTGTTGTGCGCCGCGGCTGAGAAACCCATACAAAGTCCTGTGTGCGGGCTGCATGTCCGCTCCAGGTGCGCGAGCAGCCCTGAAGGTTCCAAGGGTGGCGATGGGCTGTTTTTCTCGGGCATGTGCAGTGGCGGAGGATGCTGTATCAGTCTGTGGAGCCGGTTTGTCCCTGGTGCGTGGCGCGTGTCTGGCGCAGTGACCACATAGCTGGCAGATGCGCTGTCCTCGCAATTCTGCGGTGTTCGTGTGGGGCTTCTGTGCGTGGGAGGTCCGCTGTCCGGAGTTTAGTCAGAGTCGGGGAGCTCGGTGGAAATCAGCGCAGTTGGCGTCGATGATTGTCCCCGTTCAGGCTGCTTCCTTCGTTCCCTCGTGTCGTTCAGGGTGCATTTTGGTCCCAGCGCTGTGCTCCGGAGCGCGCTCCGGTGAGGATGAAGAGGTTGCAGACATTCTCTGGTCCTCTGGGATCCACAGCACGGTGAGAGGGAGGAGACGATCATTCTCCCTCGTCAGGTCACCAGTGTGGAGGTAAAAGATCAGGGAAGGGGCGCACCATGACTTGTGCTGGGGCTTCCTGTCCGGGTCGTTTCCGGGGTGTTCGCCTTGTGTTCCATTCTTCATCAAGGGTCACCAGTGTGGAGGAACAAAATAAGTTCATGCGAGACGCTATGAGCTGAAGGTTTCAGAGTTTTATTCCTACATCATCATGAGACACACTGTAGCGCTGTGTGCTGTGCTGAGTGTGTGTGTGTGTGTGTGTGTGTATTGTGCTATCTGTGCTGTGTCAAGTAAGCTCTTTTATACAGACAAGAGAGAACGCATGGCACATTTGCATATTGATATACATATCAGTCAATACATATCAATCACGTGATTAACTGGCACCGGACTTCCTCTCCTTAATCTGGGGATGTATAACAATAGTCATTGCTATTGGGCAATGTCGGGCTGCACGGTGGCGCAGTGGTTTAGCACTGTGGCAGCACAGTTTACCCTTGGCCGGGGGATCGCAGGGATCATGAGATCGTGGGTTCGATCCCAGCCCCCGACCAACAGTGAGCTGTGTGGAGTTTGCATGTTCTCCCGTGTTGCGTGGGTTTACTCCGGGATTTCTCCGGTTTCCTCCCACATACCAAAAACATGTAGGTTTAGGGCGCTCGCGCACGCAGCGACCGGCAGCCGGTGACTTGTCACCAGACTGCAAACCAAATCTACCTACGGGTACAAATAAGTAACTAAAAAAAAAATAAAAAAAATAAAAAAAAAAATTGTTCTGATTGTCCCCCTAGGGGCTCTCTGTTCGTATGCAAATTGTTCTGCTTCCTGCCCTAGCTGAATGTGATGGCTGAATGTCCATGTATATTGTGGTGGGTCACCACACCGTCCCCATTCTCATCCTGCTCCTTTATGTGAATTTAAGCACTTCTGAATCCTTGAAATGCTGTGTAAAATGGTGATGCCACATTTTGCATATTAGCTGGGGGTACTTATTAGCCAAAATGTAAAAAGAAAAACTACATTACAGAACACAGAGTTGGTATATCAGTTGGGTAAGTGTTGATAAAATGTGTCAACTGACTTTCAAAATTCCAGCTTTAGGAAAGGATGGAATGGAAACAGAGGTAAGACAGCAATGGCATGTGAATGAGATCTGGCATGGAGCATATGCATCACATGTGGTCTGGTGTAATTTAGTGCTGTCGTGGAGGAATGGGTTACAAGCAACGGTTTTGCCTAGCAACATCCATGGCATGGTGGAAAGGGAAAATGTAGTTCTGGCAGGCAGAAAGAATATTTCAATACAGTTAGACATCAACAGTTTATGTGTTCCATCAGGACTTCCAGTCTTTTCTGAACCCAGTGGACAAAAGCTAAATAAAAGCTGTGGGTTTATGAATTTATGATTTACTGTTGCTGTTAAATATGGCTGAGGTAAGATGGATGCCCAAGTGCAGATTAAACTAAGTCTTGCAAACACTATAAATGACCAAAAGTCTTGGTTGGGTCTTCTGTGCACGCTGTAGCAACTGATGACAGAAGTCCTAAAGCCAGAATCTATTTTTTTCCCAGTTTATATAGAAAGATTAGTTCAATTACTAGTAGAAATTCAATTTAAAGAATCCTGCAGGTTTTAGGTTTTAATCAAGAAGTTAATAGTCAGAGTTTTTCTTCAACTTTAAAAAAATGGGTAATTTTATAAGTAGGTTAACAATTAGGTAATAAATGTTTATAAATCATGAATAACCAATTACAGATGAGTTATAACATATTTCACACATCAACATAGGCTCAACCAAGAAATAATCAATATATTTGAACAGTCAAAATGAATTCATAATTATAGTCATGCAATTTTTGACAGAAAATTAGGGAAGTATCAAAAGAAAAAAGCCTGCAAATCAGCGAGTTATGGTAAAAATATAAGAAATAACATTCTAGGCAATTATACTTGTGTAGTGGCGAGCATAACTGAAACTTCATCTTCAAAGCTGGTATTTCATGGAGGCGCTGACAAACATTGCAATTTTGGGATTTGCCATCTTTTTGATGAATGTTTGGCAAAAATCAAGGTTACCTCTGTCAGTATCAACATTGTAGAATAAGATAAGATAAGTATAACGATAAGCCTTTATTAGTCCCACAACGAATTGCCAGGATTGCAACAGCACAGGGATAGCAACACTCAGAGCAACAATCAGAAGGCAAGAAAAAAACAAGCATGCAAGAGCAGCTAATATACATATGTACATACTACAATAAAATATATATATACACACACACAGACACACAGTGCAGAGCATTGTAGCTGGATGGAATAAATATATAACATATAAACTCACAGTGCGGAGCATTGTAGCTAGACATTTAGCACCATTTGGCGATATTCAGGAGAATGCTTGCAAAAGTGTTTGCAAAAGACAGTTGGTGAACATTAGTGTCTGTTAGCAAATGTTAGCAACAGTGTTTGCAAGACCTTTTGTCAACTCCAGGTAAAATATCAGGGGCGAATGTCTGGCAAATCTTGGCCCAACCCTATAAAAAGGGTATGCAAACCCTCATCAGCATTCAGATTTCAAGGTTTGGTAAAGATTCTTACACAATTGCCAATGGGCACTACTTGGCGAACCAAAAATATCTTTAGCGACATGTCTTACAATTGTTTTGCATAAAAAACAAATTGAGAAAGAAAAACTGTTTGCAAAATGTTCTGTATCCTTTTGCAAACCTTGGGTTGAACTCCACTTACAGCAACACTATTAATCCAAAATCTTTTTGACGGTACATCAACCTATGATGAGCCAAACATCAATACCACCAAGCCTGCCTCAGCTGTAACAATACTACGCAACTTTAGGAAGGAACACTCAAGGATAACAACAGGCATGTTTTACTGCCTGTGTCTCAATTGCCAATCAAACAAAGCAAGCATGTTGTTAGTGGGCCACTAACTGTACAACAAAGGCTGTGTAGTTTGGGTATTTTCGGCATGGAGGCCAGAGCCAGTGAAGAAAGCAAATAGAATCCTGTCAGGGGAAGGAAAGAAAAGAAAGCGACAGAGTGACAGGGCAAGAGTCCAGAAAGAGTGAATGCTGGACATTGCTTACACTCACTGCAGGGTTTCCGCTGGTAGCATTTCCGCGTGGTGGGCTGGGCCAGCCCCTGAAACTATACCACCACGCTCAGAGGAGAAATAAATTTTAAGAAAATAAATGAAGGAATGACACTCCGCAAGGTGCGCACATGAACAACGCATGTGACAGTCATCCGTGCGTTGGTGTTTGGAAGCGTGTCACCCGTGTGGACTGCTTCAGTCAGCAGGCAGAGTGACTCTGTAGCAAGAGAAGCCATGAGTTTATTAAAGTACTTTAAACGTGAAAAAAAAAAGCAGAAGAGGTATGTTAGCAGTGAGGCATTTATGGTGGTTTTAACCCGCTGGCAATGGGAACAATAAGGAAGAGTCAGCTTAGGCAAAGCGATATGGTTAGGTTTCTATATGCAGAGAAAGGCAAAAGTGATCTGTTGAATCACTGAGGACTTACTTTCACCAGCCACTACGATTATTACTAATTTATGTGCATTATTATGTACCTGGCAAGTTAAGATGACCGAGAATTCACAAAATCAATGACTTAATCCGTCAGCAGCCTCAGACAAACGAAACCAGCCAATGTTTGGATGTTCAAAATAAATTAGGGTTTTCCGGCGGTCTGATTGGGGAAGAGAATTCTAAAAAACTGTAAATTTATAGAAATATTATAACAGAAATAATTGCATCTTTGGTCATTTAAGTTCCATTTATTTCACTGAATACAATTTTATTATATTTTTTTTTTGTAATCAGAGGTGAATTATTGTTCTGTTCTGGCTCTGCAAAATTATGGTCAAAAATGTAAATTGTATAAGAAAAAAAATGGGGGTCAAAAATTTTACCAAAATCTGTTTCAAATTTATTAAAACAACGTAATTTATAAAAGAAAGAGACAAAAATTTGCTATAAAATAATCCAAAAGTTTATGTAAAGTTTCAAATATACAAGAAAAGTCATAATTTTAAGAGAAAATTACAAATGAGGAAAATGTTTTCAAATTTAGATAAATTTACAGAGAAAAGTAAAAAATCTGCAAGGAAATTGTTATAAATTTGGAAAAAAAAAAACCCTCAAACCTCAAGACTGAAGTCATTACTCAAGTTTTTAAGTGGGTGATCTTTGTACCCCTTAACTCAACTAGAAAGTTTTGGTTGTCTGCTTAATTATTAATTTCATAACAATGCTTTTACATGAGTAAATTTCTGGCTGACTATACCCACCTCTGATCATATAATTTAAGCATGCATGAGTACATTACTATTATGAATGTTTTTTCCCTTCTCTTTCCTACTCTTTCTCAATGGAAAAAAGAAACACTAGAATACAAAAAATACACATCCTTCCATCCATCCATCCATCCATCTTGGGGGTGCACGGTGGCGCAGTGGTTAGCACTGCGGCAGCACAGTTTACCCTTGGCCGGGGGATCGTGGGGATCGTGGGATTCGTGGTGTGATCCCAGCCCCCGACCAACAGTGATCTGTGTGAGTTTGCATGTTCTCCCCGTGTTTGCGTGGGTTTACTCCGGGATTTCTCCGTTTCCTCCCACATGCCAAAAACATGCAGGGTAGGTTAATTGGAGACTCGAAAAGTGGCCCTAGTGTGATGTGTGTGTGAATGGTTAAGGGATAGCGCCGTATCGTGGCTCTTCATCCATCCAGGTGGTGGATTGACCCTCAATTTCCCCTCTGGTGATCAATAAAGTATACTAAATCTAAATCTAAAAAAAATCTTCTTCCGCTTAATCCTTTTCGGGGCTGGCATCTTTGGGCAAGAGGCAGGGGTACACCCTGGGACAGATCGCCAGTCCTCACAGGACCAACACAGAGAGACAGACAACCAGTCACTCTCACAGTCATACCTAAGGACAATTTAGAATAACCCAGTTTGATGCCAGGTTACCTAACTTGCATGTTTTGGGCATGTGGGAGAACTGGAGAAATCCCACGCAGACACGGGGGAGAACATGGGAGGAACTCCACACAGATCACTGTTGGTCGGGGGCTGGGATCGAACCCAGGATCCCCCGGCCAAGGGTGAGGTTGCGTGCTGGCCGCAGTGCTAATCACTCTGCTACCGCGCTGCCCAAAAGTAGCACATATTTTTTGTAATTTATATAAACCATGATAAAAAAAAATCATGCAGGACAAAATGTGACACATGGGGCAGATTTACCGAGGCAGTGCAAATTAGCGAGTGCGCAAATTAGACAGAGCGCCTCAGGAGTGGCCAATTTTTGCCAGTGATCTACCAACAACATCAATTATGAACAAAGATGCAGACACTCATTGCAATAATGGACCACCCATCCACCAAGAGCACCCCAAAATTGCGCACAGGCACAGCTGATCAGACGTGGGTCCATCAACACAGGTACAGTCTGTTCGGAGGAGCATAATATATAAAGCTTTTTTAAAAGTTTTCGTTTAAGCACAAACCCCACTAAAATAGTTTATTTTTGTTCATTATATTTCAAAATTTTAGATTTTCATTTAACATGGCGGAACTCTTTTGTTTAATATGGTATAAATGAAGGCATTTGTATCTAATTTAATAAAGGACTACTCATGAATAAATTGATTATTTGACCAATGTGTTTATTTATTAACACTAGAACCATCAAGATGGTCTGATGAGGACTCTGGGGTTTTATTATGTGAATAACTTTGTTTTAACAAAATCCTACAGGTCTCCCAGTTCACAACTGTTAATAAATGCATTGAGTTACAGTATTGCAATTTGGGGGACGTTTCTATGGATCTGTGCACTCTTGTTAATGATCTCATTGTTGTTTTCCTCCTATATTGACTTCTATATTATGACTCCTATATTATGACTCCTATATTATGACTGTCCGGCGCCACATGAGTCGGCTGCCTTTTGCAACAGCGGCTCAATTCTGAGTTTTTTTTCTTTCTTTCTTTACACACTTTATTCATCACGGACACACAGATCGCCCACAAAAGTCTCCCGAGCCGGTGGACAGAGCCACTGTTTACAGCAGAGACGGTACAGCAGGGAACAGGCTGCTTGCACTTAATCGCCACTACGGTTCTAATGGAAAACTCGACGTACCAAGAGAAATAAGGTGAAAATGACATGGTTGTCGGGCTGGGGTTAGACGGCGGACAAGGGAGTATAAGGTACAGACCCACCTTCCCATCCGTTATTATGGGGAATGGTACGCTCTATATTGGGAAAGGCAGATGAGCTAGCGGGCTATCTCCCGCTACGACAGCTGTATACCCGGGAATGCTCCCTCCTTTTGTTTACCGAGTCATGGCTATCTGAACTAGTAGCAGATGCTAACATTGAGCTGGAGGGTTTCCACGCGATACGGGCAGACCGAACACCAGACAGTGGCAAAGCAAGGGGTGGTGGAGTGATGATCTATGTTAATAACAACTGGTGCAGACCGGGACACATCACTGTTAAACACCAGCACTGCAGCAAAGACATTGAGTTGCTAGCTGCTAGCATGCGGCCTACATATCTCCCGAGGGAATACTCACACGTGATCTGCATTGTTATTTATGCAAATCCAAACGGCGAACGCTGGGGACAGCGCGTGACGTCATCCACTCAGTAACTGGCAGGCTGCTGACAGAACACCCAGATGCTCTTCTCCTCATCTCAGGCGATTTCAACCATGTTTCACTATCTCCCATTCTACCCACGTTTACCCAGTATGTCACATGCCACACTAGAGACAATAAAACCACTGAGGCGTACACCTCATTACAACTCCCCCCACTCGGGGAGATCGGATCACAACTTGGTTCATCTCCGGCCGGTGTACAAACCCCTAGTGCACAGACAACCTCCGGGCCATGCCACAGTGGAGTTATGGGTCTGAGGAGGCAATGGACACTCTAAAGGACTGTTTTGAAACCACCGCCTGGAAGCAGCTCTGCAATCCACATGGTGAGGACATCGATGGCCTCACTCACACCATCATGGACTACATCAGCTTCCGTGTGGACAAAACCGTTCCCACCAAGACCATACGGTGTTTGCTCAAACAACAACCCTGGATCAAACCCTGAGATAAAAACACTCTGAGAGAGAAGAAGAGGATCTTCAGGTCGGGGAACAGGGAGATGCTGAAGTCCGTACAGAGGGAGCTGAGGAGAAAGATCAGAGAAGGCAAGGACAGCTTCAGGAAGAGGATGGAGGACAAGCTGCAACACAGCGACATCAGCGGGGTCTGGAGAAATCTTAAAACCATCTCTGGGCTCCAGAATACCTCCCCCCAGGCCACGGGGGGGGCAGGGAGTGGGCGAACAATCTGAATCTGTTTTTTAATAGGTTTGACCAACCGCCTTCCCCCTCAACTGCACAACAACCACTGCTGCCACTGAAGACATCAAGTCCTGCTGCCCACTCCCCACTCCACCATCACCCCCTCACTCCCAACACACAGCCCCCCAACCTGACCCTCACTAAGACCCAGGTGAGGACGGAGCTGAGGAAGATCAAAGCAAGGAAGGCGTCGGGACCGGACGGCATCAGTGCAAAGCTCCTCAAGTCCTGTGCAGACCAGCTGTGTGGGATTGTGGAGTACATCTTCAACCTGAGCCTGAAGCTGGGGAGGGTACCACAGTTGTGGAAAACATCTTGTGTGGTACCTGTACCAAAAACTTCCCACCCCAAAGATCTGAACAGCTACAGACCAGTGGCCCTGACGTCTACATGATGAAGACCCTGGAGAGACTGCTCCTTGCTCACTTCCGCCCCCTGGTGGGTCCAGCGATGGATCCACTCCAGTTCGCCAGCCTCTCCTCCTGAGCGAGCAGCCTCGCTCAGGAGGAGACGAGGAAGACAAGGTAAGTCCAGAGGAGAAATCAGACTGAACATTTAAGTAGTGGCAATCATAATGTGAATAGACAGCACTTAAATAGTGACTGAAGTGATAACATAAGTGATCACAGGTGAGGGCTGGCCTGAACAGGAGAAAGAAGCAAAAACTAATCATTGGATTCAGCTGGTGGAAAATGCAGTGTGAGGGGAGGGGGTGGCTGGCAGCTTGACAGGAAGCAGGGGCACACCCACACGAGGCTGTACAACCCTGACAGCTGCCAACAGTAAAAGGGAACACAGAAAAACCAAAATGAAATGACATCCTAAATAATACATATCAAAAACAGCAGAAATAAGACACAACAGGAAAATTGCAAACAGAACCTAAATACAGGCAACAGATAAAGATCAAAACAGGGAAAATGGAAGGCGGTATGGAACTCACAAGAAATAACAATACGGCAGATAAATATGAATACACAGGAAAGTCATGAAACTGAGTTTGGGGAAAAATCCAAACCCAGTACATGACAGGGAGAGCTGATGGATGGAGAGAAAAACTCCAGATCTGAGTCTAACCTCTGCAGAAAAAAGAAAAAAAGAGTCATTATTGGCTGACATCATCTGTATGTCCACTGCAAGTATAAGGGCTCCTATTGTATCCTATTTTATAGATACAAATTCATGTAGTAAGCTACAGTTAGGCCCAGAAATATTTGGACAGTGACACAATCTTCATGATTTGGGCTCTGCATGCCACCACATTGGATTTGAAATGAAACAACTACAACGGAATTGAAGTGCAGACTTTAAGGTTTAATTCAAGGGGTTGAACAAAAATATATGATTAAACATGTAGGAATTGTAGCTATTTTTATACAAACGCTCCTCATTTCAGGGGCTCAAAAGTAACTGGAAAAATAAACATAACCCTAAGTAAAATGTTACTTTTCAATATTTTGTTGAGAAAAGGAAAGAATTTAAAAATAAAAAAACTATTTATATATTAAAAAAAAACACTTAAATTAAATAAATCCAAATCTAATGCACCCATTATGCAGGCAATGACTGCCTGAAGTCTGAAACCCATGGACATCACTAAACACTGGGTTTCGTCCTTTGTGATGCTTTGCCAGGCCTTTACTGCAACTGTCTTCAGTTGTTGCTTGTTTGTGGGTCTTTCTGCCTTAAGTTTTGTCTTGAGCAAGTGAATGCATGCTCGATTGGGTTGAGATCTGGTGATTGACTCGGCCATTGCAGTATATTTCCACTCGTTGCTTTAAAAAAACTCCTGGGTTGCTTTGCAGTATGTTTTGGATCATTGGTGAAGGCGCCGTCCAATCAACTTTGCTGCATTTGGCTGAATCCGAGCAGAAAGTATATCCCTATACACTTCAGAATTCATCCGGCTGCTTTCTGTCTTTTGTCACATCATCAATAAACACAAGTGACCCAGTGCTATTGGAAGCCATGCATGCCCATGCCATCTCACTGCCTCCACCATGTTTTACAGAAGATGTAGTGCTTTGGATCATGAGCTGTTCCAATTCTTCTCCAAACTTTCTTCTTCCCATCATTCTCTCAGTCTTAGTCTCATCTGTCCAAAGAATGCTGTTCCAGAACTGGGCTGGCTTCTTCAGGTGTTTTTTTGGCAAAGTCAATTCTGGCCTTTCTATTTTTGAGGCTTGATTCATGGTTTGCACCTTGTGGTGAATCCTTTGTATTTACTCTCATAAAGTCTTCTCTTTATGGTAGACTTAAGATACTGATACACCTACTTCCTGGAGAGTGTTCTTCACTTGAATGGATGTTCTGAAGGGTTGTTCTTCACAATGGAAAGGATTCTGTGATCATCCACCACTGTTGTCTTCCGTGGACGTCCAGACCTTTTTTAGTTCCCAAGCTCACCAGTGCACTCTTTTTTTCTCAGAATGTACCAAACTGTTGATTTGGCCACTCCTAACATTTCTGCTATCTCTCTGATGGATTTCTTTTTTTTTCAGCCTCAGGATGGTCTGTTTCACCTCCATTGAGAGCTCCTTTGACCGCATGTTGTGTGTTCACAGCAACAGCTTCCAAATGCAAACACCACACCTGGAATCAACTCCAGACCTTTTAACTGCTTAACTGATGACAGGTTAACGAGGGAAGAGCCCATGCAGCCTTGTTATTTTTATTTTTTTTTTGCAGCCTTCTGAGTCAATTGTCCAATTACTTTTGGTCCCTTGAAAAAGAGGCGGCTACGTATTAAAGAGCTGTAATTCCTAAACCCTTCCTCCAATTTGGATGTGAATACTCTCAAATTACAGCTGAGAGTCTGCACTTTAAGCCCACATTGATTATATAATTGTATCCTGAATATGTTTTCGTAAACAGCTAAAATAACAAAACTTGAGTCACTGTCCAAATATTTTTGGGCCTAACTGTATATACAGTATAAACAAATGAAATTTAAAAAAATGCCGGCTGATGTCCAGTTCAGCATAACACCGATCTCTGTGACACAGTTGATATTCATATAATCTGCTCTTCTGTCATGCCAGATAAAGTCACGGACAGAGAGAAGCTTCTGCCATGTGCCTTGGTTCTTGCAGTGTCTCCTCCTGGTACCAACGATTGCTATCATGTCAGACGCAGATGAATTATAAGATAAGCCTTTATTAGTCCCACAATGGGGAAATTCCAGGATTGCAACAGCACAGGGATAGCAACACTCAGAGCAACAATCAGAAGGCAAGAAAAAACAAGGAACAGCTAGTAAACATATGTACATATTACTATAAAATATATATATATATATATATATATATATATATATATATATATATATATATAGACACACAGTGCGGAGCATTATGGTTGGTGAATGTGCAGCAGAATTAAGACAAGCTTTTTAGGGGGCGTTAAATCCTGATGCATTTAGCAGTAGATTGACAACCACAAATCTTAGTAATTCACCTTGCACCAGTCATTTAAATACTTCCCGCCCTCAAATTTGCGTGCCGTGTTGACATGACAACTCCAACAAATACATAAGCAATGAGGCCAGGTGCACAATTAATATAGTCCACGCCTTTCCATAGCAAATTTTGCCATGTGTCCTTCAGTAATCTCAACAGTAGTTTTTAAAACGGCAAAACAGGGTTTTGCAATGGCGCAGCACGTTAGTAAATCTTCCCTTGATATTTTCTACCTGTTTTGTATACCACCATAGACAGAGAGAGAACCTGAATTAGACAGGGCTCAGAGAGGGGAAAGATGAGACAGACAAGATGAGCCAAGGAGAGGAAAGTGTTCAAGCAGAGGGTCCAGGAGAGGTGTGAGCAGAGGGAGCAGAGAAGGATACACCAGTAAAAAAGGTCCAAACACAGTACATCTGGGTGGGACCCTACCTGGCCCAATATTCCAACATTCAAGCCTTGGTTGTACAATACTTCAAATGGTAAGTTCCATATGCAAAGGTACTGTGCAAAGTAAAAAAAAAAAAAATGAATAGTAGAAAATTGATATATTCCAGTTACAATAGCGTCATCCCCCCCCCCCCCCGGGAAAAATATGTTGCCACCGTGCCAAGGTCTTTAAGCCAGAGGAAACACTGCACTGGCAGGAGCTAAATGAGATATAGCTAATGGCAACCAGTCCTTGATGATTACTGGACTAGCAAGCCATACATTTTAACTTGCTCTCTTGGATAGATCCAAGATGGCGCCGCGGATGGCAGCCACTGGCTTCTGCTCTCTGATGTTTTTGATAATTTTGTGTGTTTTTTTGGACTTCTGCTCTTCCGTCCGAGTCACCTTTTCAAGGGAGGAACTACTTTCACTCAGACTATCTCCCAATGCAACTTCTCCGCCAGTTTCTGCTGCTGATCTGAAGTTTTTTCAGGCGATCTTAGCTGTGGGAGCAGCGGCTATTGGCACTGGCCGGAAACGAAGGCGGCGTGGTAAACGTGCCGGTGCGCTAGTCAGGCTGAAGAAACGAGGATATTGCACGCCGCTCCCATCGATCCATCTGGCGAACGTCCACTCTTTGGCGAACAAAATGGACGAACTGCTGCTCCTGACTCACAAAAACCCGGATTTTAGCAGATCTGGCACCCTGTGTTTCACGGAGTCCTGGCTGAGTGAACACATCCCGGACAGCACGGTTCGCTTGGAGGCATTCCAACTGTTTCGTGCTGATCGCAGCCGAGAACTCTCTGGAAAGACTAAAGGTGGCGGAATCTGCTTCTACATAAACGAAGGTTGGTGTACTGACGTCACAGTGTTGAAGAAGTTTTGTAGCCCTAACCTAGAGTCACTGTTCATAAACTGTAAACCTTTTTATTCACCGCAAGAGTTCTCCTCGTTTATTCTGGTCAGAATTTATATCCCGCCTGCTGCTTGTACAACGGAGGCACTGCAGCACCTTGCTGACCAGATACAAGAGGTGGAGGAAAAACATCCAGACTCTCTGCTTATCATTCTGGGTGATTTCAATAGAGCTAATCTCACAAATAAGCTTCCTAAATACAGACAGCATATTAAATGTCCCACCAGGGACACAAATACACTTGACCACTGTTACACAGTTTTAAGAAACACCTATCATGCCGTCCCCCGTGCAGCTCTGGGTTTTTCTGACCACTGTCTGCTCCATCTTATTCCAACATACAGACAGAAACTAAAAACTTCCAAGTCTATTGTAAGGACTGTGAAGAAATGGACTGAGGAATCAAAGCTGGAGTTACAAGCCTGCTTTGACTGCACAGATTGGAGTGGTTTTGAAGATGCAGCCATTAACCTAAATGAACTCACTGACACTGTGACATCATACATCAGTTTCTGTGAGGACATGTGTGTGCAGACCAAGACCTTCTGCACATACAACAACAATAAACCCTGGTTCACTCCTAAACTCAAGCAGCTACGTGAGACCAAGGAGGAGGCCTACAGGACTGGTGACTGGACTCTGTACAAGCGGGCCAGAAACATGCTGACGAAGGAGACCAGGCTTGCTAAGAGGAGCTACAGTGAGAAGTTACAACAAAACTTCTCAGCCAACAACTCCGCTTCTGTTTGGAGAGGCCTACGAAATATCACCAACTACAGGAGACCATCCCCCCACCCTGTGGAAAACCTCCAGCTGGCTAACGACCTAAACAGCTTTTACTGTAGGTTTGAAAAGAACCTACAGTTCTCACCTCCCACCCACACAAAAGGATTATCTGCAGCCCCAGGAACTCCATCCCTCCTCCACTCTGACCTCCCACCAGCACTAATGATCTGTGAAGAGGAGGTGCGCCGGGTCTTTCAGAGACAAAAGATCAAGAAGGCTGCAGGACCTGATGGTGTGTCTCTGTCCTGCCTGAGAGTCTGCTCCAACGAGTTGGCCCCCATCTTCACCCGGATCTTTAATAGATCACTGGAGCTGTGTGAAGTGCCTTCCTGCTTCAAACGCTCCATCATCATTCCAGTTCCCAAGAAACCCTCTGTTACAGGATTAAACGACTACAGACCTGTTGCCTTGACCTCTGTGGTCATGAAATCCTTGGAGAGATTGGTGCTGAACCACTTGAAGGTCGTCACAGGCCCCCTGATGGACCCACTGCAGTTTGCCTACTGGTCAAACAGGTCAGTGGATGATGCAGTGAATATGGGACTACACTACATCCTGCAACACCTCGACTCCCCAGGGATGTACGCCAGGATCCTGTTTGTCGACTTCAGCTCGGCGTTCAACACCATCATCCCAGGCATTCTTCATCAGAAACTTCTCCAGCTCAAGGCGTCCCCCTCCACCTGCCAGTGGATCTCCAGCTTTCTGACTGACAGGTGGCAACAGGTGAAGCTAGGGAGACTTACATCCAGCTCCCGAAAAATTAGTACTGGCGCCCCCCAAGGGTGTGTCCTTTCCCCACTGCTCTTCTCCCTCTACTCCAACGACTGCACCTCAGAGGACCCTTCGGTGAAGCTCCTGAAGTTTGTGGACAACACCAGTCATCGGTTTGATCCGGGATGGTGATGAGTCTGCATACAGGCGGGAGGTGGAGCAGCTGATCCTCTGGTGCAGCCAGAACCATCTTGAACTTAACCCAGCCAAAACGGTGGAGATGACTGTGGATTTCAGGCGACACCCTCCTTCATTCCCCCCACTCACCATCCTCAACAGCACAGTGTCCACTGTGGACTCCTTCAAGTTTCTGGGTACCACAATCTCCCGGAACCTGAAGTGGTCCTCCCATATAGACACTGTCCGGAAAAAGGCCCAGCAGAGGTTGTTTTTTCTGCGTCAGCTCAAGAAGTTTGAAATGCCTTAGGAGCTGCTGGTTGTTTTCTACACCACCATCATCCAATCTGTCCTCTGCTTTTCCATTACTGTCTGGTTTGGATCTGCCACTAAACAGGACAAGACCAGACTGCAGCAGATCATTAAGTTTGCGGAGAGGATCACTGATACCGACCTACCCTCCACTGAGAACTTATATCGGTCCATAACCAGGAAACGGGCGGGAAACATCTGTGCTGACCCGTCACACCCCGACCACAAACTGTTTGAACTTCTATCTTCTGGTCGACGTTACAGACCACTGAAGGTCAAATCCACCCATCACAGGAACAGTTTCTTTCCTCAAGCCATCACTCTGATGAACTCCTAACATTCACCTAGTCCTACCTGTTGCTGTACTCATGACTTTTCATCCATTATTACATTGCACATAACTCTCACACTGCTTTTTACTTCATTCACATTATATCACTGAATCTGAGTTCACATTGAAATACTGTATGACTGTATATTTTTTAATATATCTCTGCAAGTGTGGATAGTCTGAGTAAATAATTGCATATATTCCTGTATATATTTGCATCCTTTTATAGAAACATGGACAGACTGTAATTTACTGTACATACTCTGTTGTCATTGAATCCTTATTTCAGAATCAGAATCAGAATCAGAATCAACTTTATTGCCAAGTATGTTTACACATACAAGGAATTTTACTTATCACTAAGGTGCGCTCGTTATCTAAGCGCTCCCTAATGACGCGGCAGCCATACAAGGCGCCTCATACAAATCATTTAAATCTTATTTAAATCTTACACCTGAACAACGAGAGCAAGTTTTTAGCCAAAGTCAAATTCCTTGTATGTGTTGTGCATACTTGGCCAATAAAGCTGATTCTGATTCTGATTCTGATGTTTTGGTTACTTCCAAAATAGACAAAGACTTCTGATATTGTCAGCTTTTTATCCACCAGCTTGTAGACAAATGCACATGGCTCACACTGTCTAAGTACAACCCCATGGAGCACAAACAGGCATGATTCTGTCATGGGAATCACTGCAAAAAAAATCATTGACCACAAATGCTGGATAAAGGAAAGAAGAAGCCACACGATCCAGAAATACCACTGTCTTCTCTGTGGTCAGATAAATCAAAATTTGAAATAATTTTTGGAAATCATGGACGCCGCATCCTCTGAACTAAAAAGGAGAGGGACAATTTGGCTTGATATCAGTGCTTAGTTCAAAAGCCTACATCTCTGACGGTATGGGGGTGCATTAGTGTCTATGAAACCAGAAACTTGCACATCTGTAAAGGATCCATGAATGCTGAAAGGTTTAAATATGTTTTAGACCAGGGATGTCCAATCATGTGCCATGGAGGGCCAAGACCCTGCAGCCTTTACCTCCAACCAGTGTCTTCAACAGCAGATTCCACTGAATTTCTTCCCACTGATTGCTGATTAAGTGAAAACACCTACTGAAGAGACTGTGTAGAAGAGAAAACCTGCAGGGTTTTGGCCCTCCATGGCACATGATTGGACACCCCTGTTTTTAGACCAACTTATGCTCTCATCAAGATGTCTTTTTCAGGGAAGGCCTTGTTTATTTCAGCAAGATAGTGTTAACTCAAATACTGTATGTATCACAACAGCATGACTTTGTAAAGGAAGACTGACCGTCCACATAAATAATAATACCCCCCCCCCCAAAAAAAAACCCTCATCACCAATCATTTATTTTCATTAAATTGATTTCTTACCATTTTGAATTCGACATCATTGCTGACATTTAAAAAGAAAGGGAAAAAAAGTAAAACTAATGGTGTCCAAGTAATGTCAGGGAAAATTACTTTATCTTGTCACTAAACAAGTACAGTGAGGATTCCAGGACACATTAGGTAGACTATTTTTAGCCATGCAGAAACATTTAAAAGGCTTGTGTCAGTCTAAGTAATGGATGCAAATCTACCACAATCCAGTGATTAATTTATTTTCCTTTTTCAGATAATCCACTAGCCTTGGCAGACCTTAACAACATTTGGCAACAATGGGAAAATCTTAAAAATCTTTGGACACATTTGAAAAGGATTCCTCTAAAGTGTGAGAACATCAGTTTCTGCCTGAGATTTGTCAACATTAAATGTGAGGCACATCGCACACTGGCTCGAGTATCTTAGGTAGTGATGACAACAGGGATACAGCATGTTTTTGCTTCGTGTTTGAAATTACTGGAAATGTCTGGCAGAGACAGTACATTTAATTTAATTCAGCAGAGTGATGGTGTAATTACCTATGTTAAGGAGTTTTTTGCTGGTTCGGTCGGTTTGTCCCAATGTTATTTAGTGACAGGGTCATGATTGCCAATGAAAATAATGAATACATTTACAGAGAATTATTAAAATTTGAATCTTGGACCAATTTTGTGCCAGTATAAATGCCAATCCTTTGACTGTGACCTTGAACATAACCTGAATGTAGGCCCACCTGAGGATCATTGTACAAGTTTAGTGAGCATCCAGGCAATGGTCAAGGACAATGGACCTCTTGCACAATTTAGAGTAATGTAGTTTGGCGTTCCCGTCCTCCTGTTGAAGACACTGTTATTTAGGCGAGCTTTTAATTGACTGGTGGCCTGGTTTTATTATTTATTCCATTATTTTAATTGCATGTTTTAATGTTTATTTTATGCTTAAATTGCTGTGTTAGTTTCCCTGTTTTATATTACTTTGCATTTTTATTGCTAAAGCACTTTGTGATCTTTATCTGTGAAAAGCATTACACCAGTTCTTCTTCTTCTTCTCCTGCAGTCCCGGTTCTGCTTCCATTATATTTTCCCATTCCCTGGTGCTTTCTCATCATCCATCCATCCATCTTCTACCGCTTTTCCGGAGGTCCGGGTCGCGGAGGCAGCAGTTCAAGCAGAGAAGCCCAGACTTCCCTCTCCCCAGCCACCTGCTCCAGCTCTTCAGAGGGGATACCAAGGCCCCCTCATGGATCGTCACCTTATTGTGGTGGGGGGGTTTGCGTGCCCCAGTGATCCCAGGAGCTATGTTGTCCGGGGCAATTTGCCTCTGATAGGGTCTCCCAAGACAAACTGGTCCTGGGTGAAGGGCCAGACGAAGAACGATCCAACAGACTCTCATGATAAATTGTATATCAAGGATTCAGTGTACCCCGCCCGGTATGGGGTTACCGGGGCCCCACCCTGGAGCCAGGCCTGGGGGAGGGGCTCGAAGGCTAGCGTCTGGTGGCCGGGTTTCCACCCATGGGACCCGGCCGGGCTCAGCCCGAAGGAGTTACATGGGTCCGCCCTCCAGTAGGTTCACCACCTGCAGGAGGGATCATGGAAGTCCGGTGCTATGTGGATTAGGTGGCAGTCAAAGGCGGAGACCTTGGCGGACTGATCCCAAGCTTTCTCATCAATCAATTAATTTTACCAGTTTCACTTATCATTGTACATACTGGAAATAGTATACAGGCAGATCGTTTTTTTCTTTATAAAGTCTGTGTTTCACATTTTGATTGTTTTTGTAACCATAACGAGCTGTTCAATAGTTGTTTTTTTTTGTTTGTTTGTTTTTTTGGACTTATTTTGTACCCGTAGGTAGATTTGTTCTGCAGTCCGGTGACAAGCCACCAGCTGCCGGTCGCTGCGTGCGCAAGTGCCCCTTAACTCCCTAACCTGCATGTTTTTAGCATGTGGGAGGAAACCGGAGAAATCCCGGAGTAAACCCACGCAAACACGGGGAGAACATGCAACCTCCACACAGATCACTGTTGGCCGGGGGCAGGGATCGAACCCACGATCTCACCATCCCCGCGATCCCCCGGCCGAGGGTAAACTGTGCTGCCGTGGTGCTAACCACTGCGCCACCGTGCAGTTCCCCAGTTAACTTAGCAACTAGCAGCTATCATATTCGTTTATGTCTGTGCCAGTCCAAATACCACTGCATGTGCTGTAATAGACCTGTGGAATGGACATGTATTGTGCAAAGCTCATTCACATTCATTGTTACTAGGAGTGAGTCAAAGTTTATTACGAGAATAAATAACACACTAGCAACTGGAAGCTAACTAGGCTAATATCAATAACAGTAATGGTAACATCAATAACCAAGGGATTCTGCATATATAAAGTAATATTAAAAGAAGTCAGGTAACAACTGGGATTTGGACATGTGTTTCAGTGAGTTTTATTGTACTTTTCCCACATTTTGACAGCTCCCACAGGACTTTTTGTGACATATTTTGGTCAAATTGCCTTTAATCATTTAATAATTGCAGCATCATTGTGATGCAGCATCATCTTTTGTAGCCTTCCTCTGAATGGCTCATTTCAGTGCATGTCTCTTAAAATTCATAGCTCCGAGCACGGATAGTGAGCCTGAGATAACTAATATACAGTAAATTTGTCTCAAAGAATTAATAAAATAGTGCAGCCTGTCCAACAGCCTCTCCCCACTGAGGCAAGCTCGAATGCTGTTAGACTGACTGATACTACTGCTAGCCAAGCTAATGCTAGTAGTTCAATGTAGCATCACGGTGAAAATAATACAAAATAAGCCAGAATGATGCAAGACACATTATCAAGTGTGGAATAGTGAACTAAAGTGAAACATGGGATGCCTATTAGGGTGACTGAAATTTAATGAAAAATAACAATATAAACTCTGCTTGTTAACCCTTAGATGCATGACCAACCAATTCCTACACTCTTCCATGAGTGTGGTCAAAATTAGAATGAGTGCGTTTTATGCTGTAAACTTCAGAAATTTCTTTCATTTTGGTTAAAGATGATTATTTTTATTATATTTTGAGTGATTATTATTATTATTATTTTAAATTATATTTTGGTCAACAAAAGAATTATTTCATGTTTGACATGTTCATTTATTACTTTTTATTAACATTTTATCACAGAAAGGTAAAAAAGGTAAACAATCAGAAAGGAAAAAAAGGTAAAGTCAAAGTCAAAGTGTCTTTATTGTCATTCCATTGCTAATAAATAATGCAACGAAATTGAGATACTGCTCCCTAAAAACAAACTATCACACTCACAGTTCACTCATGCATTTAACATTCTTATAATTACAACAATAAATAATGCTTGAAACAATATTACCTAAAAGTTGAATACAATGTGTACACAGCAATAATGAAAACATACTGAGCGATAAATAGGTGAAGGTGTGAGGGTTTGTGAGCTCACTGTGAGCAGCTGTTACACAGTATCCTTTTCTGGCTGTGAGCACTGCACACAGGGTCATTGCATTTCCAACAACAATTGCTGACTTTGCGGTCTTGTTTTCTTGTGCACATCTTACACCTCTTCCTCTTCTGTTGGCCCTGTGTGTTTCCCTCGTGTGGCTGGATTGCAGCTTTTATCACCCCACACCTTTCCATTGCTGCAGTGATGTAGGTTGGTAGGCGTGGGTTACCTTCCAGTCAAATTCTCATATAAGGCATCACAAGCTCATGTGAGAGCTCTGCAAGAAAGCGCCGCTGGGCGTTTGTGATACCTGCACAGAATTCAGGGTGCTGAGCCTTGAAAAAGGAGTAGGCATTCAGGGTGGCAACATCAATCACATTGTACTACAGCACCATGGGCCACCTCTGCGTTTGGCGTTTACAGGTGTAGGTGCCAACCATCTGGTCCACAATATCTACACCTCCTTTCGTCTGGTTGTAGAAGTGGATCACTTCTGTTTTTGTTTTTTTGTTTTTCTGGGTGTTTTCATCCACCATTTTGCTGTGGTGCATTGTGCTGAGGAGTAGAACAGCCTTCCCCTTTTTTCCGACATAGCTGACCATGGTCATGCTGCCATTGAACCCAAATTCAGTGCTGAAGAGCTCCCTGGTCTTGGAAGCCTTCATCACAGGACGGATGTCTGGCTTGTTTTGTCAGACCCTCCTCCAGGAGATGCTCTGCAAGAGGCACACTGGTGAAAAAGTTGTCTGTGGTGATGTTGCGACCTGTGTGTCTGAGTCCACTGCACAACTGACTGACAATGTTAAGACCCAGATTCTTACTGGCTCCTTCCCCTGGTTGTCTCCCAGTGTACACAATCCCATCAATTGCGTA
The DNA here is from genome assembly GCA_020510985.1 of Pholidichthys leucotaenia. Lineage (NCBI taxonomy): Eukaryota > Metazoa > Chordata > Actinopteri > Cichliformes > Pholidichthyidae > Pholidichthys > Pholidichthys leucotaenia. The sequence goes on from CM035846.1 coordinate 304,364,386, forward strand.
GGGGGGTTTTGCATCACAAGCCCAGAAGATCTTTATACCGTACTTCGCGGGCTTGCGCTTCATATATTGCATAAACTTGGTCTTCCCTCTGAATGGCACAAGTTGTTCGTCTACTGTGATACAATCATTGGGGATGAATCTCTGCCTGCAGTTGACCAGGAACAGGTCCCATATGTAGCGGAAGGGTGCCAAGTGGTCTGTTTCCAGTTGGGTGGCTCTGGTCCTCTTGTCATCAAAGCGCCAGAATGGGCGAATATCTTCAAATCGTCCAACTGACATAGTGGCCTTGTACATGGGGTTATATAGAGGACTCCCAAAGAGTTCACGGATTGATACATCCCAGTTCTTCTCACTTCCTGCAAGAATGGTCAATCCAATGAAGGCCATGAGTTCATCTTTGCTGACCTTTTTCCACTCCTTTCCTCTACCTGCAGCTACTCTTTGTCCCTCCATATTTGTGCATCTCAGCACCTCTTCTATTATATTATCAGTGATAAACAACCTCTATGCATCTTTTGGTGAGATGGTGGTAAGCCCAGGTGCTGGTCCTGGCTGGCTTCTCACAATATTGTGCTTTGGTGTTCTGCCCTGGCTGAGAGGTAACTCTGCGCAGTAAGAGCCCTTGCGGCTCATTCTGTTGGACACGATAGGCCCATCCATTTCCTCTTCCTCTTCGGAGGCCTCGTCAGAAGACTCTTCTGTGTCTGACTGATATTGTTCTTGGGGGGGGGGGGTGATTTCTCGGTGGCCTCCCTACTCCTTCCTGCTATATTACCGTAATCTCTCCCATCTCAATACCTATTGTCTTCATCTGTTTACCCTCTCTGTTTACCCTCAGCATCCAGTCTGTGATGTTAATTGCAGTGTCTACAGTGTTACTTATAACCGTGGTGAAATTCCAAGGGGACAGCTTTGAGAAATGCTTAGGGTCATTTTTGACCCCACATATGGAATAGTGTGGTACTGATACAAAAATGCAATTACTTAAAAAATATAACAAATAGATACAAATCCAAATGGCCTCATGTCAAAGACATCCTATTTGAGGAATACATGGAAGATTAAATGATAAAAAATTAAAATTACCAAGATATTGCAAAAAAAACAAACAAAATGCAGGGGTCATTGTTACCCCACTTATGCATCTAATTAAGACAACTCCCTAGCAGCACTGTTAGCACTGAAGGTAATGCCACTGATGACAGACAACTAGGCTGGCCAATAATAGAGCAGTGGGCAGGTATCAAGGCTGGGCTTCCCATTTTGTGACATACAGGACAAAGATCTGGAAGAATTACATCAGGTGCTCAAAGACAGAATTGATATAAAGGCTGAGAAGTGAGCATTTTGATGTTTTCTCAGTAATCATGTGACCAACAGACATTTCAAAAGGTTAAAACCTACAAAAACACAATATTTCTGTGAACTGGACCTTAAAAGATAGTGTAGCTCTTAGAAATTCACCAAAAGGTTTTAAACATATGACTTGTGAATTGCAGAACAAAGAGTATCACTAAAATGAACAAAGAGCGTCACAAAAATCTTCTTCTTCTTCTTCTGATCATCTGCCTCCATCTCACCCTATCCCTTTCATCTTCCTCTGTAACATTAACCCTCTCCATGTCCTCCTTCACTACATCCACGAATCTTCTCTGTGATCTTCCTCTTTTCCTCCTGCCTGGCAGATCCCTCTTCAACATCCTTTGTCCAATATATCCACTATCCCTGTCTAAATCATTTCAGCCTTGCCTTTCTTACTTTGTCTCCAAACCACTCAACCTGAGCTGTTCCTCTGATATACTCATTTCCAATCATGTTCCTCCTTGTCAATCCCAGTGAGAATCATAGCATTTTCAGCTCTGCCACCTCTAGTTTCGCCTCCTGTCTTTTTGTCAGTGCCACTGTCTCCAAACCATACATCATAGCAGGTCTCGTTAGTCTTGTAAATCTTCCCTTTCACTCTAGCTGCTATCTTTCTGTCACAAATCACCCCTGACACTTGTCTCCACCCACTCCACCCTGCCGGTACTCTCTTCTTCACCTCTCTTATGCATTTTCCATTGCTTTGGATGGTTGACCCCAGGTATTTAAACTCATCTACCTTCACTTCCTCTACTCCATGCATTTTCAATGTCACCAAAACCTGAGTTTCTAAAAGTTCCTTACAGTACCTTAAAATGTGAGAATCCCATTGGGCACTTATGGCTGTACTAGGATTAAGTGGGATTAAGTAATTGTGGGCAGAAGTGGCTCAGGAAGTAGAGCAGATTGTCCAATAACCAGAGGGTTGGCGGTTTGAATCCCATTCTCCCCAGCCATCCTGCCGTTGTGTCCCTGAGCAAGACACTTTACCCACCTTGCCTCCACTGTCCATGATACTGGGTATGAATGTGTATAAATGTTCGGTAGTGGTCGGAGAGGCCGTTGGCACAGACTGGCAGCCACGTTTCTGTCAGTCTGTGGCTACAGTAGTAGCTTACCACTATCAATGTCTGTCTGGAGTGACTGAATAATGCAGTCACTGTAAACACTCTGAGATGTCACTTGACATGTAAAGCGCCATATAAATCTAATCCATTATTATTACCTCTGCCAAGGGAGGAGGTAATGTTTTTAGTGACAGAAAGATAACGGATTTTGATGAAATTTTCAGGAAAGGTGTGTAATGTCACGGGGAACAGACAATTAGATTGTGGTGATAATCTGTGCGTACATACCTCCACCAAGGGCTTTGTTTGTATTTGTGCAGCAGGATTACACAAAAACTACTGGATGGATTTGGATGAAATTTTCCCCAGAGGTGGTTCTTGGGCTACAGAGGAAGCCATTACATTTTGGTGATGATCTGAGAATGCATACCTCCACCAAGGCCCTTATCTTCTCACAGAGTGTTAGCAACAATACTCCAAAACTACCGGACGGATTTGGATGAAATTTTCACCAGAAGTGGCTCTAGGCCTACACACAAACCCATTACATTTTGGGGGTGATCCATGAGGGACAGAAGGAGCCTTGGTGGAGGTATGCGCTCTCTGAGTGCTTTTTCTAGTTATTATTATTATAAGTATTGAATTACCTTAATGCTAATTAATGTTTTGTAGCACACAACATTCATGTCAAAAATCAAAGTCCACTGTCTATCGTGGTCATTCCCCTTAGATGCATAAGAGGGGTAACAATGACCCCAGCGGTTGTTTTTTTTGCAATATCTTTGTAATTTTAATTTTTTATCATTTAATCTTCCATGTATTCCTCAAATAGGTTGTGTTTGACATGAGGCTATTTGGATTTGTATCTAATTGTTATATTTTTTAAGTAATTGCATTTTTTGTATCAGTACCACACTTTTCCATATGTGGGGTCAAAAATGACCAGAAGCTTTTCCTCAGCTGTCCCCTTTTGAATCTCACCACGGTTATCAGTAACACTGTAGACGCTGCAATTAGCATCTCAGACTGGATGTCGAGGGTAAACAGAGAGGGTAAACAGATGAGGACAATAGGCTTTTTTAGATGCATATGTGGGGTCAAAAATGACCCCAAGCTTCTCCCAAGTTGTCCCCTTTTCAATTTCACCACGGTTATCAGTAACACTGTAGACGCTGCAATTTGCATCTCAGACTGGATGCGGAGCGTAAACGGAGAGGGTAAACAGATGAGGACAATACAGTGTATACAGTGAGGACAATGTAGGTATTGTTAGATGCAGGGGTCAAAAATGCCCGAGCGGTTGGCTTTTTTTGCAATATCTTTGTAATTTTAATTTTTTATCATTTAATCTTCCATGTATTCCTCAAATAGGTTGTCTTTGACATGAGGCCATTTGGATTTGTATCTAATTGTTATATTTTTTAATTGCATTTTTTGTATCAGTACCACACTTTTCCATATGTGGGGTCAAAAATGACCCCAAGCTGTCCCCTTCTTTTGTTGACCAAAATATAATTTAAAATAATAATAATAATAATAATAATAATAATAATAATCACCCAAAATATAATAAAAATAATCATATTTAACCAAAATGAAAGAAATTTCTTAAGTTTACAGCATAAAACACACACATTCTAGTTGGGGTCATTTTGGCCACACTCATGGAAGAGTGTTGGAATTGGTTGGTCATGCATCTAAGGGTTAAAATGTATGTGATGAAAGTTAAGTGCAAACACTGTCTTTCACTTCTAAACTTGTGTGTCTTTTTGCTGCAATAAAAATCACATCTGTTGTAGGCTGAATGGAAAAAAATCTTACCTCAAGCACTCAGCAGTGAAAAATTTACTCTTGGCCAAATACAGCATTGGTCATGATTACAACACACCCTCCCTCAATTAACAGTTTCAAAGAGCTGGGTCAGACTGATATCTGGATGGAGCAGTATGTTCCTTCTGTGCTGGCCTTCACGGGCAGATGATAGAATAGGGGAAACTTCTGTGTTTGTTGCCAGACTGCTTGGATTTCTTTTAAAATTTTTTTTACTCTTACCTCACATGACTGGATGCAATGGATGTCTTGTGGGTCAGGGTACCACTTCATCAGGCCCGTACAGACTATGGTCTGAGAAAAAAGCACACCAGCATGGTTAAATTATTGAGACACGGGAAATTGATAAGCTTTTTATTTTTCCATGCAAAACAATAAAAAAACCTCTGACATTATTTGTGTGTGACAGGGTAAGCTTTGGATTCTTATTTTTGTTCCTGGACTCTACTAGACAAGCACTGCAATACTCAAAATAATTATTTAACTCATATTACACTTCGGTACTCACATTCAGTCCGCCCACTGTCTCAAATAAGCCATTTTAGCCAACCCCATCACCTAATGAATGAATTAATTCAAAACTGCTTTGTAAAGCCCAGAGTTAAGGTGCCTAAGGCCACTGGTGGTTTCAAACTGACATTCAAATGTTTGAATTATTCAACATTTTGATTCAACATACAATACTTCAATCTAATTATAATATGGCACACCCTTTAATTTTCATAGCTAATAACTCTTTCATGTAATTCAATTAAATTCAAAGTTAGGGTGACCAAAGTTTGATGACTCAGTTTTATTTTTTTCTCAAGTTAGAGTTCAGATGAACATGTTGTGTGACCTTGACCTTTTAACCCCAAAACTACAGCAACAGGTGATGGTCCCAAGGCCAACCAGTGTACCAAATAAAATGACTTTGGATCAAAACTGATCATTTTAAGCATTTATGACCCTGTGACCTTCACAGTTGGACCCCAAAAACACAGCTACAGGTGCTAGAACCAAGGCCAACCTGTATACCTACTTTGGTGACCCTCACTTCACTTTTTTTTGTTCTTGTGTTACAGTATGACAATATTACCAATATGACTTTGGATCTTCTGACCCAGCAACCATAGTCATAGGTGATGGGCCCAAGGTCAACCTGTGTACCAACTTTAATGACTTCTTTTGGCTGCTCCCTTTAGGGGTGGCCACAGTGGATCATCTCCTACATCTCATCTCTACCCCTTGCATCCTCTTCTCTCCCACCAACCCTCTCCATGTCCCCCTTCACTACATTCCATGAATCTTCTCTGTGGTCTTCCTCTTGTCCTCTTACCTAGTAGCTTTAACTTCAACGTCCTTTGTCCAATATATCCACTATCGCTCCTCTGCACATGTCCAAACCCTCTCAGCCTTGACTCTCTTACTTTGTCTCCAATCCGCTCGACCTGAGCTGTCCCTCTGATATACCGTATTTTTCGGACTATAAGGCGCACTTAAAATCCTTTAATTTTCTCAAAAATCGACAGTGCGCCTTATAATCCGGTGCGCCTTAGGTATTAATTCTGGTTGTGCTTACTGACCTCAAACCGATTTTATGTGGTACCCGGCGCTCAAAAATCTGTCAAAATGTTTTAGTACGACTTTGGTAAGCTACGAAGCTTGATGGATTGTCGGAGCATTACGGCTACCGTAGTCAGGAGCCTCGCGGAGTAATATGTGCTTCAACATAATGGCCAGATGGCTTTTTCCACAAATCTCCGTCCCTATTGATCTGCAACTCCATGCCCATCTCACCGTTACTGTCAAAACCCAAGTGAAGCAAACTAATTTGGAGCTTGCCATCATTCCGGGTGGATTAACCAAAGAACTCCAACCACTAGATATTGGTGTCAACAGGTCGTTCAAAGTTAAACTGCGAGCGAGTTACGCCACTATCTGCCAATGGATCGTGGATGCCTGGGCTAAGGTATCAGTCTCAAGTGTCGTTCGAGCTTTCACGAAGGCCGGAATCATCACTAAACAGCTAAATAACAGCAACGAGACTGACTCGGATAATGACGAGAGGGATCCGGGCATGCTTGATGCCGAAATCGCCCAACTGTTAAACTCAGCTATGTTTACATGGACACAAGTAACCGGATTAAAAGCCTGATCGGAATAAAAATGCTTCATGTAAACATGGCAATCTGAATATTCTAACCCGATCACGCTCATTCGGATCAAAATTTCATTCCGATTGAGAGGGGTGGGTTATGCCAATTGTTAATCCGAATGGTGCGCATGAAAACATTTATTCTGAACGTAGGGCAGAAAATATGTTTACTGCGCATGTCTGAACACCAGCCGCACGTCAATGTGACGTATTACCACCTTAGCGGCAGCTAGCGGAAAACATAGCGGGAGTAAAACAAAACTGGTCTGTATCGTCCTGCTGTCTCCCTCTGTTCGTCATATGCAGAAGTATGTACTTGTAGCTTCATTACGGAGACCAGCAGAAGCAGAAGTACAGTCTGAATAACACAATACAGGTCCATCTTGACACGAAGCAGGGCTTGCTAACACCAGAAGCTGCAAGGCTGCAAGCTCCCTTCTCTCCAGGATCTGTACATCTCCAGGACCCGGAGGCATGCTGGCCGGATCATAGCCGATCCCTCACACCCTGGTCACGTACTGTTTGCCCCCCTCCCCTCTGGTAGAAGACTTCGGTCCATCCAGACTAAAACCTCCCGTCACATGAACAGCTTCTTCCCCTCTGCCGTTAGACTGCTGAACACTAAGTGACTCTCGTGCACCATGTACAGCAGCTCAACCAGACTCATGTCAATCATCACTGTTTTCTTCCTGCATTACCGACTGCACTATATAGTTCTCCACAGTATCTGCTGCTGGCTAATATATATTTTAACTGTTGACCAGTATCACTTAATCTTATCCTACACTTTATTACATGTATAGTTTATTTCTCTTATCTTATCATGTTTAATGTTGCAGCATTGTACCGAGACAAATTCCTAGTTTGTGTACTACATGAACAATGGCAATAAACCTGATTCTGATTCTGATTCTGATTCTGATTCAGAAGTTGCTTCTTCTTCTACTATTTTTGGAATGTCGAAATGTCGACATGTGCATGTCAAAATGATTTATTCCATTCAAACGACTTAATGCGCCTTATAATCCGGTGCGCCTTATAGTCCGAAAAATATGGTACTCATTTCTAATCCTGTCCCTCCTAGTCACTCCCAATGAGAATCTCAGCATCTTCAGTTCTGCCACCTCCAGCTCCACCTCCTGCCTTTTTGTCAGTGCCACCGTCTCCAAACCATACATCATAGCAGGTCTCACTACCATCTTGTAAATCTTCCCTTTAACTCTAGCTGCTACCCTTCTGTCACAAATCACCCCTGACACTCATCTCCACCCAGTCCACTCTGCCTGCACACTTTTCTTCACCTCTCATGTACAACTGTTCATTGCTTTGGATGGTTGACCCTAGGTATTGTGGCAACTATTGATCAAAAACCCAAAATTCAAAAGGGCTGCAGCAGGCTAATCAATGGTGTAAAATTGATGATGCGCACTCCAATAAACCAACAGTCATACCTCTGAGTCTGCTTCCTTTTATTCCAATCTCACTTACTTTCTACCAGTTACAAAAGAAATGGCAAAATAAGTCAAAGTGCAAAGTAACTAAGGAAACAAAACTACCAAAAAACTAAGAAAACTATCAGCTACGAGATCAACAGAAGATTTTTCACCCATGCTCACAATGCTGCCATACTCGTGCCACATGAAGTGAGCAGGTGAATCCACTAATTAATAATGAAAACCACACCCACAGTGAGACACCATTCAACACTCTACCGATCAAGAGTGTAAACATAAACTAATCTCCATATGTGAGTGGCTTACTTATTTGGCTCCTACACCAGGTATTTAAACTCATCGACAGTACCGCTTCACTACCTCTACTCCATGCTTCTTTACAGTTTATGCCTGCCTCCCTCTCATTTAAATACACGTATTCTGTTTTGCTTAGTGATGTTGTGCTCGACACCACCCACTCGACACTGATTCGAGCAATATAAAGCGGAAGTGTCATGAGCAGTGCATTGAGCTCTGTTTCAGCACGCCCACAGTCACATGACCGTAGCAAGCGAGGCCTCGTTATGTTGGTCACATCATGCGACTTGAGGGCTCGTGGGAAGTTTGAGAGGGTTGGGCATTTGAATATATGTCAGGGAGAGTATTACACAAGTTAGACTTAGGGTTAGGTTCAGTAACATTAAACAAAAACACATCTCATTTACTAAATATTACAAAGAGAGACACACTCATTCACACAAACACTAGACAATAGATAGATAGATAGATAGATAGATAGATAGATAGACAGAAGAGTTATTTGTGTGGTTGAGTGTATTTTTTTTGAGTGTAAGGTGTGATTTTGTGAGTGAGTGAGTGAGTGAGTGAGTGAGTGAGTGAGTGAGTGAGTGAGTGAGTGTAAGTATAGTAAAGGAGGAACATGGACGACAACCTCATTGTTGGGCCCACGATTTAAAACATTAGGTTTGGCAATGAAACACGTGCACAAGAGGCCATGTCAAAATTGACTGCTGAATGCACTGCAACCATGAGGATGGAGAGGACAATGCCGTCAACATAACAGGTAACCATTTATTATTCCATATTATTATTGTGTTTTCCAAACCTCTCTAGCCACATGTATTAAAATGTTCTCAACTCCATCAGTCAGCAGCAGAGGAAGAACCTGGGCCTTCACCAGAAGACAACTTGTGGGACCTTTTGGATAGCAGAGTTGGTTTGTATTATGTTATTACTTCAAGCATCATTTTCTTAGTATAAAAGATTGCTAATTATATATTTTTTGTTTTCTTTAGGTGAAACACAGCACTCTCAAAGTGAAACAGCAGATGCCAGAGTGGAAGTTCAGTGTTATTTGTCTGAGCCCTACCACTCCAGGGGAGAAGACCCACTCTGTTAGTGGGCAACACGCAAAACCAGATAACCAAACCTTTACAAGATGGCAAATAAGTATCTCCACATGCCAGCAACATCAGTGCTATGTGAGAGGGTGTTTTCCAAAGCTGGAGGGGTAGTAAGCCACAAGAGGAGCAGACTGAAACCACACACTGTTGAAATGCTTCTTTTTTCAATAAAAATCTTTAAACACTCCCCATTTAATAACACTCCCCAGTTGCAGAAGCACCAGCAAGTTCTCCGATGTTCCACAACATAGATTTTCCATCTCCCTCTACGTATTATATATATATGTATATATATATATATATACATATATATATATATATATATATACATATATATATATATATATATATATATATATATATATATATACATATATATATATCAGAAGTTTCATTCACTGAAAATTGTCCTTCGACAGAATTTTTCCAGCAATGACTAAAAATTCTGAAAGCCGTCTATCCTTTGACAGATTACATGGAGGGTGATCTAATTAAAGCAAATTAAAATGATAAATAACAGATTGACAAAATTTTTACAAACCTGTCTGAGAAAATGACAAATGACAAAAAAGTGTAGAGCAGCCTCTGAAAGTCTCTTGATATGCCAGATCTGCCTTGCCCTTATGTGCTCCTTTTGTTGTTACGCTTATTTACTTTTTTCTCCAACATTGTTGTTACGCTTTTATATCTATTGGAATTAGTTTTCTTTTGTTTTGTTTTGTATTGTTTGTTCCTGCCATCCAATTTTGAACAGACCTCGGATGGCCAAATGCTCAAAAAAATGTAGAGAATTTTCAGGTCTTCCACTCAGATGCAGGTCTGACACTGAGTCAGCAGATGGCACTCTTTATTAAATGTTTCATAACACTGTCGATTATGAAGCAATTGTCTCAAAGTTGTTCACTGTTTTATAAGGCCTCAGTTTCACCATCACTAGTTTTGCTTCTACTAACTTTCATTCCTCTTCTCTCCAGTGCATACCTCCTCCTCTCCAGGTTCTCTTCCACCTGCTCCTTAAGGTAGATTCACACTACAGTGTTTGGACCAACCTTTACTGATGTTTTGGCAAATGTCTGGCTCTGCTGGCAAAAGTTAATGATGGTTGGTGTTTGTTGGCAAACGCTGGCGAAAGTTGTGTTCTTTGAAAATATTCAGCATGCTGAAAATTTGCCGACGTTTGAAAATACACATTGGTGAAAGTTGTGCTCAGCTTGTAAAAGTTCTTGAGCGCTGGGCCAAGTTATGTAGAGTTCACCTAAGTCAGCCTAAGTTAAAGCTGGGATCACACTATAGCTCTGGGACCGACTTTTACAGACGTTTTGAAAAATCAGAGAAATAGCGCAAGTCAGTTGACATCAGCGTTAGGTGACGCTTATATAAAGATCAGCGTTTGTGGAGGCAGTATTTATTTTCGTTTTATATTCCTAGTTACTTCTGCATACCCTCTTCCCCTGTTCATTCATTCATTCGTCTAAAAAATTAATACAATAATGCCAACAGACTCCAACACTAAGTCTGCAATTAAAATGTGAATGTGGATGGAATAAAAACAACTATTTAGTGTATCATCATATAAATAAAATGACGGGTGATTATATTTTGACTCTTACACCTCTCTCCATTAAAATAACATAAAATCCCGTTAAATGTCATTTACTTTTGTTTGATTTCCCACAATGGAAGCCGAAACAATAAATGGAGAATGATTACGCACGGAGCAAAAAATTAAGAACAGTAAATTTCTCAATGAGGGGAATTTTTTTTTCTTTTGGGCTGTCACATTTTTGGGAGATTATATATTTTTTCTTTTTTTTAAATTCCTCTTTCTCTCTATTTCTCTTTCATCCATGCATGTCTGAAGTGAGTTTCAGTCTAAAAACATCTGCTTCTACCGGCATTTCAATCAACGTTTGTCAATGGAGCTTAACTTACGTAAACTCTGCATAACTTAGCCCAGCGCTCAGGAACTTTTACAAACTGAACACAGCTTTCACCAACGTTTATTTCCAAACATCGGGAAATTTTCAGTATACTGAAAATTTTCAAGAAATACAGCTTTCGCCAGCATTTGCCAACAAACACCAACCATCATTAACTTTTGAGACTCCTACTTGACCTCATCTGTCAGCCTGTCCATCACCATGGTGAACAAGAAGGGGCTTATTGTCCCTATAATAAAGTTATTCTAGACCAAAACAGATTGTGAACATTTGTGACCCTCTGACCTTGACCTTTTGACCCCAAAACCCATAGCCACAGGTACTAGTCCCAAGGATGATCTATGGTGACCCTAGCTTTATCAGTTCTTGAGTTAGAGTGGGAACAGACAGATGGAATCAACAGCTCATACCCACATCTTAACTTCATTATGTAATTATTCAGTTGATACTATTCATCCATCCATCCATCCATCCATCCATCCATCCATCTTCTGCCACTTATCCTGGTCATTAACATCTGTTTGTTCTCTCCCATAGATTGAGTCCCCCGTTGTGCTGTTTGCTCTCTACATGTCTGTTCTTTTCTTCTTCTCTATCCCGTAACCCCCCAGCCAGTTGCAGGAGATGACTGCCCCTCCCTGAGCCTGGTTCTGCTGGAGGATTTCTGCTAAAAGGGAGTTTTTCCTCTCCACCGTCGCCAAGTGCTGCTCACAGGGGCTCACCTGATTGTTGGAGACTTTCTGCAATTGTGGGGTTTTCCCCTACAGTTGACAGTGCTATGAGATGACTGTTGTGAACTGGCGCTACATAAATAAAGTTGAAATGAACTGAATTATCAGGGGGTCCGGGTCATGGGGCAGCAGTCCAAGCCCAGACTGCTGCCTGGTTCACAAAGCACAATGATCCCTCCTGCAGATGGTGTGCCTGCTGAAAAGCATACCTATGTGGCTCTTTTAGGTACACTGGATCCTTCTTGTAACATTCTCATGGGGATCCACTGGGCTGCTCTTAGTCTGGCCTTTCACCCAACATAGTTCCTGGGATCATAAGGGCATATAAATCCCTCAACCACAATAAGGTGGAAATCCATGGAGGGGCACTATTAATTCTGTTATATTTATTTCAGTGTAAAATTATCAGACTGACCTGATGGGACTTGAAGGTATCATGAGAAAACACAGTAGAAAACTTTACTTGTATATATGCCTAAACTTCAGTATTTTAATGGGAAAAAAAGAGTTTGATTTTGCTGGTAAAACTGTTGGTGTGTCTGTCATGAAAGTGTATTTACTCTGATTGAAGGCCAAACATTTCTTATTGTTTCTTGCTGGCATATGATGCACATCATGACAACTTGCTGCCTTTTTGATCTGCCTGTTATGCAGGAAATATAATCGTTTTATACAACTTAAGTCGATATGAAAACTCAAATGTGGTAAAATTTGGGTGAAGCTGTGGTCCTCTTGTCATTCCTTTGACCCCAGGAATTTACAAGGTGGTTAGGAGACAACTGATTGACTAACAAATATGGACAGAGAAACAGGATCCTCCCCTGTGATTTTCTAAGCAGCATGATGCAGAGATGGAGACCTGATTCTGAAGTATTTGAGATAACACAATCCCTCGAAATCACAAGGCGGTGTCAGAGATATGGCGTAAGAAACCAGACTTCAAGCCAACTATTTGACCTTGGCAAGGGCTGGCTAGCTGGCTGGCGGGCTGACTGACCACCCAAAAGTAAGGCGAAACCTGAGCAGTTGCTTGCAACAGCATTACCGTAGAAGCCATTCGTAACATTGGGTAACATGACCCACCTTTAAAGCAAAACAACAGTGCTGTAACTCAGACCTAAGATCTGACATTCCAACTTTTTTTTCATGGAGACTTGTATACACTGTGTCTGTGAGAGATGTATTTAATCCCTAAAAGGCTTGACGTCAACTGAAGCCTTTACTTTTGCTATCTGCCTGCGATTTCCAGTAATGTGAAAACACTTGAATGATGATAATGGACACACTCAAAAACACATGAAGAGGATTCTGTTGTGTGATTAGTTACTGCAGCTGGGAATAGAAATGTTTTTTTCTACAAACCTGATATGAAACACATTTTGCATGTATCCTGATGGATACAAAAGGTATCAATAGACATTTGAACAAAAAGTTTCATTTCTAGGAACTGTCACTGTTATTTAGGTGTGCACCTTTCGTTGATCTGAAGTTACAGCAGATTAATTATAACTTTATGTTGTAATTTCAACTTAAGGAAACAAGGGCACTCTGAGGCAAGTGCAGTATCCCCCGTCTCTGTTTTCTTTGAAGATCCCAATGGTTATTAACAGAGAGCAGTTTTCAATTTTTCAATAGACAGCGGGGAAATTAAGTTTTGAACATGTCAACATTTTTCTGAATAAACATATTTCTGATGGAGCCATTGACCTGAGATATTCACCAGATATCAGTAACAACCCAAGTAATCCATACATACAAAGAAATCAAGATAACTGTGTTCACAAAACAAGTTATATTTAATAAAATGGAATGACACAGGGAATAAGTATTGAATATGCTTGGTGAAATTCATTTAATATTTATAAGAAAAGTCTTTGTTGGTAATAACAGCTTCCAGAAGCCTCCTGTATGGAGAAACTAGACGCAGGCATTGTCTTGAAGGTTCCGTGGGTGTCTTCTATGACCTCTGATCTTCAGTTCATTCCATAGATTTTCAATTGGATTCAGGTCAGGTGACTGACTGGGCCATTCTAGCAGTTTTATTTTCCTTCTCTGGAGCCAGTTGAGAGCTTCCTTGGCTGTGTGTTTGGGATCATTGTCTTGCTGAAATGTTCACCCTCGGTTCATCTTCAGCATCTTGGCAGATGGCAACAAGTTCTTATCAAGGATGTCTCTGTACATTTGTCCAGTCATCTTTCCTTCAATTATATAAAGTCTGCCTCTACTATGTGCTGAAAAATACCCCCACACCATAATGGGCTGATGTGCAGTGCCATTTCTCCTCCAAACATGCTGTGTGTTATGGCATCCAAAAAGTTCAGATCTGCTGTCATCTGACCAGACTATATTCTCCCAGTATTTTACTGGCTTGCCCAAATACTGTGCAGCAAACTTTAATCAAGCTTCAGCATGTTTTTCTTCAGCAATGGAGTCTTGCGAGGTGAGCGGGCATGGAGCCCATGTCAGTTGAGTGCATTACTTATTGTTTTCTTTGAAACAGCGGTACTTGCTAACTCCAGGTCTTTTTGGCGCTCTCTGTGAGTGGTCTTTGGCTCGTGAATAACTCTTCTGATAATTCTTTTGACTCCTCTGTCAGAAATCTGGGGCAGAGGGGCACCTATGATCTTGCTGGCTGTTTTCACTGTGCGTTGTAGTGTCTTCTGGCAGGATGCGGTGCAGTTTCTGTACAGCTGGTGAGGATGCTATCAATGGTACCCCGGTAGAATGCGCATATGATGGGGGGTGGGACTCATGCTGTCCTCAGTTTGTGGAAGAAACAGAGGCAAGTTTGAGCCTTCTTGGCCAGTGATGTTGTGTTGTTGGACCAGTAGAGGTCCTCAGAGATGTGCACCCCCAGGAACTTGGTGCTGCTCACCCTCTCCACAGCTGCTCCATTGATGATCAGAGGGTGATGCTGTGTGTGTCCTCTCCTGAAGTCGACCACAATCTCCTCGGTTTTTCCCACATTCAGGAAAAGGTTGCTGTCTTTACACCACTGGACCAGTTGGCTCACCTCATTTCTGTAGTTGGCCTCTTCATTGTTGGTGATGAGGCCCACCACCGTCATGTCATCCACAGACTTGATGATGTGGTTGGTGCTGTAGGCTGGTACGCAGTCATGAGTCAGCAGGGTGAAGAGCAGCGGGCTGAGCATGCACCCTTGTGGGGCCCCTGTGCTCAGTGTAATGGTCTGGGAGGTGTTGCTGCCGACCTGCACGTTCTGTGGCCTCCCTGTGAGAAAGTCGTACACCCAGTTACAGAGAGAGGTCTTGAGTCCCAAGTGTCTGAGTTTTTGTATCGAGTGCTGGGGGATGATTGTGTTGAATGCTGAACTGAAGTCCAAGAACAGCATTCGCATGTAGGAGTTTTTTGAGTCCATGTGGGTGAGGGCTGGAAGGAGAGCAGCAGAGATGGCATCTTCTGTGGATCTGTTTGACCTTGATGCGAACTGAGATGAGTCATGGGAGAGAGGGAGGGTGGACTTGATACTCTGCTGACCAGCCACTTGAAGCACTTCATTATGATGAAGGTCATTGCTACTGGCCAGTAATCATTGTAGCTGGATGGGACGGGCTTCTTTGGGACTGGTATCATGGTAGCAGTTTTGAAGCACGTGGGGACAGCAGCTTGACTCAGGGAGATGTTGAAGATATCAGTCAGGACATTCTTGAGCTCCTCCGCACAGCCCTTCAGAACATGACCTGGTATGTTGTCTGGTCCAGCTGCCTTGCGTGGGTTGATCCTGGAGAGGTTCCGCATCACACTGGCCAGATCAAGACTTATTGCCTGTTCATCTGGGGGAGGGGTGGTCTTCTGTGCTGATGTAGTGTTTTGTGTTTCAAAGCGGCCAAAGAAGTCATTTAGGTTGAGTGTGATGTCACTCGCACAGGTCTAAAGTGGAGGTTTGTAGTTGGTGAGGGTCTATACACCATGCCAGAGAGACTGTGGATCTCTGGGGTTGCTGAAGTGGCTGGATATTTTCTTGCTGTACTGTCATTTTTCCTCCTTGATACCATGGGACAGGTTGGCCCTAGCTGTTGTTAGTCCTGCAGTGTCACCGACCCTGAAGACTGCATCCCGAGCCCTCAGGAGCCTGTGGACCTCTGCTGTCATCCATGGGTTCTGGTTAGCACGAACAGTGACAGTTTTGCAGTGTGTGACATCACCAATGCATTTAGCTACAGTATGTATGCTACAACAACCTTAGTGTACTCTTCTAAGTTTGTATGTCCATTATGAGTAGCTGCATGCTTGAAAGTGTCCCAGTCTGTAGTGCTGAAGCAGTCTTTCAGAGCATCAGAGGCCTCCTCTGGCCACACACGTACCTGCTTTTTTGTTGGTCTGATGGCTTTCACTCTGCATCTGTATGCAGGCCTTAGCAAGATGATGATGTGATCAGAGAAACTCAGGTGGGGGATGGGGAGGGTCTGTATGCTCTCTTGCAAATTGTGTACACCAGGGGCCTCATGGGTAAAGACTTGTGTGGATTTCCTACTGAAAGATGACGTATGTTTAAATCAAGAAAACACCGTAAGAAAAAAAAAAATCCAGACGTATAAAACAGTGCATACGCAGTAATCCAAGCACATTTCCTTTGTACATTCCAATCTGCTTGAAACTGAACTCACATGAGGCAATACCAGACTCCTCCCTTGACATGCCCCCATTTAAACATGCAATTAGATGCAAATAGATATATATAAGCTCTGCACATTTGATTCTCCTGTATCCACGATCAAAAATCATGGCTACACGTGGAAAGGGGAATTTCACGGACTGTGAGTTGGAGGTGCTCCCGAATGAGGTAGAGGCACGTAAAAATGTTTTGTTTGCCATTCTGTCCTCCGGCATTAGTGCCAGATGCAAGAGGGGTGAATGGGACAGTGTGTGTGTGCAGATGTCAATGCTGTGGGGTAAAAGCAGCGCACACCCACAGAAATAAAAAAGAAATGGTCAGACATAAAGAGGGAAGTGAAGCGGAGGACAGCTGCCCATCACCAAAGCGTGGCCAAAACAGGAGGGGGGCAAGGCGAGGCTGAACTCAGTCCGTTTGAGCAGAGAGTCGCCAGTCTTGCGGGTGACACTGCCCCGTCAGGGGTGGTGGCACAACATGTGGGGGATTCAGATTTCCCTCAAGGTAATTAAACATTTGTATAACTCAAATGTGCTCATTTTACAGGTTATTACGCTTAAGTGTATATTGAAGAGTTTAATGTCCACATATGATGCTGCACACAAGTTACAGTCACCACAGCCTTCTGGAGATTAGGAATATGACCAGACATTACATCTTGGACCAGAGCATTTCAGAGGAACTCCATGGTCAAGGACTTCTCCGCCAGACCTCCACACCCCTGGCCTCAACTGCTGCGTCTTATCCAAATGGAGACGCCACAGATGGTGTGAGTGAAGATAAAAGAGAGGTAAATGTGGAGGTATCCGAACGAAGCTAGCTGCTAGCCCACACAGACTCCCGATTCCTTCTCTCACTCTGGCCAACGTACACTCACTAGACAACAAAATAGACCATGTACAGCTCCTGAGATCTATGCAACGTAGGCCATTTACCATAGCGCAACTGTAATGTTAACTCTGAACCATGACCCCAAACCCATAGTTAGGTGCAGGGTGTAAGTCATACAAGATGTGTATTAGATACAACCACTGTATCAATTTGAAAAGCCTACATCATTTTTTTCAGTAGTTACTGTATTTAGAATATTTAGGAAAAATCTGGCCTCAAGGTCATCCGATGAGAGTGAAATTGCAATATGCGCATCATCACGGTATATCAAACCATGGTACCAAGTTTCAAAACAATCGGAACAAAACTGGAGGAGGAGTTGATTTTACAAAAGTGGGATAGACAGAAGAACGGATGGACTGACCCATAACATAATCCCCCTTGATCGAAGCCCAAAGGGCTCTTTGACCCCTTTGGGCTTCCACCGAAGGGGGGGGGGGGGAAATAAAAACTCTATAAAAGCTCTGTGTGTTACTGAACATGAAAAGTTCCACCTCCCCTCTCCCTGTAACCAGGGAGTTAACAACAACAGTGTTACTGTGAGGTTTTAAAAAAAACTGTCAGGAATTCTGTAGTGTGGAATTAAATTTTTTGTCCGGGAAATCAATACAGTATAGTATTGTGACACCTTGCATCAGTGATATTGTACTGACTCAGAGACATCAATATTGTGATATTTTAATAAAAGTATTAATAAATGTTAAAAACATAAACTTTTTGGGGGTACCAAGGTAATCAAAAACCAATTTATTTTTCAACCCACTAGATGATAAATAAAATCAGTTACAAAAACATAATAAAATCCATAAAAGTGTCAATTAATAAAACCTCAGTGGGAAAAACACTTTAAATATTTTAAATAAGGGCATACATATAGTATTTAGGGGCAGTAGTGGCTCAGAAGGTAAAGCAGGTCATCCAATAACCAGAGGGTTGGTGGTTTGAAACCCCACATCCTACTGTTGTGTCCTTGGGCAAGAGACTTTACCCACCTTACCTCCAGTGTGTTCAAAAAACTGGTGTATGAGATGTGAATAAATATTCGGTGGTGGTCGGAGAGGCCGTTGGCACAGATTGGCAGTCACATTTCCGTCAGTCTGCCTCACGGCAGTTGTAGTTACAGGAGTAGCTTACCGCTATCAGTGTCTGCCTAGAGTGAATGAATAATGGGCTCATTGTAAAGCCTCTTTGGGTGTCAGGAAAAGTGCTATCTAAATGCAATCTATCATTATTATTATTATTATTATTATTATTGTAAGTTGCTTACTGGATGCGCCTGTGGCTTCCTCTGCTGGGTTCAGACCCTGAACCTTGGGATGAGAAGCATTATTGCATTGAGAGGGCGTGTCTTGAAGATGTGTGCTATTCCCAGCAGTGCAATCTTTTGGATTTCATGCCTTCTCAATTTGCATGGGAGATGATTGACATGCTGGTGAATAGATTTTGGTATTAGTCCAAGCGCACCAACCACAATTGGGATGGTTTTTGTAGACATTCTCCACATTCGGCTGATTTCTACCTACAGGTCTTTGTATTTGGATAGCTTCTCTATTGTCTTGATGGACATGTCGCAGTCTGCTGGCACAGATACTGTATGTCTATGAGACAACATGTTTTCTCCACTCTGTTTCTTCACGATAATGTCGGGCCAGTTTGCATTCATCTGGCGATCGGTGATGATAGGCATATCCCATACTAAGGCTACGTCTCCATTATCAGCAACAATTTCTGGTTCATGTTCCTACCATTTCTCCTTTGTCTCGAATCCATATGAGTGACAGAGCATCCAGTGCACTATTTGGCGATTGGGTTCTGTCTTTGTAGGTATTTGGTTTTCACTACCTCTAGACATCCTGCCACCAGGTGGTCAACTGTTTCTTCATGAGGGTTTCTTAGAGGGTTTTTTTCTGTGTAATCAAAATTTGGCTCATGAGCTTATATGAGCTTATACGAGCGTGATTCTGATAACTATGTTTTTTCTCTCTGCCTATTGTGTTTCCCCCCCCCTTCCCCCCTTTACCCCCACTGCAGACAGGCGCCTCTATGGCTGCCGTGTCATTGGATGCACCTAATGTGCGCGCCCAATGTCAAGTCAAATTCCTTGTGTGTTTACTTGTAAATATACTTGGCAATAAAGCTGATTCTGATTCTGATTCTGATGAGACTCTCATATCCGGCATATAAGGTTGGTGCCATCTTTCATTATTCTTGATCAGTACACTCTAGTGTTGAGTGACTGGTCCTGAGCAGCAATGAAGATCCTCTCTGTTTTGGCTTTCAGACCAGCACTCCTCAACCACATGACTGAGCTGTTTTTGTTGATATCCTGCTTGGAAAGTCAATCTGAAAACCTTCCATGGAGTGGTTTGTCTTTCCACGTTGGGTCGCTTCGTTGGTTTGTAGCTTTTTGGCTTTGATTTTAGCCATCTGCGTAGCTTGGGTAGCTCCTATTGAGTTTGTCAGTCTGGTGTCTTCTCTTGGCATTTTTACCTCCTGTCTGTACTTCAACGCTTCTTTCACAATGGAATGTAACTTTTTATTCTCCTCATGTTTCAGAACAGGTCTAAGTAGTTGGTCATCAGAGTGGCGGAGATGGGTTGTTAACCAATCATGCCAGTTTTATAAGCTGCCTCTAGCTGTAAGATTCCTCTTACCCTTTCCCTTCTCGAAATATAGAGTCTGTCGGTATCGGCTTTTCTGTATTTGGTATTATCTTTTCTGTAGTGAGCAATAATAATAAAAACAATAACAAATAATAATAATTGTCATGCCTGGCTCTCACGAGCCAGAAAGGAGATGCGAGGGCGACCAGTGAGTTTGCGTAATTTATTAACGTAACACACAGAGTACAAAATAACAAAGTAAAGAGCCACGTGGGGCTAAAACACACACACAACACTAGATAACAAACAGTAAAGTAAAGAGCCACGTGGGGCTAAAATACGCACAGAACTAAGGACAACATACAACCCAGAGAGAAAGGCTAGAGAGGCGGCGAGGGGAAAACACACGCCGAGTCGCAGCACTTACTAAAGGGTGTAGCGCAGAGGTAGCGGGGAACTGAAGCTGGACATGGGAACTCCAGTCGTGGAAACACGGTACACGTCCTTCCGTAGTGAGGTCGCAGCGAGGAGTAACTCTCGGCTGCTCGCTTAAGTGGGGAAGAGAACCCAATCAGAAGCGGGGGAGATAATTATCTATGATGGGAGACAGCTGTCCCAGAGCAGCTGAACTAGACAGCTGGAGATCAGCTGGGCGCTGTCAAACTACGGGCCTTGTAAGACCCGGCACGGACTAGCACGGAGCAGGAGCGACACTGGACAACCTGAACGCGGAGAAGGATAGCGTTCAGGTCGTGACAATAATAATAATTATTATTGTTATTATTATTCCGGTTCCGCCGGACCGGCGGCGCCACACGAGTCGGCTGCCTGTTGCAACAGCCTTTTTTTTTTTTTTTATCTTCCTTCTTCTTTCTACACCTTTCACTCTGTATATATATCACGGACGCACGGATCGCCCCGGGGGTCTCCCGGGTCGGCGGACGGAGCCACGGTTTTCAGCGGGAGACGTTACAGCGGGGAGGAGCTAGTGCTAGCTAGCACTTGGCCGCTGCCCGGTGCTAATGGGAAACTCGACATACCGGGAGCTGTAGCGAAAACGAAGCGGGTGCCGGGCTGGAGTTTAGGCGGCGTGAAAGAAATATAAGACAGAATAATAAAGAGCGATGGCAAGAACCAAGCAGACCGCCCGTAAAATCTACTGGAGGAAGAAGCCCCCCAGGAGACAGCTAGCCACAGGGCTGCTCGGAGAGGCGCTCTGGCCACCGGCAGAGTGAAGAGGCCTCGCCGTCACAGGTCCGTGGCTCTGAGAGAGATCCGTCGCGACCAGAAATCCACGGAGCTGCTCATCCGTAAGCTGCCCGTCCAGCGCCTGGTGAGGGAGATCGCTCAGGACTTCAAGACCGTCCTGCGTTTCCTGAGTTTCGCCATCATGGCTCTGCAGGAGACCAGCGAGACCCACCTGGTGGTCTCTTCTTCGCTAAGGGGGTCACCATCATGCCCAAAGACTTCCAGCTGGCCCGCTGCATCCGCGGAGAGAGAGCTTAGACTTTCTGCTGCACATCCACCAGCCATAATGCTCTGCACTGTGTCTATATATATACATTTATAGTAATATGGACATATGTTTACTAGATGTTGTTTTTTCTTGCCTTCTGATTGTTGCTCTGAGTGTTGCTATCCCTATGCTGTTGCAATCCTGGAATTTCCCCATTGTGGGACTAATAAAGGCTTATCTTATCTTATCTTATCTTATTATTATTATACAGATGAGTTAAAACAGGAACACCTTCAACCCTGACAAAAATTATGGAATCATCACTCTTGGAGGATATTAATTCAATTGTTTAATTTTGTAAATAAATAAATAATCACAGACATGTTACAAAACTATTTTTATTCAAAATGCCAACTTTCTGGCTTTAAGAAACATTAAAAAAGGAATGAAAAAAGTTTTAGTCAATTGGAATTTTTTTATTAGATCAACCAAAGGGGGAAAAATATGGAATCACTGAATTCTGAGGAAAATATTATGGAATCACTGTCACAATCGGGGCATGGCCAGGGACCGTGCCCATGCTTTATGTTCATATTGTTGTGCTTCTGTGATTATTGGTGATTATTATTTGCATTTATTGCCCTCTGTGTTCCCCTGAGTCCTCTGTTATTTGTCTACTGTTTGGTCCTGGGTCTGTGTGTATATCTGTTTAGCTATTGTTCCAACTCCCTATGTTTTCTGTATCCCTAGCCACTGCCCTTTCTGCATTCCTCTCTGTATTGTGCCCTGCATGTCCATTGTCATGTTTCTTGTGTATTGCCTGTCTGTGAGTGTGTGTGCAGCCCCGTCCGCCCTGTTTTCTTCACCTGCTGCCCGTGATTGCTCCCACCTGTCTGGCATTTGCAGTGATTAGTCTCCCTATTTATGTGAGTTTGTATTTGTGCTCTGTCTGGCATCATTGTCGTATTTCCCTGATGTTCTCCCAGTGTACTGATTATTTTCTCATTGACAGTTTGTGTTGCAGCCCCCGTGCTGTTTGTTCATTTGCGTTCTCAGTGTTTTTGTCTGTTATTAAATACTATGCTTTGGAGTTCAGTCTGCACCTTGGGTCCTCACTTAAATTTCAATCTGCCAGGTAGGCAGATTCATGATAGTCATCCCGTAATTTGCAGTCCTAAAACAAATACAGTAGCTTGAAAACTTTCCTTCAAGAAAGACATAAAATATCAAAGGCACGGTCTGCAAATAGTCCAGACCTCAATCCCACTGAAAATCTATGATGGAAATTGAAGAAAATGATCCATGACAAGGCTTCAACCTGCAAAGCTGATCTGGCAACACCAACAAGAGAAAGCTGGAGCTGGATGGATGAAGAATACTGTTTGTCAATAGTTGTGTCCATGCCGCAGAGAATTCAAGCCCTGATAAAAGCCAGAGCTGGTGCAACAAAGTAATAGCTGTCTTTTTTTTTCAAGATTTCATAATTTCTTCAGAATTGAGTGATTCCATATTTTCCCTCTACTTGATCTAATGAAAAAATTGCAATTGACTACAACTTTCTTTCATTCTTTTACAAAAATGTTTTCTAAAGAAAGAAGGTTGGCATTTTGAATAAAAAAAAAGTTTTGTGGCAAAACAAAATTAAATTTTTTTCCAAAAATTTTTTCAACATTTTTTTTTTTTACAAAACTAAACAAAATTAAATGACTAAACATCCTCCACAAGTAGTGATTCAATATGCTTTGTTGTAAAAATAAAAATGCAACCTCATTAAAGATTGAAACTGACCCATCGGTTTAAAAAAAGTCACAGTAATTTGCAAGCTATTCTATTGTGCAGGTGCACAATAAAAAAAACTGGATTTCCCAACTCACTAAAAATAACTGTTGCTTTTATAAACTAAGCTTAAAATCAAAACCAAGCAAAGACCTGAAATCCCAAATAGTTGGCTTGGTTTTAAACTGGGAAAAGCCTTTTTTTTTTTGTCCTTATCATTAAAGGTGATTTAGTTCGTAACAGTAGCTCAGTTGTTGTTTTTCAGAGCACCAGATGTTTGGATGCATAATACATCCTGATGAGTATTTTTTTCTCTCTGAGCAAAAATCCCAGGGCTGTTTGT
This sequence comes from Pholidichthys leucotaenia, assembly GCA_020510985.1. Classification (NCBI taxonomy): domain Eukaryota; kingdom Metazoa; phylum Chordata; class Actinopteri; order Cichliformes; family Pholidichthyidae; genus Pholidichthys; species Pholidichthys leucotaenia. The sequence goes on from CM035846.1 coordinate 304,388,012, forward strand.
CGGTGGATAGGCTTTCACTCCATCCTGGCCTAGTTGCATAGCAGCCAGTAAGCAAAACAACAACTATTTTATAATACCTGCCAAGAGCTTCCAAAGGGTAATACCACTCTTTTTGGTAGTAATTTCACCCAATCAGGTTAACTAATTTTGCTATCAAACTTAAAGGTGCACTCCAGCGGCTGTAAAACCACCTCAAAAACAAATATGTATTGTCCAAAATAGTGTATTGTGGCTTTACACACACACACACACACCTCATAAAAATTTAGGAATATTTGGCTTTTCGGGTGAAATTTCAGGATGCACCTAAAATGCACTATAACCTTTAACAGGTGAACTTACTTTCACCTTCTCAAACCTTTTGAATGCACATGTCCAACTGCTCAGTGTTTCAGTACTTTTTGTGTAACTTGCTGTTCTCTAACAGCAAAATTCAAAACAGGTGCTTGATCCATGAATCGGCCAATAAATTTTCTGGTTCAATTAGAATTGGTATTTAAACAGTCCTCTTCATCATGCTGTTCATATTTTGACATCATGAGACCAAGACAACACCTCATAAGTGATCAACAGTACCTCACCATTACGAGGTTTCAAACAGGATGTTCTCAGAGGAAAGTTGCCACTGAGCTTACAGTGTCACAGTGTGTCATCAGCAGGTTGCAACAGAGATATAGAGAGGCTGGAAGAGTCACAGAAAGGCATAGAAGTGGGCGTCCTTTGGCCACATCCCATGATAATGACCGCATCATTGTGAACAGTGTCCTGTGGAACCGGATGATGAATGCCGCTCATCTCCAGGCACATTTAAGGGAGGTGAGAGGCACACAAGTGTCATGTCAGACCATTCAAAATCGTTTACATCTGCCTGGTCTGCATGCTAGAGGACCTGCAAGGGTACCTGACCACACCATCAAGCACAAGCGTCGTCATTTGCATGGGCCAGGGAGCATTTATGCTGGACAAGGGACCAGTGGGCTTTGGTGCTGTTCTCTGATGAAAGTCAATTCATGCTGAGCAGAAATGATGGCCACCAACGATGTTGGAGATGTCAAAGAGAGTGTGATGCATCAGCCACCATTGTCACCATGTTACAGTCTAGGCAAGTGTGTCTAGTCAATACAGAACTGCCCTACACTTTGTGTATGGTACACTGACAAGCCAATACCACCTGAATAACATCATTAATCCAGTCATTGTGCCCCTGCATGAACAACACAGGAAATCCCCGTTGCATGCTTCTACTTAGTAAATGCCCTACTTTCATGATATAACATCACTGTAGCGTAAACTTTTTACATTGTCCATAAATTTCACCCGAAAACCAAATATCCCTAACTTTTTGTGAGTAGTGTGCATGTGTGTGCGCGCGCACACACACACACACACACACACACACATATATATATGGTAACCATATATGGTTTTATATATATATATACAGTATATATATATATATACAGTATATATACTGTATATATATATATATATATATATATATATATATATGGTTCCAAGGTTGTCATAGCCAGGAGCGGCACTGGGGTTAAGCTCCCAGTGCTCATAAAATGCTCCTTATGGCATGCGTCTCGAAAAGCCTCTGACAACTAAGTCCAACTCCTAGCCTGCCCGTGTGGTTTAGTTTCTAAGCCCGGCGGAACTGCTTTTACTAATAGGAGAAGGGGCGAGGGCAGATCTCTGGCACCTTAAAACCAGATGCTTCAGGTAGATGGCGGATCGTCAACCTGGGAAGGTAGCCCATCTAGGGGAAGGTAAACCCTGATTTCAAACCTCCGCTGCCTTGCGGCACACCCGTTCACAGGAAAGGCTTCGGGAGTCAACCCTGAGGAAAAATCCGGAGTCGGAGTCCCTAAGGCAGTTCTCTGTTGTGCTCAACATCGTTCTGGCAGCTCCTGCGACGGCGCTGGTGCCAAACTGTAGCAGCCCTGCTGTTCCTTTGGATTCATCAGTGACGTGGAGAGGGGGGACATACTGCTTGGGCAACATCTTGTCCTCCAAATCTTCCTGCCCAGACTTGAATCCTACCAACGCCCAACGCTGGAAGGTAGAACACCGGATCACTGGAGAGGACACTCCAGCTTCGCCTTTGGTGTAGACAAAACACGGGGAATGACAGTTACAGTGGTTATAAGCCACCGCTCAATTGGCGTAGAGAGCGGCGCCAGGGGTTGTTCCCGACGGTGGGAGGGATCATCGGATCTCACTGGACAGCTACCGCCCGCCTCAAGCTGGGCAGCCCCCAGCCAATAAGGTGTTGTCCCGCCACAGCTTGCTTTCCTCATTGGGTGCATGGGGATGAGAAGAAGTCCGAACGGCAGGCTGAGAGCCTTCGCACCAGGCAAGACAAAAAAACAAAAGAGACCAACTCTAAAACTGGGAACTTGGAACGTCCGCACTATGATGACAGGACTCGCTGCTAATCTCAAGGACATCAACGACACCAGGAAGACTACTATCATCAATAATGAGCTGAAGAGACTGGAAGTGGATATCGCCACTCTCCAGGAAACACGGTTGGCTGACGCAGGCACACTGAGAGAGAAGGACTACACGTTCTACTGGCAGAGAAAGGGCAGTGACACGGAGTGGGCTTCGCAGTGAAGAACACCTTGCTGAAGATGGTGGAACCGGGCAGCAATGGCTCTGCACGACTCCTCACCCTCTGCCTGAACACCACTCAAGGCCCAGTCACCCTCGTCAGTGTGTATACCCCAACACTGACAGCCACACCAGAGGCAATAGACGAGTTCTACGAGAATCTCGCAACAATTGTCAGGATCATCCCCAACTCTGAACAACTCATTCTCCTTGGAGACTTCAATGCCAGAGTGGGTGCTGACCATGACTTCTGGCCCTCCTGTCTTGGACCATTTGGCGTGGGCAGAATGAATGACAACGGACAGCGGCTGCTCGAGTTCTGCACATATCACGATCTGTGCATCACAAACTCATTATTCAAGACCAAGCCCCAACACAAGGTTTCCTGGCGACATCCGCACTCAAAGCACTGGCACCAGCTGGACTTGATCCTGACCAAGTGCACCTCACTGAAGAACATGCTAATCACCCGTTCGTTCCAGAGTGCAGATTGCGACACAGACCATTCATTGGTGTGTTGCAAGGTCAAGCTGCAGCTGAAGAAATTCCATCGTGCCAGACAGCCTGGAAAGGCACGGATTGACACCAGCAAGATGGCTCAACCAGAACTTGTTGAGCAGTTTGCCTCCACCTTTGAGAAGGAACTTGGTGTACCACAAGAAGAAGAATCTGCAAAGCAGAAGTGGGAAGAGCTGAGAAACACCATCCACCGCACAGCCTTGGCTACCTTTGGGGGGAAGACCTCGAAGTCACAGGACTGGTTTGATGCCAAGTTGACCGAGATGACCCCCGTCATTGAAGCCAAGCACTCAGCACTTGCTAAGTACAAGAAGTACCCAAACGAGAAGAATCTCCAGATTCTCAGGGCTGCGAGAAGCAAAGTTCAGCAGACTGCTCGGCGCTGTGCCAACGAGTACTGGACTCAGCTCAGCCAAGACATTCAAACTGCTGCCGTAACAGGGAACATCCGTGGTATGTACGATGGCATCAAGAAAGCACTTGGTCCGGCTCAGAGCAAGACGGCCCCCCTCAAATCCTCCACTGGGGAGATGATCACAGAAAAGAACAAGCAGATGGAGAGATGGGTGGAACACTACTCCGACCTCTACTCCAGACAGAACACCGTGACACCGTCAGCCCTTGATGCCATCGACTGCCTGCCATCCATGGATGAACTTGACGCCGAGCCATCCATCGACAAACTCAGCAAGGCCATTGATAGCTTGGCCGCTGGCAAGGCACCCGGCAATGACGGCATACCCCCCGACCTGATCAAGCACTGCAAGACCGCCCTACTGCTGCCATTGCATGACGTCCTCTGCCAGTGCTGGAAGGAAGGTGCCGTACCACAGGACATGAGGGACGCCAAGATCATCACCCTCTACAAAAACAAAGGGGAGAGAAGCGACTGCAACAACTACAGGGGCATCTCCCTCCCCAGCGTTGTTGGCAAAGTCTACGCACAAGTTGTTCTCGTTCGTCTACAGAAGCTTGCCAAACGTGTCTACCCCGAGTCTCAGTGTGGCTTCTGCGCTGAGCGATCGACGGTAGACATGATATTCTCCATCCGCCAACTCCAGGAGAAATGCAGAGAAAAGAACATGCCCCTGTATGTCGCCTTCATCGACCTCACCAAAGCGTTCGATCTGGTCAGCAGAGAGGGCCTTTTCAAGATCCTGCCAAAGATAGGATGCCCACCAAAGTTGCAAAGCCTTATCGAATCGTTTCACACCAACATGCCGGGGATAGTGCAGCATGACGGCAACGTCTCAGAGCCATTCAACATACGCAGCGGAGTGAAACAGGGCTGTGTACTTGCGCCAACCCTCTTTGGGATTTTCTTTGCTATGCTCCTGAGGCATGCCTTCAGCACAGCAACAGAGGGAATCTACCTGCACACAAGATCTGACGGCAGGCTTTTCAACCTCGCCCGCTTGAAAACCAGAACCAAAGTACGCGAGGCTCTAATCAGAGACATGCTGTTTGCAGACGATGCTGCAGTCGCAACCCACACGCAGCAGGAGCTTCAGAACCTGATGGACCGCTTCTCCCAGGCATGCAAGGACTTCGGGCTTACCATCAGCCTGAAGAAGACTAATGTCTTGGTGCAAGGCACGGAAGCGCCACCAACCATCACCATCGACGACTACGAGCTGGAGGTCGTGAATCAGTTCACGTACCTGGGGTCCACGATCAGCAACAACCTCTCCCTTGATACAGAGATCGACAAGAGGATTGAAAAATCAGCCTTCACACTTGCTCGCCTCACCACACGAGTGTGGGAGCATCCCAAACTCTCTGTCAAGACAAAGATGGCAGTGTACAACGCCTGCATCATCAGCACACTGCTCTATGGGAGTGAGACGTGGACTACATACGCCCGGCAGGAAAAGAGACTGAACTCCTTCCACTTGTGCTGCATTCGCCACATCCTGGACATATTCTGGCAGGACAAAGTGCCCAACACAGAAGTTCTGTCCCGCGCCGGCCTTCCCTCCATGTTCACTCTACTCAGGCAGCGCAGGCTCCGCTGGCTAGGCCACGTTCACCGTATGGAGGATGGCAGAATCCCCAAAGACGTCCTCTACGGAGAACTGGCGACTGGCAGGAGAGACGTTGGCCGCCCACAGCTGCGCTTTAGAGACATCTGCAAGAGAGACATGAAGGCTCTGGAGATCAACACAGAGCGCTGGGAGGACCTTGCAACGGACCGCTCCAAATGGAGAGGCACCCGGACCAGACAGCTCAAGGCGGGTGAAGAGAGGCTGACTGCTGCAGCAGATGAAAATAGGACCCGCAGGAAGAACCGCCACAGACCCAGCAGCACGGAGACCACCCACAAGTGCGACCTTATCCTACACTTTATTACATGTATAGTTTATTTCTCTTATCTTATCATGTTTAATGTTGCAGCATTGTACCGAGACAAATTCCTAGTTTGTGTACTACATGAACAATGGCAATAAACCTGATTCTGATTCTGATTCTGATTCTGACCTGTGTGACAGGGACTGTCATTCGCGCATCGGCCTGTTCAGCCGCAGGCAGTGCTGTTCCAGCAGAGTAGACGTTTAGGATTCTCTTCCATGGTCATCATAGACCGACGGAGGTCGACCATATATATACAGTATATACAGTGGGGCAAAAAAGTATTTAGTCAGCCACCAATTGTGCAAGTTCTCCCACTTAAAAGATGAGAGAGGTCTCCAATTTTCATCATAGGTATACCTCAACTATGAGAGACAAAATGAGGAAAAAAAATCCAGAAAATCACATTGAATGATTTTTAATGAATTAATAGGTAAATTCCTCGGTAAAACAGGTATTTGGTCAATAACAAAAGTTTATCTCAATACTTTGTTATATACCCTTCGCTGGCAATGACAGAGGTCAAACGTTTTCTGTAAGTCTTCACAAGGTTTTCACACACTGTTGCTGGTAATTTCACTTCCGCCCTCCCAAGAGAGCAGACGCTTTTTCCTCTCTCTTGCTCTGACTTTTTTTTCCTCCCCTCCCAACTACTGGATCCCAGCTTGCTGTTGTCTGTCTGCGTCTAACTGCGACCGTTGAAAAGAAATTATGGAGTTAGTAAGCTGGGCTTTGAACACAATTGACACTATTTTTTCAACAAGGAAAAGTGCTCCGGGGGAAGCTGTCCGCCCCGCAGGAACGGCTCCAGCGGGCTATTTACGTGACACAAGTAATTGGAGGATCTTGTGTCTCACTAATCTCTCTATCGAAGATATTGAAGATTTGTATGTCTTCGTAATAATGGTGATCGGGATCTTTCTGATTGGAACTGGGATTGTCCTGGTGTACTGCAAATTGCTGAAGATGGATACAACCTATCAAAATGCTGGCCAGGCGAGGTGCATCTATCAAATTGAAAAATTGGAGAAGACCCTGATAGCGACAACTGGAGAACTGTCTCGGAAGGTGGATTACATCATGGTCTCGCTTAGGTCTTTCCACGACGGACTTAAAGCCCCGCAATGAAGGATTAAGTACTGAATCTACAGAAGAAATAAAAAGCCTTCTCTGTGATCAGTCCTATTTGGCTCAATTTCCCCATGAAAATTCCTCCTGGCTGTCTGCAGTCTGTGTTTTCAAAATCATCGAGCACAAGGCCTTGGACAGCCATCTGGACAGCCTGCCCAGATAATCGCAAGGACGATTGGCGGCAGCCAGACAAAACATCTCCTGCCAAGTGCCCTTGTTGTTCTCTTATTATCATCAACACTGCTTCAACAGCGCACACACATTGATCCATGAACTGAATAAAGATACACACACTGCTCTCTTGTGTCCTGTGAATCCTGTTTTTGCGTATGTGCATCGAGAGCTTTTTTTTCCCTTGTAATCATAATATTGATTGATTATGCAACCAGTATTCTGAATCAATGATTTTTTTGCTCCTTCCTATTGTTCCTCGTATTATTCTTATTCTTATGCTACCTGTACCCTCTATCCTGTTGGCAGGCGCGTCCCCGATGCAGCCGTGTCACTGGAAATGCAGGTTCATTTTCTGTGTCAAGTCAAATTCTCTCGTATGTTATCAGTGATCTGTTAATGTACTTGGCAATAAATTTTTTCTGATTCTGATTCTGGTATTTTGGCCCATTCCTTCATGCAGATCTCGTCTAGAGCAGTGACGTTTTGGGGCTGTCGCTGGGCAACACAGACTTTCAACTCCCTCCAAAGATTTTCTATGGGGTTGAGATCTGGAGACTGGCTAGGCCACTCCAGGACCTTGAAAGGCTTCTTACGAAGCCACTCCTTCATTGCCCAGGTGGTGTGTTTGGGATCATTGTCATGCTGAAAGACCCAGCCACGTTTCATCTTCAATGCCCTTGCTGATGAAGGAGGTTTTCACTCAAAATCTCATGATACATGGCCCCATTCATTCTTTCCTTTACACGGATCAATCGTCCTGGTCCTTTTGCAGAAAAACAGCCCCAAAGCATGATGTTTCCACCCCCATGCTTCACAGTAGGTATGGTGTTCTTTCTCCTCCAAACACGACAGGTTGAGTTTTTACCAAAAAGTTCTATTTTGGTTTCATCTGACCATATGACATTCTCCCAATCCTCTTCTGGATCATCCAAATGCTCTCTAGCAAACTTCAGACGGGCCTGGACATGTACTGGCTTAAGCAGGGGGACACATCTGGCACTGCAGGATTTGAGTCCCTGGAGGCATAGTGTGTTACTGATGTAGCCTTTGTTACTTTGGTCCCAGCTCTCTGCAGGTCATTCACTAGGTCCCCCTGTGTGGTTCTGGGATTTTTGCTCACCATTCTCTTGATCATTTTGATCCCACGGGGTGAGATGTTGCGTGGAGCCCCAGATCGAGGGAGATTATCAGTGGTCTTGTATGTCTTCCATTTTCTAATAATTGCTCCCACAGATGATTTCTTCACACCAAGCTGCTTATCTATTGCAGATTCAGTCTTCCCAGCCTGGTGCAGGTCTACAATTTTGTTTCTGGTGTCCTTTGACAGCTCTTTGGTCTTGGCCATAGTGGAGTTTGGAGTCTGACTGTTTGAGGTTGTGGACAGGTGTCTTTTATACTGATAACAAGTTCAAACAGGTTTCATTAATACAGGTAACGAGTGGAGGACAGAGGAGCCTCTTAAAGAAGAAGTTACAGGTCTGTGAGAGCCAGAAATCTTGCTTGTTTGTAGGTGACCAAATACTTATTTTACCAAGGACTTTACCAATTAATTCATTAAAAATCCTTCAATGTGATTATCTGGATTTTTTTTCCTCATTTTGTCTCTCATAGTTGAGGTATACCTATGATGAAAATTGGAGACCTCTCTCATCTTTTTTTTTTTATTTAAGTTTTTGTAAAGGGTATACAGGTCGTTACAGCAATGCAGTGTTTACATTTTCATCACATGTTCCCTTATTTTCTGATATCTGACAACATTGGAAGATTAATTCTTACAACACCCCTTATTTTTTTTTTTTTTTTTTTAAAGTGAAAGAAAAAGTGAAATTAAAGAGAAAAAAAAAACAAAACAAAAAACAAAAAAAAACCAAACAAACCAGTAAAAAACAAACAAAAAGAAAAAGTAAGTAAATAAAGATAAAAGAGCATCTGAGTAGCATTGGAACAAAGAGCAGAACCATTATTGAAATGGTATTTGTCAAAGATTAGATCTAATGGAAGACACATATGCGGTCCAGGGTTGCCAAAAGTTCATGAACCCATCCATGTCCTGTCTCAGTGCGAATGTCAACTTTTCCATCGAGTAAATGTCTTGGATCACGTTAGTCCAATCTTCAGGTGTAGGACAGTCCTTCAACATCCATTTTTTAGTTAGAGCTTTTTTGCTTGCCAATATTAAAACATTGAATAAGTATTTTTCTCCTCGTCTTTCCAGTGAGTCCGGTAGTAAACCCAAATACAAAGTTACAAAAGAAAAGGGAACTGTAATTTTGAATATTTTCCCCAATATTGTCTGTACATTGGTCCAATATTGGTGGATAACTGGGCATGACCAAAACACATGAAAATGATTTGCAGTCTTTTCACCACACAAGCGCCAACAGTTCAATCCCTTATGGGTAAATTTGATTTGTGCAGGTGTTCTGAAAAATCTTGCCAAGTTTTTCCATCCAAATTCTCTCCACTGCAGGGATGAGGTACTTTTCCATTGCTGTTTATTTAGCTTTTCCCATATTTCCAGATGTAAAGTGAAATTCCCCTCTTTTTCCCATCTCTCTTTTATATAAGATGTGTTGTCTCCTTTTAAGTCTTGAAGACCTTGGTATATTTTAGAAATGTATCTGATCCCTGGGATCCCTTTATATGCCATTAAGAAGACCTTCAGAACACCTGACTGGGCCCTTTCCAAAACCTCCTTTTTAAGTATATTGTTTATGTGGTGTCTAAGCTGGAAGAACCTGTAAAGGTCTTGATTTATTAGGCCTTGTTTTTTCAAATCTTCAAAACTTCTTAAGATTTGCCCTTTAAAAAAATCGTAATATTTTATCAGCCCCTTCTCCTTCCACTTTTTAAATCTGGTGTCTGTTTTATTAGGAGTAAAGTCCTGATCATAGGCGATCCATTGCAGAAGTCGATAGGGCTCTTTAGTTTGATTCTCTCTGACTATCTTAAACCAAATTTTTAGCGGGGTCTCTATCCACGGGTTAGTGTTATTCAAAAGCTTAGGTAAGACATTGTTCCCTATTATCGCCTGTAGGGGGATGTCACTTGTTATTTGGCATTCGATCTCCTTCCATTGTGCAGAGTAGACTGGGTTACATATCTCTACTAAAGTTTTAATTTGTGCGGCTTTAAAGTAGTCCCTGATATTTGGCAGCGCGAGCCCACCTTTGTCTTTGTTTAGCTGTAGGGTTCTATATCTGATTCTAGGTCTCTTGCCCTGCCATATGAATCTTGAGATCCTTCTGTCCAGCTCCTGCCATGTTTTTTTGGGAGGTTCTACCGGTATTGTTTGGAAAAGGTATAGAAGACGTGGAAGTATATTCATTTTGACTGCTTCAATTCTTTGTGCAATACCCAAGAATGGTATCATATTCCATCTTGCTAGGTCAGATTTTATTTTTGTCACCAGTGGATCATAGTTTAGTGATATAATTTTGTTGAGTTGTTTCGGGATATTGACCCCCAGATATTTCATAGATTCCGACTCCCAGTTAGTTTTGAGTTTGCTTAGTGAATAATGATTTGGGTCATAGTTGAATGTTAAAACTTGGGTTTTATGCATATTTAATTTGTACCCCGATAAATCTCCATACTCTGAAAAAACTGAGGTTAGTTCTGGTAAAGAAGTGTCCGGCTGCCCTAGGTATATTAAAATGTCATCAGCAAAGAGTGCTATTTTATGTTCCTTCTGACCAAGTGTAATACCTTGAATTTTTTGGTTTTGTCTTATCCATTGGCTCAGAGGTTCTATGAAGATTGCAAAGAGCAGTGGAGACAGGGGGCAGCCCTGACGACATCCTCTTTCCAGTTCAAAAGATGATGATAAATTACCGTTAATCCTTATTTTAGCTGTTGGTTTTTTATATAATGCCTGTATAGTTCTAATGAAGTTGTTATGAAAATTGAAACTGGATAAGATTCTGTATAGAAAAGACCAGTCAACCGAATCGAATGCTTTTTCAGCATCTAATCCTAATATGACTGCATTTAAGTTATATTTTTTTATATGATGAATTATGTGTAAAGTGCGTCGAATGTTGTCTTGTGTCTGTCTTTGTCTTATAAAACCTGTTTGGTCTAAATGAATTAGGTCTGTCAGTATATTCTCTAACCTTTTGGCAAGGATAATGGTAAAAAGCTTATAGTCCTGATTTAGTACACTGATTGGTCTGTAGTTGGAGCACTCTAGTTTATCCTTTTCAGGTTTAGGTATAACTGCAATGACCCCTTCTCTCCAGGAGGGGGGGATTTCCCCTGTGTGGAGGACATAATTAAATGTTTTCAGGAGGAGAGGAGATAGTTGCTGTTTAAAGGTTTTGTACCACTCTGCTGTATAGCCATCAGCTCCTGGGGATTTGTTAGCTTTAAGTTTCATAATTGCTTTTTCCAATTCTTTAGAATGTATTTCTGACAGTAGTGTTTTATTTTGTGACTCCGTAAGTTGGGGAAGGTTTAATGTGTTTAGGAATGCCTCGGATGCGTTTTTATGTTTTTTGTGGGAGTATAAGTTCTTATAGTAATTCTCGAAGTTTTTAAGAATATCCTGAATTCTGAATTTTATTTCCTTTGATACTGGGTCTCTGATTTTGTAGATTGCTCTTTCTGTTTGATGTTTCCTCAATTTATAGGCTAGCAATTTTGCCGATTTACTGCCTGCTTCATAGTATTTTTGTTTCAGAAATGTAAGTTTCTTCTGGATTTCTATTGTGTAGATCTCATTTATTTGGTTTTTAATTTCCTTAATCTTGAGCGAGTCAGTAGAATGAGTGTTGCCTTTGTGTTCTTTTTCTAGGTTCCTAAGTTCTGACTCTAATGTGGATAGTTTTTCTTGTCTTAGTTTCTTTTGGGTTGCCAGTTTTGCAATAATCTTTCCCCTTATTACAGCTTTACATGCATCCCACAGTATTAAAGGGGATACTTCTCCATTATCGTTATCTTCCAAATATCTGAGAATATCTGACTCCAATTCATCTTTCAATGGTCCTTTCAGGACATTTGAATTTAACCTCCAAGAAAATGTATTATTTGTGTATTTTTGGATATTTAAGTCCATGTAGATCGGACTGTGGTCGGAGAGATCCATCAGTCCTATTTTACATGTTTTTACTCTACCAATGTCTCTATTAAACATAAAAAAATAGTCAATCCTTGAGTAAGATGAATGTGGAGTTGAGTAAAATGTATAGTCTTTTACACTGGGGTTGAGTTCCCTCCACACATCACAGATTCCCATTTCTTTTAGTAGCATCCGAGTCTTCCTGTTTTGGGTGTTATTTTGATGTGGGGAATTACCAGAAGCATCCCAGTATGGATTCAGTCTAAGATTGAAGTCCCCACCACATATCACTAAACCTTGAGCTTTAGTTATCATTAGGTCGAATACATTTTTATAAAATTTCCAGATAGCCCCTGGGGGAGCATACACATTCAGCAGGGTGATATCTTCTCCCTCTAGCCGCCCAGTTACCAAACTGTATCTCCCTTCTTTATCTTTGTGTTCTGATTTTTTTTCAAATGTAATTTTGGTTGATATCAATGTCGCTACTCCCCTCCTCCTCCCTGATTTATATGAAGATGAAGAGATCATTTTAAACCCTTGTCTACTGAGTTTATTGTGTTCCACGTCTGTTAGGTGGGTTTCTTGTAAAAGTATTATTCCTGCTTTGTCTTTTTTCATTTTGCCTAGAATCTTGGATCTTTTAACTGGATTCAGGATCCCTTTTACATTATATGAAATTATTTTGGTTACACCCTGTTTCTCCATTGTGTTGTTTTGTTTAGTATAACTGTGTGGTGGCCCTCTTTTGTGCTACTCAGAAACTGAAAGAACATTAAAAACAAGAAAAACATTAAGAACATAGTGTAAAAAACTTTAAAACAAAAAACTGTCAAAAGAACTTCCTGAGCTGAGGTCTTTTTAAAGACCCTGTAAGAGCCTTGATGGAGTGAAGGCCCTGAGGGAAATTCCTCAAACTCTGTTACGTGTTGAGGGCCCTCTCGTACCACTGAAAGTAGTCCCATGCTTTTAACGTGAGTTTCAGAACCCAATCCAAACTTGTAATGATTTTTTTTTTTTTTTTCCTTTTATGCCTAAACCCTGTGAAATTGTGTGCACCCTCCCACCCCCATCACATCAAACATTCACGCAAAAACAGTATTTGTTAGTATGAGCAGAACATGTGGATTATTGTCACATTTCTATTTTAACAAGTTTTTTTTTTTTTTTATTACAAAGACTTATTTGTTTCAAATAATATGATTGTTCCATGAAATGTTTTACCACATGCTGAATATGCATCTCCTTTAATGTTTGTTACCTTGTATGAGGGGGGTTGGATGTGCGGATTGATTCAAGAGGAAGGGAAAAAAAAAAAAAAAAAGGTCGCTATTCCAACCTGAAAACGGATAGTTTATCCGCGACGCTCTGGTGCTGGGTTTCCCGCTGCTGGTCCGTGGATTTTGAGGGTCTTTGTGTTGTCCATGTTTGCGCTTTGATCTTCTCACTCGGGTCTGCTGCGGGTTTAAACACCGTTACCGGGAGCCCTCTTCTCGCCATGTCAGCTGTTGCTTCTTCCGCCGAATTATAGAGACACGTTTCATCGCCGTAGAAGACCCTTAACTTCGCAGGAAATGGTGTCTGAAAGCGCAATTTCTTCTCTCTTAACACCTTTTTCGCGTCATTGTATTCCCTGCGCTTTTTAAGGACCTCCGGGGCGTAATCGTGTTCCACGTAGACTTTTCTCTCCTGGTGCATAAATCCTTTTTTCTGCCAGGCCAGTCTTACAACCTCTTGTTTTATTTTGAAATTGGAAAATCTTACCAACACCGAACGTGGGGGCGCTTCCGCCGCCGGCCTAGCGGCTAATGAACGATGTGCCTTTTCTATCTTCAAGTCGGTGGTTTGTGGAATATCCAATTTCTCTCTTAGTAAGGATTCCACGCATTCTGCCATTGAGTTAAAACCATTTTCGGTTCCTTCTATCAGACCATGAATTCTTATGTTGTCTCTTCTTTGTTTTCCTTCTTGGTCGGTTAGCTTAGCCTCTATAGCTGCTTGTCTTTTGCGTAGGTCCAGCACAGAATCTTCGAGCACTTTTATTCGATCCTCTGTTTCCAAGATTCGGTTCTCGGCCTGGTCCACTCTGCTGTTTGTCCTTTTCAATTCTTCTCTGAATTCCCGAAATTCGGCCGTAACATCTCGGCGAAATCGTCGTAGTTCCTCAAATAGTGATTTCAGGCTAACCCTTTTGTTAGCTATCACCAGCTCCTCGTCTTCTGAACGGGGATCTTCCAGTTCAGATTCTCCGGCCGATACGTGTCCTAGCCTGGAGAATTTCAGTTTCTTCTGTTTTCCTTTAGACATGATGATTTTGTCTTTTGATTTTCACTCCTCCAAAAATCCGTTAAGTTTGATTTTCAAGGTGTTATCCTGGATTGAGTCTGAGAGCTTCAGTGTTAAGCTGCAGTCGCCATGGCGTCCAGACCGGAAGCTCGACCTCTCTCATCTTTTAAGTGGGAGAACTTGCACAATTGGTGGCTGACTAAATACTTTTTTGCCCCACTATATATATATATATAGCATGATGCAGAGGACTGTTCAAATACCAGTTCTAATTAAACCAGAAAATGTATTGGTCAATTCATGGATCAAACACCTATTGTGAATTTTGCCATTAAGCACCTTGTAAGAGAACAGAGAGTTATGCAAAAAGTACTGAAACACTGAACAGCTGGCAGCAGGGTCGGGGTAGGCAGCGCACCCTTTTCAAAACGGTGGAACTTCCGGGTCACAGATTTGTATAATTTCTTGTCAAACAGCACTTCACTGTGGAAATTAAGCAGGGTTTCCTCTGGTAACATTTCTCAGTGGCGGACCGCCGCACCAGAAATTTTACTGTTTCACCAAGGAGATATGAATTTATTAAGAAAAATATATGAAGCAATGACTTTCCACAAGCGCACACACAAACAACGTGGCCGTCATCCGCACGGAGTTTAGAAGCGCCCCGCCCACGCGAGTCTTCCAGTCAGTCAGCAGTGTCTTGCTAAGTGTGACTGTCCGACAGAAACATGAGTTTGTTAAAGTACTTTAAACACGGAAAAAAGTTTATTATGGTTTTAATCCACTGGAAACGGGAGCAATAATGGAAGAGTCGCTTAGCTAAGAGATGTGGTTAGAATTCATATGCAGGGAAAGGCGAGGGGGACTGATGAACTGCTGAGGATCTATTTCACCAGCCACTACAATATTAAGTTATGTTCTGTTGGAATTGCAGGAATGAAGAGACTGGCAATTTCTCTCTTTTCTCGAACAAGCAGGCGTGCCGTTTTTATTCTCCAGCAGCAGTGACTAAAAGGAACAGCTAAAAACGCTAGCTCTCTTTTCACTCTAAACTGAGGTCCTTCAACGGCTGCCTAGAGAGGTGCCTGATGAGAAAGCCTGAGAGCACAACTATAACTGCCTAAACAGATCATTCTGTACATGAACACACATTGTGGTGAATTATGTCTTTAGAGTCCGCTACTGTTCCCTATTATGTACCTGGCAGGTTAAGATGACCGAAATTCACGAAGTCAATGACTTTAATCTGTCAGCAGCCTTCAGACAAACTAAACGTGCCAACATTTGATTTCAAAATAAGGGAGGGTTTTCCTGCTGTCTGGGTGGTGAGGAGAGTTCTAAAAAAAAACAAAACTATAAATATAAAGAAAATATTATAACAGAAATAATGGCATCTTTGGTCATTTAAGTTAATTTATTTCATTAAATACAATTTTATTAATATTTTTTCTTTGTAATCAGTTAAATTATTGTTCTGTTCTAACTGCAAAGTTATGGTCAAAAATGTAAATTGTTATAAGGAAAAAGTAAAAAAAAATTACCACAGTCTGTTTCAAATTTGTCTAAAAACCAAGTAATTTTATTAAAAAAAAACAGACAAAAATTAGTCATAAAATAATCCACAAATTTATAATAAAGTTTCAAATGTACAAGAAAAGTCTGTTTTACAAGAGGAAATTACAAATTTGAGGAACATGGTTTCAACTTTAGATTTACAGAGAAAAGTAGAAAACTGTAAGAAAAATGTTATAAATTATTGAGGAAAAACCTCAAACCTTCAAGACTGAAGTCATTACTCAAATTTTTAAGTGGGTGCTCTTTGTACCCTTAACTCAACTAGAAATTTTTGGTTGTCAGCTTTTAATTATTAATTTCAAAGCACTGCTTTTACATGAGTTGAATTTCTGGTTACTATACCCACCTGAGCATATAATTTGAGTATGCATGAGTACATTACTATTATGAATGTTTCTTTCCCTTCCCCACTCTCTCAATGGAAAAAAAAGAAACACTAGAATAAAAATACAAAAAATACACATATTTTTGTCATTTATGTAAACCATGGCAAAAAAAAATCCTGCAGGACAAAACATGACACTTGATATTTTCTAACCTGTTTGTAGACCACCATAGACAGAGAGAGAAGCTGAATTAGACAGAGCTCAGAGAGGCAAGATAATAATAATAATAATGCATCGGTTTTATATAGCGCTTTATCATATATACTCAAAGACGCTTTACAAATAGGTACATTATTCGTTCACTCCAGACAAACAGTGGTAGTGGCGAGCTACTTCTGCAGCCACAGCTGCCCTGGGGCAGGCTGACGGAAACGTGGCAGCCAATCTGCGCCAACGGCCTTTCCGGCCACCACCGAACATTTTTATACATTTATACACATTCATACCCAGTGTTATGGGCACTGGAGGCAATGCGGGTGAAGTGTCTTGCCCAGGGACACAACGGCAGGAAATCAGGGGAGAGCAGGATTTGAACCGCCAACCATCGGGTTATTAGACGACCTGCTCTACCTCCTGAGCCACTGCCGCCCACAAGATGAGAGGAAGGAGAGAAGGAGAACACCACTAAAAGTCTAAACACAGAATGTCTGGGTGGGAGTCCAACTGGCCCAATATTCAAGCCTTGGTTGTACAATATTTCAGATGGTAAGTTCCATATGCAACGTTATTGTGTAAAATTTTAAAAAGAAGTAAATAGTATAAAATTAACATATTCCGGTATGTTTACTCCCCCCCATCCCCCCCGGGGGAAAAATATGTTGTCACCGCGCCAAGGTCTTTAAGTCAGAGGAATCACTGTTAAGGTTCCAAAACAGTACTGCAATTGTCAGAGAGTTGATAGAAACAAACTGAAATCTTTTAAGGGGAAAAATTTTAACAAAAAACAAAAAAACTTACAATAACCTGGTTGCATAAATATGCACACCCTTAAAGCACTTTTCTTTTTTATTACAGCATTCAGTCTTTTTTGGGTAGGAGTCTATCAGCGTGGCACATCTTGATGTGGCAATATTTGCCCACTCTTCTTTGCAAAAACGTTCCAAATCTGTCAGATTGCGAGGGCATCTCCTGTGCACAGCCCTCTTCAAGTCACCTCACAGATGTTCGATCGGATTCACTTCCGGCGGTACTTCCGGTGCTGCACTTGTAATGCTTGATATGAGCCGAGAATTTTAAGCAAAACCATCAAAATAAGGACTTCTGTTGGCTACCAACAAACGTGGGGAATACCCTCATGACCCAGTGCTGACCTGGTGAAGGTTCTGGTAGATCTGGCTCCGTTTCGCCCCGTTTCCGACCTCTAAAGGCTCGCCTCTGATGCTAACCCAGAGTAACTGCAGCAGTGAGAAGGTATTCTTTACATCTGGCCATCTGGAGCCGAGGAGAGAAGGATTTAAAAGGAGGACGAACCAACCGAGGCGGCGATTGGGAGCTCGGGCGCGGCGTTGGTGAGAGACGGGGGCCACCTGGATCCAGCAGGACAGTGGTCTGAACCGGTGCCCAATTGCGAGGCCCAGCCGAGGAACGACCAGACTGACGGCGGTCGGTGACGGGGCCTAGACGGGGCCCAGCGGAGGAGCCGCCTAGCCAGACGGCGACGAGTGGCTGTGATCGGTGGATTCCGGCTGCGCCGGCGGTGCACGACATAACTGGCCAGGTAGACGGAGGCAGGCGCCGGCGATAGACGGCGGTGATCTGCGGAGCTGAGCAGCGTCACTCGGCGGAGAAGCTGCGCAGGAGCGGCGGGTCCAGTAGTGACCGAGCTAGTTGAGGCCTAGCCGGATTCTCTGCTTATTTCTATCCACAGGTCAGTAAAATGCCACCCAAAAAAGAGGAAATGGAAGAAATTAAAAAAACTCTGAACTTTGTGTTAGATGAACTGGCCAAAGTGACTAGCCAGCAGGACAAAATATTAGACCTAATACAGGAGGTACAAGCCCTACATTCAATAATAAAAGAAAAAGACAAAAAAATTATGGACCTGGAGCAACACGGGCGTCTTTTGGAGCAACGCGTTGAGGATCTTGAACAAGGTTCTCGCATTGATGACATAGTTATAAGTGGACTAGACATCAGATATCAGTCGTACGCCCATGCCGCTACAGGACTGAGTGGTGAACATGCTTCCATAAGTGAATCAATGTCCTTAGAAAACCAAGTGCTTCAGTTCCTTAATGATAAAAACATTAAGGTAGAAGCCAATGCGATCTCAGCCTGTTATGCTTTACCGAAGAAAGATAACAAAACAAAGAAATCAATTGTGATGCGCTTTGTGAACAGGAGGGTGAAAAATGACATACTGAGGCAGGCCAAAAAACTAAAGGAAACTCAAGTTTACCTAAATGAACACCTGACAAAAAAAAAAACGCTGAATTAGCACGGCAGGCACGGATGCTAAAGAAACATAATAAGATACAGTCAACCTGGACAAGAAATTGTAGAATTTGGATTAAACTAAATGGAACACCTGAGCAAGCAAAAAGTATAATGATCAGAGATGCTACTGACTTAGATAAATACAAATGAACACTGACTATGAAACACAGAGTGAGGAAACTCAAACTCTAAAAATATGCCACTATGCTGAACATAAACCACAAGAGATGGAGAATGATATTGATCCTGATAACCACTTTTTCAATAATATTCATAACCACTGTGAATATTACACTGAAAAGCAATTCAAAAGTCAAGTGCAATTAGATGGTAAACTGTCAATAATACACTTCAATAGCAGAAGTCTTAACAAAAACTTCTCACAGATTCAGGACTATTTAAAACAGCTAAACAGAAAATTCACAGCTATAGCAGTCTCTGAAACCTGGCTTAATGCAGACCAGGCTCCCCTGATGGCAATAGAGGGATATCAGATGTTTAACATTAACAGATCTCAAAAAAAGGGTGGTGGTGTTGCACTGTATATTGATGACCTATATAGATGTAAGCTTGTAAATGAAATGTCCTCAGCACTACCAGGGATTCTGGAATGTGTTACTGTTGAGATTGACCTAGACAAAACAAAAAATCTAATCATAAGCTGCATATATAGAACGCCGGGAACTTGCATTGAGACATTCAGAGATAAATTAGTCGAGCTGTACAATAATATTACTAGTAAGAAAATGGTAGCAATTTGTGGAGATTTCAATATTGATCTACTTAATCCACATCAACAAAATGTAGTTACAGAGTTCACGAACTCTATGAACAGCATGAGTCTATATCCCACAATAACACATCCTAGTAGAATCACAGTTCATTCTGCTACACTTATTGACAACCTGTTTGTCAATGTTCTCGACAAGAAAATAGAAAGTGGATTATTGATAAATGATATAAGCGACCACTTGCCAATCTTTGCACTTATCCATGGCCACACGGGGCCCAACCCAGAAAAAATCTCAAAATCGTTCAGACACAAATCACCAAACGCAATCAGTTCTTTTAAAGAGGACTTGCTGAAGCAAGACTGGACAGAAGTCTATGTATCAGATGTAAATGAAGCCTATGACACATTTACAAACATTGTAACCACTCTTTATGAAAAAAACTGCCCATTAGTTAAAAAAAAGCTTAAACACAAATTTACTGACAAACCATGGCTAACCAAAGGACTACAAAAGGCGTGTAAAAAGAAAAATTTATTATATAAAGCTTTCATAAAGAAAAGGACAAAAGAAGCAGAGCAGCAGTATAAAACATACAAAAATAAGTTAACATATATAATAAGATGTAGTAAAAGAGACTATTACAGTAAAGAACTGGAAAAAAACAAAGACAATATTAAAAATACATGGACAATAATCAACAGTATCCTTGGAAATAAAAGCAGAAATACCAGCTACCCAACTAACACTCCAAAAAATAATAAATCGACTCCGAATGTGAATATAGCTTCACCTGCAGATGAATTTAATAATTTTTTTGTTAACATTGGACCTAAACTGGCCCGAGAAATACCCACTACGGTGCCAACAGGTGATTCAATATGCAATAACACTGCTGTAAAAGACACCATCTTCATAAAGAACACAGACGAAAGAGAGGTCATTGAAATTGTTAAATCGTTCAAAAGTAAAACATCTACTGACTGCGATGGTATTGATATGCTACTAGTCAAAACTGTTATCGAATGCATAGTGAAACCACTGACGTATATCTGTAACCTGTCTCTCCAATCAGGTATATTTCCCAATGCAATGAAAATAGCTAAAGTAATTCCGATTTACAAGACAGGCGACAGAGGGGAACTCTCCAACTACAGACCAATTTCACTATTACCGCAATTTTCCAAGATACTTGAAAAAATATTCTATGAGAGAATTGACAACTTCATACTGAAGAATGATTTATTGTGTGAGCAGCAATATGGGTTCAGACACAAAAGGACAACAGCATATGCCTTAATGGAATTTACAGAAAAAATATCAACAGCCATTGAAAATAAAGAGTATTCAGTTGGAGTATTCCTGGATCTTAAAAAAGCATTTGATACAGTAGATCACAATCTATTATTAAAGAAACTACAAAATTGTGGTATCAGAGGGGTAGCACTGTCCTGGTTAAGAAGTTACTTAAAGAATAGATATCAGTTTGTATGTGTTAACAACAAAAACTCAGAGCTACTGAAGGTCACCTGTGGAGTCCCACAGGGTTCAGTTTTGGGACCATTATTATTCAATATGTATATAAATGATATATGTAAAGTTTCAGAAAAAATGGACTTAATATTGTTTGCTGATGACACTAACCTGCTATGCAGTGGAAACAACTTGGAACAACTTCTGGATACACTCGGAAAGGAATTAGGAAAGCTGAAACTGTGGTTTGATTCAAACAAATTAACGCTCAATTTAAGCAAGACAAAATTTATAGTCTTTAACAACCATCACAACTACCCAGTACCCAAACTCAGTGTAAATGGTGTAGAGATTGAAAGGGTATCCGAAACTAAATTCCTTGGAGTAATAATTGATAACAAACTGTGTTGGAAGCCACATATTAATTATATAAAAGGTAAAGTATCCAAATCAATTGCAATATTACACAGAGTGAAAAATTTGCTGAATCAACCCACACTATACACCTTGTATCATTCATTAATACTCCCATACATGACATATTGTAATGAAGTATGGGGAAATACATATAAAACAAACATATATCCACTCTTTATGCTTCAAAAGAGAGCTATTAGAATAATCAACAAAGCAGCTTACAGGGAACCAACAAACCCACTTTTTCTTAAACAAAAAACTCTCAAGTTGAAAGATCTGATCGACTTTAAAACCGCAATAATAATGTTCAAAGTGAAGAATCTATCACTGCCCGCAAATATCCAAAAGTTGTTCCAAACAAGGGAGAAACGATATCACTTCAGAGGAACATGTATATTTCAAAAGCCTACAGTGAGAACAACTACCAAGCAACACTGTATTTCAGTGCAAGGAGTCAGATTATGGAACGATTTTGGACCTGAATTAAAATCATGTACAAAGCTTGGACAATTTAAACAAAAACTAAAGGAAGAAATACTCCAAACATATTTACAAGACGACATGTAAACTCACATAAGGATTGACATTTCCAGCCTGTGTTGTGTTATAGCTTAGTTTTTCTTTTTTCTCTGTGACACTATGTCTTAGATTTGTTTTTGAATAGTAACCGCTTAACTTAGACTAGCTCAGTTTTCTTTTTCTCTCAGTCATATTTTGTCTTAGCCTTGTTTTAAATTGTAATCGCTCTTGTCTTGTTTTCTCTTTTTTCTCCTTTGAATTCTTGGATGGAATATGGGTGGGCAATATAAGCTGCGGCTTCAGCCATCACCCATTTCGGATAACTCACGTGGAATTGTATAGTAGAAGGAGTCTTTGTCTAATTTGACCTTGTTGTTATACTGTATTATACAGTTTCTTTTAACCTGTAATGTACTATCCGAAATAAATAAATTCATTCAAATTCAAATTCATTCATTCATTCAGGTCTAGGCTCTGGCTGGGCCATTCGAAAACCTTAATATTCTTCTGGTGAAGCCATTCTTTTGCTGATTTGGATGCGTGCTTTGGGTCACTGTCATGCTGAAAAATGAAGTTCCTCTTCATCTTCAGCTTTCTAGCAGAAGCCTGAAGGTTTTGTGCCAACACTGACTGGTATTTGGAACTGTTCATAATTTCCTCCACCTTGACTAAGACCCCAGTTCCAGCTGAAGAAAAACAGTCCCAAAGCATGATGGTACCACCACCATGCTTCACTGTAGATATGGTGTTCTTATGGTGATGAGCAGTGTTGTGTTTGCGCCAAATATACCTTTTGGAATTATGGCTAAAAAGTTCAGTCTTGGTTTCATCAGACCATAACACATTTTCCCACATGCATCTGGGAGATTTCAAATGTGTTTTTGCAAAATGTAGCCGGGCTTGGATGTTTTTCTTTGTAAGATAAGGCGTCCGTCTTGCCACCCTAGATGGGATAATGTTGTCACATGCATTAAACAACCAATACTTGCCAGAAATTACTGCAGCTCCTTCAATGTTGCTGTCAGTCTCTTGGCAGCCTCCCTTACCAGTTTTCTTCTCATCTTTTCATCAATTTTGGAGGGACGTCCAGTTCTTGGTAATGTCACTGTTGTGTCATATTTTCTCCACTTGATGATGACTGTCTTCACTGTGTTCCATTGTATATTTAATGCCTTGTAAATTCTTTTGTACTGTTCTCCAGACTGATACCTTTGAACAATGAGATCCCTCTGATGCTTTGGAAGCTCTCTGCGGACCATGGCTTGTGCTGTAAGATGTGACTACAAAAATGTCAGGGAAAGCCTACTGGAACAGCTGAACTTTACTTGGGGTTAATCAGAGGCACTTTAAATGGTGGCAGGTGTGTGCTGACTCACATTTAACATGAGGTTGAATTTGATTGGTTAATTCTGAACACAGTCACATCCCCAGTTAAAACAGAGTGTGCATATTTATGCAAACGGGTTATTGTAAGTTTTTTATTTTTCCCCTTAAAATATTTCAGTTTGTTTTTCAATTGGGTTGTACATGTAATGGCTTCACATTAATGGTGGAAAAAGTTCTGAAATGATTTATCTTGGTCTCATTTTTTTACATGACAAAAACCTGGCATTTAAGGGGGGGGGGGGTAGACTTTTTAAATCCACTGTGTGTGTGTGTGTGTGTGTGTGTGTGTGTGTGTGTGTGTGTGTGTGTGTGTGTGTTAGACTGGCCACTTCTCATCATCCAATATTATGATTATTTTGGACCCATAAAAATTTTTAAAGTATTTTTTATCAATATATTATTTTTTCATCTTTGTTTTCCATGAGGATATCATCTAATCATCTATAAAAATGAAATATATCCTAAACAACAAAACTGTATAAACATAAATCAGAGTAACAGTTATCCAACAATGTGCAAATGAAATCTAAGGAAACAAAGCAAAATCTAAGCACACTGCTTTTGAATGAGTAAGTCATGGAGAGGAGTAAAGGTGTAAATACTAGATGTTTTTAAAATCACAATAAAATGACTTGTGAAACATCTATTCTGGATATGAACAAAAAAGAAGTTTTTAGGTCACACCGAAATAAGGATAAAGTGATGTGGACCACAATGCTGCTAGATTGTATGAAGTTTTTTTTTTTTTTTATCTCCATCTCCTGCTCTCTTCTTCAGAAGGAACTGTTATGGATTTTTTTAGTGTCCATTCTCTACGTGCTGTCTCCTGTAATCATAAAAGAAATTACATTCAGTACCCTTCCCATGAGACAATGGAGTAACAGAACATTTGTATCTCTGAGATGTACGTAGCGCCAACAAACTGCTGACTCAGTGTTCTCAAAACAATGCTTTTCTGTTTGGTCTATTGTATTAAAACTCTCTGCTCTGTTCTGAGACTTGAATCTCTCGTAGTATTCACCTGCATGTGAGAGACAACATTTTCCCTTCTTAGCCAAGATGTAATAATAAATACCCACTAAAAGCATCTTCAAGGGACATTTATTAATAGAGAAAAAATCCACAACACCACCTATCTTTATGAAAGCACACCACCACACAGCCAGAGTTAGCCAGTAAGAGTGATTGATTTAGAAGCAGGAAATGTATTTAAAAGCGTGATTTGGAGTAACCTTGTAAAATGCACAGAACATTAACATGGACGTTAATTGCACCACTTTAACTGTGCTGTAACAAGAACAGAAAGTGCAAGAGAGAGAATGGGAATTGGTTCTGAGGGAGGAAAAGGGCTGTGAATAAAATAAAACATTATCTTCTGACTGTTTTATAGCTGTTCCTCTTTAAGTTTTAGGACAGAATAGTCACACCTCCATATAAGCATGTGTAACAAAACATAGCGCCTCATGTCACTGCGTCCTGTTCTTTTTCCCTCTCATCATTTGACGTGTTAATAAAGCTGAAGTCACAAACAGCAGCGAAGTTTTACATGTGTTCAGATGTTGAAGGAAATATTGCCAGGGTAACTTTCTCTACCCGGGGGAAAACCTGTACACAGACTATCACCACAAAGAATGCTAAGATATTCTCAAACAATAAGCCCTGAATAACTAAACTCTTCAAATCAACTCTGAATGAGAAAAAAATAACATTCATCTTTGGAAATAAAATTAAGTCCAAATTTATACAAAACTAGAAAAGCACTCATAGAGCGCATACCTCCACCAAGGCTCCTTTCATTTCTCATGGAGCACCTCCAAAATGTAATGGGTTTGTGTGTAGGCCTATAGCCAGTTGTGGTGAAAATTGCATCGGAATCTGTCCATCAGTTTTGGAGTATTGTTGCTAACAAACTGTGAGAAGATAAGAGCCTTGGCTGAGGTATGCATTCTCAGAACATCACGCAAATGTAATGGGTTCCTGTCTAGCCCAAGAACCACCGCTGGTGAAAATTTCATCCAAATCCATCCAGTAGTTTTTGCGTAATCCTGCTGCACAAATACAAACCCTTGGCCCTTGGTGGCGGTATGCTCTCTCAGATCACCCCCAAAATCTAATCATCTGTTCCCCGTGCCATTACACACCTTTCCTGAAAATTTCGTCAAAATCCGTTCATAACTTTCTGAGTTACGTTGATAACAGACAGACAGACAGACAGACCCCGGTAAAAACATTACCTCCTTGGCGGAGGTAATAATATGAATAAACAAAAGCAGCAAAGAAGAAATTCAAGGACAGGTTTTAGAAACTTCTTCTGCAAGACAAGGTAAGAGGGGCCTGGTGAGGTGCCTAACACACCAACTGCTCTTCCTAATAACTCTGCTTCACCCGTTACAAGGACCCGTTACAAGGACTGATGGATATGCATGCATTTGCGCTGCGTCTTTTGCTCGTGGTTTAGGTAGCGTCTGGTAGTACATTGTTCATTTTCCCACTTTGCACCCATGTCTTCCAAAGAACAATTGACTGTGTGCTACCTTTATGCCTGACAGAATGAGTGGACTAATCTAAACGGGGTGCAGCTGGGTGCAAAGTCAGCACATTGTTAGTTTCTCACATTGCACTTTTGACCAACAAAAATAACATCAAAAATCAGTGGTGCATTATTTATCATTAAGTGGCTTTTGTAAATGGAATGCATATTCCTTGTTCCGACACGAGTACACAAGGACACACTCAAAGGCTGTGCCAGAATTTCTCAATGTCTGTTCTTTTGATGGGCAGAGTTCATTCATCATTCATCTTCTTCTGCTTAATCCTTTAAAAATTAAAATCTAATCAGAATTTACTGCTAAACATCATTTAAACTTTCATATAAGACACTGAATAGCTTTTGTTCACATTTTCATCACAAACATACAGGAATATAGCCTATAGATTAGGCAATAATTTATTCTCAGTTACCAGATGAACAGGGACTGTGTCTGTCACTTTTCACGTTCTGGAGGATTGCAGAGACATGAGAATCCATGTACATGTAGAAGAAGGTTGATTTAAAAGCGATACTGAGACAGGAGTTGTACTCATTTCACAAAGATTGGAGCTAATCTTAGATTAAATAACACCTTGTTGGTACAATCCAGATGAAATTTTATACCTTCGTTAAAAAGAGAATAAGTGTAAGGAATAAATCTCTAGTTAAGCATGGTAAGTGGCAACAAGTGCTTAGACTAGAGAAGTGCTAAGTTGAAATATTTACCCTGTCAGCTTGACCATTTGACAGTCCGTGTCTAACTTGGTGAATTGGTTGCAAGATTTACAACTTTTCAAAACTACCTTGCAAAAAAGTTGCCAGGGAGATTCCCTTCTTGAGGTGTCTCACCTGGACTCTGGAGGGTACCATCCAGTGCTTTAAAGAATCAACTGCAGTGCCACTGGGCAGAACAACGGGGTCATGCAGATCCATGTTCACAGCTAGAGTGCATGCAGGGTAGCACAGAGCACCTGTAATGCAAAGAAAGTGCCCAAATTGGTACCAAGTAAGTTAATAATAAGGTTAAAAATACTTTATAAATTATGAATAAAAAATTATAAACACACAGATGCGTGCGGCATGAACCCAGCTGGAGTGTGCTGTGCCCGCTTGGTTCCAGTGTTTACAGACCATTATCATTCGTTAGTGTGGACGCTCACATCCTTATCACTAGTTTTTAACAGCATTATAGTTGTAGTTCTTGGTGTGGAGGAGTCTTAACTCTACTTTTAATTAACCCCAGTTTAATTCCTTCATTTATTTTTTTAAGCTTAAAAACTACTAAGATATCTTATGTGTACCTCTACCAAATATTAAATAATCTTCCATTAATAATATTTTAACCACATAAAGGTATAAATAAATTATTCTTGTATTTTCACTTGGATTGATACAGACAATAAGTGTGTTTGTGCACTGACAGAAAGACCAGCTGGGTGTAAATGATTTTTTTGTTGTTTATGGCCATCAGTGTGTGATGTATTCTCTTAATTTCTCTTCAGGTTGGGACAATATTCAGTTTTCTATTGTTATGTGCTGCTGAAAATGCAGGACTAAAGGCCCTGTCACACCTAGATGATTTAGGCAGCGTTACTCCAAACGTATGAAAAATTTGGAGGATACGCAGGTGTACGTGGAATCAGCTATGGGTAAGTTTCGTATAAGTTAGGAGCACACTGAAGAAAGTTGAAGCACGCTGGTATACGACGTTGTACAGCAAGCTCCTCTGAAAATTTTCAGCATGCTGAAAATTTTCCAATGTATCCAGCGTATGGCTGAAACGTCCCTCATATGCGGAACATATGTTGTAGGGAAGTTATGTGTTCGTTCACACAAGTACTCACAAAAGTTGCTCATAAGTTGAAATATGTTGAGATAAATGTCTAGTGAACCCAAAAGTTATTTCTGACATATGAGTAACACTCTTTGAACCTATGTGTAACTTACTGACCAGGTTTCTAACTTACAGCTACACTATAATGGCGTATTGACGGTGTTGGTTGACAGGAGGAACCCAGATAAACTGGTCTTGTTCTTCTATTCAGACAAAGTAAAGAGATGTTTCCTACCTTGATATTTTTCCACTGTGATAGTCTCTGTGTAGACTGGGTGACACCTTTACTAATTAAGAGCGGACTTGATCCACCTGCTCTCTGTTCTGATCAGCTCAGCTGCTGCCTGCAGTGCATACACACACACACACACACACACACACACACACACACACACACACACACACACACACACACACACACAGAGCTACACGCACATACTTGTTTGTGTAATGGGACCTGTCGGGGACGTGTCCGAGGATATAATGAAGATCCAAATCACTGTTTAGCCCTCCTTGTCATGTTTTTTTTTTTAACCTTTGACTGCAGTCTGTACCATCAGCTGTCCAGTGCTGTTCTGATGGATATGCCAAAATGTCAGAACACTGGAGGAGGATCCAATCAGCTGATCATCAGAAGCACAGAACTCAGCTGTTTTCCATGATAAATCACACTTTGCTCTCCCTTGGCTGCTGCTCTCTGATGTTTTTGGGTTCACACTGGCAAAAGCACACTCCATGCTTTTTTTTCTTCCACTTTATTAAAAATAAGCATTTTTTTTTATCACCATCAGTTCCTGGCCTTTGGGCCAGGTTGTGACAACTGTCATCTGACATTCGTGACATGTCACATCAGCTGTTTTAGATGTGATCGACCTGACAGATTTGACAGCTCTGCTTGGAGGGGAGAATCATCTCGGTTGAACAGAGATGATCTCTCGCACACCTAGGATTCATGGATTGTGTCATGAGCCGAGACGGCTTGGCTTTCCCCGGCTCGGCCCTGATCTCTCTGTGGGTTTTTGGTTCTGCTGTATATGTGCATTATGTGTAGTTTGTACTCATTTCCATATCCTTAGCAACTGCCTGACCGGCAGCTGTTAGTCACCCTCTGTGACCTACTTTCTCCCATGCTGCTGACAGTCTGTAGGTCCAGCTACGCCCCTCACTCTCCCTCTTATTTCCATCAGCTGTTCCCGGCCCCGGTAATTATCTTTCCTGCACCTCGCCCAGGTGTGCCCAATTTGTATGGCCAGCGGTGTTTGTACTTAAGCGGCTCCTTGCTAGACAAAAACCACTGGACCATTGTACGTGTTAGACGGTTGTTCTCCGCCGTTTGACCGTCACATCCCGAAGGATTATTTGTGTGTGCTCGCGGTCAGACTTGGATGACTCGGACTGTTCCTGCATGGTGAGTAAGAGCTTTTCTGCATTTCTGTTTGCAGTTGTGCTGCGACGCTTGTCAGTAGCGTCTCCTCTTGCAGCACAACTGCTACGCTCGGGCACTGTTGCCCGGCTCTTCTCCCATGCCAGTCGAGCATCCTTGAAAACTCTAAGTTTACCCGAGCATTTTCTTTCAAAGATCTTTTTATTATTATTTATTGAAGCATCAATACAATACAAACTATTAGAAATTTTCATCTTTGTTTTAACCAAACAGTGCAAAACTAGAATTTAAAACTAACAAATGTGGTTGCTTCACAACACAAAAACCTTTAAATAAACAATAATAAAAAAATACAAAAAAAAAAAGAAAAAAAAAGAAAAATTGTGTGTGTGAGGTGGGGGTGGGGTAAAGGGGATATGAGCTACTCAGAAACTATAACCGTGGGTCTTTCAAAGAAATCAAGAAACGGGCGCCATAATTTATAGAATTTGTTTTCAGAGCCACGACCTGTATATCTGATTTTTTCTAAATCCAAGCAGGACATTATATCTTTTATCCACTGTAAATGTGAAGGGGGCGAAGAGTCTTTGCACTTCAGTAATACAGCACGTCTAGCCAATAATAATGAAAATTTGAATACTTTTAATTTGGAATTTGGCAAGACAAGTTCTGGAGCCACACCAAAAATGGCGCATAATGGATCAGGTTTAATTTGATATTGCAGGACTTCAGACATAGTGATAAAAACAGAATGCCAAAAATTCATCAATGAAGGGCAGGACCAATACATGTGAAGCAAAGTGCCAGGAGTGCTACCACACTTTTCACAAGTTGGGTCTATATCCGAATAAATACGTGCTAACTTAACCTTGGACAGGTGCACCCGGTGTACAATCTTAAATTGAATAAGAGCGTGACGAGCACACATTGATGCAGTATGAACCTGGCCAAGAATAGAGTCCCACAGTTCATCAGTAAAAGTAAAATTAAGATCTTGTTCCCAATTCACTTTAATAGCGGCCAGAGAAGAAGATTGTAAATTTGAAATTAAATTATATAAAACTGATATTACCCCCATCTCGGATGTTTACCATTCCAAATAAATGAGGTAATCAGAGAGTCCAAAGACTTAAAAAAGGATTTAGGAATAAAAATGGGGAGACATTGAAACAAATATAAAAACTTTGGAAGTAACATCATTTTTACAGAATTGATTCTGCCAATTAAGGACAAGGATAATGGGGACCATTTGGAAAGTATTAGCTTGCACTGGTCAAATAAGGGGAGAAAATTATTTTTAAACAAGTAATTAAGTTGTTTAGTGACACATATCCCAAGATAATTAAAATGATCAATAACAACCTTGAAAGGAAAATTTTCAAGATCCTGAACTCGAATCTTTTCATTAATCGGAAACAATTCACTCTTATTAAGATTAATTTTATAACCAGAAAACCTACTAAAACTATCCAAAATGTTGAGTATAGCGGGTAATGAAGTAAGTGGGTTGGAGAGAAAAGATCGTCGGCATAGAGTGAAACCCTATGCTCGATGCCACCCCTACGAATGCCTAGAAAGTCCCGGCTCCCACGGATTGCAATAGCTAACGGCTCAATTGCCAAGGCAAAGAGCAACGGGCTCAAAGGACAGCCTTGCCTCGTACCACGGTAAAGTCTAAAATAGTCAGAATAGCGACAATTAGTTAACACTGAAGGACTAGCATAGAGAAGTTTAATCCAGGAACAGAAGGAAGGACCAAAACCAAACCTCTCCAAAGTAAAAAACAAATACTCCCACTCAACCCTATCGAATGCCTTTTCAGCGTCCAAACTAATAAGACATTCAGGTATGTTGTGGTGAGGAGTATAAATAATATTAAACAACCACCGCAAGTTAAAAAAAAGAATGGCGATTTTTAATGAAACCGGTTTGGTCCTGTGAAATTATAAAAGAAAGAATCTTTTCCAACCTTGAAGCTAACAACTTTGACAAAATTTTAACATCGGTATTTAACAAGGAAATAGGCCTGTAAGAAGCACAATCAACAGGATCCTTATCTTTTTTAAGCAACACAGTGATACAGGCCTGATAACATGAAGGAGGAAGTGTACCGGAGTCAAGCGACTCTGTAAAAACTTGACAAAGGAAAGGGGCGAGGTCGTCAGAGAATTTTTTGAAAAAATCAGCGGAAAACCCATCAGGTCCTAGAGATTTTCCTGATTGCATGGATGATATTGCCAGCTGAATTTCTTCTTTTGTGATGGGAGCTTCTAGAATTTGCCGAGATTCTGAGGAAATCGAAGGGATATCAATAGAATCAAAAAAAAATTTCAAATCCTTTAAGTTTGTTGTATATTCTGAGGTATATAATTTGGAATAAAATGACCTGAAAATATCATTAATCACTTGTTGGTCAGATGTCACCTCTCCTTTATCTGTCCTAACTCCAGTAATAATTTGCTTAGCTCTAATACCACGCAGTTGATTAGCTAGAAGTTTACTGGTTTTTTCGCCATGTTCATAAAATTCACTCTTGTTCCTTATTAAACAACCTTCAATTTGTCGAGTAGAAAGTAAATTAAGTTTAGTTTGTAATGTCATACGTTCCTTGTACAGAGCGGGTGATGGAGATTGAGCATATTGTCTGTCAATGTCCAAGATTTGATCTAAAATAGCCTTCTGTTCCTGTATTATGGATCGTCTTTTAAATGCTGCCAATGAGATAAATTCCCCCCTAAGAAATGCCTTCATGGCCTCCCATATCGTTTTGTTTGGCATACCAGGAGTTTTATTTTCTTTCAAAAAAAAATTAATTTTAGAAGAAATATTCGCGACCAATTTTTCATCTGTAAGTAATAATGGAGCCAGTCTCCAATGCTTTCTCATGGAGTCACATCCATGGAGGATCATTTTAAGTACAAGAGGGGCATGATCAGAAACCGAGATGCTATCATAACTGCAAGAGCAAAGGTTATTAATTAATAAATTGTCAACAAAAAAATAATCTATTCTGGTATAAGTGTGGTGTACGTGAGAGAAAAAAGAATAGTCCCTGCCGTTAGGATGTAAAAAACGCCAAGGATCTGTAAGGCTATATTCCTCAAGAAAAGACTTAACATAAGTTGCAGATTTATTAAGACTAGCAGGTTTTGAGGACGAGCGGTCTAAGATCGGATCCATATACAAATTAAAGTCACCCCCAAGAATTAGAGAATGAGTATTTAAATCTAGAAGTTGCGAAAAAAGGTTGCGAAAAAAGTGCACATCATCAAAATTCGGTGCATACAGATTAGCCAAAGTGACATGTTTATCACCAAGTTTACCTGATACTATTACAAATCGTCCATTTTTATCTGATACAACATTAGAGGGAATAAATGGGATATTTCGATCAATAAGAATAGCAGCGCCCCTGGCCTTAGCTTTAAAATTTGAATGAAAAAATTGTCCTGACCAACATTTTGACAAGCGTAAGTGGTCGGAATCCTGCAAATGGGTTTCCTGCAAAAACAGTACCCCAGGCTTAAATTGCTTTAGACGTGACATGACTCTCTTTCGTTTAATTGGATGGTTCAACCCCTTCACATTCCAGCTTACCAAAGTAAGATTAATATTCATTCAAAGAGTAAAATTTATATATTGTGTTGTGTAGCCCAAAAAAGAATGGGGTGAGGTACGGGTAAAAAAAAAAAAAAAAAAAAGGGGGAGGGGGTAAGGGGAGTGTAAATAAATCCATAACAAAAAAAAAATAAAAAAATTCAACAACCAAACCTATAACAACACTCCAGCTGGTTGCAAAAAACAGCAACTGCTCCATCTCCTGCTCTATTCTCATCCTAACAGAATGCTCCCATACAACTGGCTTCAATCCTGCATAGTATGAACATTTTACCCTAAAAAAAAAAATAAAAAAAATAAAAAAATAAGTAAACAACAACGTATAGGGAGCCAATTTTACCTTGTTTTTGAACATCTAAAAATGCATCAATGTCCAGTCAGTGCAGCTTTAATGAAGTAGTAATCAATTAGTCCAGTGTGGTAGTTGATCAACCCAGGAATGTCCAGTTCAGGGCGAAAATCGCTGGTTTCTCTCCATGGTTTGCATGAAGCGGGTGGCCTCCGAGACGGACGCCAGCCACTGGTTTTTGCCGTCTGGAAGAGTTATCCGGAGCCTGGCGGGGAAGAGAAGAGAAGGACGAAAACCTCTCTTGTACAATTCGGACATAACCCCCTTATATTCAGCTCGTTGCTTCTGAATGTCGGCGTTATAATCCTCGTAGAACTGGAGTTTATGTCCACGATATTCCAAAGTCCCATGGCGTCTCCGCGCTTCTCTCATCACCAAGTCTTTGGTCCGAAACCGGTGGAAACAAATAATGACAGCGCGCGGCTTCCCGTTCGGACCCGGCTTGAGCGTGAGGCTGCGATGGGCTCTATCCAGCTCTGGGGGAGATGGCAAAGTTTGTGTGCCAAAGACATCCACCAACAGCCGAGAAAAAAATTCAGATGGCCGTGGACCCACATCAAAGGACTCCGACAGACCCACCAGACGAATATTCAGCCCCCTGCTTCTTCCCTCCAGGTCAGAAAGTTTGTTTTTCAAAAGCTTGTTCTTCTCCTGCATTGACTCACACGTAGCTTCAAGCGCCGCTAGGCACTGGCTGACGTCCTCCGCGTTGCTTTCAAGGTCGCCAATGCGTTGCTCCTGGCTCGCCACATCTGCTTGAATCTTGTCCAGCTTACCATTACTAAGTTCAAATGAAGCTTTAAAGTCAGCAGCTACGGACATTCTGTGCTGCTCAAGCAAGGCAACAAGTGCAGGGTTAAGGCTTATATTAGCATCCTCAGCTAAGCTGGTGTTAGCATTGTTCACTGCTACCTCCTTTTCAGTCTGCTTTCTTGTTTTGGACATATTTCTCAACTCAAAACAGATTCCGCACGTATTAAATGTCCAAAACGTTGACAGCTTACAGCAAAGTAGGGTTTAAAAAGTAAGACTGAAAAAAAAAATATAGCAGGAGCCAGCAACGCACACACTTACTCCATTGCCAGCACACCTGCTACCCGAGCATTTTGTCCTGTCAGTTTTTGTGGCCACGATGCACAGTGGTCTGCCTGCTGCACACTATTTGTGTGAGCCATTATTTGCACAACTGTTCCATTTCTGTAAGTGTTTACTTTTTGAACTGCGTGTTGTCAATACATGTGTGTTTGGTGTAACCCTGCGCGTAAATCCATCCATCCTTCTCTTCCGCCATGAGCTGGGAGAAGCACGCGGGGAAGCTTATGACAGATCGGGAGACTACGACAGTTTGGCATGATCACACTATGCATAAATTGCATAATAAGTTATGCTTAAGTTGAACAATGACTGGGCATAAGTTGTGAATGCCGGCAACACGCTAAGCATTCATTGGTTTAAGTTATTTATAAGTTATTGAAACATTCTCCATAAGTTACTAATACGTTATGTATACGTCAAACTCATTATGGACACGCAATGCATACGACCAAAAGTGAAAATTTCGGCATATGCCAGCGTTTTAGACCCAATGTTCATACGTTTGGCAAACGCTGCCTAAATCGTCATGGTGTGACAAGGCCTTAAGGTACACTAGATCAGATTGCATCAGATCTTGTTTAATTAAGTGGTGTTTTGCTGGGTTTAGCATTTTTTTTAAATTAACTGACTTGAAAACTCACATCCAACAAGTAACCATTTTATGGTTTTATTTTGCATGGAATATAATAAAGAATGTTAATTTAACAGTTCCAGTGGCATTCCTAAATGATGGTTGCACTAATTTACCAATTTCTGTCCCCTCACAGCTGTACTCCACAGAGTTCACATCCAGCGGAACAGAACAGGATCCCTGGAGATTGGGGCACATAGTGAACTTAGCTGTCCATTCGCCATCCTTGGCGCAACGAATTTCACTCTGGAAACAGAAAATAAAATTTAGTGCACACTTGACACCTACAGCTCAAGGGAAACCGAGCAGTTTATTATGCTTAAACACAGAGCTCCCAATACAAGCACAAGTCTTCATATTAAATGATGCCTTAATCTCATGACAAGCACCAAAATTTGGCATTAATTCCGGTCTGAAATTCAAATCATTGTTCTCAACAGACTTTCTTCTCTTGGCTGTTCCCTCTATTAGGAGTGGCCACAGTGCATCATGGGTCCACATATTTGATTTGGCAATGATTTTATGCCGGATGCCCTTCCTGACACAACCCTCACTATTTACCCGGGCTGGGATCAGGACAAGAAGTACCTAACCTTTGAAAGGGAGATTTAAGGATTGATTGTAAATTCTAAGGATAATAAAGTCCGTAATCTTAGATAAAAAAAAAAAAAAAAATTACTTTTGAGACTTTTTGGACCCATGTTCATTCAGTAAAGATGCTTTATGCATATTTTCTTCATTTTTTTTAATCTGGTTGCTAACCAGCAAGCTCCAACCTTTCTGTGACACGGTTTCCTGTCTGTGAGGTGGCTATGTATCAAAAATATTGCACACATTTTTTAGCAATTATTTAACCTAACCAAAAAAGACATACTTTGATCTTGAAGACAAACACGAGAATGTTAAAATCTTACTTTTCTTGTTCCATCAGGGCACTGCAGGGTGCAGACACTGTCGTAATACAGGCGGTTGGTGCAGGTGTACATGCCCTGGAATATATCTGGTAAGGCCGGGCATGAAATCGGCTCACAGCCACTCTCCACCCACTGCCCTCCTTCCAGGCACTCCAACGTGAAGTACTTCCTAAAACAACAGCATACACAGTACATGCATTTCTGACAATATTTAGAAGATATTTAAGGAGTGATTATTGTTGTACATTATATAGATA
This sequence comes from Pholidichthys leucotaenia, assembly GCA_020510985.1. Lineage (NCBI taxonomy): Eukaryota > Metazoa > Chordata > Actinopteri > Cichliformes > Pholidichthyidae > Pholidichthys > Pholidichthys leucotaenia. The sequence goes on from CM035846.1 coordinate 304,423,684, forward strand.
TATAGAGGACATAATGGCGGGGATCTATTTATTTGAAAATTTGGACTTTTACCAATGCACATACCAACAGAAATACTTCTGAAACCTTTACTATTTTACAAAAAAACCCTAATCCCATTCTACCTTAAAAACCCACTTTGTATCCAGTGTGTTTAAATGCAACAGTATGCCTTCTATTTATGTGGGCACCAGTGTGGAAAGTACAAGAGTAAAAAAGGCTGTTTAAAGGTCTTTAATAGCTGCTGCTCTTTACTTTCACATGTTGGAGTAATAAAGCATCAGGTTATTAAAATACTTAAACATATGTTTGTAAAAGCATGCCTCATAAAAGAGCAAAGCTGCAAGTGGGTGTTTATGAAACAGCTTTTACTTGATTGGGCACAAATTGAATGTAAAACTAAAGAAAATTAATTTAAATCTCACTTATCATGATTGATGATTTCAGCTTGTTAGACGCTTTTCACACGACAACTGGAAATATCATTATTATATTTACTATAAACTACAGTATCTCAAAAGTGAGTACACACCTCACATTTCTGTAAATATTTTATTATATCTTTTCATGGGGCAACACTGAAGATATGACACTTTGATACAATGTAAAGTTGTCAGTGTACAGCTTGTATAAAAGTGTAAATTTGCTGTCCCCTCAAAATAACTGAACACACAGCCATTAATGTCCAAACTGCTGGCAACAAAAGTGAGTACACCCCTAAGTGAAAATGTTCAAACTGTGGCCAAATAGCCATTTTCCCTCCCCGGTGTCATGTGACTCGTTAGTGTTACAAGGTCTCAGGTGTGAATGGGGAGCAGGTGTGTTAAATTTGGTATTATCACTCTCACACTCTCTCATACTGGTCACTGGAAGTTCAACATGGCACCTCATGGCAAAGAACTCTCTGTGGATCTGAAAAGAAAGAATTGTTGCTCTACATAAAGATGGCCTAGGCTATAAGAAGACTGCCAACCCCCTGAAACTGAGCTGCAGCATGGTGGCCAAGACCATACAGTAGTTTAACAGGACAGGTTCCACTCAGAACAGGCCTCGCCATGGTCAACCAAAGAAGTTGAGTGCACGTGCTCAACGTCATCTCCAGAGGTTGTCTTTTGAAAACAGAATATGAGTGCTGCTAGCATTGCTGTAGAGGTTGAAGGGGTAGGGGGTCAGCCTGTCAATGCTCAGACCATACGTTGCACACTGCATCAAATTAGTCTGCATGGCTGTCGTCCCAGAAGGAAGCCCCTTTTAAAGATGATGCACAAGAAAGCCTGCAAACAGTCTGTTGAAGACAAGCAGACTAAGGACATGGATTACTGGAACCATGTCCTGTGGTCTGATGAGACCAAAGTAAACTTATTTGGTTTAGATGGTGTCAAGCGTGTGTGGCGGTAACCAGGTGAGGAGTACAAAGAGAAGTGTGTCTTGCCTACAGTCAAGCATGATGGTGGGAGTGTCATGGTTTGCTGCTGCATAAGTGCTGCTGGCACTGGGGAGCTACAGTTCATTGAGGGAACCATGAATGCCAACATGTACTGTGACATACTGAAGCAGAACATGATCCCCTCCATCCAGAAACTGGGCCGCAGGACAGTATTCCAACATGATAACCACCCCAAACACACCTCCAAGACGACCACTGCCTTGTTAAAGAAACTGAGGGTAAAGGTGATGGACTGGCCAAGCATGTCTCCAGACCTAAACTCCATTGAGCATCTGTGGGGTATCCTCAAACGGAAGGTGGAGGAGTGCAAGGTCTCTGACATCCACCAGCTCCGTGATGTCATCATGGAGGAGTGGAAGAGGATTCCAGTGGCAACCTGTGAAGCTCTAGTGAGCTCCATGCCCAAGAGAGTTAAGACAGTGCTGGAAAATAATGGTGGCCCCACAAAATATTGACACTTTGAGCACAATTTGGACATTTTCACTTAGGGGTGTCCTCACTTTTGTTGCCAGCGGTTTAGACATTAATGGCTGTGTGTTGAGTTATTTTGAGGGGACAGCAAATTTACACTGTTATACAAGCTGTACACGGACTACTTTACATTGTATCAAAGTGTCATATCTTCAGTGTTGCCCCATGAAAAGATATAATAAAATATTTACAAAAATGTGAGGGGTGCACTCACTTTTGTGAGATACTGTATATAGCAGATGAGCTGCTACCAGTACAAATGTGAGAGCTTACTTTGTCTAAAGCCGAACATTAACTTACCCCACAGACTGTGTCTCCTGTTCAGGAAACCCTCCTCTCATTACAGTGGGAGCAGTTTTCAGTAATGAGCAGTTATTAGGAGAATACAATTGGCAAAGGAACTATGAGGCCCAGTTAGCAGCGGTACATATTTTATTGGACCCTGTTGTGAGTTTGTTCCAAAACCAAATATAGTTATTCGCACAACAGGCCAAAAAATACCTCTTAAAAACTGCATCCACTGATATTTAAAACTTTGCCCTTTGGGTTTTGGGTGTTCATGCGATGCAATGTTATGCTCCAGAATAAAAATATCTAAATCGAAGATCCGATGTTCATGAAGCAGTGTGTAATGGGAATCTTGTAAACTAAAGAAAAAGAAGGAATTTCCTCCATGACGCAGGGAGCAGCGTGTAATTAAATACTGTGTTTACATCAGCCTCCTGTCTACGCAGACTAGTATTCCACTTGTGTATTTGATATTTTAAAGTGTAAAATAGGAGATTTGTGTCTTTATTGATTGACTGTACATTTAAGGAGGCGACCCCATTTTCCCTCAAACCCCAACAGCAGTATTTATTCTTTCTGCTCACTGGCCTTACCTTGGCGTCTTTTGATTGAGGCTTCCTAAGACATAGAAGCCCAGGCTGCATTTGTAACGACACACAGAGCCAACGTCATACCCTGAAGCCTGACAGTCTGCTGTTAGCAGCTTGGCATGGGGTATGTTTGGAACCTCTGGACACTCAGTCTTGCAGTAGGCTTCAGGAAAACTCCACAGTCCATCCTCCAAACACACCAATCTGTCACTGTCACCTGAAAAATACAGAGAAAAACAGAGGACGGGGCAAGAAGTGGACAATTTCTAGTCAAGTTATAAGAAGGATTTCATAGAAGTTGTAAAGGAAGAGGGCTAAGACTCAGAAAGCAAAATAAAATATTCACTTTAATAGTGGTTTCTTTTAAAGGTCCCATATTGTTTATATTACAGGGATTCATTTTAAATTTAGATATTGTCAGTGGCACATAGATGTAGTTTTAAAGACCAAAAAACACTTCTGCATTATTTTACAGCTCCTCAAAAAAGCTGTATTTAAAGCTTTGTCCGAAACAGTCAATTGTTAGCCTGCTCATTAATATTAATGATCCATTAATCTATCTGGGAAATCACAAGTAAGAAAGCAGTCTGGGTGCATTTGTTTTGGTAACTTAGAGAACGCCATAAAGTAGAGTGCAATCTTATTTATTTGACAGCTTAAATAAACGCAGTGTGTATTTTTCTGAGAAATGAGTATTTTAATATTTTAACATATGCATATAACCCATGGCCATATTTTAAAAGGTTAAAGCACCTGTAGCAGGATGGATCTTCCTTCCTTTTAAAGGGTCTCTCTGTCGTGGCCCTTTAATTGTTGGGCGCTGCTGTGAACGTATGTGGCGTGTTTAGGTGCCAGCCCTCACCCGCAGGCTGTTTCCTTTCGCCTTCCTGGGACAGTTTGTTTGCTGCTGCGGTGCATTGTTGGTCGATGAGGCTCTTTTTGGTGTGCTCCTTTAAATTAGAAGGCAGGTAAGTTGTCCACGCTCTGCGCTTTGCTGACTATTGGCATCAGGATTGACATTTTTGCTGTGCTTGCAGTGCGCTGGCAGTGAGCCCTGTTGTGCGGTGGTGTTGCTCTGCTCCGCTCGGGTCAGCTCTCCCTTGTTACGGTAGGCAGTTCAAGTCGCTGAGCACCGTTTGTGTGCTGTGGGTGTATATTAAGTGATTTCTCTGCTTCCACTAGCTTTTTGTGCCATCATGGTCGAGCCACTGGACCTCCCACGTCCAACTGTGCAGGCGAACCTACGTGCTTCAGTATGTAAGCTGCTCCTAATTATCTTTCATTAGCAGTCTTTGTGTTGCTCTAATGGAAATTGTTTTTTTGTTTTAGGTAATCAGCACCGTGGTGTGCGGCTCGTTTCCAGCGGCCGCCACTCGCTCTGCCTGTCTATTTTGACAGCTGATCTACTGTGACAGTTGGTCTTGTTTTATCTGGTTTTATCTTGTCAGTTTTTGACCTGTCTGTCTTATTTTGTACACTCTTGTTGTCCTTCTTTTACAGTATCTATTTAAAACTTTATAAGGACACAAGAAAATCAGAACGCTACACAGTGTTTTGTTTTATCCCATTAACTGGGTTTTATTTCTTTCATTTTATCCATCACTTTTTTTAAATGTTAGCAACCTTGCTTATATTGCCCTGAGTTTTAGTCCTTTTTTATGGTGCAGTATTGAACAGATTTCTTTTGTTGCAGGACAGGAGCTGTGGGCCTGAGGGGTGTGGCAACTGGTTCCCCTGGTGGTGGTTTTACTCAGACTCCCTCCAAAGTGCACGCAGGGTGTCCACCTGGTTGATGTGCAGCTCATGTGGTGTTTTAGTTTAGGGACCCTTTTTCCCCTTCTCTGGCTAGCCTCCCGGTAAGCCCCAGCCTTCATCCTTAGCAGGCCTTTGCCTAGTGGAAATTTATTTTAAGCTAAAACTCATTTTAGGCAACAAGCTGTTGTTATGGTTTTAATTAGCACTGATGATTGTTTTTTTTAAATTTTTTAATGAAAGTGATTTGTACTAATGGAATCACATCTATAGCTCTGTGTGTAACGACCCTGTGTGACCTTACAGGTCTTGGGTTGTAGAAAACTATTTCCTGGGTCAAAATTCCCTAGGTGGCGTTGTTGTGCTTTTTGTTAAAAACCCACCGCCCTGTCACACACCCACAAAGTACTTAAATCTATGACTCCTACTTGTGTGACATGTCTGACAGCTTATCTTGTTGATGTTGTTGTGTGATATCTCAACATTGTTGTTGAACAAGCAGCAATATTCAGCGCCAAAACAGAAGTGCCACAAAAGCTGTTCCCTTTTTAGCTTCCTAAGGCTACTTTCAAAATGAGTCAATCCAGTGTTAAAAATCTGCAACTTTTTACACCGTGTTGCTACTATGATGCTTGGGGATTTGGTGGCTAACATCTATATTCAATGATAGTGCCTTGATTGTGTACTTAACAGACAAAAGTTGAGTATGGTACACTTATACTCCTCAACTAACTCTTGGTTAGCCAACAGGCGAGAATGAAGTTCCAACCACCCTAATGGTGACATTGTAGGAAGCCAGTTTTCCCTCAGACTGAAGGGCATGGCAGCTCAAAGGTGCTGAGGGACAAGGAATTGTCATGGGGGGTTGATATGTCAATACAGCACCTCAGGTAGCGGGGGAGTGTTAATATAAAAGAGAGTGCCTGCAACCTGTGCTTTAATGTTATGGATTCTGGTGGATGTGAGAGGAAGATAGTCCATGATCTGTTAATTGATCATCAGATTGATTTAATTTCCCTTACAGAGACTTGGTTAGGGCAAGAGGATTATGTTGGTTCTATGACACGGTGGTGGCATCAGCCATCACTTTTGGAGTGGTCTGCTGGGGCAGTGGCATTACTGCAGCCGATAGGAAGAGACTGAACAAACTGATCAAGAAAGCTAGCTCTGTCCTGGGGCAGCGCCTTGATCCGGTGGAGGAGATAGGAGAGAGAAGGACGGTGGCTAAACTGTCATCTCTGCTGGAGTCCGAGTTTCACCCTATGCAGGACATACTGAATGCACTGAGGAGCTCATTTAGCAGCAGACTACATCATCCCAGGTGCACAACCGAGAGGTTTCGCAGGTCCTTCCTACCAACGGCTGTCAGACTGTACAACCTAAGCAGGGCTGCTCGCAGAGATAGCAAAAAGACGTAACAAACTAATAGTTTTTTGAATGCAAAAGATGCAATAGACTTACACAATGGTCCCCTCCGGCATACAACTAGGAAAATACCGGTCACTATGGAGGGTGAGAATATGTATGGGTACATAATCATACCATGTAGGATAACTAAGTAGACGGTTATGCTGTTTCATCCCATCTAGCTACAATGCTCCACACTGGGTGTGTTTATATTTATATATCTATATATTTATTCCATCTAGCTACAATGCTCCGCACTGTGTGTTTATATATCTACATATTATTCCATCTAGCTACATTGCTCCATACTGTGGGTGTTTATATATTTACATATTTATTCCATCTAGCTACAATGCTCCACACTGTGTGTTTATATATTCATATATTTATTCCATCCAGCTACAATGCTCTGCACTGTGTGTCTGTGTGTGTGTATATATATGTATTTTATAGTAATATGTACATATGTATATTAGCTGCTCTTGCTTGCTTGTTTTTTTTCTTGCCTTCTGATTGTTGCTCTGAGTGTTGCTATCCCTGTGCTGTTGCAATCCTGGAATTTCCCCGTTGTGGGACTAATAAAGGCTTATCTTATCTTATCTTATCTTATCTTAAATGAATCAACTCCCTCTGGCTATTTAAACTGTCAAAATCCCAGAAGTTCTGGTCATGGAGGAGGAGTAGCAACAATTTACCATTCCAAATTACTAGTTAATGTAAAGCAAAAAACATGTTATAATTCCTTTGAGGGCCTGGTCCTCAGTGTTGGGCACTTTAGCAATTTTAGGTTAAACCCAATTTTATTTGCCATAGTTTATCGTCCCCCATCAACTTACTCAGAATTTTTATCCGAATTTGCTGATTTCTTAGCTGATTTAGTGCTGAAATCTGATAGAATAATTATAGTAGGGGACTTTAATATACATGTGGATGTAGATAGTGACTGGCTTAATGTGGCTTTTAATTCAATATTAGACTCGATTGGGTTTTCTCAGAAAGTAGGAAATTCTACTCATTACCTCCACCATACATTGGACCTTGTTCTGACATATGGCATAGAAATAGAAAATCTTGTAGTGTCTCCTCATAACCCTGTACTGTCAGACCATTGTCTGTTAACCTTTGATTTTACTTTTTCTGACTATTTGACTCCTAAAGAAAAATATTATTACAGTAGATGCCTCTCAGATGATGCTGTTACCAAATTTATGCAGATTGTTTCCTCTATGCCATGTGTCAACACAACGGAAATAAGCTATAGACAGCTTGCTCCTTCTGTAATTGATAACATGGTGGATAGTGTTACAGTTTCTCTGCATCAGACTCTAGACTTGGTGGCCCCCTTAAAAAAGAAAAAGTCTAATCAGAGATTTCTAACTCCTTGGTTCAACACAGAAACTCATAGCTTAAAACAGAAGACTCGTCAATTAGAAAGAAAATGGCGCTCCACTAATTTAGATGAAATCTATTTAGCTTGGAGAAATCATCTTTTAATTTATAAAAAATCTCTTAGAAAAGCTAGAACGAGTTATTACTCTGCATTAATAGAAGAGAACAAGAATAATCCCAGGTTTCTTTTCAGCACTGTAGCCAGGTTGACAAAGAGTCAGGACTCTGTCAATCCTAGCATTCCCTTAGAGCTTACTAGTCAGGACTTTATGAACTTTTTCAATAATAAAATTTCATCCATCAGAGATAAAATCAATCAGATTCTTCCCACAGTAAACTTAAATACTGTAACTACTACAACTCCTTCTATTGATGTCTGTCTTGATGAGTTTACTCCAATCGACCTTTGTGAGTTAGACAAAATAGTTTCCTCATCCAAACCTTCAACTTGTCTTTTAGACCCTATTCCTACCAGGTTATTTAAAGAAGTCTTCCCACTTATTGGTAGCTTTATTCTTCATATAATCAATTCTTCATTAACTTTAGGCCATGTACCGCAGGCTTTTAAAACGGCTGTAATTAAACCCTTACTCAAAAAGCCAACGCTAGATCCAGGAGCTTTAGCTAACTATAGACCAATCTCTAATCTCCCTTTCATTTCAAAAATCTTAGAAAGAGTTGTTGCTACGCAATTATTTGACCACCTGCAGGGAAATGGTTTACTTGAAGAGTTTCAATCTGGGTTTAGAATCCATCATAGTACTGAAACAGCCTTAGCGAAGGTCACTCACGACCTCCTCATCGCATCTGATAATGGACTGGTTTCTGTACTTGTCCTTTTAGACCTTAGTGCAGCTTTTGATCCTATCGATCATAATATTCTACTTGATAGATTAGAACACTATGTTGGACTTAATGGAACTTCGTTGCAGTGGTTTAGATCTTATTTATCTGATAGGTTCCAGTTTGTTCATGTAAATAATGAGTTTTCTTTCAACTCAAAGCTTAGTCATGGAGTTCCACAGGGATCTGTGCTAGGCCCTACTCTTTTTAGTTTATATATGCTTCCGTTAGGCAACATTATTAGAAAGCACTGTATACATTTTCATTGTTATGCAGATGACACACAATTATACCTGTCAATGAAGCCAGATGATAGTAATCAATTAGCCAAGTTAGAAGCCTGTCTTAAGGAAATCAAAGCTTGGATGACTTGTAATTTCCTGCTATTAAATTCAGATAAGACTGAAGTTATTCTTGTTGGTCCAAAAAACCTTAGAAATTCCTTTCCAAATCAAACTTTCAGTTTGGATGCGGTTACTCTTTCTCTTAATAGCTCTGTGAGGAACCTTGGAATTATTTTTGATCAAGATCTGTCCTTCAATTCACATATTAAATTTGTTTCTAAGACTGCCTTCTATCATTTGTGTAATATTGCCAAGATTAGGAGCATCTTGTCTCAGAGTGATGCTGAGAAACTGATCCACGCTTTTGGTTAGCTCGAGATTAGATTATTGTAATTCTTTATTATCAGGCTGTCCTAAAACATCTTTAAAAAGTCTTCAGCTGATCCAAAATGCTGCAGCAAGAGTTTTAACAGGTACTAGAAAGAGAGATCATATCTCTCCGGTTCTGGCCTCCCTTCATTGGCTTCCCATAGAGTTTAGAATTAAGTTTAAAATCCTTCTTCTTACTTACAAAGCTCTAAACAATCAGGCCCCTTTTTATTTAAAAGATCTGATACTACCGTATTATCCTAACAGAGCACTATGCTCCCAAAATGTAGGATTACTTGTAATACCTAGAATCTCCAAAAGTACAATGGGAGGCAGAGCCTTCAGTTATCAAGCTCCTCTCCTGTGGAACCAGCTGCCAAACTGGATTCGGGAGTCAGACTCGATCTCTGTTTTTAAGAATAGGGCTAAAACCTACCTTTTTGATATAGCCTACAATTAGGGAGGGATCATGTGTTTCTGAACCCTCCCTTAGTTATGCTGCTAATAGGTTTAGTCAGCCGGGGAACCTCCAGTAATGCACTGGGCCTCACTCCTTTCCTCACTCTCAATGAAATATTTTTTTTGCTGGTCATTAACATTTGTTTGTTCTCTCCCATAGATTGAGTCCCCATCGTGCTGTTTGCTCTCTACATGTCTGTTCTTTTCATCTTCTCTATCCCCTCACCCCCCAGCCAGTCGCAGCAGATGACTGCCCCTCCCTGAGCCTGATTCTGCTGGAGGTTTCTTCCTGTTAAAAGGGAGTTTTTCCTCTCCACCGTCGCCAAGTGCTTGCTCACAGGGGATTGCCTGATTGCTGAGGTCTTTCTGCAACTGTGGGGGTTCCCCCTACAGTTGATAGTGCTATGAGATGAATGTTGTTGTGAAATGGCGCTATATAAATAAAGTTGAATTGAATTGAAGAGAATAAAGTTTCATCTGCTCTGAACGCTCGGCCTGATTATTCATCTCTCCACAGTGGTGACCCTTGACTCACAATGAAACGCGAGGCGAACACCCTGGAGATGACCCGGTGGGGAAGTGCAACGCGTGCGCCGTTTCGGTCAAACTCCCAGACTTTTGGCTACACGACCTGAAGTCTTGGTTCCTTCACACCGAGGCCCAGTTCGCGCTCCAGGGAATAACGGCAGATGACAACTACTACGTAGTTGCACCACTGGATGCACACACAACCCAGCAGGTGACGAGCCTGCTCCAACAGCCCCCAGCCCGCGACAAATACGGTGCTCTCAAAACCGTGCTGACCTGGCGCTACATGCTCTCGTACTGTGAGAGAGCGGAGAGGCTCCTGACGCGCTCCAACTTGGGAGATGGGTCGGCGGTCGAATTGATGGAGAAGATGTTGGCGTTGATAGGCACAGATGACGGGCATTTCCTCTTTGCCCACCTTTTCCTCCGGAACCTCCCGACAGCGGCCAGAGTGGTCCTTGCCAATTCGCCGCTGCTGGCTGTGCGCAACTACCGGGCTCTAGCCCAAGAGGCAGATCGGATCATCCTCACCACCAGAGCCCTCACGGTGGCGCAGCGGTTAGCACTGCGGCAGCACAGTTTACCCTTGGCCAGGGGATCATGGGGATCGTGGGATTGTGGGTTCGATCCCAGCCCCCGACCAACAGTGATCTGTGTGGAGTTTGCATGTTCTCCCTGTGTATGCGTGGGTTTACCCCGGGATTTCTCCGGTTTCCTCCCACATGCCAAAAACATGCAGGTTAGGTTAATTGGAGACTCTAAAGTGGCCCTAGGTGTGAATGTGTGTGTGAATGGTTAAGGGATAGCGCCGTATCGTGGCTGCTTCATCCATCCAGGTGGTGGATGACCCTCAATTTCCCCTCTGGGGATCAATAAAGTATACTAAATCTAAAAAAAAAAAAAATAACCCAGCGAGACGGCCAGCGGAAGTGAGGAGCCAGCGACGGTGGCTGCAGCGGATGCCAAGAAGCACCAGAGAGACATGCTCTGTTTCTACCACCGCCGTTTTGAAGAGGATGCACGCCAATGCGTGCCACCGTGCCAATTCAAGCATTCAGGAAATGCCAGGACCGGCAGTTGGTAGCAGCTGCGACCGCCAGTGAAGCAAGCATGCTATGTGACAGACTCACGCTCGGGGAGATGGTTCCTTGTGGACTTCGGCTCCCAAAAGAGCCTCATCCTGCCATCCTATGCCGACCGGCTGGCAGGAACTGGCGGCCCCAAGCTGACGGCCACAAACGGCTCAGACATTAAGACTTTTGGTGAAAGGACACTGACTGTGTCCTTGTACATACCAATGGCCATTCGTCATAGCGGCATGTAACTTCCCCTTTTCAGGCGCTGATTTTTTGTGTGCACACGGACTACTAGTCAATGTTGCTAACAGATGCCTGATTAACGCAATGTCTTTTGATTCTCTCGAGAAGCCAGGCCCACAACACTAGCCAACGTCACAGCTCCAGGGGTAAGTTCCACACACTACTCACCCAGTTCCCAGCACTCATGTCCCGACGTTTTTAGCAACCGTCACTAAACACGGGGTGGAGCACTTCATTACCACCACGGGGCCCCCCGTTTTCGCACGACCTCGGCACCTGGATGCAGCTAAACTGGACATAGCGCACGAGGAGTTTGCCAACCTGGAAAAGTTGGGCATCATCAGACGCTCAAACAGGCCATGGGCATCCCCGCTACATATGGTTCCTAAGGCCGAGGGATCATGGCGACCTTGTGGTGATTTCCGCAGATTAAATAATGCCACAGCGCACGACCACTACCCCATCCCGCATATTCAGGATTTTAACGTTCACCTCACCGGGGCGCACATTTTTTCCAAGATAGACCTGGTCCGCGGTTACCACCAGGTCCCGGTGCGCGCTGAGGACATACCTAAAATGGCAGTAATAGCCCTGTTTGGTCTGTTTCGAGTTTTTACGCATGCCTTTTGGGTTAAAGGGCACGGCGCAGACATTCCAATGCATGATGGATGCGATGTTGCGCGATCTGCCATTTGTGTTCGTTTACCTGGACGACATCCTGGTGGCCAGTGCGTCCGAGGACAAACACGTAACCCACCTCAGGACAGTTTTCCAGAGATTGGAGGAGCATGGGTTAATAATCAACCCGGCGAAGTGCCAGTTCGGGGTGATGGGAATCAATTTTTTGGGCCACTGCATCTCACTGGAGAGCGCGATACCTTTGCCGGACAAGGTGCGCGCAGTGGCGAATTTTCCTCGACCTCAGACGGTCAGGGCGCTGCAGGAGTTTTTGGGGATGGTTAACTTTTATAACCGTTTCCTCCCCCGTGCAGCCCAGCTCATGCAGTCACTGTATGCTATGCTTAAGAAACGGAAACCGGTGGACAGAGCCAACTGGACTCCTGAGCGAGAGCAGGCGTTTTCCGAGGTTAAAACAGCCCTGGCGAATGCCGCACTGCTGGCGCACCCGGACCCGGCGGCTCGGATAGCGCTCACTACTGACGCCTCGGACATGGCCATAGGGGCCGTCATGGAGCAGCGCATCGCCGGTTCTTGGCAGCTGCTCGCCTTTTTTAGCTGGTCTTTGAGCGACAGTGAGCGTAAATACAGCGCGTTTGACAGAGAGTTACTGGCTCTCTACCTGGCCATACGTCACTTCCAGTTCTGGCTGGAAGGGCGCACCTTCACTGCGTTTGTGGACCACAAGCCACTAACGTACGCAATGGCGAAGGTTATGGAACCATGGTCGGGCTGGCAGCAGAGACAGCTGGCCGTGATCTCGGAGTTTACGACTGACATTCAGCATGTGGCCGGTAAACGTGGTGGCGGACTGCCTCTCGCGTGCATCAGTGGCCCCAGTCTACGTGGGGATAGATTACACAGCCATGGCCGCTGAGCAGATCGGTGATGCGGATGTTTGCGCACTCCAGTCTGGACCAACAGGGTTAAGGCTGGAGAACAGACTACTGCAGGACGGGGGCCCCCCCCTAATCTCCGTCTCCATGGGCCGCCCGGTGGTCCCACGCGCTTGGCGATGCCGCTTTTTTGAGTCGGTTCACTCCCTGGCACGCACCCAGGAGTGCACGCGTCAGTCAAAATGGTGGGAGCGAAGTTCGTCTGGCCGAACCTGCCCAAACAGGTGAAACTGTGGGCGGCAGCCTGCATAGCGTGCCAACGAGCCAAAGTGCACAGGCACACTAAGGCCCCCTTGGAGCCGTTCCATATCCCGGCTATGCGGTTCGACCACGTTCACGTGGACCTCGTGGGCCCCCTCCCGCCATCACAGGGGTTCACGCATCTCCTGACAGTGGTGGACCGCACAACGCACTGGCCTGAAGCTGTCCCGCTAGCTTCCACCGCGTCCGCAGAAGTTGCATGCACTTTTTTGATGACATGGGTGGCATGTTTCGGCGCCCCTTCGGACATCACGTCCGATTGGGGCCCGCAGTTTGTTTCCGACCTCTAGTCCACCATGGCCCAGAGCCTGGGCGTCACAATTCATCGCACAACTGCGTACAACCCCCAGGCCAATGGGTTATGCAAGCATTTCCATAGATCGCTTAAAGCAGCGCTCAGGGCTTCGCTTACGGATGCAAACTGGGTACACCGGTTGCCGTGGGTTCTATTAGGGTTGCGTTCAGCACCGAAGGAGGATTTGGCGGCCTCCCCAGCAGAGCTGTTTTTTCCCAGCCGCTGCGGCTCTGCGGGGAATTTTTGCCGGATAACCCCGCGCCGAACACCGATCCGTCCCCGCATTCACGGCATAGCGTAGGGGCAGGGATGCTACCCGGCCCGGCCCACCACTGTTTTCCCCGCTCTTTTGTGCCAAAGACCTTGAAGGACACGTTGTTCGTATTTGTCAGGCACGATGCCCACCGGACCCCATTGCGCCCACCCTACGGTTCAGAGTGCTGGAACCCGGGGACAAACATTTTGTGTTAGACTTGGGGGGTCACCGGGAGACAATCTGTATAGACAGGCTTAAGCTCGCCTTTGTTTTAGCAGACGAACAGGTGGTGTTGGCCCGAGCTCCTTGGTGCACAAGACCCCCACTGAGAACTCCCCAGGTAAATGACTCGTCAGATCAGTCACACAAGCATGCTGAAGGTGTTCCTCCCATTGTCCCCCTACAGACGGACGCACCCCCACGACCCCCCCCCCCCCACCGGAACAGCAGTGCCTTGGAGCCGAAGATCCCCCGTTACAGCAGCTATGGACGGAGGCTGAAGCCCAAAGGACATGAGGGTTAAGGCTCACTCTGAGAGTCTGGGGGGATGGTGTGGGAAGCCAGTTTTCCCTCAGACTGAAGGGCATGGCAGATCAAAGGTGCTGGGGGATAAGGGGAATTGTCATGGGGGGTTGATATGTCAATACAGCACCTCAGGTATTGGGGGAGTGTTAATATAAAAGAGAGTGCCTGCAACCTGTGCTTTAATGTTTTGGATTCTGGTGGATGTGAGAGGAAGAGAATAAAGTTTCATCTGCTCTGAACGCTTGGCCTGATTATTCATCTCTCCACAACATAAATGTTAAATCAGAGATGGAGCATATCATAATTTTAGTCAATAGATTTAAACCTCCAAAGAATTATCACAAAAGAACTTACAAATTTGACCACTTACAGCAAATGACAATGTAAAATTTGTCATGCTGTCTGCATCATTTAGTGTATTATGTATCAACATAGAAATGTTTAAGCCTGTAACCAAATATATAATGCATAAGCTAAACTATTTCAAAGTTTTAGGCATGCAGCTATTATTAACAACTTTGATAGCTAATATTAGCCTGTAAGCAACTGCTTAGTGAGAAGCAAAATTTTATGGTAGCATGGTACAAACAGCTGTTAAGATAGCATAAAATACAAGCATACAGTAGACAGAAGAAATACAGATACAAAACTATTAATGGTAAGCACGTTAAGGTGCTCACTGGGCAATAATGCAACACCCAGCTGATCGCAAACAATTTTTTTGAATGCGATTTCTCGTGATTAATTGTGTTGGAACAAAAAAAGCAGAACTCTTGAAACGCGGTTACTGTTGTGGTACGTCAATCTATGGTGCAACCCAAAACAGATGCATGAAGCCCTATTCAAGGCACAGGGTCCTTATCTATCTATAAATTCACCAAGTCTCTGTCTGTGTGTTTGTGCGTCTGTTCCACACATATCTCTTGAACCGCGCGTCAGACTGGCCTCAGATTTTTCCTGAGGTTATGAGGGTGTGCATCCCCAAATATGGAGTTGCTCAGTCAAAATATGTAATTTTTAGCAATAAAAGTTCAGCCAGCGCTCTGACACCGCTCTGTGTCTCTTCATGCCCTGAAGTGTGGGCGGGGTTTAGCTCTGTGTGTGTATGCTCTGCAGGCAGCAGCTGAGCAGAGCTCTGTATGGGTTTTTTCTGTGAACGCTGCAAATATGCCATTATAGGGTAGCTCCAAGTTAGAATCCCATTCAATTATTCCCTTTATCACTGGATCATAATTTTGTGGGCTCCTACCGCACAACAACTTCAAAATTTGGGGGGGGGGGGGGCAGGCACACAGTAATAGCACATTTACTGGATGCTGTAAATTCTTTTTCCCTTTAAACAGCACACCGTGAGTCCTGACCGCTGTAATATAAAGTTAAAACCGAGATGACTGGAGCGGAATTAGGGATGGGCGTATCGATATTGAAGTATCGATACTTTGATAGCAGATGGCTGATACTTTGGAGTCGATACTTTTTAAAATATTGCGATACCACTACATTAATACAAAACATGCAATTTGTTTTCACTTCTGAGAGCTTTAGGCATTAAATTTATGTGTGAAAAACCAGCCACGCACTCCCGTGCAGAGTGAGCTCAGCAGCGTCGGGGGCGGCAGAAATGTTACACCATTCATCCAAATTCTATGGTGATACCAAGCAGCATAAAATTTGAAAAATGAACTAATTAAGCACTATTTAAATTTTTTAAAATAATACTGTAAAAATAAATAAATAGATAAATAGTAAAAACATTGTACTGTGAAAAAAATTACACGTGTAGGAATGGTGAAACATTTCAGAAGTAAAAAATACTTGAATCCAGTTGAGAATCTTCATAAAATCAAGAAATTGAATTGATTTTGCATTCATTTTAAGTCTTAATTATTTTTATTATAATTGAAAAAAGCCATTTTATTTTTATTTACTTTGCTCATTGTTCTATTTTATTATCATTTTATAAGCATTTCTTTCAACTGTTTATGTTCATGGGTTTTATTCATATTTCATATTGCCCTTGCAATAAAGTTGTTAATGAAACTGCAATCATGTGATTTTGGGCAAAAAGTATCAGTACTGAAGAAAAAGTCCCATAAATTAATGCTATCGTATCGAAAGGAAAAATGCTGGTATCATCCATCCCTAAGCGGAATGGCCAGAGGACCCACAGTCCAGGAGAGGGGAGTCTATGGTGGCTTTTCCTTCCTGTGTGGTACCGGTGTTGCTGGTACTAGCCACGCTGTGTATTAGGCCCCAAGCCAGTGACAACATCAGCGGGTGAGAGCCCTATTGTAATCACTAGGACTATTTATTATTAACCTTATTTATACAGGTAATCCCATTGAGACACGGGGTCTCATTTTCAAGAAAGCTGTTTAATCGATCAGTTCTGTTAAACCAGAGATGGTCACAGCGGTCATCTGGCCTGTAGAGGAATGAAGCTGGTCTCCTTTATTTTTGTGGATAATCATTTCTGAATGATTTTAACATTTTATTTTGCTGTGGTGAAACAAGGTGAAGAAGTTCTGTCCCCCTCAATCATTCAGGGCTCAAACACAATGCTGTGTCTGACGTTAGATTTTCTTCTGCTGAAAATTTTCAGAGGAGCTCGGCGAACTATGCCATATACCAGCGTGCTTTAGGGTGCTTCAGCATGCTCTTAAGCATATCATATTATAATGCAAGGAATCTCTGTCTGTGTGTCTGTCTGTGTGTGTGTTCCGTGCATATCTCTCGAACTGTTCATCGGACTGGCCTCAGATTTTATACGTGCTGTGCTGAGGTTATGAGGGTGTGCATCCCCGAATTTCAGCCTCCCTGGATGTGGGGAAGTTTAGGAGGGGAACTCTTTAATGAACGTCCATAGGGGAGCTATGCGCGTTCATAGCTATGACATCATAGATGCACAGATGTTGCCATGATTACTGTTGCCATGCAGACACATCATCAAAGATCAAAGGCAGGCATCACTGAACGAGTGGTGACATCAAAGATCAAAGGCAGGTTTCACCATGGTTACTGTTGCCATGGTAACAGTAACTTTCTACGGACATGCAGAAATGCTTGCTTACCCTTGGTTTCTACGGGCATACACGGGTATGCATTAGTTTTGTTTAATTCTGGGTGTTCAAATCAGTTTGCTGGAGAATTGCTGTCATACTATGTGGACATATGGACCGTTTCAATGCAGAATCCTGACCTGAACACTGGAGAGAAGAGAAGACGCCGAAGGAAATGAGAGGGGAGACTGCTGCGCGCAGCCCCTCAACAGCTGGAGGTTCTGTGGTCCGGGACTAGGTCATGAACAGCACTGGTCCAGTGGTTCACCTCTTCAAAGGCAAAAGATGAATTCCAAACAGCGAAGCTCAGGATTGTCGCCATTACAATACAGTCACGTTACTGCCAGTGTATTATTAAAAGCAGACATGAAAGGGCTAACGGCTAAGCTAAAGGCTAACCTGGCTGAATGCTGTTTCCATCAATTCTGTTTGTGAATGTCCACTTCCTAAAAACAAAGTGGACCATCTACTACTGGAACTCACATCAAAAAGGGAGGTGGGAGGCTGCTGTAGATGGATGTTGTGACTGTTGTGTGCAGGCTGCGGTCGACCTGTTTTTGCTAGTCAGTGCTGTGTATTTATAACTGCTTTAACTACCAAGAGGTTTTTTGGGAGAATATTCTGAATAGTTCTTGTAATGTTTGACATTTTGAAAGCTTTTTTAAAAACCTGCTACCTGCCTTGTCCACTCCCATGTTAATAAGGGTATGAAAAACTTGAAAAATTACAAGTCTATGGGGCTGAAAAGTTCATAGTGGTCAAATTTGACCAAATGTGGTTTATTTTTCAACCACAGGGATGCAAGCACTGCAACACCGATGGAAAAAGTGTGGACCAAGCCAAGGAAAAAGATCACTTTGTTGTTAATTGGTCAAATTCTATGCCCATCACTTGATATTCATGTGTGGCTGCTGATTGGTATAATTTACAAGTGCCCCACGTGGGTACCAGTAACAATAGCCAATCAGAGGAATTGTTTTGACATGTGACTATGCAAGCACCAAAGAGAGGTAAGAAATAATTAGCTCGGTCAAAATGTCCGGAAAAAAGTTTGAAAGTGGCGCTCATAAAATTAATGAAAGGAAAAGAGCTTAGGGAAAACGAATTGCTCAAAAAAATCCCAAAGTATAAAGGATTTTTCTAAGCTGGAGCATTGAGTGGAGGAGGCTGCTAATTACTGCACCGAGGAGACAGGTGGGCCGTTAAAGCACTCACCTGGAGGAGAAGGGCGAAGCGATAAGAAAGGCCATGATTGCTTACATCAGACAGCTTTGTGTGGGACAGTGGACTCCGAACTTTGTAAAAAGTAGACTGGATCAAGCATGCATGCATAGAGTATGACGATATTCGTGAGCTGGACTTAAAGGACATAATGGAGGATTTTTTTTTTAAAGAAGGCCAGAAAAAGCATTTCTAAAAAGGCAAGATATGCTATTTGTAGAGCTTTCCAGCCACCTGTGCAGGTTTTTCATTGCTGTTGTTGTTTGGATCAGGAATACTTCACTGATGTAATTTTATGCTGAAGGCAATATCTCTCGCACTGTAAAAAGGGAAATCTCAGTGAGATAAAATATCGTAAATCAAGGCCTTGTTTTTCTCACAAGATAATTTTGATATGACAAGACTTTCTTTTTGTTGTGCAATTTTCTGTAAGATTTTACTTGCTTTACGAAAGTTTTTACTTTTTTAAGCAATTTAATCTTACTTTGTTTGCAGATTTTTTTTCTAATTTTAACTAGAATTATCGATTGGCAGAATTTTTTTTGTTTATTTAAAGTAAAATTATCTGCCAACAGAGCAACAAAAGTGGACTTATCAAATTGCATAAAACAAGTTAAAACTATTGGAAAACATGTCAAATTTTATTACACATAAACTGCACAGCAAGAATAAAAATCTCGTCAAACAAAAAAACAAGCATAAATAGCCTTAATTTATTTCATTTTACTTATGTCATGAATCCGGGTTTGGAGGCCAAACCCGATTGTGACTCATGGCTATGCTTTAACCTAGTTTCCTCCTGACAGCTTGGGCACGCCACCTCCTCCTGTCAAGCTCCGTCAGCTGCACTGTCTGGTGTTAGGGTTAGCACACACATGCACTCGCTCCATTCATTCTCATTTCACACACTCGCACACACCTGATGTTAATCAGTTCGGCCCATGCATTCGCACACCGGCAATCTCTTTCCTCGTTAGCTCCTGAAGTATTTGTTGAGTGCGTCAGAGGAAAGAGATTGTCAGGGCATTCGCCTTTACACGCGGCAGTTTGTACTCCCCGTATATTGCTTCACTCCCTGCGTTAAACTCCAGCCCGTCACGTCTCACCTGTTTGTCTCGTGTGTGTTCGGCTGGCTCTGCATCTCAACCCCATCCTCCAGACTGCACGGGTTGCTCCGGATAGCTCCAGTCCTGTAAGTGTTCGCCTTTTCTCCTGTGCTAGTAACCTGCAGCACTTGGCTGTTTGCCTTCCTCTTTCGTGCGCTAAGCAGTCCTGCAGCACCCGAGGCTCTGTATTCACCAGGCTGTCGAGCATTCGGCTGGCGCCCTGTATTTTTGGTGGCCAATCCTATCATTGCATTATTCTGTATTGTGTGGACCTGAACTGCATTCTGTGTTTATTGGACTTGTTATTTTGGGTGAACTAAAATAAACTTGTCACTCTCTACTCCTGCTATTGGGTTTCATTCTCTCTCTCGTGCGCCGTGTTATGGTACATGGAGGTTTATGACAACTTATGTTGTAGCCTAGCTACATTTTGCAAAAACACATTTGAAATCTCCCAAACGTATGTGGGAAAATGTGTTATGGTCCGATGAAACTAAGGTTGATCTTTATGGTCATAATTCCAAAAGGTATATTTGGTGTAAACACAACACTGCTCAACACCATATCTCCAGTGAAGCATGGTGGTGGTACCATCATGCTTTGGGGCTGTTTTTCTTCAGCTGGAACTGGGACCTTAGTCAAGGTGGAGGGAATTATGAACAGTTCCAAATACCAGTCAGACACAAAACCTTCAGGCTTCTGCTTGAAAGCTGAAGATGAAGAGGAACTTCATCTTCAGCATGACCATGACCCAAAGCACGCATCCAAATCAACAAAAGAATGGCTTCACCAGAAGAAGATTAAGGTTTTGGAATGGCCCAGCCAGAGTCCAGCCCTGAATCCGATCGAACATCTGTGGGGTGATCTGAAGAGGGCTGTGTACGTTAGATGCCCTCGCAATCTGACAGATTTGGAGCATTTTTGCAAAGAAGCGTGGGCAAATATTGCCACATCAAGATGTGCCATGCTGACAGACTCCTAAGCAAAAAGACTGAATGCTGTAATAAAAGTCAAAGGTGTTGCAACAAAGTATTAGTTTAAGGGTGTGCATATTTATGCAAACAGATTATTGTAAGTTTTTTATTTTTCCTCTTAAAAGATTTCAGTTTGTTTTTCAGTTGGGTTGTGCAGGTTATAGGTCACATTAATGGGGAAAAAGTTTTGAAATGATTTATCTTGGTCCAATTTATTTACATCACAAAAACCATGCATTTAAACAGGGGTGTGTAGACTTTTTATATCCACTGTAAATGCAATTCATTATTAAAAACATAGCTATTACACTGAGATTCTGTTGGGGGGGGGGGCTACAAAACCTCTCAGCCCCAGGGTCTAACAGTAAGTTAAAGTGCTCCTGCGTATATTGACTGCACTAACCACTAGATGGCACCTCAACGCAACAGATCCTAGCTCTATTAATAATAATAATAATAATAATAACAACAATAATGCATCAGATTTATATAGTGCTTTTCATAGACACTCAAAGATGCTTTACAGTGGATACATTATTCATTCACGCAACAGACAATGGTAGTGGTAAGCTACTACTGTAGCCACAGCTGCCCTGCGGTAGACTGACAGAAACATGGCTGCTAATCCACGGCCTCTCCGACCACTACCGAACATTTACACACATTCAAACCCAGTGTCATGGACACTCCAGTGTCATGGACACTGGAGGCAAGGTGGGAAAAGTGTCTTGCCCCAGGACACAACGGCAGGATGTCTGGAGAGAGCGGGATTTGAACTGCCAACCCTACGGTTATTAGACGACCCGCTCTACCTCTGTTCCATTTTTGATGAGCACCAAGCTGGATGACAGGAAGTTCCATTTTTATATTGTCTTTGGCATAACCCGGCCAGGACTTACTCACGGTTGTGGGGCAGATGCTCTACCTCTAAGCCACCACTCTGGTAAAGGAGTGCTCAGGTCAAGTAGCAGATTGCTGTGCGGCCACACCCCAGTCACCCCTGGGGTCAAGGGTGACAATTAACCAATCACAGTTCCCGTAGTGCGCATCGCTCGTATCTAGTGTAAATACCAGCAAAGAAAATGTTTTGGTGATGCCAAAATCATGAAATAATGAATAAACCTGTGAAGAAGAAAAGACTGTGCAGCTACAACACGCAATATCTGTGAACTGTGACTTGTCATGTAAGGACTTCTCTCTGGCTGTGCAAAAGGACAAGGGACTGCTTTAGTCAGTCAAGAGCAGCAAAAAATATTCATGGAAAAAATAGATTTGGTGAGTAATGCCTTATTGATTTGAAATGGTTTTGTTTTTTATTTACTGTAAATGTCCATTTATTTTATGCTTTTTTCACAGAACCTCACAAACTATATCCACTAATGTTTTCAAAATATTGAAAGAGCAATATATTTAGATTCAAGATATTTGAAGTATTAATTTTGTTCCCAATAGATATGTTGATACTAGGGCTGGGCGATATAACGATAATTATCGCGAAATAACTTTTCCTCAACAGAGACATAGTACATGGTCAATAGAACTTCAGTAGATCTCATTTGTTCTGTGTTTTGACAGACAACACGAAAAGCCACTGAAAATGAGAATACACCACACTGAACCAATCATGTGGCTGGAAGTCACGTTCAGCTGATGCACACAACAGTGTGCAGAACCAGCATGCAGCCGGGGCTTAGCAGTTAGCACACCTGCTAATGTTTGGGCTAGTGCAGCCCTGTAGGGGGTGACAGGAAACATTAATGAAAAGTCCAGTGACAGCATTACCAAAGAAGACACCAAAACGGACACCACCCAATGCTCAACAGATGAGGAAATTGTTGACAAGAATGGTCCAAGGAATTCAGTAGTGTGGCAATATTTTGGCTATTTAAAGTCTAACAAGAAGCAGCTTATCATGCACTGCAAACTGTGTTGCAGGCACGTTCCCACAAAATCAGGTAACACTACAAATCTTTTTTACCAGCTGAAGCAGTGCCATCCTGTTGAAAGTAATTGACCCTCATTACCAACTCCCTGGCCGTAAATATTTCTCCCAGGCGACACTTCCCCTGCTGTACACGGAATGAAGAGAAACTGTTGAAAAGGAGCTGAAAAGTCTGCCATACTCGCTACTACGTCAGATTTGTGGTCAATTTGCACATCTGAACTATTTATGAGCCTCATTGCCCACTTCATTCATCAAGATTGGAATTTGAAAAGCAAATGTCTTCAAATTTTCCTGAAGACCACACAGGTGAAGTCATTGCTTTAGCACTGACCATAGCACTTGTATCCTGGAGACTGAGTGAAGACAAGTCTGCATCACGACAGACAGTGGGACAAATACACTGAAGACCACACCACTAAACAGGTGGACACGGCTGCAGTGCTTTGGGCATGTACTTCACTCAGCTATAGGTAAGTTTATGAGCAGAATATTATAAAATATTTATATTTTGTGTTTTATAATTATTTGAAATACAGTTGTATAATTGTCTACACTACATTTGTCAGGTTCAACTTCTGACAGAAAATAAATATTTAAAATGAATCTTGTGATAGCTTCACATCTCAGGAGTAAAAAGGAACCTTTAAGCTTGACAGAAATAGTGATTTGATTTACAGTATATGGCAGTGCTATGAGATGACTGTTGTTGTGAAATGGCGCTATATAAATAAAGTTGAATATATACTGTATCGATATCGATCAATATGGAAAAAAATTATCGTGATTGGAATTTTTTCTAAGACCCTCACTGCGAGTGACTAGGAGGGACAGGATTAGAAATGCGTATATCAGAGTGACAGCTCAGGTTGAACGGTTTGGAGACACAGTAAGAGAGGCAAGGCTGAGATGGTTTGGACATATGCAGAGGAGGATAGTGGAGATATTGGACAAAGGATGTTGATGATAGAGCTGCCAGGCAGGAGGAAAAGAGGAAGCCCAGAGAGAAGATTCATGGATGTAGATGGAGAGGGTTGGTGTTACAGAGGAAGATGCAAGGGACAGGGTGAGATGGACGCAGATGATCCGCTGTGGAGACCCCTGAAGGGAGCAGCCGAAAGACGAAGAAGAAGAAGAAGAAGAAGAAGAAGAAGAAGAAGAAGAAGAAGAATGGAATTTTTTTCATATCGCCCAGCCCTAGTTGATACCAGCTGCAGCTTTCCCGGTGTCTTCTGTCAGTAAGTTGACACATGGGCCTTATAATAAAAATTTGAAATTTCTAGGTATAGTGTGGTATGTCTTTTCCTTGTAGTATTAAACATGACATTGAATATCAATATTTTTAAGGTATTATCAAGGTAAAAAATATCCCGTATTATGTCAGCACTAATGTCCACAACATCATAGCACCGAGCAATAGTTAAAACCCTCTGTCCCTTATTTGGCTGTGAGAAAGTTGGTAACCCTATAACTAGCATAAGCATCAAATCTGGCATTCATAGGGAACTTGAAGCACTTTGTAATGCTGTTATAGGCCTCCTTCATGAAACGTAAATGAGCTTCAGGTTAGTATGCTCAAACTGCTCCAGCGTTAATCACAAGTATTGCCTGAAGTGATGAAGCAGGACAAATACGGAATGCTGTGCCCCAGCAATCTGGCACCAGTGTTAATAGTTACCAAGTGGTAGTATTTGTCAGTGGCTTTTCTGTACTATTGCACCACATTTTCACAGTCCCACAAAATGAAACAGCCTTTAAGTGTCATAATTTTGATCATTCTCATTTAAATGTACTTATGCTTTGAAGTCTAATAATTAGTAGAAAATTGCACTAATTCTGTATGGGACAGTACACTGCACCCAAAAAAGAGAAGAGCCTTTCTGTGTGGAGTTTACACATTTTCCCTATACAGGACCTTTTACCTGTTTTTTGGGGGCCCTATGTAATATTTTCAGTTATTTATACAGTAAAAACAGTAACATTTCCTCTCACCTTCATGCTTACTTATCAATATATCAGCCCATAAATTTTCCACAGAGCCCTCAACTAAATTTCTATTGTTTTTTTTCTCTGATTTTGTTCTCAGTTTTTTAAAATGTGAACTTCTTTTTCTGTGACATGTTAGCAACTTGACAGAAACACAGCAAACATGCAAAGCAGAAGTAATCTTGTTATACCGGAAGTACTCCAAGCAAAGGCCTGTGCATATACAGTGGGGTAAAAAAGTATTTAGTCAGCCACCAATTGTGCAAGTTCTCCCACTTAAAAGATGAGAGAGGTCTCCAATTTTCATCATAGGTATACCTCAACTATGAGAGACAAAATGAGAAAAAAAAAATCCAGAAAATCACATTGAAGGATTTTTAATGAATTAATAGGTAAATTCCTCTGTAAAATAAGTATTTGGTCAATCCCAAAAGTTCATCTCAATACTTTGTTATATACCCTTTGTTGGCAATGACAGAGGTCAAACGTTTTCTGTTAGTCTTCACAAGGTTTTCACACACTGTTGCTGGTATTTTGGCCCATTCCTCCATGCAGATTTCCTCTAGAGCAATGATGTTTTGGGGCTATCGCTGAGCAACACGGACTTTCAACTCCCTCCAAAGATTTTCTATGCGGTTGAGATCTGGAGCCTGGCTAGGTCACTCCAGGACCTTGAAATGCTTCTTACAAAGCCACTCCTTCGTTGCCCGGGCAGTGTGTTTGGGATGAATGTCATGCTGAAAGACCCAGCCACGTTTCATCTTCAATGCCCTTGCTGATGAAGGAGGTTTTCACTCAAAATCTCACGATACATGGCCCCATTCATTCTTTCCTTTACACGGATCAGTCATCCTGGTCCCTTTGCAGAAAAACAGCCCCAAAGTATGATGTTTCCACCCCCATGCTTCACAGTAGGTATGGTGTTCTTTCTCCTCCAAACACGACAAGTTGAGTTTTCATCAAAAAGTTCTATTTTGGTTTCATCTGACCATATGACATTCTCCCAATCCTCTTCTGGATCATCCAAATGCTCTCTAGCAAACTTCAGACGGGCCTGGACATGTACTGGCTTAAGCAGGGGGACACGTCTGGCACTGCAGGATTTGAGTCCCTGGCGGCGTAGTGTGTTTCTGATGTAGCCTTTGTTACTTTGGTCCCAGCTCTCTGCAGGTCATTCACTAGGTCCCCCCGTGTGGTTCTGGGATTTTTGCTCACCGTTCTCATGATAATTTTGACCCCACGGGGTGAGATCTTGCGTGGAGCCCCAGATCGAGGGAGATTATCAGTGGTCTTGTATGTCTTCCATTTTCTAATAATTGCTCCCACAGTTGATTTCTTCACACCAAGCTGCTTACCTATTGCAGATTCAGTCTTCCCAGCCTGGTGCAGGTCTACAATTTTGTTTCTGGTGTCCTTTGACAGCTCTTTGGTCTTGGCCATAGTGGAGTTTGGAGTCTGACTGTTTGAGGTTGTGGACAGGTGTCTTTTGTACTGATAATGAGTTCAAACAGGTGCCATTAATACAGGTAACGAGTGGAGGACAGAGGAGCCTCTCAAAGAAGAAGTTACAGGTCTGTGAGAGCTAGAAATCTTGCTTGTTTGTAGGAGACCAAATACTTATTTTACAGAGGAATTTACCAATTAATTCATTAAAAATCCTTCAATGTGATTTTCTGGATTATTTTTTTCTCATTTTGTCTCTCATAGTTGAGGTATACCTATGATGAAAATTGGAGACCTCTCTCATCTTTTAAGTGGGAGAACTTGCACAATTGGTGGCTGACTAAATACTTTTTTGCCCCACTGTATCAAATTTATTGTGCTGATACAGCTTTATTATCACTGCATTTTAGTTTTGTTCATATTTTACATTAAGATTTTAAATGCTTCACTAAACTTATGGGGAGCTTAGTTAATACAAATGAAGACAGCTGCTTTTAATTCTCTCAAAAATATTGCAGCCTTCTGGGTGAGTGTACCCACAAGGGCTGATGGGAAATTGGGAAATGTTAGAAAATAAGCCTGTTTTCCTTAGACTGTCAGTGTGTTGCTGCTGTGCATATATCAAAGCTGTTTATGTACTGATATTTGTAACTTTTATCTTTGTCACCACCATCAGTGTACATGGTATGGCAGGGATGGACCAGACTTTGTTGCAGCTCCGTGTGAAAATGTGAATGATAGTCTAAGTTTAGACATATTCTTAAGTCAATGATTACAACTCTTAACGCTGTATTGTGATTCTTGGGGGCCCACTCAGCTGATGGGGGCCCATAGCATTTGCTTACTTCACCCTATGGAGGAAACAGGTAATGTCCCTGTACTTAAGTGGGTGCACTAAATAAAGGTGCTTTTCCACTAGGGTCAGTACGGTACGGTTCAGTACGGTTCGGCACGGTTTGTCCGCTTTTCCATTAGACACCGGAAGTCCTTACAGTTCTGTTTTATTAGAACTGTTCCTATTTTTTCGGCACTGCTCCAGAGCAGGTCCGAAGCATACCGGCCCTGTTACATCAAGCCATTGCTGGCCACTGATTGGTCCGGGCGTAGCGTCATGAGAGTGGGCGTTACGCTGGCATTCCAGAATTGCCGGCTGGCCGCCATTTGCAATTTTTCGTCCGTGAGCCAACGAACAAGTGATATTATAAACAACAACGATAGAATGGCTTAACAGAAATCAGCAGAAATCAACATCGCGGTCCAGCAGAGTTTTCTGTGCGTTTCGGCTGATGAGAGAATGCAGAGGGAAGCAGACTGAGCTTGCAGTGGGGAGCACAAGCAGATACACTAGAAAATAGACAGAGACGCACCGGTAATTAGACCCAGCCACCCGAATTGAATTGAATGTACGGCCGCGACAGCACCCAACTTCAGCAGTTGAAGCCGTGATATTGTGATAAGAGGACGGTGAGTGATGTGATATTCATGTTTTACGTTATTTTTCCCAGCAGTGGAAAGTTCAATTTGGACAGACGAAAACTTAATCGTGTTTAAACAATGACCTAGCTCAATGCTACGTCCGTGGTTGTATCTAGGCTTTGTGTTGACAATATCTGATGAAATAAGCTAGTTGTAATCCTGGTTAAAAAAGCGTTTTTTTACATGTTGCACTTTCATGCTGTGCATGTACTTAAGGTGTGTGTATTTGTCATTGTAGAGTCCAAACAGGATCTGCTCGGAATGGCGACTTTTAGACAGCAATGTATTGTGACAGGTAAACAACACATCCTATTTATAGTCAAATCTTTTGCTTTTTAAGTTAAAGTATAGGTAAACCGCTTGTTTATTTATTTTTATTTATTTATTTATTTTTTATCAGATCATTTCTGTGATCCTTTGGGTTGTAGTCATAATAGTGTATCTTGCACTTTGGGGAATGGGAGTTGTTCAGTCACCATGACAATTTAGTTTATGTGTAGTCTATAGTATTTTGTCTTCAAACTCATCCAGTAAAAGAACACATTACAAATATTTGAGACCCATTGTAGTGCTTCCTTTTATATTTTAGCAATACAAGCACAAAACACCACCCACATTTGAAACCAGGGCGACACAGCGGTGGCTAAACTTTTATTGATAACGTTATTTCACACCATCACAACAACTCAGGATCTAAACTCAGTGTAAATGGTGTCGAGATTGAAAGGGTATCCAAAATTAAAATCCTTGGCGTAATAATTGATAATAAACTGTGTTGGAAGTCACATATTAATTATATTAAAGGTAAAATATGCAAATCAATCGCAATACTACACAGAGTGAAATATTTGCTGAATCAACCCACACTATAGACTTTGTGTCATTCATTAATACTCCCATACATGACATATTGTATTGAAGTATGGGGAAATACATATAAAGCATATTTCCAGTCTTTATGCTTCAGAAGAGAGCTATTAGAATAATAAACAAAGCTGCTCACAGGGAACCAACAAACCCACTTTTTCTTAAATTAAAAGCTCTCAAGTTGAAGGATCTGGTTGACTTTAAAACTGCAGTAATAATGTTTAAAGCTAAGAATCTATCACTACCCGCAAATATCCAAAAGTTGTTCCAAATAAGGGAGAAACAATATCATTTCAGAGGAACATGTATATGTTCAGCCTTCAGTGAGAACTACCACCAAGAAACACTGTGTCTCAGTGCAAGGAGTCAGACTGTGGAACGCTTTTGGACCTGAATTAAAATCATGTACAACGCTTGGCCAATTTAAACAAAAACTAAAGGAAGAAATACTCCAAACATATACAGCCGTGGACAAAATTGTTGGTACCCCTCTGTTAATGAAAGAAAAACCCACAATGGTCAAAGAAATAACTTGAATCTGACAAAGTGGTAATAAATAAAAATTCTATGAAAATTAACCAATGAAAATCAGACAATGCTTTTGAATTGTGGTTCTACAGAATTATTTTAAAAAACAAACTCATGAAACAGGCCTGGACAAAAATGATGGTACCCCTAGAAAAGATTGAAAATAATGTGACCATAGGGACATGTTCAACCAAGATGTGTCCTCTAATTAACATCACAGGTGTACAAGGGACCGATCCAGTTGCTTCTCAGTGAGGCAGCGTGGCTGGCGTGTATGACCCATTCCAGTTTCTTTTTTTTTTTTTTACAGTTTGAATTTTGCACATTCTAAATACTCTGTAATTTGCTGCTGATTGTAATAAACAATTTAGTGATTTATGTGTTTGCATCATGATTTTCTATTTTGTCTGTTAAGACACCGGTGGGAAAAGAGTCAACAGTACGAACCATTTATCAGAGACTTTGAAAATAATGGCTCATTTTTAGGAAAAGTAAGCAAAACAATTATTTGCTGAAGACTGTAAAACAAAATAGAGACATCTGCAAAATTCCAAAATTTTATTGTCAAAATTCCCAGGGCAATACTATATGATTACATGTATAGTTCACTGTTGATGCAGAGAATATACAGTATATTTATACAGTATCTACATGTAGTCAGCAATACTCAGTACGATATATTTCCAGTTAATCCACGTATTTCTCTATGTAACCTTGTGACTGCATTATTTTAATTACTTTTAATCCTAGATCCATTTGTTTTGGCTTAAAATGCATCATAATTGTTAAATATATCTTATGCCTAACTCAGTACTGTTTACCTGTTGAAATATATATTTAACGGCTCATATACTACAATATGGCACCTGATCCATGTTTTGCCACGGCACCACTGGCTGGAACAGGTAAATCCCATGACGTCTCAACAGTCTCTCCATGATTTTGACCAATTTGTTACACAGGAAGCTAAACATTTCTACAGACATTACAGCCACTTAGCGTTCCTGAAGCTGGGGTGACATCACTGTGTTGAACGTTCAGACCGACTGTTTGAAGCGATATTTTTGCCACAAGAGAGCCATCTGAAACACACACACACACAGAGAATACATATTTTAGTACTTAATATCGATAACTTGCCGACATTACAATGTTGTACGGCGGACTTAAAAGCAAAGTAGCATTAGCAATCATTAGCTTACCTTGATATGTGTAGTTGGTATCCTCATGTCTTCTCATGGTTTCCTAAACGCTCCAGTACCTTTCCAGAGTGTGCCGTATCGCCGCCTCTGCTTTCTGTTCTCTTTTTTTTGCATTTATTCAGGCAAAAAAGACAGAGAAGGCAGACGCCGCGTATCCTGCCAGCTTGTGTTTTGCGTAACGTTACACTAGTTTTACGCCAGTTACGCTGGTTTTACATAACGGGAGGGAGAGGGTTGCGCCGCCTCCTTGTGGCTCTATATTCCCACCCACTTCAAATGGGACCTAGTGCAGTGGAAACACAAAGCGGGCCGAACTGTACCATCCCGTCCCGTACCGAACCGTACCGTACTGACCCTAGTGGAAAAGCGCCATAAGAATTTACCAATTCACCTTGCAGTATGGCTGGTGATCCACAGGTGAAGGAACACTGTTTGCCAAAGGTGGTTCCCCATGGGCAACTGAATATAGCGTGGTAGACATGAGACTGATCAGGAAAGCCACAGTCTACAGACTGACAGTTAACCACACGGTCCCATGAACCATGGAGACATTCCAGCTCTGTTCTTCTCTGAAACAGGAAAAAAGGAAATTATGTGAGCTAAAAGGAGAAAATTGTGATTTTTTCTTTGTTGTTTGACCCCTCCCCCACTGGAGTTCAACAGTCTACCTGTGTCATGGAAAACATATTGATACCATCATACTATATACTCCCATACCAAATGTTAACATCATCATGATATCAGAGGTACACAATACAACATGCAGTTCACCTGATAAGGTGGGGTCCCCCTGCCATCGAGGACCCTTAAACTGAAACCACGGTGACACTGAACAGAGCAGCGAGATGCCTCTCCTCCTCCTGTACACCTACAGAGACACACTGATATATAGATAGTTGTTGTGTTTGGTGTTTCACCTCTTTAATTGTTCAGCGTTTCATTCCAGCGGGCCTACCTGACAGAGGCGTGCTCTATCTGAGGAGGACTGCAGCTGTCCATCTGACAAGCCTGCCGCAGACAGCTATTGCAGGGGTGGATGGGGGAAGAGAGAGGAGAGAATGAGAGAGAGATGGAGGGATGAGGAGCAGGGAGAGGCACAGGTAAAACTAGGCGGTTCTCAGTTAGTTTTTTTAGATTATTGAAAGGTGGTCATTCTTTCGGTCATTGCCCAAAGCTCATGACCATAGGTGAGGGTATTAACATAGATTGACTGGTAAATCAACAGCTTTGCCTAAGAGCCCAGCTCCCTCTTCACCACAACAGATTGGTACAACATCCACATCACTGCAGATGTTGCTCCGATCCTTCTGTCAATCTCTTGCTCCATTCTCCCCTCACTTGTGAATAAGACCCTGAGATACTTAAACTCCTCCACTTGAGGCAGGAGCTTGTCCCCAACCCAGAGAGGATAATCCACCTTTTTTCTGGCTGAGGACTATGGACCCAGACTTGGAGGTGCTGATTCTCATACTAGCTGCTTCACACTCAGTAGCAAACCGTCCCAGTAAGATCTGTAGGTCATTGCTGGATGAAGCCAACAGAACAACATCATCTGCAAACAGCAGAGATGAGATTCTCTGGTCACCAAGCATGACACCCTCCATTCCCTGGTTGTGCCGAGAAATCCTGTCCATAAAAATTATGAACAGGGTTGGTGACAAAGGGCAGCCCTGGTGGAGTCCAACTCTCAAATGAGTCCGACCGAGTGTTGGCAATACGAACCAAACTCTCACAATGGTCATATAGAGACTGGATAGCTAGCAACAACAAACCCAATACCCCATACTCCTGAAGCACCCCCCACAAAAAACCATGAGGGATGCGGTCAAATGCCAAGTCCACAAAACACATGTAAGTTGGTTGGGCAAACTCCCACGAACTCTTGAGGATTCTCCAGAAGGTAAAGATTCAAGATTCAAAGATTCAAAGGCTTTATTATCATGTGCACAGTTAAGAAATGCTACATTTCCTAGCAATGAAATTCTTACTTTGCTCTCCGAATGAATGCCAAGTTAAAGGTACAGAAACAACAATTCTAATAGGTCATGACACACTAACACAGTAACTCAATCCTAGTACTGATTCCTGAATCCTGTACTCAGTACCTAGTACTAAAAGCCCAGCAGAGGATGTTCTTCCTGCGGCAGCTGAGGAAGCTCAAGCTACCCACCAAGATGTTAGTGCAGTTCTACACAGCCATCATCGAGTCCATCCTCACCACCTCCATAACCGTGTGGTACGCAGGAGCCACTGCCAGGGACAGACTAAGGCTGCAGCGCATCGTGCGCACTGCTGAGAAGGTGATCGGCTGCAAGCTCCCATCTCTCCAGGATCTGTACATCTCCAGGACCCGGAGGCGTGCTGGCCGGATCATAGCCGATCCCTCACACCCTGGTCACGTACTGTTTGCCCCCCTCCCCTCTGGTAGAAGACTTCGGTCCATCCAGACTAAAACCTCCCGTCACATGAACAGCTTCTTCCCCTCTGCCATTAGACTGCTGAACACTAAGTGACTTATTGACTCTCGTGCACATGTACAGCAGCTCAACCAGACTCATGTCAATCATCACTGTTTTCTTCCTGCATTACCGACTGCACTATATAGTTCTCCACAGTATCTGCTGCTGGCTAATATATATTTTAACTGTTGACCAGTATCACTTAATCTTATCCTACACTTTATTACATGTATAGTTTATTTCTCTTATCTTATCATGTTTAATGTTGCAGCATTGCACCGAGACAAATTCCTAGTTTGTGTACTACATGAACAATGGCAATAAACCTGATTCTGATTCTGATTCTGATTCTGATGGATGCTAAGACACATACACCAACACACAGTTCGGCAGTAGAGGAATGAAAATGAAAGTCACCGGATGACTAAAGTGATAGTGGTATATTGATATCAGAGATGATGTGAACCTGAGATGGCATGAACCTATGTACAGTGTACAAATGAGCATTGTGCAACCTGATGTGAACCTGAGATGGCATAGACTTATGTACAGTGTGCAAATGAGCATTGTGCAACAAGCAGTGTATAATTGCAAATTATTGATAAGTAGCAGCAGAGATGATATGGACATCATGATATGGAACTTGGCTGCCACGTGAGGGATCGTCACTTCCTTGTGGTAACGTATTGTCACTTCCTGTTTTGCTGTCTGCCTGTGTGGTTTGCTCTCCAGCTCTCAAGCCACTAGCTATGGCTACTACCTCTCTTTCCTCTCCTCTGGTGTGCTCTCTCTGTCAGATGTTTAGCTACACCTCTGCCTCTTTTAGTGATAATGGTAAATGTAATAAATGTTGTCTTTTTGAGGCGCTCGAGGCGAGGTTGTCTGATTTGGAATCCCGGCTCCGCTGCATTGAAACACCGTCTGCGCCAGTTAATCTCGACGGACGCCCATTAGCTGCAGCGGAGCTAGCTAGCTTAGGCCCCCCTATCAGTGGTTCCCCGGCTCTCCTCAGCAGCGAGGAGACTGGGCGGGTGACGGTGAGAAGGAAGCCTAGTCGCAAAGCCCCGGTACACCACCAACCTGTTCTCGTTTCTAATCGTTTTTCCCAGCTCAGCGACACACCCGCTGAGGAAAAAACTCTGATCATTGGCGACTCTGTAGTCAGAAACGTGAACCTAGAGACTCCAGCGGTCATAGTCCAATGTATTCCTGGGGCCAGAGCAGGCGACATCGAGTCAAATTTGAAAATGCTGGCTAAAAGTAACTGTAAATATTCCACAATTGTTATTCACGCCGGCATTAATGACTTCCGTCTCGGCAGTCGGAAGTCACGAAACTTAATATAGAATCGGTGTGTGACTTTGCAAAAACGATGTCTGCCACTGTAGTATTCTCTGGGCCCCTCCCCAATCTGACCAGTGATGACATGTTTAGTCGCTCGTCATCCTTGAACCGCTGGTTGTCTGTGTGGTGTCCTAAAAATGACGTGGGCTACATTGACAATTGGAGCTCTTTTTGGGGAAAACCTGGTCTTATGAGACGAGACAGCATTCATCCCACTTTGGATGGTGCTTCTCATTTATCTAACAATCTGGCATCTTTTTTATCCAAATTTCCAAAACCATGACTACTCAGAGTTGGGACCAGGAAGCAGAGTCGCAGTCTTACAACGCCTCTCTGCAGCTCCTCTTCATCCGCCACCCCTCAACTTAGCCCCTGTCTTCCCCATCAGAGAATCGTTGTCTGCTCCCTCCAAAGTGAATAAAAATATAATGTATAAGCATCCCAAAGTGATAAAGCAAAATATTGGTAAACTCAAATTAAACATAAAGCCTCTAATTGAATGATTTGGCCTCTGTTCCTCCTCATAATTTAAAAATTAAATGTGGTTTGTTAAATATTAGGTCTCTAACTCCCAAGTCTCTGTTAGTCCATGATCTGTTAATTGATCATCAGATTGATTTAATTTCCCTTACAGAGACTTGGTTAGGACAAGAGGATTATGTTGGTTTGAATGAATCACCCCCTCTGGTTATTTAAACTGTCAAAATCCCAGAAGTTCTGGTCGTGGAGGAGGAGTAGCAACAATTTACCATTCCAAATTACTAGTTAATGTAAAGCAAAAAACATGTTATAATTCCTTTGAGGGCCTGGTCCTCAGTATTGGGCACTTTAGCAATTTCAGGTTAAACCCAATTTTATTTGCCATTGTTTATCGTCCCCCATCAACCTATTCAGAATTTTTATCCGAATTTGCTGATTTCTTAGCTGATTTAGTGTTGAAATCTGATAGAATAATTATAGTAGGGGACTTTAATATACATGTGGATGTAGATAGTGACTGCCTTAATGTGGCTTTTAATTCAATATTAGACTCGATTGGGTTTTCTCAGAAAGTAGGAAATTCTACTCATTACCTCCACCATACATTGGACCTTGTTCTGACATATGGCATAGAAATAGAAAATCTTGTAGTGTCTCCTCATAACCCTGTACTGTCAGACCATTGTCTGTTAACCTTTGATTTTACTATTTCTGACTATTTGGCTCCTAAAGAAAAATATTATCACAGTAGATGCCTCTCAGATGATGCTGTTTCCAAATTATGCAGATTGTTTCCTCTATGCCATGTGTCAACACAACGGAAATAAGCTATAGACAGCTTGCTCCTTCTGTAATTGATAACATGGTGGATAGTGTTTCAGCTTCTCTGCATCAGGCTCTAGACTTGGTGGCCCCCTTAAAAAAGAAAAGTCTAATCAGAGATTTTTAACTCCTTGGTTCAACACAGAAACTCGTAGCTTAAAACAGAAGACTCGTCAATTAGAAAGAAAATGGCGCTCTACTAATTTAGATGAAATCTATTTAGCTTGGAGAATCATCTTTTAATTTATAAAAAATCTCTTAGAAAAGCTAGAACGAGTTATTACTCTGCATTAATAGAAGAGAACAAGAATAATCCCAGGTTTCTTTTCAGTACTGTAGCCAGGTTGACAAAGAGTCAGGACTCTGTCAATCCTAGCATCCCCTTAGAGCTTACTAGTCAGGACTTTATGAACTTTTTCAATAATAAAATTTCATCCATCAGAGATAAAATCAATCAGATTCTTCCCACAGTTAACTTAAATACTGTAACTACTACAACTCCTCCTATTGATGTCTGTCTTGATGAGTTTACTCCAATCGACCTTTGTGAGTTAGACAAAGTAGTTTCCTCATCCAAACCTTCAACTTGTCTTTTAGATCCTATTCCTACCAGGTTATTTAAAGAAGTCTTCCCACTTATTGGTAGCTTTATTCTTCATATAATCAATTCTTCATT
Source organism: Pholidichthys leucotaenia (assembly GCA_020510985.1). NCBI lineage: Eukaryota > Metazoa > Chordata > Actinopteri > Cichliformes > Pholidichthyidae > Pholidichthys > Pholidichthys leucotaenia. The sequence goes on from CM035846.1 coordinate 304,459,324, forward strand.
AACTTTAGGCCATGTACCGCAGGCTTTTAAAATGGCTGTTATTAAACCCTTACTCAAAAAGCCAACGCTAGATCCAGGAGCTTTAGCTAACTACAGACCAATCTCTAATCTCCCTTTCATTTCAAAAATCTTAGAAAGAGTTGTTGCTACGCAATTATTTGACCACCTGCAGGGAAATGGTTTACTTGAAGAGTTTCAATCTGGGTTTAGAATCCATCATAGTACTGAAACAGCCTTAGCGAAGGTCACTAATGACCTCCTCATTGCATCTGATAATGGACTAGTTTCTGTACTTGTCCTTTTAGATCTTAGTGCAGCTTTTGATACTATTGATCATAATATTCTACTTGATAGATTAGAACACTATGTTGGACTTAATGGAACTTCGTTGCAGTGGTTTAGATCTTATTTATCTGATAGGTTCCAGTTTGTTCATGTAAATGATGAGTTTTCTTTCAGCTCAAAGCTTAGTCATGGAGTTCCACAGGATCTGTGCTAGGCCCTACTCTTTTTAGTTTATATATGCTTCCGTTAGGCAACATTATTAGAAAGCACTGTATACATTTTCATTGTTATGCAGATGACACACAATTATACCTGTCAATGAAGCCAGATGATAGTAATCAATTAGCCAAGTTAGAAGCCTGTCTTAAGGAAATCAAAGCTTGGATGACTTGTAATTTCCTGCTATTAAATTCAGATAAGACTGAAGTCATTCTTGTTGGTCCAAAAAACCTTAGAAATTCCTTTCCAAATCAAACTTTGTTTGGACGCAGTTACTCTTTCTCTTAATAGCTCTGTGAGGAACCTTGGAGTTATTTTTGATCAGGATTTGTCCTTCAATTCACATATTAAATTTGTTTCTAAGACTGCCTTCTATCATTTGCGTAATATTGCCAAGATTAGGAGCATCTTGTCTCAGAGTGATGCTGAGAAGCTGATCCACGCTTTTGTTAGCTCGAGATTAGATTATTGTAATTCTTTATTATCAGGCTGTCCTAAAACATCTTTAAAAAGTCTTCAGCTGATCCAAAATGCTGCAGCAAGAGTTTTAACAGGTACTAGAAAGACAGATCATATCTCTCCGGTTCTGGCCTCCCTTCATTGGCTTCCCATAGAGTTTAGAATTAAGTTTAAAATCCTTCTTCTCACTTACAAAGCTCTAAACAATCAGGCTCCTTTTTATTTAAAAGATCTGATACTACCGTATTATCCTAACAGAGCACTACGCTCTCAAAATGCAGGATTACTTGTAATACCTAGAATCTCCAAAAGTACAATGGGAGGCAGAGCCTTCAGTTATCAAGCTCCTCTCCTGTGGTAATCAGCTGCCAATCTGGATTCGGGAGTCAGACTCGATCTCTGTTTTAAGAATAGGGCTAAGACCCTACCTTTTTGATCTAGCCTACAATTAGGGAGGGATCATGTGTTTCTGAACCCTCCCTTAGTTATGCTGCTAATAGGTTTAGTCAGCCGGGGGACCTCCAGTAATGCACTGGGCCTCACTCCCTTTCCTCACTCTCTATGAAATATTTTTTTTTTTGCTGGTCATTAACATTTGTTTGTTCTCTCCCATAGATTGAGTCCCCATCGTGCTGTTTGCTCTCTACATGTCTGTTCTTTTCTTCTTCTCTATCCCCTCACCCCCCAGCCAGTCGCAGCAGATGACTGCCCCTCCCTGAGCCTGGTTCTGCTGGAGGTTTCTTCCTGTTAAAAGGGAGTTTTTCCTCTCCACCGTCGCCAAGTGCTGGCTCACAGGGGATCGCCTGATTGCTGGGGTCTTTCTGCAACTGTGGGGGTCCCCCCTACAGTTGATAGTGCTATGAGATGACTGTTGTTGTGAAATGGCGCTATATAAATAAAGTTGAATTGAATTGAATTGAATCAGACAGGTGATATATCTACTATATCTAGATATCTAGATATATAGTATATCTATATCTACTGTACAGGTGAGCAGTGTGCAAATTTAGCAGCTGGTGTGTGAGTTCCTATATGCAAAGCTGTGTTACAGAGTTTTGGGAGCTGCTGTCTGTTCAGGAGTCTGATGACAGTGGGAAAGAAGGAATTTTTCAGTGTGGTTGTCTGGCATTTCACACTTCTGTACCTCCGGCCTGAGGGTAGAAGTGCGAACAGTCTGTGTTGGGGGTGGGTGGGGTCCAGGAGGATGGCGTCAGCTCTCTTTTGGACTTTGCGGTGGTAGATGCTTTGCAGAGAGGGGAGTGGAATCCTGATGATCTTCTCCGCTGTCTTCACCACTCTCTGCAGGCGTTTGCACTCCAGGGCAGTGGTGTTTCCGTACCACGCAGTGATGCCGTTGGTGAGGATGCTCTCGATGATGCAGCTGTAGAAACTGTTGAGGATCCTGGAAGACATGCCGAACTTCTTCAGCCTCCTCAGAAAGTGCAGTCGCTGTTGAGCTTTCTTGACCAGCTCTGTGGTGTTGTGTGTCCACTTAAGGTCCTCGCTGATGTGGATGCCCAGGTATTTAAAGCTGCTCACCCTCTCCACCTCAAGCTTCTGGATGAACAGTGGCCGATGGGGTCTCCTCCTCCCTTTCCTCATGTCCACTATCATTTCCTTTGTCTTGTCTGTGTTGAGGGTGAGATTGTTGTCCTCACACCATGACACCAGGTTGGCCACCTCCCTCCTGTAGGATGCTTCGTTATCACCAGTGATGCGTCCTATCACTGCTGTGTCATCCGCAAACTATAGGATGATGTTGTCTTTGTGGGAGGCAACACAGTCATGGGTGAGGAGGCTGTAGAGGATGGGGCTGAGAACACAACCCTGGGGGACACCTGTGTTTGTGATGATGCTGGCTAAGGTCCTGTTTCCCATCCTGACAGACTGGGGCCTGCCAGTTAGAAAGTCCAGCAGCCAGTCACAGAGGGTGGGGTGCAGGCCAAGTGAAGACAGTTTGTTGGTGAGTTTGTGGGGGATGACTGTGTTGAAGGCGGAGCTGTAGTCGACAAAGAGCATCCTAATGTAGGAGTCTTTATCTTCCAGGTGGGAGAGAGAATAGTGGACCCCAGGGCCCGGGGACCGAAGACTTTTTTAACTACATCGGCAAATTAAGCCCCTGTGATGGGCGAGTCGCCTCCCTCGTCCACAACCCCTGCTTCTTCTGTGGAAGACATGCCAGTGGGATTGGGGAGGTTCTTGAAGTATTCCTTACACCACCCGACAATATCCCCAGTCAAAGTCAGCAGCACCCCATCCGCACCATACACAGTGTGGACAGGGAGCTGTTCCCCCTCCTGAGTCACCGGACAGTCTGCCAGAATCTCTCTGAGGTCGATCGAAAGTCTTGTTCCATGGCCTCACCGAATTCCTTCCACACCTGAGTTTTTGCTTCAGCAACCACCCGAGCTGCACTCCACTTGGCCTGCCGGTACACTTCAGCTGCTTCGGGAGTCCCACAAGCCAACTAAGCTTGATAGGACTTCTTCTTCAGCTTAATGGCCCCCCTCACCACTGGTGTCCACCATTTGGTTCAGGGGTTGCCACCATGAGATGTGCCAACGACCTTGTGGCCGTAGCTCTGGGCAGCCACTTAAACAATGGAGGTGGAGTAAATAGCCCATTCAGATTCCATGTCTCCAGACTCCCTCAGAATGTGGTTGAAGTTCTTCTGGAGGTGGGAGTTGAAGACCTCCCGAACAGGGGCCTCAGCCAGACGTTCCCAGCACACCCTCACTATACGTTTGGGTCTACCAGGTCTGAATGGCACCATCCCCTGGCATAGGATCCAACTCACCACCAAGTGGTGACCAGTTGACAGCTCTGTACCACTCTTTACCCGAGTGTCCAAGACATACGGTCGCAGGTCTGATGACACGATAACAAAAATCGATCATCGCCCTGCAACCTAAGGTGTCCTGGTGCCAGGTGCACATATGGACACCCTTATGCTTGGACATTGTGTTCAATATGGAAAAACTGTGGATAGCACAGAAGTCCAATAACTGAACAGCATTCAGGTTCAAATTGGGCAGGCTGTTCCTCCCAATCACGCCCCTCCAGGTTTCACTGTCATTGCTCACATGCGCATTGAAGTCCCCCAGTAGGACATTGGAGTATCCAAGGGGAGCACTCTCTAGCATCCCAGTCAAAGATTCCAAAAAGGGTGGGTACTTTGAACCATCATTTGGTGCATAGGCACAAATGATGATCAGGACCCGTTTCCCAACCCAGAGGCGCAAGGAAACAACCCTTTCATCCACCAGAGAAAACTCCATTATAGAGGCAGCAAGGTGGGGGATACAAGAATACTCACCCCTGCTTGATGCCTCTCGCCTGGGGAAACTCCAGAGTCGGCCAAGCACCAGCCCCTCTCCAGGAGACTGGTTCCGGAACCAGAGCTACTGTATGTGTTGAGGTGAGGCCAACCATATCTAGCCGGTATTGCTCAACCTCATGCACCAGCTCAGGCTCCTTCCCCACCAGAGAGGTGACATTCCATGTACCAAAAGCCAGTTTAGGAAGCCTGGGATCAGACTGCCAAGGTCTTTGCCTTCGACTGCCACCTGATCCACATAGCACCGGACCCCCATGGTCCCTCCTGCAGACGGGGAACCCACTGGAGGGCGAACCCATGTAACTCCTTCGGGCTGAGCCCGGTCGGGTCCCATGGGCAGAAACCTGGCCACCAGGCGCTAGCCACCGAGCCCCTCCCCCAGGCCTGGCTCCAGGGTGGGGCCCCGGTAACCCCATACTGGGCAGGGTACACTGAATCCTTGTTCTTGTATACATCATAAGAGTCTGTTGGATCATTCTTAATCTGGTCCTTCACCCATGACCAGTTTATCTTGGATGACACGACCAGAGGCAAATTGCTCCAGACAACATAGTTCCAGGGCACACAACCCTCCACCACAATAAGGTGACGATCCATGATCTTTGTTTCATCTGAAAATGTGAAGAAAAGCAAGAAAAATGTGCTAAATCGGTAGCATGCTAACTACTAGCTTCTGGCAACCAGTATTGGATATGTTTTGATCTGGGATTTTCTGAAGTATCAACTTAACAGTTATATTTTATAAACACTTATTACATTTGAACTTGACAATATTTAATTTGTTTACATGTGTGTGTGTGAAATGACAATAGATGTCTTCATACTGATTGAGATGTTTAGCAAGTTACTGGCTAGAGTTAGGGACAGTTTTTTTCTCAGCTGTGCAAAATAACTGATTAAACAAACAAATCACAATATTTTGTCCAGTATTGCTGTCATTTAATAAATTTTGCTTGCCAGAAGTGTTGTATAAAAGCAATATTACACTTGATGTCGTTACGGTATGATGATTATAAGCGTATCACAGCCGTAGTTACTTTAATCACGAAACGGTAACTCTGTCTAGTGTAATATTGCTTTATATATATATACAGTGTATCTGGAAAGTATTCACAGCGTTTCACTTTCTCTACATTTTGTTATGTTACAGCCTTATTCCAAAATGGATTAAATTCATTTTTTTCCCTCTAAATTCTACACACAATACCCCATAATATCAATGTGACAAAAGTTTTGAGATTTTTGCAAATTTATTAAAAAAAAAACTAAGAAATCACATGTACATAAGTATTCACAGCCTTTGCCATGAAGCTCAAAATTGAGCTCAGGTGCATCCTGTTTCCACTGATCATCCTTGAGATGTTTCTACAGCTTAATTGGAGTCCACCTGTGGTACATTCAGTTGATTGGACATGATTTGAAAAGGCACACAATTGTCTACTATATAAGGTCCCACACTTGACAGTGCATGTCAGAGCACAAACCAAGCATGAAGTCAAAGGAATTGTCTGTAGACCTCTAAGACAGAATTGTCTCGAGGCACAAATCTGGGGAAGGGTACAGAAAAATTTCTGCCGCTTTGAAGGTCCCAATGAGCACAGTGGCCTCCATCATCCGTAAATGGAAGAAGTTTGGAACCACCAGGACGCTTCCTAGAGCTGACTGGCCGTCTAAACTGAGCAATTGGAAGAGAAGGGCTTTAGTCAGGGAGGTGACCAAGAACCCGGTGGTCACTCTGTCAGAGCTCCAGCATTCCTCTGTGGAGGAATGCTGGAGCTCCACAGAGGAGCTCCACATATAGACTTGAATCCAATTGAATATCTCTGGAAAGATCTGAAAATGGCTGTGCGCCAACACTTCCCATCCAACCTGATGGAGCTTGAGAGGTGCTGCAAAGAGGAGTGGGCCAAACTGCCCAAAGATAGGTGTGCCAAGCTTGTGGCATCATATTCAAAAAGACTTGAGGCTGTAATTGCTGCCAAAGGTGCATTAACAAAGTATTGAGCAAAGGCTGTAAATACAATTATTTTTAATAAATTTACAAAAATCTCCAAAAAAAATTTCATGTTGTCATTATGGGGTATTGTTCAGGTTACTTTATTTGTACCCGTAGGAAGATTTGTTTTGCAGTCTGGTGACATCCATATTTACAAACCACAATTACATTCAACATAAACACAAAAACAGGCACACATGAAGCTGACTATAAACATGATAAAAATACTCAAGGCTCCATCAATCAGGATATAAAGACAAAGAGATGAGAGAAAAATCAGAGATAAGAGAGAAGGGTCATATTAGTTAAAGACTAGTCAAAGAGGTTAAAAACTCTAATGTGTGTAGAATTTTGATGCATGTTGGTGTTTATCTCTGCCAACCACAGTTGGAGCAAGAATAAGTCTGACACCTACTGGCCAGGAGGTCAGAATGTTGTCTCTATCACCTTTAAGGTATACTGCAGATGTAGAAACTTAATATTTCATAAACTTTCTACAAATTTCTTGCATCTTCAATTACAACAATAATTTTGAGGGTTTCTGAGTTATAAAATGCTCTGCAAAACCATTTTCAAGCAGTGTATGAAACAGTCGTTCTTGCATGTGTGTGTTAATGGCAGTTTTTCTTTCAAGGTATAAGTTTGTGCTCCAAAAAGGTAAAAAAAAAAAAAAAATCAAAGACAGAAACAGAACTAAATTTGCTTTGAAACCTATAATGGTTTGGCAATTTGATGTGAAAATTTTGTTAATTATCCTCAAATAGTATTTAAGTTACAGCATTACAGTAAACTTAGGTACTTTAATGCATAAACATAAAGGGCAATGGAGAATACACAGACATCACAACATGCTTTGAATGTGAACAGGAGTAACAAAAACAATTTTTTAAAGCATCTTATTGAGTTTATTCCACAGTTAAACTATAAATTTTGGAAATAGGTGGTGAACAGGTTAATCAAGGTACAGTACCTGTGTTGTAATCATTATTGGAACCATTTGTTTATAGGGACTACGAACAATACAGGGGCTACGGAGAATACATTGGAGTGGGCTGCGGTTCCTAGTTGAATTATTTCTGTTACTATGGGTCATGACAGCTGCTGCACATAAATCATATTAATGGTATTCAACTTTAATTGGCTGCTGATTTCTTAGATAGTCAATGGGGGCTACAGAGAATACAATATGCTTGCAAGAACTATTTTGCGTAATTCCACATCATATTATTTATATCTGCTATGCAATATAACAGTAAGGTATTTATTCATCACATAACCTACTCATACAGTGGTGTGAAAAAGTGTTTGCCCCCTTCCTGAGTTCTCATTTTCTGTATGTTTGTCACAGTTAAATGTTTCAGATCATCAAACAAATTTAAATATAAGACAAAGATAACACAAGCAAACACAAAATGCAGTTTTTAAATGAAGGTGTTTACTATTAAGGGTAAAAAAAATCCAGACCTACATGACCCTGTGTGAAAAAGTGATTGGCTCCCATGTTAAAACATAAATTAACTGTGATTTATCACATCTTTGGAAAGCTGAGTTCAATTTTTCTAGCCACACCCAGGCCTGATTACTACACAAATGACGAAAACATGGAACAGTGGTGAACCTTCCCAGGAGTGGCTGGCCGACCAAAATTACCCCAAGAGCACAGCCACGGCTCATCCAAAAGGTCGCAAAAGACCCCACAACAACATCCAAAGAACTGCAGGCCTCACTTGTCTCTGTTAAGGTCAGTGTTCATGACTCTACCATAAGAAAGAGACTTGACAAAAATGGCCTGCATGGCAGAATTCCAAGACGAAAACCACTGCAGAGCAAAAAAGAACAAAGGCTCGTCTCAGTTTTGCCAGAAAACACCTTGATGATCCCCAAGACATTTGGCAAAATACTCTGTGGACTGATGAGACAAAAGTTGAACTTTTTGGAAGATGCGTGTCCCATCACATCCAGTGTAAAAGTAACACAGCATTTCAGAAAAGGAACATCATACCAACAGTAAAATATGGTGGTGGTAGTGTGATGGTCTGGGGCTGTTTTGCTACTTCAGGACCTGGAAGACTTTTTGTGGTAAATGGAACCATGAATTCTGCTGTCTAACAAAAATTCCCGAAGGAGAATGTCCGGCCATCTGTTCATGACCTCAAGCTGAAGTGCACATGGGTTCTGCAGCAGGACAATGATCCAAAACACACCAGCAAGTCCACCTCTGAAGGGCTTAAGAGAAACAAAATGAAGACTTTGGAGTGGCCTAGTCAAAGTCCTGACCTGAATCCGATTGAGATGCTGTGGCAGGACCTTAAAAAGACGGTTCATGCTCGAAAATCCTCCACTGTAGCTGAATAACAACAACTTTCCAAAGATAAGGGGGCCAAAATTCCTCCACAGTGCTGTAAAAGACTCGCTGTCAGTTATCACAAATGCTTGATTGCAGTTGTTGCTGCTAAGGGTGGCCCAACCAGTTATTAGGTTTAGGGGGCAATCACTTTTTCACACAGGGCCATGTAGGTTTGGATTTTTTTTTAACCTTAATAATAAACACCTTCATTTAGAAACTGCATTTTGTGTTTACTTGTGTTATCTTTGTCTAATATTTAAATTTGTTTGATGATCTGAAATAGTTAAGTGTGACAAACATACAAAAAAAAAGAGAAATCAGGGAGGGGGCAAACACTTTTTCACACCACTGTATGTGTGAAATTGGGTTTATAGATATGTTATATCACTATTAAGGGTGAATAGCAAGGAAAGGTAATGGAATGGTTCAAAAATCATAGATTAACAAGAACAGATCATTTGAAGAAGGTGACTGATTTGTGCAAGCTAGTCATCCTGACATCACCTGAAAATATCAAGCTAAAGATATTAATTCATGAAAATGTCATTTATCAGTTGTGAACATGAATAGTTATTATTCCATTAATGTATAAACAGTACAGTTGCAATAACGTGAAACAAAGTAATGCTGATTTTGCTGAATATTTACCTTGCAGTTCCACCATTTGGCCCAAAAATGGACATATCATTTCATTTCAATTTTTTTTAAATTTTTTTTTTACTTTTTACATCACCAAGGGGAGAAAATATTTTTACTGACTAAAATATTCACATAATTCTTCTTGAATGTTTGCATAACATGATAAATAAGTTAAATGACACCTTGAAAGAAAAACTGCTGTAAGTGAGTAGCTGTGGGAGAGCCCACCCTCTGATGCGCACCCGGTCAGGGCGAAGGTGCTGAAGTGGCAGGAAGTCCTCAGAGCCACCCCTCCCACTGCCACAGAGGAGGAGGAAAGGAGGAGGATGACAGACGATGTGAGGAAGAAAGGCCGAGAGAGGTCATGGGTCACGTTCACCACCAACGGGTTGTGATGACACGAGAGGTCATGTGTTCCTGGGCAAACAGAAGGGTTTCAGTTAGTTATCTAGTTGCGAGCTGTGATCTTTATTCAAACAGACCTGCAACACTGATGGACTGAACCATAGTAGTGACTCTGTATTAGACTGTGTAACATATGTTACTTAATTAAGTGAAAATAATGCAGGCGCTTTGACAAATTTGTAAGAAATAACCAAGTCACTGCTATTGCACCACTTAAATGACACTTAACAGTGGCTTCACATTAGGGACCTTGTGTGATGATCAGGCGAGCATGCTGCCCCTCCCCTCTTGTTCCTGTCTTCCCGACTCTGGAGTAATTACATACACCTGCGTGATTGACACACCTGTTGCTTCCTGATAGTCCAGCGTATTTAAGAGCCAGCGTGTGAGGAGCTCACCGCTGGCATTAGGGTTGCTACCTGTGCAAAAAGCCACATTAAGTATTTTCTCTTTGGTTGATCTGTGCTCCTCACTCCTGTGTCTTCCCTCTCTCTCCAGGTTTGCTGTCACCTTAGCGGTGTGTACTCCGGGGCTGATCACGCTCGCCTGACCCGAAGACGCCGGGCGTCCACCCAGGTCAACTGTTTCCCCCGTCTTCCCTGGTCCCACACAGAAGTTCACTGCCGGGCTCCTCTGCTCACAGCAGTAAGAGTGAACTCCTCCTCTTATTCTCCTCTTGTGGAGAATCTGCCTCTAATCTTGTCTTTCTGCTCTTTTCCGGTAGACTGCGTGCGCTCCAGCGGGCGCCATTTTTGTGTTTAAATTTAAGTGTGTGTTTTTGTTTTGCTCTTTTCTTTAATCGTGCACCTTTATTTAGATTTGTGTGTTAGGGTTTGTTTTGCAATAAACTGGTGAAACTTTTTACATCTGAGTCTGAGTGTTTGTGTGGTATGGTAGTTCAGCGTTTGAGCCTCTCTCTTGTTCTGAATTATGACACCTTGGCTACACTCTGAGTATAATTGCCTCCAAAAGTCTGGTTCACATTATCAGCAGAAACATAAGTGTACAGAACTTGGTTGCCATTTCCAAATCTGCGTAAGAAGCTGGTCCCGGGCACATTTAATAGAAACCCGATAGCAGTATGTCAGACGTGAATGAAATTGTGCACAAACAAATAACAGGATATGCCTGAATTGGGGCTTTACTTTCACACAACAGCCCACAAATATGAATACCAACTAAAAAAGTTACCTAGTGAGTGGTTCTTGCCAGTAGTATCAGAAATAAGAATTGTGGCAGTCCTCCGACAATGCTCCCCAGACCACGACCCATCTGAGGCCAAGTACACCATCACAGAGGCCGCCACTCCAGGATGCTCAAATCCCACCTGTTCCCAACGGTAAAAAGAGTTAATTCAAAACAAGTAAAAGCATTAAATAAATACTACCCTCTTATTATATACTTGCTAAATGTAAATCCATGGAGGATTTAAATCATTGTATGAGGGTCATTAAAGATTTCCCCTAACCCACTTCTGGTTATTGTAGGAGGCTGAAATTGCACATGTACAATAATCCATATCTCTGTAAATTTGCACCTCTGAACTCCTAAGAGTTATTCTTTTACAATTGCTAAGGTGGAGTAAGGTGTGATAATGGAGCCAGTTGAATGAAGCGTGGTCATTAGGTTCCTGTACTTGAGAGGCCATACACCACAGGAGATGTTCATCCATCCATCCATCCATCCGTCTTCTTCTGCTTAATCCTTTTTGGGTCGTGGGGGGGCTGGAGCCTATCGCAGCATCTTTGGGCGAGAGGCTGGGTACATCCTGGACTGATCGCCAGTCCATCGCAGGGCCAACACAGAGAGACAGACAACCATTCACTCTCACAGTCAAACCTAAGGAATATTTAGAATCTCCAGTTTGATGCCAATTAACCTAGGAGATGTTCAATGAGATGAAAAAGACTTAGGGAGCATGCCCCATTGTGTGATGTAGTCAAGCACTGGCATTGACAGTTCAAGTGTGGTTGGACATCGGTGGAAACAGCACTCATTCTCAGGTGACCAAAGTGCACCATTGATGAAGACACCATCCAGCAAGTGTAAGCCACCATTTTGAAGGGTTACAATATAAGCATTTGCCAACGAGCCGAGGATGTCAAGATCAATGTGGGTTCTGTGGAAAAATTACCTATGACCATTTGCATATGTGGAAGTTGTCTGCATGATGGATTCTCGGTTCATCACACCTTTCCAGAAGCAGGAACAAGTCACGTGCTCCCAGGCTCTTTTGCCCACGCCCCAAGAAAACCACGAGGACTTCTTGGACAGACTAATCAGGCAAGACAAAACATGGGTTCATCACTATAATCCAGAGACCAAAGCCCAGCCAAAGTGATATAAGCATTATGACTCACCACCTCCAAAGAGGGCACATGTCCAACCCTTGGCAGAGAAAGTCATGCTCATGGTCTTTTGGGACTAGAGTGGAGTAATGATGATGGATTTCTTGGCAAATGGTTCTACAATTACTGACAATGACTTACTATGCTTCACTGCTGCAGAAATTGTGGAAGGCCATCAAAACCAAGAGGCGTGGCAAAGGTACCAAAAGGTACCAAAAGTATTTGCCTCCTGCAAGACAACGCCCTGGTTCACAACTTGCATGTTGCCCAGATGGCAGCACAATAATGCGGCTGTGAAATCCTTCCCTAGCCCCCTTACTCTCCCAACCTTGCATCACCATCTGACTTCCTCCTCTTTCCAATCATGAAGTCATTTTTGAAGAACAAGCACTTCCAAGATGATGAAACACTGATTTCCGAGGTCCAATAGTGGCTTCTGACGCAACTTGAAGACTAATACATGCAAGGTCTCTACAGCTGCATAAAGCGATGGGAGAAGTGTGTGACCTTGGTACCTATGTAGAGAAAGACTAATAAATGTGCCAAGTTAGGTTCCTTTCAGTCCATGGGAAATGAGTCAGGGGAAATCATTAATGAACAGCCCTCGAAAGAGACCATTAACAGCAATGGGTTCCTTCATAACCTCTTGGATTACTCAACTTGTACCCCGATGGATTGACTGCAGATCGTCCATGTTAAAGATGACTCATACAACTCATGATTTCTTTCTTCAACATGTGTTGTACAGAACAGGCTCCAGGCTCTACCCTACAGAAGCTGTCATGCTGTTGAAAATCCTCAATGTATACCTATACCAGGGGTGTCCAATCATGTGCCATGGAGGGCCAAGACCCTGCAGGTTTTCTCTTCTACACAGTCTCTTCAGCAGGTGTTTTCACTTATCAACAATCAGTGGGAAGAAATTCAGTGGAATCTACTGTTGAAGACACTGGTTGGAGGTAAAACCGGCAGGGTCTTGGCCCTCCATGGCACATGATCGGACACCCCTGACCTATACTCTTCCCTCACAGCTAGTATTAGTTTTCTACTTTTTGCCATTTTTTAGATTTGTATAAAAATATCACATGGTTTCAGGTCATACAGAGAAATACAGCAACTACAGTGGTGTGAAAAAGTGTTTGCCCCTTCCTGATTTCTCATTTTTTTCTGTTTGTCACACTTAAACATTTCAGATCATCAAACATATTTAAATATTAGACAAAGATAACACAAGTAAACACAAAATGCAGTTTTTAAATGAAGGTGTTTATGATTAAAGGAAAAAAGATCCAAACCTACATGGTTCTGTGTGAAAAAGTGGGCTGCACGGTGGCGCAGTGGTTTAGCACTGTGGCAGCACAGTTTTACCCTCGGCCGGGGGACCACGGGGATCATGAGATCGTGGGTTCGATCCCAGCCCCCGACCAACAGTGAGCTGTGTGGAGTTTGCATGTTCTCCCCGTGTTGCGCGGGTTTACTCCGGGATTTCTCCGGTTTCCTCCCGCATACCAAAACATGTAGGTTTAGGGCGCTTGCGCACGCAGCGACCAGCAGCCGGTGGCTTGTCACCAGACTGCAAACCATGTCTACCTACGGGTACAAATAAGTAACAAAAAAAAAAAAAAAAGTGATTGCCCCCAACCATAATAACTGGTTGGGCCACACTTAGCAGCAACAACTGCAATCAAGCGTTTGCGATAGCTGGCAATGAGTCTTTTACAGTGCTGTGGAGGAATTTTGGCCCACTCATCTTTGCAGAATTGTTGTTATTCAGCCACATTGGAGGGTTTTCAAGCATGAACCGCCTTTTAAAGGCCATGCCACAGCATCTCAATTGGATTCAGGTCAGGACTTTGACTAGGCCTAAGTCTTCATTTTGTTTTTCTTAAGCCAGAGATGGAGTTGCTGGTGTGTTTTGGATCATTGTCCTGCTGCAGAACCCAAGTGTGCTTCAGCTTGAGGTCACCAACAGATGGCCGGACATTCTCTTTCAGGATTTTTTAGTAGACAACAGAATTCATGGTTCCATTTACCACAGCAAGTCTTCCAGGTCCTGAAGCAGCAAAACAGCCCCAGACCATCACACTACCACCACCATATTTTACTGTTGGTATGATGCTCCTTTTCTGTAATGCTGTTACTTTTACGCTGAATGTAATGGGACACACATCTTCCAAAAAGTTCAACTTTTGTCTCGTCAGTCCACAGAGTATTTTGCCAAAAGTCTTGGGGATCATCAAGATGTTTTCTGGCAAAACTGAGATGAGCCTTTATGTCTTTTTGCTCAGCAGTGGTTTTCGTCTTGGAACTCTGCCATGCATGCCATTTTCCCCCAGTCTCTTGTGGTGGAGTCATGAACACTGACCTTAACTGAGACAAGTGAGGCCTGCAGTTCTTTGGATGTTGTTGTGGGGTCTTTTGTGACCTCTTGGATGAGTCGTCACTGCACTCTTGGGATAATTTTTGTTGGCCAGCCACTCCTGGGAAGTTTCACCACTGTTCCATGTTTTCGCCATTTGTGGATAATGGCTCTCACTGTGGTTCGCTGGAGTCCCAAAGCTTTAGAAATGGCTTTATAACCTTTTCTTGACTGATAGATCTCAATTACTTTGTTTCTCATTTGTTCCTGAATTTCTTTAGATCGTAGCATGATGTCTAGCTTTTGAGGATCTTTTGGTCTACTTCACTTTGTCAGGCAGGTCCTATTTAAGTGATTTCTTGATTGAGAACAGGTGTGGCAGTAGTTAGGCCTGGGTGTGGAAATTGAACTCAGTTTTCCAAAGATGTGATAAACCACAGTTAATTTATGTTTTAATGGGGGGGTGGCAGGCAATCACTTTTTCACACAGGGTCATGTAAGTTTGGATTTTTTTTTACCCTTAATAATAAGCACCTTCTCTTAAAAACTGCATTTTGTGTTTATTTGTGTTATCTTTGTCTAATATTTAAATTTGTTTAATGATCTGAAACATTTAAGTGTGACAAAGCTACAACAAAATGAGAAATCAGGAAGGGACAAACACTTTTTCACACCACTGTATAGCTTACTTTACTTTACTTTGGAATGAATTAGTGACTTATATAGCCACCTGTCAAGCCAACAGACTGCGGGTGTTTCTTACCCCAAAAGATACTTCGACAAGAGTTTCCTCAAAGTAAAACTTCCGGCAAAGTCTGTCTTTTAGAGTAGCAAAGATGCACAATGATTCTAATTGAACAGACAAGACTGTTAAATGAGACAGACATATTTTACCAAACTGGTGGAGATGATGAATATGATGGCATGGTTGATTTACATTTTTCAGATGAAGCAAGACTTGGAATTTAAGCAGAGGAATGCCTTTCAGAAACAGAAAAGATCCTCAAGGAAAAAAAAGGGGGAGCTTTTATGGAGAGCAAGCAGATATGGGAGTCATAATGAAGGTTTTTCACACGGTGAAGAGTCTTTAGGGAGAAACCAACCTTTCAGGGAGGATACAGAAGTGCATTTGATAAAGAGGCCAACCATAAAAAAAATGGTGACATTAGAAAAGTGGAAATGATGAGACGGAAAGAAAGAAGTAAAAGACCAAGGAGAGGGCCTCATGGCTATAAAAGAACCTAAAATCCAACGAATGACAGACAAGGTTATGAAGCTATCAGTCAAATCAACAGCTAGCCCACAGTTAGTCTGGACCCACAGAGCCGACTGTGGGAAAGGTGGCTGTGGAAACATTAAATAACAGAAGAAAAAAATACAAACTATGAGAACCAGACTGAGATTGGAAAGTCAGCCCCAAAGATATTTACGTTCACAAACCAGGGTGTATATATAAAGCAATGTTAGCTAATGAGAAATGGGCTGAAAACATAAGCAAAGTACACGAACCACTTTTAACTTTTGTCCATTTCAACATAAATTGTGATGTAATCATTTTAAAACAATTATTTTAGTCAGAAATGAATGGCTATTGACTGACTGATGCTCTTGAAATCTCAAAAGTGGAAAAGGAAATTAATATTTCCTTGTTACTGTGATGATCTGGCGAGGGCACTCCCCCTCCCCTCCTGTTCCTGTCTTCTCTTCTTCTTCTTTTAGATTTGATTGGCGGTTGGCAACCATCTTACAGGTGCATTACCGCCACTGACTTGATTACCATCAATCTATTCCTGTCTTCTCGGCTCCGGAGGATCAGCCACACCTGCGTGATTACATACCTACTTTGTGCTGATGAACCAGCTTATTTAAGAGCCAGTGTGTGGAGTAACCATTGCTGGATCGTTAGGTTTGCAACCACGAAGCATCTAAGCTCTAAATTTTATAATCTTCAGGTTGATCTGTGTTTTTCACCCCATTGTCCTTTGTCTCTCAGGCTTGCTGCCACCCGCCGGTGTGTGCTCCAGGGCTGATCGCGCTCGCCTGACCAAGAAGATGCCAGAAGTCCACCCAGGTCACCATTTTCCCCTGTTCCCCTGGTCCACGCAGGAGTTCCCTGCCGGACTCCTCTGCTCACAGAGTAAGAGTACTCTCCTCTTATTATTCTCCCCTTCGGGAGACTCTGTCCCTAATAATCTCTATCTGCTCTGTAGCCCCTAGGCTGGTGGATGTTAAAACAAGGAATGGAACACACTAATAATACAAATTTTACAAATATCAACCCCACACCGACACACCCACTCACATATGCAATACATACACTCTAAAATAATAAACATCTATAATAGAACATTCCTAAACACAAATACATCCACAGGTTGCACATATATACCTATGCACATACTTTTAGTATGCACATATATATATATATATATATATATATATATATATATATATATACACGTATATATATGTGTGTATATATGTATATATATATATATATATATATATATATATATATATATATATATATATATATATATAATATATATATATATATATATATATATTTTTTTTTTTTTTTTTTTTTTTTTTTTTTTTTTCTCTCGGCGCCACACCAGTCGGCTGCCTTTTGCAACAGCGGCTCGATTCAGAGTCTTTTTCCCTTCCTCTCTCTTTTGATCCGTCTTTTTTTTTCACCCCACTTATATCACGGACACACAGATCGTCCTAAATGTCTCCTGAGCCGGTGGACGGAGCCACTGTTTATAGCAGGATACGATACAGCAGAGAACAGCTGCTAGCATTCAACCGCCACCCGGTCCCATTGGAAAAACTCGACATACCGAGAGAACTGAGGCGAAAACGCCGCGGCTGCCGGGCTGGAGTAAGGCGGAGGACAAAAAATATAAGGTACAGACCCTCCCTTCCATCTGTTGTCATGGGAAATGTACGGTCGATACTGGGAAAGTTAGATGAGCTAGCGGCTATCTCCCGTTATGATAGCACATACCGGGAGTGCTCTCTCCTTTTGTTTACTGAGACGTGGCTAACTGAACTAGCAGCAGATGCTAACATTGAGCTGGAGGGTTTTCATATGATACGAGCTGACCGAACACCAGACAGTGGCAAGGCTAGGGGCGGTGGAGTGATAATGTATGTTAACAACAACTGGTGCAGACCGGGACATATCACTGTTAAACAACGACACTGCAGCAAAGACATTGAGTTGCTAGCTGTTAGCATGAGGCCTACATATCTCCCGAGAGAACACTCACACGTGATCTGCATTGTTGTTTATGCAAATCCGACGGCGAACGCTGGGACAGCACGTGACGTCATCCATTCAGTAACCAGCAGGCTGCAGACAGAACACCCAGATGCTCTTCTCCTCATCTCAGGCGATTTCAACCATGTTTCACTGTCTCCCATTCTACCCACGTTCACCCAGTATGTCACATGCCACACTAGAGACAATAAAACACTGGATTTATTCTACGCAAACACTAAGGAGGCGTACACCTCATCACAACTCCCCCCACTCGGGAGATCGGATCACAACTTGGTTCATCTCCGGCCGGTGTACAAACCCCTAGTGCACAGACAACCTCCGGCCATGCACACTGTGGAGTTATGGTCTGAGGAGACAATGGACACCCTAAAGGGCTGTTTTGAAGCCACCGCCTGGAAGCAGCTCTGCGATCCACATGGTGAGGACATCGATGGCCTCATTCACACCTTCACGGGCTACCTCAGCTTCTGTGTGGACAAATCCGTTCCCACCAAGACCATACGGCGTCACTCAAACAACAAACCCTGGATCAACCCTGAGATAAAAACACTTCTGAGAGAGAAGAAGAGGATCTTCAGGTCAGGGAACAGGGAGATGCTGAAGTCCGTACAGAGGGAGCTGAGGAGAAAGATCAGAGAAGGCAAGGACAGCTTCAGGAAGAAGATGGAGGACAAGCTGCAACAGAGCGACATCAGCGGGGTCTGGAGAAACCTCAAAACCATCTCGGGGCTCCAGAATACCTCCCCCCAGGCCACAGGGGGCAGGGAGTGGGCGAACAACCTGAATCTGTTTTTCAATAGATTTGACCAACCGCCCTCCCCCCTGACTGCACAACAACCACTGCTGCCTCTAAAGAAATCAAGTCCTGCTGCCCACTCCCCACTCCACCAACACCCCCCCACTCCCAACACACAGCCCCCCATCCTGACCCTGACCAGGACCCAGGTGAGGACGGAGCTGAGGAAGATCAAGGCGAGGAAGGCGCCGGGACCGGACGGCATCAGCGCAAAGCTCCTCAAGTCCTGTGCAGACCAGCTGTGTGGGATTGTGACGTATATCTTCAACATGAGCCTGAAACTGGGGAGGGTACCACAGCTGTGGAAAACATCTTGTGTGGTACCTGTACCAAAAACTTCCCACCCCAAAGACCTGAACAGCTACAGACCGGTGGCCTTGACGTCCCACTTGATGAAGACCCTGGAGAGACTGCTCCTTGCTCACCTCCGCCCCCTGGTGGAACCAGCGATGGATCCACTCCAGTTCGCCTACCAGCATGGCATTGGGGTGGAGGATGCGGTGATCTTCCTCCTTCACCGTTCTCTGTCCCACCTGGAGAAGCCCGGGAATGTGGTGAGGATCATGTTCTTTGACTTCTCCAGTGCTTTCAACACCATCCAACCGATGATCCTGAAGGACAAGCTGCTGCGCGCAGGGGTGGACCAGCACCTGTCATCATGGATCCTGGACTACCTCACGAACCGGCCTCAGTTTGTGAGAACCCGGGACTGTGTGTCCGACACGATCATCAGTAGCACGGGGGCCCCCCAGGGAACGGTGCTGGCTCCCTTCCTGTTCACCCTTTATACTGCGGACTTCTCACACAACACAACACACTGCCATCTACAGAAGTTCTCTGATGACTCTGCGATCGTTGGCCTCATCTCCAATGGAGATGAAGCTGAGTACAGAGGGCTTATCCAGGACTTCGTGGACTGGTGCCATCGGAACTGCCTCCAGATCAACGCGAGGAAAACTAAGGAGCTGGTGGTGGACTGCCGCAGGCATGGGCAGCCCCTCACAGTACCAGTAAATATACAGGGAACAGACATCGAGATGGTGACATCCTATAAGTACCTGGGTATTCATCTGAACAATAAACTAGACTGGTCACACAATACTGATGCACTCTACAAGAAGGGACAGCGCAGGCTGTTCCTGCTGAGGAGACTCAGGTCTTTTGGTGTACAAGGGGCGCTGCTGAAGTCATTCTATGACACGGTGGTGGCATCAGCCATCACTTTTGGAGTGGTCTGCTGGGGCAGTGGCATTACTGCAGCCGATAGGAAGAGACTGAACAAACTGATTAAGAAAGCTAGCTCTGTCCTGGGGCAGCGCCTTGATCCGATGGAGGAGATAGGAGAGAGAAGGACGGTGGCTAAACTGTCATCTCTGCTGGAGTCCGAGTTCCACCCTATGCAGGACATACTGAATGCACTGAGGAGCTCATTTAGCAGCAGACTACATCATCCCAGGTGCACAACCGAGAGGTTTCGTAGGTCCTTCCTACCAACGGCTGTCAGACTGTACAACCTAAGCAGGGCTGCTCGCAGAGATAGCAAAAAGACGTAACAAACTAATAGTTTTTTGAATGCAAAAGATGCAATAGACTTACACAATGGTCCCCTCCGGCATACAACTAGGAACATACCGGTCGCTATGGAGGGTGAGAATATGTATGGGCACATAATCATACCATGTAGGATAACTAAGTAGACGGTTATGCTGTTTCATTCCATCTAGCAACAATGCTCTGCACTGTGTGTGTTTATATATTTATATATCTACATATTATTCCATCTAGCTACATTGCTCCGCACTGTGTGTGTTTATATACTTGCATATTTATTCCATCTAGCTACAATGCTCTGCACTGTGTGTTCATATATTCATATATTTATTCCATCCAGCTACAATGCTCTGCACTGTGTGTCTGTGTGTGTGTGTATATATATATATTTTATAGTAATACGTACATATGTATATTAGCTGCTCTTGCTTGCTTGTTTTTTTCTTGCCTTCTGATTGTTGCTCTGAGTGTTGCTATCCCTGTGCTGTTGCAATCCTGGAATTTCCCCGTTGTGGGACTAATAAAGGCTTATCTTATCTTATCTTATCTTATATACACTACCGTTCAAAAGTTTGGGGTCACTTAGAAATTTCCTTATTTTTGAAAGAAAAGCACTTTTTTTCAATGAAGGTAACTTTAAACTAATCAGAAATACACTCTATACATTGCTAATGTGGTAAACGACTATTCTAGCTGCAAATGTCTGGTTTTTGGTGCAATATCTACATAGGTGTATAGAGGCCCATTTCCAGCAACTATCACTCCAGTGTTCTAATGGTACAATGTGTTTGCTCATTGTGTCAGAAGGCTAATGGATGATTAGAAAACCCTTGTGCAATCATGTTAGGTCTGCAATGCTGTAATTGCTGCAAATGGAGGATTCTTTGACGAAAGCAAAGTTTGAAGGAAAAAATTATTATTTCAAATACAAATCATTATTTCTAACCTTGTCAATGTCTTGACTATATTTTCTATTCATTTTACAACTCATGGTGGTAAATAAGTGTGACTTTTCATGGAAAACACAAAATAATTGTCTGGGTGACCCCAAACTTTTGAACGGTAGTGTATATATATATATATATATATACACACACATACTGTATATACAGTATATACTGTATATATACAGTATACAAAGGGACGAGCGGTTGAACTGGTGGCGTCCAACCAGGGGTTTGAACCCACAACCTCCAGCTCCAGAGTCCAGGGGCGTCATGTATAAAGGATTGTGCAGCTTTCATACTGAAAGATGGCGTACTCATAAAATTTGAAAAGTACATGCGCACAAAATTAAACTAAAACTGAGCTTGCACCTGATTCTCCGCTCCTTTTCTTTATACATCCCACCTCATGTGAAAATCAGCGCACATTCACAATCTCTTTATTCCACCTCAGTTCCTCCCACTAATGACTATGTAAATGAAGAAAAACGCCCCTTCTGTCACTCTTCTGTCAAACAGTGATTGTCAATCCTGCGGAAAAGCACAACATAAAAAAATAACTTCACGGAGTGTGATGCTGAGGTGTTGATAACGGAGGTGGAGGTCAGAAAACATATTTTATTTTGTTCTCACCCTTCAAAATCAACAATAAACCTAAGTTTACCGAATGGACTGCGTTACAATGACAGTTCACTCATTCATTTTTTTTTATTTCTATTGGATCATAACAAGACAAAAAAGAAAAGGAAAGAGAAAAAGACAACATATTTTGGACAGAAAGGGTGTAGGCAGAAGCAACAGCTTATGCCTACATCTCAGTTAATGCAGCTGGCTCAGACTGAAATAACATAAAATAAAATGGTCCAGCATAGGGGTGTAATGGTATTTGTATTCAGATTTGGATTTTTCGATATGCCACCCACGGTACAGTACAGACGTGTGCTGAGGTACGACACGGACTATATTGAGTGACGGACAGAAAGTGTAACTGTCATATCACGCTCTCTTCTCTCCGTTTCATCTCCGGTCGCCTGTCAGTGGAGTTCTGCAGCTTTCTGCCCCTGTGAAGAATGACTGAAATTAGGCTACTTCTAAACACAACACCGGTAGGTCGACAGGGAGGCGATCGCTGTGTCACCACACCAGACTGGGAGGGAGATGAGTCCTTGTGGTGGGAGTGGCCGGTCAGAACACAAACCACCCGTTCTGGCTGGCTGACATCCAGGACCCATGCATCTGCATCACTGGACTAGATTTGCTCGCAGCATGGGGCAAGAAGATCGACACCGCCAGCTCTTCTCTCCTTCTCCTTCTCCTCAGACCATCATGCTCTCTGGCAAGAGCCAGGCAAGAGCCAGGTGAGAAACCAAGGGTCCCGTGCGAACAAAGGCCGGTGCCGTCAGCGCAGGCCGAGGATCATGACCCAGCGGTCTCATGGGCCCTCCAGACCGCTACGGCCCAGGATAGTGCAGCAGCTCACAGCTCTTCTTCAGATCATCGGGCAGCTCTCCCCAGCGATAACGTCACAGAGGCCCTCGGCACGCAGCAGCTTCAGAGCGAGCAGGATGGAGATCCTGTCATCTCCCAGGTCTGGCAGTGGCTGGACACAGACCAGCGGCCCACTCGAGAGGCTGTGTCTGCGCTGGACCAAGGCCCTGCATTCCGAGTGGTCCAATCTCTGCTGTTGTGAGGGTGTTGTCTATCGGTGGTGAAGAAGACTCTGCAGCATCTTCGGTCTGGTTCTATTGGGCTGGGTGTCATCGGGATGTGAAGCTCCATGTCCACTGCTGTGACATCTGCACAGCTCAGAAAGGGCCAACTCAGCAATCCCACGCCTCCTTGCAGCAATACGAGGTGGAAGGCAAACCGGGGTTGGATTATTTGTTTTGATAGAGAGAACATCTGCACACGGTACACAAACTGGCTCGAGAGACCCTGGTAGCGGTGGGGAGTCAACAGAAGCAAGCGTATGACTCCCGCTGCCAGGGGAGGGACTTTGCTGGACTTTTTCTGCCCGGAGCGGAAAGAGGGACTGTCACCAAAGCTGGCAAGCCACTGGTCGGGACCGTGCGTGGTCCTACAGAGACTGTCGGATGTAGTGTATAGGGTGAGGCTGCAGAAGAGGAACTGGGTGGTGGTGCTACACTGCAACCGCGTCACTCCGTACCAGACAGGTGCCCCGCGGGTGGCCGAGCCAGAGGCTCCATCCCGACCAGGGACTCTGGCTGAGGCTCGGGTGGACTGTAACGGGCCCATGCATGCTAGTCGCCGACAGTGGCGGCCGCCCGACACATGGACGCATCTGTATTGGACTTTTGAGTTGGACTTATTATTCTGGGGACAGAAACCAGTCCAGGGGGGACAGTGTGACGTCGGGGCTGTGATAAGGGGCAGGGATTCTCCCGGCATACTTTGCGCCACGAGGATTCAAAGACTGTTATTATTCTTGTATTCTAAGCGTTATTGTTATGCCATTATAACTGTGTTATAAGACCAGTTGTAATAATGTTGTTTTCCCTGTGTGTGATAGATGATCTGTCTGTGTCACCCTGAGCGAGATGAGTGTCTGTGTGAATGACCTCCCCTCGGCTCTGTGTAATAAGTCAGTGAAGAATAAATAACTACACGTCACAAATCCTCTCATTATTGTGTGAACCCTTGAAACGTCACAATATTATTACTCCAGTTGGTTTTGAACAGTAGAGTTACAACAGCGCTGTATGGTGCTGTAGAAACTGATATTTGAATTTAATTTCTTTAGTTTTTGGGTTAAAAGACCAAACTTTACTATCTGTTATTTAATTGTGTTGCTACAAACACTTTTGATAAAACTGTTAAGTTCAAGTTTCCAACTCATGTTTCATGGGTCACTATTTTATTTAGCTATGGGAACTTTTTATAATGGGCTGTTAAAACTTCTATTGTTGCACTTGACTGCATCATTCATTTCCTAAAAAGACAATTTATTTGTTATATACATTTTAATTTTGTTTACTTGAGAATTTTTTTATTGGAGAATTTACTGCTGGCAGTTTGCAGTTTTTTTTGTCAGTAAAGCTGTTCTCGTTTATACAAAAGATAAGCAGTTTTATGTTTTGCATTTTGTTTCCTTACTGTACCGAAAATGAACCGAACCATGACTTTAAAACCAAGGTAGGTACTGAACTGTGATTTTAGGCATACTGTTACACCCCTAGTCTGGCATTAAAGCTAAAATCTATTAGACAGGGGAGGGGGTGGGGGGTGCTGACATACGGAAAAAAATGCTGTTAAGGAAAGCCCTCAGTAATCCGTATAGACAGATGTGATGTTGCTAAAATAAGTAAATAAAATAAAGTAAATAAACGCGACTTACTGTAGGTATGACTGTAAGAGTGAATGGTTGTCTGTCTCTCTGTGTTGGCCCTGCGATGGACTGGCGATCTGTCCAGGGTGGACCCTGCCTCTCACCCAAAGACGCTGGGATAGGCTCCAGCCCCCCCACGACTCAAAAAGGATTAAGCGGAAGAAAACGAATGAATGAAAATGAATACCACTCCGGTCTTACAGCTGAATTTATACTAATTACAAATCGCATCTGTCAGAATCCAAATTACGCATGACAGCCAGGTACAAGTCTTTTATTTTCAGACTGTAATCTCCAAACAGAGATATTTTAGACTATGGGAACATCTCTTCACTCCAATACAGCTGCAAATGTCCCCGCTGCAGCTAATGGGACTCACCTGCAGGGATCCACAATCCAGCTGCCTCGGCACATATTTTTTTTTTTGTTTTGTTTTTTTCCCTCGGCACATATTGGCATTTTGCCAAGCAGAATTCCTCCCAGGATGGATCTGTGCACGTTGCCTTGTGAGTCAACTGTATAGTGTCCAGTAAATTTTATTATCTCTATGTCACATTTACAAAGATGGGATCCAGTTTCCAGTGGCGCTGGTTTTGGTCTATGAATGAGGCAGGTTTTATCTGAGGGAAATTAGTTATTATTTATCAGAATTTCACTGCGCTCAATAAGCCGAGTTATGGAGATAAATCACATAATAATAATAATCATGTTTTTCAACTACTAATTTTTAGACAAATCATTTTAACTGAAGTAGAAACATTATATTAACAGATTCTGTGAGTTTCAGCTGTTTTGTAGTTTAATGGACCCACCTGATAGAGTCAAACAGAATTTTGCGGAAAGCGCGCAACTTCTCATGGCAGGTGGAAACTTTGCGGCTCGGCCCGCAGATTCTCATGTCACATTTGTTTTTATACATCCCACTGTGTGCGTGAAAATCAGGGTACGCCATGTTTTCTTGCGTGCACACTGTTATGTCCACAAACCTGGTGAAGAATGAGGCTGACAGAGACGTATCACTGAACACGTGTTTATTAGGGCTTTAGGAAAAATGTACATAGACTGCACCTCGCAGAGCCATCCGGCCCAAGAGGAAGTCCTCATGGCAGCTGCCCCCTAATATAGGGCGGTGTGATGACACAACAGGAAGGCAGCATCACCACACCGCACTTCACAATAAATCCTCACACAACACCCCCCCCACAAGGTCCAAAACCACTCACTCAAATCAAACCCACCCTAATTTAGAATGCCAATCACACACTAAACTAAAGCAAAGCTAAGACCTAACCCAGTCACACACAAAAAAAACTAAAATAGGATCGGTGGGTGGACTACCACACAGCCCACATGGCACAGTGGGTTATTCTGCCACTGATATCGCTACAAGTCTTTATTGAACAACTAAAAAAAAAACTGTTGTACTCCTGAACTAAACAGTAAACCAAACCAGAACTACAAACATAATGAGTCTGTCTACAGTCACTTGAGAATGGTGGGACAGGCAGGAGGCCCTGAGCAACCCCGCAGCAGGCATGCCCATGGAAGCGGCAGGCCCCCAGGGCTAGGGTGGATCTTCAGAACACTGGAGCTTGGATCACAAACCACCTTCACCGACTCCCATCCAGCCTTGCCACCTGGAACATCCTCCTAGACATGCTACAGTTGGTTAACGTGCCTCATCAAGCGTTCAGACAACCAGAAGCACGCCGCTCCCAACTTCGCCACTATTCTCAGGTGTGCCCGATGTTTCGTCAGCTGTCGTCTGGCCCAACTTCACCATGGTCATTCATCACCCCGAACCCGAACCCAGTCCATAACCCGAAGTGGGAACTTACTCGGCCTGACATGCTGCTGCTGAGCATGCAGTAACTCCATGCTCGTCGGCCGTGCTCCGCCCTCTTCTAAGAACGTAGCAGTGGTCACTGTCGTAGCAGCAGACCCCTCACCCAACTGCGGCCAAGCACTGAAGGTGTCCGGTGCTAACACGGTGTCGCTCATTGGCATGGGTGTCCAGCTGTCATGCTCAGCCCCCCCCCCCCCCAACTACCTCCTGCCGGGCGCAGGCACTGAAACTTTCCCGTACCAACACTGAGCAAGAACTGGCTGACTTGAAAGTGAGGGTGTCCGCTAGCCCTTCGTCCCAAACCACGTCCTATTCGATCACCGGAGCCCACGAGCCCCAGCGACCACAACCAGACCATTCGTTTCCAATGCTGTCCTTGATGGTGAAACCCAGTCCATAGAATAGGTCTCACCTCATGATGTTATCGCCACGTGCCGCCACTTGGAACGTGAAGTCGAGCATCGCTTCAGACTTGTAACGAACAGTTAACTCCACAGTCCCGAAAGTGCACAGTCTGCTATCACTGTAGCCATACAACGGCGCTGGGTTACTCCTAATCCTGTGGTGGGGGAAAAACGTATTCACTGTGGCCCAATTCAGCATCGCACCGCTTGGTAATCAAAATACCCAAAACAATTCACTTGTTTCCTAATCTGTAAAATATTTAAAACATTTAAAGCTTCAAATGAAAATAGGCCTTAACAAATAAAACAAAAGGAAAGCCTTAACTTTAAAAGAAAGTGGAAACCTATAACCTTAAATCTCTAAAGCATTTAACCTTTTCATTTTTATATTTCTTTTGTAAATAAAATCCTCACTTTCAAAGTGACATTCGGCAAAATTCCAAAGCTAGTTATTGATAACCATTCCAATACTAAGCTTTAAAAATCAAAGTAAAGAAGTCAATCCACACAATTAAATTCTTGTTTTGTTTTGTGAAACACAAATTCAACTCAATTTCAATTCAGCTTTATTTATCAAAATACAGTTCAAACAAATTAACTGAAATATCTCCACATTTCTAAATAATTTAAAAATTCTACTTCCCATATTACAAGCCTACAAGTTGGAACAAATTCTAAAAAGAACTTTTAGCTATCACGGTTGTAAAATAAAACACTCAAGGTTAACCCTTGTCTAACAAATTAACTATAATCAACAAGTTGATTTTTTTTTTTAGCTAAATAACAGTAAAACATGATGACTCAACAGACAACCAACCGATTTATCAAACTGGATGACCTTCAAGCAACATTGGAAGGATTGATTGATTGATTGATTGATATGAACATTCATAAAATGAAAAAAAAATAAATTAAAACAAAACAAAAAAGCAAGCCAAAAAAAAAAACATAAAATGTTCAGAAGGAGTGGGAAGAAGCCAATGCTTATATAGTCCCACCCCTTTTCCATACCCAACAAATTACAGTATCACTCTTAATCATCATTCATCCCACAACCACATTCACCATAATACACCCCATAGTCAAATTATACAACAGAAATGACACAACAACGACAGTCCATATTGACAACAATACCAACATCCAACAATATTGCAACAACAATAAACAAACACTTCTGGCATGTTCAACACAAACACAGACGATACCATCGCCATCACAATCACCATAACAATAACACACACAACAACAACCTTCCCTGGATGGACTTCTGATTTTATTTCTAGCTTTACAACACGGGTCAAGGAAACACAGCCCAAAGAGCTGAGGCAACTCACTGAAGAACTTTTGGATGACCACACTGAAAAACCACCAGAAGGCAAGGACCTCACCAGTGTGTTAGGTAAGTTTGCGCTAGCATTGGTTGCGAGATTAAAGGTAGCCAAGAACGAGCTAGCAAATCAACAAACAACAATCCTATCGCTCCAAGAAGCGAACGAAACACTGAAAGAAAATTTGGAACAATCTCAAGAGAAGAACGACAAAACTCAAGATCAACTTGATGAAGCGTTACAAGATTTGGACCGTGCGGTTGATGCATGACAATGACGTGCTTCACCAAGACAACAATGAACTTGAAGATGCCCTTCAAGACACAAAGAAGGAACTCAGAAGAGTTGAATGTCAACTTGAAAATGTGAAGAATGACTACAAGGAATGTCAACTGCTCCTAAAGGAAGCACATAAACACTGGGACAGCCACCGCACTCCCTCGCCCGATTCCCACTCTGAGTACGGACGACCGCGTGGACAGCGTGTGTGTGCCCCTTCAGACTGCGACCTTGACAGGATCGCGCGAAATGTCACAAAATTTGATCCAGGTCCTACGGGTTCACCTCATGCCAAAGTCTATTTACAGGACATTGATTACTACCTGCGTAAGTGTCCTGATGCTACGGTTGATGATCGCATCTATTTGATTAAACTAATATCTTACAGGTCAGTATCAAAATTCATAGACAGACAGCCGGCAAACATCAAAGCAGACTACATGCTGCTCTGCAAAGCCATCGAAAAGGAGTTCCCCAACGACTGCCTACAGGCAGGGCTAAACGCAGCCCTAGCCGTGAAGCAAGGACGCTCAGAGCCGACACAGGCTTACTACCAAAGACTCCTCCTTGCATATTTCAGATCTCAAAACACACCAGGGATAGAAGAAGACCACAATTTCAAGACCCTCTTCATCCAGAACCTCCATCCCACTGTGAGTCATCACCTTGGAGTTGCAGCTAACCCAAGGTCAAACTCAATAAGTCAGCTGAGAGAGTTCGCACACTATGCGTTACAAAAACAGCAACAAAGCCACAACAAGCATGCTGAGCCTGCCACAGTGCTAGCTATTAGTGATGCATCTAACACCTTGGAGTTGGAAGGAGCTCCTCGCTCTACTCCACCTCCTACACCGCGAGCACATAAACAGCTGAAACATTTTTCCAACCGACCTCATCAAGGTCAAAACCAAACTAGGTCCTCTGGATCTCACATAGGACCAACTTTGTGAAAACCTGACTACCGCCGTAGACCATATCCACCGGATAGGTCACAAGAACACGGTACGGACTACCATGATGACAGATACCGATACGAAGACATGCATAACTGCGACAAATGGTCTCCATCTCATCACAGAAGCTCAGAAGTAGAGACCTATCACAAACCTTGGAAGAAAGAAGAAACTCCTATTCTCAGTAAAGAAGACCTCGAAATTGTCAAACACCTCCTAGCGGAGATTCAAAGCAACAAAGAAAATAGCACTGCTAACATCCTAGCTACATCAACTAAGCTATGACAACTCAAAACAAACGTTCCAAATGAA
This sequence comes from Pholidichthys leucotaenia, assembly GCA_020510985.1. Classification (NCBI taxonomy): domain Eukaryota; kingdom Metazoa; phylum Chordata; class Actinopteri; order Cichliformes; family Pholidichthyidae; genus Pholidichthys; species Pholidichthys leucotaenia. Next base: position 304,488,769 of record CM035846.1, read on the forward strand.
GAAAACACAAGAAGAAAATTCCTTTTGCAAATGAGGAAGAACCAAAGGACTCAACGCATTCCAGTGCTGTTATGGCAGCCCATCCACAGGTCACAGACCACTCCTCTAACAACATTTCACAACTCTGTGTTGAACCACCAGTTCCACAATTTCTATGCGATTTAAATGAGAGGGTGGTGGCACGGAAATTCTTCCTTCCACTGACCCTTGAAGACATGATGTGTCAGGACGCTGTTTTAGACACTGCTGCTGACATCACTCTCATGTCACACAACCTTTTTGACAAACTACGTGGAGCTGCTAACCGCGCTCACAAACATTTAAAACCGGAACCCTGTTCATTAGCCGTGCGACCATATGCGCTCACTAAAACAACCCTGTTGGGCATATCGCTACTAAACATCTCCATTGGACCCATGACCTTGACACATCCAGTCTATGTGTCCAAATCTATGTGAGCATTTCATTGCTCTTTGGCAAAGACCTACTGAACCGTTTTAAGCCACTAATTGATTTCAAGAACCTCAAACTATGGGCTCAAACACAACACCCTCACCCATTTGACCCAACAAGGACAACTGAATCACAGTGCTTTGTTCTGAACACTTTGGACGTCCTAAGTCTCACACAACTAGCACTGTTGGAACAGCTGCAACCGATTGAAAGCGACCGCAAAGACCAAGGTGAGTACTGTCCTCAAAAAGTCAAAAGTCACCTTCAAATACAAGGCCAAGCCAAAGAAGCAAATGATCTTGGAAACTCAATGGCCGAGCAGAAAACTCCAAATGGCCCCCTTGATACCCATGATTCAATGTTGGTGTCACATTTTGAAACCCACCCACCCGCCCCTGAGGCCTGCGTGGTCACAAAAGCCACACCAACCGGCTCTCTAGACCCTCCGAAATCTCAAGTTTTTATGACGATGAACCCAACTTTTGCAAATGCTAGGCACACATTTACTCAAGCTTGTGACCAAATGATCCATAAAACCGTCAAACACTGGTCAGATACAACTGTACACGCGCTCCCCGCGTCTACAGCCTTTGACATACCAAAATTAAAACTACTTCCTACAACACACCTTTCTATGCAGCTACATAATGGCAATCGTATTCCTGCTTCTGACGAACCATCATTGCCACCGCTCAAAGTTCCTCAAAACCAGAGGGGGGTGATGACTGCCAACGCCCATAACATTCCAGCTGCAGAACACAAAAGCATCAAAATGACATACAACGCTCCCAAGGCTGTATTTCAAAAACATTTGGACCGATTTGTCAAACGACACAAAGTGTACAACAACCAAAGACTCTTGCATGACAAACTGCAAAGTTCAGGTTCAGATTCAGGTTACTTTATTTGTACCCGTAGATAGATTTGTTTTGCAGTCAGGTGACATCCATATTTACAAACCACAATTACATTCAACATGAACACAAACACAGGCACACATGAAGCTGACTATAAACATGATAAAAGTACTCAAGGCTCCACCAATCAGGACATAGGACAAAGAGATAAGAGAAAAAACAGAGAGATAAGAGAGAAGGGTCATATTAAAAAGTTAAAGACTAGTCAAAGAGGTTAAAAACTCAAAAGTCTAAAACCCAATAAAAGATTTAGAACCCAAATAAAAAACTGACAAAAATAAGTAAATATAAAATAAAATTAATAAATAGGTAACTAAATTATGTGCAATATATTGTTACATCTTATCAGATGAGGTGGTATGGGCATCTGATTAGGATGCCTCCTGAACGCCTCCCACTTGAGGTGTTTCAGGCATGTCCCACTGGGAGGAGACCCCGGGGCAGACCCAGGACTCGGTGGAGAGACTGTGTCTCCCAGCTGGTCTGGGAACGCCTTGGTATCCCCCTCTGAAGAGCTGGAGCAGGTGGCTGGGGAGAGGGAAGTCTGGGCTTCTCTGCTTGAACTGCTGCCTCCGCGACCCAGACTTCCGGAAAAGCGGTAGAAGATGGATGGATGGATGGATGGATATTGTTACATCTTGTTCAACTCTTTAACAGCAGCAGGAACAAAGCTGTTTTTGTAGCGCTGGGTTTTACTTTTTGGGACAGCAAACCTCCGTCTGGAGGGAAGAAGCTGAAAGTGGCAGTGCAAAGGGTGGGAGTCATCATTTAAAATGGAGGTAGCAATCCTCTGTACCTGTCTGGTGCACAGGGATGTCAGGCTCAGCTGTGACTCACCAAGCAAACGACTGGACCATCTAACAACCTGATCCAAGGATTTCCTCTGTTTCAGTTTTATCTGACCAAACCATGACACTAAAGAAAAGGATAAAACAGATTCAATAAAATCCCGATATAACATGGTCATTATGGTTTGGTCAATTTCGAAGCGTGCAAGTTTCCTTCGGTCAGTTTGGAAGCGTGCAATGCAAATGTTGCTGACCCTTTTTGCACACCCTTTCACAGTTCTCTTCAAAGTTTAAATTACTATCAATAATCGTCCCAAGATATTTGTAGGATTGTACACATTCAGTGGTCTGGCCTTTTAGTACGGTGACTTTGTGCCTGGGAGTTTTCCTCCTAAAGTCAATAATCATGTCTTTAGTTTTTGTCGTATTCAGCTGCAGGTAGGAATCCTCACACCAGTGAACAAAATCATCAACTACTGGGCCGTGGCCACTCTCACTGTCCTGGAGGAGACTGACAATAACTGAGTCATCAGCATACTTTATAATGTGTCTGTTGTCATGTCTGCTCCGACACATGTTTGTGTACAGGATGAAGAGTAGTGGTGACAACACACACCCCTGAGGAGAGCCAGTAGAAGAGCACTTTAGGTCAGACAATGTACCATTGACCCTTACTCTCTGCGTCCTGTTGGTTAAGAAATCCAGAATCCAACCCACCAGATTATTGCTCAAATCAAATTGTTGCAGGAGCCTTTCAACTAAGATATGAGGTTGGATTGTATTAAAGGCGGAGGAAAAGTCCACAAATAAACGCCTGGCGTGTGTCCCTTTAAAATCCAGATGTTTAAAAAGCATATTAAACAGCGTGACAGTGGCATCCTCCACTCCTCTGTGAGGCCTCTAGGCAAACTGCAGAGGATCCAATACATGCTCAGTCTGCTTTAGGACCTCACATCTGACCAGTTTTTCAAAAATTCATTAAAATTGAAGTCAAAGCAACTGGTCTAAAGTCGTTAACCATTTTAGGACAGCTGGATTTTGGAACGGGAACAACCACGGCTTCTTTCCAGATCTTAGGCACATGTTGTGTCTGTAAGGACTTATTGAATAGGACTCAGTTCATGTGCACAGGACTTTACCAAGCGCCCACATATATTATCAGGGCCCTGACTTTTGTTCACTTTTACAGCGCAGAACTCCCTTTTAACATCTTGCACCTCAATATTAAAGTGCTGATTGTCTTTGAGTTTCTGTTTCAAATCTTGGGTTTCTGTGCTAAAATCAAAGGAGTCAAAACGACCATAAAAACAATTAAGAGCATTAGCCAGCTCTGTGTCTGAACTAAAACCATCTAAAAACACGATTACTGCGCTCTGTGCTCTGAAGGCCTGCAATAGTTTTCATACTGGCCCAGGCTGAACCAAGCTTCTTTGTTGCCATCTTGCTTTCAAACTCAGATTTATAATTCTGTTTTGCTCTTAAAATTTTGGCCTTCAGGTTTTTTGTGGCAACCTGCAGCTCAGAAACAACCCCCTGTTTAAAGGCAAGTGCTTTCCTCTGTAAGCAGGATTTAACTGATTTTGTAATCCATGGCTTGTTGTTGGGATATATTTTGACACGTTTACGTGGAACGATCATGTCTCTGCAGAAAGCCATGTATGAGCATGTCACGTCACCTAAAGAGTCCAAATCTTCTCCGCAGGCGAGCGTGAACACCTTCCAGTCCATACAGTTAAAGCATTCCTGGAGGCAGTGCACTGAATTCTCTGTCCACACGTCTATGTCTCTGGTCTTCGCCTTGCCTCTTTTGAGAGCAGTTTTATATATGGGCAGCAAATGTACACAGTTGTGATCTGAGGATCCTAAAGGAGGAAGGGGAAGAGATTTAAAGGCCCTCTCTATGGATCCGTAGCACAGGTCCAATGTCTTTTTTCGCCTGGTTGGGCAGGAGACATACTGATAAAAGTTTTTAAGTGTCTTCTTTAAAGACACATGGTTAAAATCCCGAAGTATAAAATTTGGAGCCTCTGGGGAAATCGACTGCAACAGCTGTACCACATCAAAGACGGTCCTGGAGGCGGAGGCAGCATCTGCCCTCGGATGAATGTACACAGTCGTTATAAAAAGTTGGGGGAACTCGCGGGGCAGATAAAAGGGGCGTAGTGACACTGACAGAAGCTCCACATCTGGTGCACAGATGCGCTCTCTGACCGTGACAGATGTACAGTACTGTTTATTAATATACAAACATACGCCGCCCCCCTGACGTTTCCCCATTACCTCTTCCTGCCGATCCGAGCAAAGCGGGGCTCCAAAGCCGTCAATACACAGGCCCGCATCCCGGTCACGCACCGTAAGCCACATCTCCGTGTAAGCCTTGACACAACAGTTCTTGAAATCCTTCTGATATCGGACATTTCCTTGAATTTCATCCACTTTATTTCTCAGGGATTGTACGTTCCCCATAATAATGGAAGGAAGAGGAATGCGTTTAGGCTGACGCCTTCTCAGATTTAATCTTCCGCCTCCACGCTTTCCGCGTTTCCTCTTCTTGTCTCTCTTTTCATTGCTGTGTCCATGAAAATCTCTTAAAATAAAGTCTGGCAGTTGTGGCACAGACTCAAACACAGATGCTGCATTATCCATGTTTAAATGCAGTAACATGTCTCTGGACAAGTTGGGACAAGATCTTCCACCCCACATTTGTACCGCAAACACCAGAAATCAATTTACAGGAAAGGAAAATCACTCCTAAACTCCTGCCCGAGTGGATGAATCCACACATTGTCAACAACAAACTTCGGCCACTCAAGTGCCAAATCCAAGACCCCATTTTCAAATGGGCTCACCAAAATCAGAGTAAACTTTACCAAAACCCCATGGGACTTGTCGGGTACAACACTGTCAAAGTAAGTCCATAAATAAAATTAAAATCAAGCCTACGTCTGAGAAATAACTGTTAGCTAACTACTAGCCTCAAGTACACTCAGTCAAATTTCTCTAAACAATCAGTTAATTGCATCAAAAACTTCTAAAAAGAAAAGGGTAAATTAAAACCAAATTATCCCTTAAACTAATTTCAAAGGCCTCTGTAAAATCTAATTAAATTTCAATCAACTTACTATTCTCAAATAGTACATATAAAACATCCAACACCATTAGCTTGAGCTAACAACATCAACAGTCCCACTAAAGGTGAAAAACAACCTAAGGTTTAGAGTTCAATCTCCAAAAGAAACTGTTCCACCTCTGAGAATAATTTTCATTTCTCAATCAGGTATCTAAAGAAAAATCAGCAAGAAGATTAAGATCCAAAATCACTCACTTTTATCTGTTTGCCAGGATGATGGCCCTCCTGTTTATCAGTCTAGCCATCTGCCTAGCAATCACACCCACTGTTTCCCAGTCTGAACTGGGCCAAGTCAAGACAAAAAGTCAACAATCCTCAGATGGATTCTTAATAACAGCCTCATCGTTAGAGCCTCGTGTTAGCCTTAGCATATCTACTGTTAACTCGGTCAACACCGCTAAACCGAAACACCAGGTCAGCCACAAACTGTTACCAAAATCTTCAGTCAAACTCAACAAGGTCTTGAATTCTTTGCTCTTTGTGTTAAAGGTTGATTATGCTCACACACAGCCAATGTCTACGTTACTCCCAGAAGTAGCTAGAAACATTAGCTTTTCAGTTAACACTTAAGCAATGAACGTGCTACTACATAATCTAATCCTTTCCACAGTAAATCCAAATTTACTTCTCGTTGCCATTCAAAGAATAATGATGACATCCCATGTCCACTCAGTTTTTCTGAACAAAAGCCTCAAACACCCTAGAATTTGGATATCTGTGGAACCATGGTTTAGTCTAGCTAAACCAATTCAATTTGAACCTCCTTGAGTTACTTCAATATTGATTAGCCTAAATCTCTACCTCAAATATGAGCAAGAATTTTTGTAATTTTGCTTTTGATCTGGACTCCTAAGATTTTTGAGTACATGCATGCATATATACAAATATATATTCTTTGCACTCTATTTAGATTTTTATGCACATTTAAACTACTTTTGAAATTTTGAATAGATATTTCTCAGCAAACCCAAAACATTTATCTTAAGTATGTCAAAACCCACATACTTCTAGTTTATACTTTCGTAACTGGAATTTTTAAGTCTTTACAGACATACAGAATTTTAGTATACCCTAGACAATTATACAATGCTTATATTTGGTCATACCCAAATTATTTTTGAAAATTTCTAGAAGTTTTTCAGAAAATCAAATTTAAGGATCTACACTTTGGAATAGATACTGTTTACAAGCTTAAGACTTATGGCCATCAGAACCTTTAGTTCAGCATTTGGATCAAGAATCGCCAGATTGGAATTTGATGCCTAGGATTGCTATCAACACTGACCAAAACTCACCGTCAATACCAAAGGGGGGGGGGCTGTAGCATCATCTCACTTTGGCTCATCAATAAAAATTATTCTTCAGCTTAAAGACATTGTTTCACCCAGGAAAAGGATAGTAAAGAACTGCTCTTTTACCCCAAGACCACAGATGAACTAACATTCCTTTGTTAATCCAGTCTCCGGAATCCCTAACCTTTTATTGGCCCATAAAACTTGGAGACAAAGAACAGACCTCTGTGGAGTACCTCATATGGCCTACAAAATATCCATAGCTCAACATTGCCCTCTACTGGCAACTCTGGGACATGCTGGACTTAACCAGTGAACCTTTTAACCACATTATTGTTAAAAGACTCAATTTTCAACATTCTCTTTTTCAGGACACCATGGAAAAGCAAGTGGACTCTGATGTTTTATGTGGACAATAATGGGTTTGAGATATACTGTATTAATCCTTGATTTTAGATATGTGCATGCTAAAATGTTTAAATGAATGTTTACTCTTGCATATTAATTGAAAAGCACTAGTTATAAAGTTGCATGAACACTGAAATAGGTTAGAGTTTATACATAAGTGTATGGATGAATATTCCAGTTTTAAGATGTGTATAAAGTTTGCAAAAACGTTTCTCAAATCATATGACTGAGAGTGGCCAATCCCTGCTTGACAACAGCTCTTGCAGTGTTGTGGTTGTTACAGACAAAAGCCTGTTTGTTTATTGGACTAAAGTTCTTAAAACCCACCCACGAAGGAAGCCTATTAGCTGGGGGCTACTGTCAATCACGGAGGCCCGCAAAAGTTTTCCACAGATAAAAGGAGGGAGACCTCTCACCTCTTTTTGCTCTTTTGTCTCTCTTTCACCACTTCTTCCATGATTTGTCTTCACACCACATGACTGCACAGCATCACTGGAGAACAAAGGACCTTTCCCCACATGTTTCTTTAAACACCTAGGCATTAATCTTTTTCTTTCTTGAGCTCAAATTCTAAACTTGGAGTCAAACTCCATTTCTAGACGTTTATAACTTTTTCCTGTTAAACTTTCTTTAAACTCGCCATTTTTAATCTTGACTTTATTTTTAATTTTTTTATTTGACCAGCTTACACACTAGAAGATAATTTCATCTCCACAAGGTCCTAAGATCTATTAATTTTGCTATCGGATCAGATTTTTTTAATTATTCTTGAATTCCTCATGAGAAGCCGCTGATCCCAATGACGATGCAACTCACCACCACGCAGCTGAAGCAACCAACCTCGCCATTACGCTGGACTTCAGCCATTGGGATCAAACATCAACAAAACCTCATCTTGAGACAACAGACTGGGATTCTGGGACATCAAAGAATATTTGCTGGTCAAATATTCTGACTTTTGGAGCCATCTAAGAACTACAGGATGACGCAGAAGGATCTTCACTAATCCAGAGTCACGTGAGCGACATTCTTTATCCATCTGCTGAATGAAACGTCTGAGATTTGAGAATAATTTTAATATCTGATCAAATACAAAATTAAAGAACACTTAACATAACTCTTCTTTCCTTAAAATTCCGTTTTCATTTTCTTAAGAGTAATCCAGAATTTTCCATATAATTAGTCTAATTTTCCCCATAAATTTGCTTTATGTTTTCCATAATCTGTTAACTCAAACTGATCTAAATTCATTTTACAGTTTCACCCTGGTTCTGCAAATGTTTACATTGTTATCTATTGTTATCATTGTTATCTATTTAAGATAAGATAAGATAAGATAAGATAAGCCTTTATTAGTCCCACAACGGGGAAATTCCAGGATTGCAACAGCACAGGGATAGCAACACTCAGAGCAACAATCAGAAGGCAAGAAAAAAAAACAAAAAAAAAAACAACAAAAAAAAAAAACAAGCAAGCAAGAGCAGCTAATATACATATGTACATATTACTATAAAATATATATATACACACACACACACACAGACACACAGTGCAGAGCATTGTAGCTGGATGGAATAATATGTAGATATATAAAAACACAGTGCGGAGCATTGTAGCTAGATGGAATAAATATATAGATATATAAATATAAACACACCCAGTGCTGAGCATTGTAGCTAGATGGAATAAATATATAGATATATAAATATAAACACACCCAGTGCAGAGCATTGTAGCTAGATGGAATAAATATGTAAATATATAAACACACACAGTGCAGAGCATTGTTGCTAGGTGGGATGAAACAGCATAACCGTCTATTTAGTTATCCTACATGGTATGATTATGTGCCCATACATATTCTCACCCTCCATAGCGACCGGTATGTTCCTAGTTGTATGCCGGAGAGGACCATTGTGTAAGTCTATTGCATCTTTTGCATTAAAAAAAAAACAAACAAAAAAAACAAAAAAAAAAAAAACTAATAGTTTGTTACGTCTTTTTGCTATCTCTGCGAGCAGCCCTGCTTAGGTTGTACAGTCTGACAGCCGTTGGTAGGAAGGACCTACGAAACCTCTCGGTTGTGCACCTGGGATGATGTAGTCTGCTGCTAAATGAGCTCCTCAGTGCATCCAGTATGTCCTGCATAGGGTGGAACTCGGACTCCAGCAGAGATGACAGTTTAGCCACCGTCCTTCTCTCTCCTATCTCCTCCATCGGATCAAGGCGTTGCCCCAGGACAGAGCTAGCTTTCTTAATCAGTTTGTTCAGTCTCTTTCTATCGGCTGCAGTAATGCCACTGCCCCAGCAGACCACTCCAAAAGTGATGGCTGATGCCACCACCGTGTCATAGAATGACTTCAGCAGTGCCCCTTGTACACCAAAAGACCTGAGTCTCCTCAGCAGGAACAGCCTGCGCTGTCCCTTCTTGTAGAGTGCGTCAGTATTGTGTGACCAGTCTAGTTTATTGTTCAGATGAATACCCAGGTACTTGTAGGATGTCACCATCTCGATGTCTGTTCCCTGTATATTTACTGGTGCTGTGAGGGGCTGCCCATGCCTGCGGCAGTCCACCACCAGCTCCTTAGTTTTCCTCGCGTTGATCTGGAGGCAGTTCCGATGGCACCAGTCCACAAAGTCCTGGATAAGCCCTCTGTACTCAGCTTCATCTCCGCTGGAGATGAGACCAACGATCGCAGAGTCATCAGAGAACTTCTGTAGATGGCAATGTGTTGTGTTGTGTGAGAAGTCCGCAGTATAAAGAGTGAACAGGAAGGGAGCCAGCACCGTTCCCTGGGGGGCCCCCGTGCTACTGATGATCGTGTCGGAAACACAGTCCCGGGTTCTCACAAACTGAGGCCGGTTCGTGAGGTAGTCTAGGATACATGATGACAGGTGCTGGTCCACCCCTGCGCGCAGCAGCTTGTCCTTCAGGATCATCGGTTGGATGGTGTTGAAAGCACTGGAGAAGTCAAAGAACATGATCCTCACCATATTCCCGGGCTTCTCCAGGTGGGACAGAGAACGGTGAAGGAGGAAGATCACCGCATCCTCCACCCCAATGCCATGCTGGTAGGCGAACTGGAGTGGATCCATCGCTGGTTCCACCAGGGGGCGGAGATGAGCAAGGAGCAGTCTCTCCAGGGTCTTCATCAAGTGGGACATCAAGGCCACCGGTCTGAAGCTGTTCAGGTCTTTGGGGTGGGAAGTTTTTGGTACAGGTACCACACAAGATGTTTTCCACAGCTGTGGTACCCTCCCCAGTTTCAGGCTCATGTTGAAGATATACGTCACAATCCCACACAGCTGGTCTGCACAGGACTTGAGGAGCTTTGCGCTGATGCCGTCCGGTCCCGACGCCTTCCTCGCCTTGATCTTCCTCAGCTCCGTCCTCACCTGGGTCTTGGTCAGGGTCAGGATGGGGGGCTGTGTGTTGGGAGTGGGGGGGGGTGTCGGTGGAGTGGGGAGTGGGTAGCAGGACTTGATTTCTTAGAGGCAGCAGTGGTTGTTGTGCAGACAGGGGGGAGGGCGGTTGGTCAAATCTATTGAAAAACAGATTCAGGTTGTTCGCCCACTCCCTGCCCCCCGTGGCCTGGGGGGAGGTATTCTGGAGCCCCGAGATGGTTTTGAGGTTTCTCCAGACCCCGCTGATGTCGCTCTGTTGCAGCTTGTCCTCCATCTTCTTCCTGAAGCTGTCCTTGCCTTCTCTGATCTTTCTCCTCAGCTCCCTCTGTACGGACTTCAGCATCTCCCTGTTCCCCGACCTGAAGATCCTCTTCTTCTCTCTCAGAAGTGTTTTTATCTCAGGGTTGATCCAGGGTTTGTTGTTTGAGTGACGCCGTATGGTCTTGGTGGGAACGGATTTGTCCACACAGAAGCTGAGGTAGCCCGTGAAGGTGTGAATGAGGCCATCGATGTCCTCACCATGTGGATCGCAGAGCTGCTTCCAGGCAGTGGCTTCAAAACAGTCCTTTAGAGTGTCCATTGTCTCCTCAGACCATAACTCCACAGTGTGCATGGCCGGAGGTTGTCTGTGCACTAGGGGTTTGTACACCGGTCGGAGATGAACCAAGTTGTGATCCGATCTCCCAAGTGGGGGGAGTTGTGATGAGGTGTACGCCTCCTTAGTGTTTGCGTAGAACAAATCCAGTGTTTTATTGTCTCTAGTGTGGCATGTGACATACTGGGTGAAAGTGGGCAGAATGGGAGACAGTGAAACGTGGTTGAAATCGCCTGAGATGAGGAGAAGAGCATCTGGGTGTTCTGTCTGCAGCCTGCTGGTTACTGAATGGATGACGTCACGCGCTGTCCCAGCGTTCGCCGTCGGATTTGCATAAACAACAATGCAGATCACGTGTGAGTGTTCTCTCGGGAGATATGTAGGCCTCATGCTAACAGCTAGCAACTCAATGTCTTTGCTGCAGTGTCGTTGTTTAACAGTGATATGTCCCGGTCTGCACCAGTTGTTGTTAACATACATTATCACTCCACCGCCCCTAGTTTTGCCACTCTCTGGTGTTCGGTCAGCTCGTATCGTGTGAAAACCCTCCAGCTCAATGTTAGCATCTGCTGCTAGTTCAGTTAGCCACGTCTCAGTAAACAAAAGGAGAGAGCACTCCCGGTAAGTGCTATCATAACGGGAGATAGCCGCTAGCTCATCTAACTTTCCCAGTATCGACCGTACATTTCCCATGACAACAGATGGAAGGGAGGGTCTGTACCTTATATTTTTTGTCCTCCGCCTTACTCCAGCCCGGCAGCCGCGGCGTTTTCGCCTCAGTTCTCTCGGTATGTCGAGTTTTTCCAGTGGGACCGGGTGGCGGTTAAATGCTAGCAGCTCTTCCCTGTTATATCGTATCCTGCTATAAACAGTGGCTCCGTCCACCGGCTCAGGAGACATTTGGGACGATCTGTGTGTCCGTGATATAAGTGGGGTGAAAAAAAAAAAAGTGATCAAAAGAGAGAGGAAGGGAAAAAAAACTCGGAATCGAGCCGCTGTTGCAAAAGGCAGCCGACTGGTGTGGCGCCGAGAGGAGAAAAAAAAAAAAAGTTTACAAGTTTACAAGTTTAATTTCATGATTAATGAAATCACTGCAATGTCTTTTAATCATCATTTCATTTAATAAATATGTGAAAATGAGAGAAGTTGTTGGGAATTCATTTCATTCTGAGTCTGGTTTTCAAAGTCCTCAGTGTAGAATTCACTAAAATTTTGAGACTGATTATTAATTAATTTATTGAGTGATTAAACAGGTATAAAGGAAAATTAAAGATTAAATTGCTCCTTAAAGAGGAGCTGGTGCCCCACGAGTGTTTATTAACTTTTTCTGTGTGTGTGTGGACCCAGAGGTCATGTCAGGTCCTGATACATTAATATAAATTAAATAATTTTTATACCTGATCATAATTATTAATCACACATATTGTTACAATCCTGAAATAAAGCCCTGTTAACCAAATCAATACTTCCTCGTTATTCCTATAATTATGGACACACACACACACACACACACACACACACACACACACACACACACACACACACACACACACACTGTGTGTGTGTGTGTGTGTATATATATATATATATATATATATATATATATATATATATATATATATATATATATATATTTGAAATGACATGTACTCATAGCTTGTGACCTTGACCTCAGTCTTGAGTACAACCTGAATGAAGATCCACCTGAGGATCACTGTGCATGAGTTTGGTAGCCAGCTGAGTAAGTGCCTAGGAAACAATGCAAATTCTTGTGGGATGTGGACAGATAAAGTGGATAGACAATAGATGCAGCTCCATGGGAGTACTCATTTCCCATTGCAGGAATTAACAAAAAATATATATTTGTGGTCACAATATTATTCCTTCCCATGCCAGTATTTTTCATATTTATTTTTGTATTGATTTTTTTATTTCGCATGAATCTTTAAATTAATCAGTTAAGATTGATGAGTTAATTATCTAACATTTCAGTTCACAAATAACACGGTCAATGATCATTATCAAATATTTGTGATGATGAGAATCCATTGAGTAAAACAAAGCATTAAATGTAAATAAAGAACAAGTATTGCTTTACTCAGAATTTTGATATCATCTGCAGATCATTAGCTCTCATGATTAACAATTGACCTGGAAAATTAGTTATTATTGTTAGCAATACATTGCATGAATCATGCAGCAGTTAGAAAGCCTGGAATGCATGCATGTGGAAAGGACTGAAAAAAGTTTGTTTGAGAGGCCCTTTAACCCCATTTCAGAAGGATTGGAAAGTGCTGGGAGCTGATATGTAAATACAGACGAGCCACCCGCAGTTACTGACTGGAGAGGAAAACTAATACAATATGTGAATGCACACTCATACAGAAGCACACACACACACACACACACACACACACACACACACACACACACGTACACACCTTTAGCCAAAATGAGTGTTCCAGGTCGTTGCTTGTGTCGGACTGGGCTGTGCAGGGGAACCAAGCATCACTGGGAGTTTTCTCATTCCCCTCCAAGTGCTGATACCTGCAAAGCTTCATATAAAATAAGCAAAGAAACAAAAAATAGCTAAATAACTCATTACTTGTCTTTTTAATAAAATTCATACCAGCAAACGTGTTATAGAGAGCCTAAGTCACGCTCCCTTTACTTGCGCACATGGAACTTTAAATCGGAAAAAATCTCCATCGAAATGAATGGCAAGAGTAAAATTATCTTTTGATCCCCATCAAATTTTGCCACGAGTTACACGTATGATGTTTGTCAATTTAAAAGATTATTTTCCACCTAAATAACGGTGTAGGTTGTTTAAGTGCTGAAGTATAATGAAAATATGCAACTTAAAAGACTACAAACACAGACATGTTAAACTACGTCACGTTTTCAGGGTGAAGTAACTAACAGTGCTCTGGATCAGCTGCAGCTCTCAAAATACAAAGCAGTTCATGTTGTTTTTCTCCTCTTTGGATCCTTCTTTCATGGTTCAGAAAACAGGAGGTGAGGTTTTAATAATCTCCCGCTGTGATCGTGTTTGGTGATGTGGGATGATGGCAGATGAAGTCCACTAAGCATTTTCACAAAATCTAAATATTACTGTTATTATATGACAGCCAACAACTTTAATTGTGTGGAAAATTATCTTTTAAATTGACAACATCATATGTGTAACTCGTGGTAAAATTCAATCGGGATCAAAAGATAATTTCACTCTTGCCATTCATTTCAATGGAGAATTTTTCCGATTTAAGGTCCCATATGTGGAAGTAGACGGGACGTGACTTAGCCTCTCTATAAATGTCTGTAAACACTTACATGTATTTTGCAACTGTGGAAAAATATATTCGGAAAAAAATTTTGAACAGTATTTTTTGGCAACCAGAGAAACTGTTGGTAACCTTATACAAAGCCTGACGAAACCCCAGACACTTAACGTTTGTGAAAGTTCCTCAGCATTCCCTGCTCCGTGAAAAAAGGGGCAAAAAGGAAAGATTTCAATACATTTCCTTTTGGGTTCTGGATATTTTATAGTCAGCGGTTACAATTTACAGTTAATCACGATTTGAAAGTTCAAGGTCCCATTCACTTAAACATGGTGTTTGTGGATGTTAACCTTCTAAAATGTTTGGGTTTTTTTGGCTCATATTACTACTGTAAAAACATTAAAACTGCTCTTCACTTAAAAATAATTATATCTGAACATTTCAGCAGAATGGTCAGAAGCTGCAGTTTTGTTTGTCCGGATCTTTTTCACTACGTCACAAACAAATGATCCGGTCTTCAGTTACAATTCACCAACCAGTGGACTGTAACTGCTGTTGACTGTGATGATTCAGTCCTCGCCCATGGTTTCTGAGTGCACGCGTTAGCTTCAGAACTCAAACTGCTACAAGGGAGTTAGCCTACCAAAAGTGGTTTATATTGTTATTTTCTTTAAATTGCAGTCACACTAATAGACATCCCTGTTTCCTCCAGGTTCACTAATCCACAGTCAATAACATATTTTGCATCTTTTTGCCTTGTTATATTTTTGCCATTTTGGTACAATGAACCCTTAATATTAGCTTATCTAGGCAGTCAGAATCAGTTTGTCTAACTGCATCGTAGCTAGACTCGACGGGTAGAGGGTGACAGACAGGCCACCTTGCGTTAGCTTAACTGTTGATCCAGCTGATTTTGATCACTATTTTCTATAAAATCTATCCACTCCACTGGAATCCTTGTTCATCTACCAACACTAGACCATATACTTTGTTCTTAGTCATTTTAGCTTATTTTACTATTGTTTATTATTTCTAATTGGCTCTAAAGGTGGTTAGCTGAAGCTAGCAGTTTAGCCATTCACTCGTTTTTTTTTTTTTTAAATCACCCTTATTGTCATTCAACCGTACAACCAATCATGTACAGTAGAACGAGATTGTGTTTTACCTATCTACAGTGTCAATCGCACACACCCCAGTGCAGAATCAGAGGGCCGCTGCCATGCAAGGCGCCGCCACAGATTTCCCTCCTCCATTCCGTTATTGCTAAGCACCAAGCTTGACGGCAGGAAGTTCCACTTTTATATGGTCTTTGACATGACCCGGCCGGGATTTGAACCCCTGCCTCCCGGGTGTGGGGCGGATGCTCTACCAACTGAGCCACCACTCCGGTACCATTTGTGAATGTTTATGTGTTTATTGTACTCCAGAGACCGGTCATATCATATCATATCGACCACTGTAACCACACACTCCTGTCCATTAGTGATGCATTATTTCATTCATTCTTAAAGATTAATTTACACTAGTTGGCTCAGACTCACTGCCCAAGCTAGGAGCTAGCAAGCTAAGATTAGCAATAATGATGAAAGAGGGAGGGTGGGGTTAACTGCAGGTCATGAGCATTTAAAGAGACATTCACTGAAACGAGCCGTTCTGAGTAAGGCTGCAAAAGATGATTCACAATGATGCTGGAAAAAGTGCAGTAAATGGACCTTTAATGCTGGCACAAACATTACAGAGATCAAACAACAAAACTGTTCAGAAATGCAGCCAGCTAAATTGAGGATTTCCAGAGGGGTGAGTTTTTGGTCGTCTGGAAATCTTTTGTGTGTGTTGTAGGCCATACTTCATACCCTACTAAATGATGGCTCCCCAGTGGCAGCGTGGGCTGGGCAGCGGTTGGGGTCTTGGTGAGAAGCCGTGGCAGTGGATGCCCATTGGTCAGTGTAGCCCAAAGGTGTAAAGTAACCACAGTCCTGAATGCTGGAGCCCCTCTCGAATTCCTCACACACACCGTCACCGTCAAAAACATAACACTGACTGGGTTCACCTTGGAAGAAAAAAGAGAAAGGGAGAGAGAGGAGGATTTATGAAAGAATATAAAGCCTGGTTTCTTAATCTGGCAAGGTCTACACTCGTCCCCCGCTGTTAGACTCTCATCCAAATCTATTTGTCAGCGAACCAAATCTGAGCAAATCTATTCTGTATTTTTGTTGGCCACTTTAAATGTTAGCCACGTCAGCTCAACCGTATCTGTCTGACTCTCTGTGCTGTCAACAGACTGTAAATTATTGTACGAAATGAACTGTGACTTGTATTAATTATTAAGAAAAACAATCATTAGGTGATATTAAGAAGCAGAAACACATCAAGGGACATGACTGGACATTAAATCCCAAAGGTGGGTCATGGGTGTATGTGGGTCCCTAAGTCACATCAGCAGCATTATTTGCTAGAAAGAGCAGTCAAATTTCCAAATCCAGCTGAGATGGTTTGGACATGTAGGAGAGATAGCGGATAGATTGAACAAATGATGTGAAGATGGAGGAAAAGAAGAAGACCACAGAGAAGTTTCATGGATAGTTGGTGTTACAGAGGAAGATGCAAGGAATAGGGTGAGATGGAGGCAGATGATCCACTGTAGTGACCCCTAAAGGGAGCAGCCGAAAAGAGAAGAAGATTACTGTTGTTGTTGCTGTTATTACCATCATTACCACTGACCACAAACCCTACTCAACAGGTGACCAGTATGTATTATAAACACTGACTTCTGCCCTAAACAATATTTAATTTGTTTACATGAGTGAAAATAGGCCTAGTCTTTTCTATAGTATTGAGGTACTTAGCAACAGTTAACTGGGTACATTTAGAAGGGACTATTTTTCTCAGCGGAGCAGAATAACTTGTTAAAAAACCAAATCATAATATTCTGTCCAGTACTGTTGTCATTTAATAAACTGTACTTGTTGTATAAAGGCAACATTACACTCAAGGTCTTACGGTGTCATGAATAGAGTAACTGTGATGATGTCTTTGGCCCTCCACTTTGCGTCGAGCTGCAGTTACTATATTCACTGATACCGCACTCCCTCTCATGTAATACTGTTTAAAACTGGCTCTTGTCCATCTGTTGATGGGCGACTGAAAAATTTGAATAACTCTAAATTTTTCACCCAATTCCTTTGACAATTAAGAGATGGGAAGTGGTGTTTTTTAAATCCTATAAACCAGTGTTTTTCAATAAGGGATCCTCAGACCCCAGGGGGTCTGTGAGAGAATGTTCAGGATCCTTCAGGAAATTGGCTAATTTCACTTCTTAATTGGTCAAAAAAAATGCAAACAACCTGCCGTTGTTTTGCATTGGTGCCTGCAGTGGCTCCTCCATGTCAGCAGGTGGCAGCAAGAAGGCAATCCTTCCTCTTCTCAATGGAAAACTCGCCCGTGGAGAGACAGGGCCAACTTCACAACCCCTGCAGCATCTGCCACAGAAATCCAAAAAACACTGCCATGCCTGAACCCACAACACTATCCAGAAAACTATCTGGGAAAACATCACTACCTTCCCCAGAAACCACATGCCGATGTTGACTGCCCCCAGCACCAAACAAGTGGTGGATACAGAGGTCTACTGGTGCTGTGCCGAGAAAAGCATGTCTGCTAGCAAAACAACCCCTGTCACGAGAGTGCATGTCTGGTGAGAGATGTTGCCGGTACATGGCCGTCTCATTTTCATACTAATTCACTCTCCCAGCAACGGCAGAACATCAACGCCAAAAGGCCAATGCGACCAAGCGAGAATAAGCAAACTGTCACAACTCGCTCCCGCTTGTAATCCGCTCCAGCCGTGCGCACACCTGTGCTTCATCAGGCTGCCGCTACTTAACCTGCTCTGCCCGCAGCCTCGGCCTGGAGCCGTCAGCTCATCTCCACGCTCAAGCTCTGCGTTCGCCTACTCCTCTCGGCCAACGCCGCAACGCGTCATTCTCACGTAAGGTTCTCTTACCTGTTCTCCTAAGTTCTTCCCCTGTGCACAGGTGGATCCTCCTGGCGGCGGAATTATCCCTTCCTCGCCTCTCCTCGCAGCCTCACTCCATTGAGCGCAGCTGGACGCTGTCTCCCAGGCGGGAGCTTCTCTTGCCAACACCAGTCACCAATACGTCTGCAAGTAAGCCACATTATTACTTTCACCATCCCGCTGAGACAACTGCTCATCCACTGTTCTCTGCTCTGTCCTCAGGGTTGCCTGGCTGTATGGTGTCTGTTCTGCCCTCGGTGCTTTCCTGTCCCCAAGAGAATATTTACATCCCCCACTCACGCATCCATACACCTGTTGCTGAATAAAACTCTTAAATCTCACCCGAGCCTGTGTGCGTGTTTCCTGGGCCAGAAATCATGTCAGTACGGCTCCAGCACAGCGGCCCAGCGAACAGCGGGTACGTACACCGACTCTCCAATCTCGAGCCTCAGGTGGACTTAATTGTTCATCAACAACAGATTATCCTTAATCAGCTTACCTCCATTACTAGCCGGTTGGATCGCCTCGGTCCTCCGCAGGCGCTCCCTCCATCTCAGCTCGGTGGGCCAGCTCCTCCCGCTCCTCAGGCCAGCTCCTCTGCCCCGGGTCCGCCGACCCGTCTCACCCCAATTCCCACTCCAGCGCGCTTTAGCGGAAAGCTCGGCAGAGCGCGTGGGTTTATTCTACAGTGTGAGACGGTGTTCCAGCGCGTGCCCGGGGATTTTCCGTCAGACCAAAGCCGAATTGGGTACGTTTCTAATCTTCTGGAAGGGTGAACGTTAGCCTGGGCTTACGCCGTTATGGCGAAGGCCAGCTACGCGACCTTGACCTATACCCAGTTCGTGCAAGATTTTCTCAAGGTCTTTGATCATTCGGATCGCAATAGCGTGTTGGCCGAGCAGCTACTTAGCCTTCGCCAAGGTAGCCGCTTGGCGGCTGACTACGCTGTCGACTTCCAGGTGGCGGCGGAAGAGGTTGGCTGGTGTGATGCTGCCCTTTGCAGCCTATTCATCCGGAGTCTAAATTCTGATTTGCGGGATGAGCTGGCCAGCCGGGACCAGCCGGATCGGCTGCCAGAATTAATTTCATTGGCTATTAGTTTGGACAACAGGCTGAGGGAGTGGGCCGCCGAGCGGAAATCTTTCAGCCACCCGCGTGGAGTTCCTATCCGTGCTCCTCAGTCTTGCCCCCTGGCGTTGCCTCCTCTGGAGGTCACCGACGATCCCGACGCTATGATCATCGGGCGGGCTAGACTTTCTTTAGCGGAGAAAAAGCGCCGCCGGGAGTTGGGTCTCAGCATGTATTGCGGAGACGACCAACATCCCATGGAAGTCTTCCCGGTGAAGCCAAAAGGGGAGGTCCGCGAGTCACTGTAGGGGGCCTCGCGGACGCTACCCAGTCTAATCCCCTCTCAAAATGTCAGGTTCAAATTAGACTCTGCCACAACTCCATTGGTCACGCATCTCACGCACTGGTGGACTCGGGGGCCGAACAATGTTTTATTTCTAAGAGCCTGGCAACCCGCCTGGGCATCCAATGCCAAGCCTTGCCCACTCCCCTTCATCTCGTCGCTCTGACCAGTTTTCCCCTGGAGAAGGTCACTCATATTACCAAGCCCATCTCCGTCATTATCTCTGGCAATCATCGTGAGGACCTTAGTTTTTATGTTCTTCCCACCTCTGCGGTGCCCATCATTTTAGGCTACTCATCGCTACGCCTCCACAACCCTGTGTTTGATTGGCAGACCGGTTGCATCCTATCTTGGAGCACTTTTTGTTTGGGAACCTGCCTCCAGTCTGCGGCCTGTGCCCCGTCTGTGCCTGCACCTGCCCTTGACCCCCCCCCCCCCCCCCCCCCGCCGGACCTCTCTGCAGTGCCACCGGAGTTTCACGACCTGGGTCTGGTTTTCAGCAAGTCGAAGGTGTTATCCTTCCCACCCCATCGCCCGTATGACTGTGCCATTGATCTCCTGCAGGGGGCGCCTCTCCCATCTGGCCGCCTTTATAGCCTTTCTGCCCCAGAACGGGAGGCCATGGACACCTATATTCAGGAATCCCTCAGTGCCGGAATTATTCGCCCCTCTTCATCCCCCCTGGGGGCTGGGTTCTTTTTTGTGGCGAAGAAGGACGGGTCATTAAGGCTGTGCATTGACTTTAGGGCCCTTAATGGCATCACTGTTAAGGATCGTTATACGCTGCCACTTATGGACTCAGCCTTCAATTCCCTCCAGGGGGCGTCCTGGTTCTCCAAATTGGACCTCCGCAGTGCTTATCACCTTGTCCGGATCCGGGAGGGTGACGAGTGGAAGACGGCCTTCCGAACACCCAGCAGCCACTTTGAATACCTTGTCATGCCATTTGGGCTCACCAACGCTCCTGCTGTCTTCCAACGCCTGATCAATGATGTTCTTCGTGATTTCCTGGGGGTCTTCGTTTTCGTCTACCTGGATGATATTTAGATCTTCTTCCGGTCTCGGGAGGAGCATCTGGTCCATGTGAGGCGGGTCCTTCAACGTCTTTTGGAGAATAAACTGTACGTCAAAGCTGAAAAGTGCGAATTTTTCACCAATACTACCTCCTTCCTGGGCTTTATTGTCTCGCACAATCAGCTCCTTCCCGACCCAGCCAAGGTTAAAGCAGTGGTCGAGTGGCCTACCCCCTCCTCGAAGAAGCAAGTTGAGCAATTCTTGGGGTTCGCTAATTTTTACCGCCGTTTTGTCCCTGGTTACAGTTCCATCACCCCCCCTTTGACCCGGCTCACCTCGCCTAAGGTGCGCTTTCAGTGGACGACGGAAGTGGAGACGGCCTTCGAGACCCTTAAAAAGGAATTTGCATCCTCCCGGGTCCTTTGTCTTGTGGATCCAGAGCGACAATGTTTTGTCGAGGTGGACGCGTCTGACACTGGGGTAGGGGCGGTTTTGTCTCAGCGCTCCCCAACGGATGGGGCGCTGCACCCCTGCGCTTTCTTCTCCAAGCGTCTCTCGTCGGCCAAGCGTAATTATGACATCGGCGACAGAGAGCTCCTGGCCGTGAAGCTCGCGCTGCAGGAGTGGCGTCACTGGTTGGAAGGGGCGGCTCAGCCTTTCGTGGTCTGGACCGACCATAAGAACTTGGAATACATCAGGACGGCCAAGCGCCTGAATGCCTGCCAGGTGCGCTGGTCACTGTTCTTTGCTAGGTTCAGGTTCACTATTACTTACCGCCCGGCTTCCAAGAATAAGAAGTCTGACACGCTGTCCAGGCTGTTCGCCCCTGAAGCACCAGAAGAGGAGGTCCATACCGTTGTTCCTGCTTCATGCGTTGTGGGGGCTGTTTCCTGGGCCATCAGAGATAGAGTCCTGAAGGCACTGGAGTCCGAACCCGATCCTGGCGGCGGGCCAGCGGGGAAATTGTTTGTGCCGTCATCAGTCCGAGGTGACGTCATTCACTGGGCTCATACTTCCAAGCTCGCTTGCCACCCTGGTGTCTCCCGGTCTGTGGATCTTCTCCAGCGGTCCTTTTGGTGGCCTGGGCTCCGGGAGGACGTCTCCAACTACGTGCGCGTCTGCCCTCAGTGTGCCATGAATAAGTCATCTAATGCTCCCCCTGCGGGTCTTCTCCACCCCTTGCCGGTCCCCGGGAGGCCCTGGTCACACATTGCCTTGGACTTTGTCACCAGCCTGCCGGTCTCCAACTCATATAATACCATCTTGACCATTGTGGACCGGTTCTCCAAAGTGGCCTACTTCGTGCCTCTCCCCGGGCTTCCCTCGGCGCGCGAGACGGCCGATCTGTTGGTGAAGCATGTGGTCAGGCTGCATGGCATCCCAGCTGACATTGTCTCTGATAGGGGGCCACAATTCATGTCTAAAGTCTGGAGGAGCTTCTGTAACGCTCTGGGAGCCACAGTTAGCCTGTCTTCGGGACATCATCCTCAATCTAATGGGCAGTGCGAGCGCACCAACCAGGAGCTGGAGGCTGCTCTGCGCTGCGTCGCTTCCTCCAGTCCCTCTTCCTGGAGCATTCATCTTCCCTGGGTGGAGTATGCCCATAACTCCACTTTGTCTTCAGCCATTGGGATGTCCCCCTTTCGGGCGTCTCTGGGTTACGATCCCCCGCTGTTCCCTGAGAAAGAAGGTGAGGTGGCAGTTCCCTCCATTCAGGCCCACTTGAGACGGTGTCGACGGCTATGGACTAAGACGCGCCAGGCCCTGGTTCATGCGGCATCGCACAACGCCAAGTCTGCTAATCGTCGCAGGAGGCCTGCGCCACGGTACCAGGTGGGTCAACAGGTATGGTTGTCTGCCCAGAATATTAACCTGAAGGGGGAGAAGAAGAAACTGGCTCAGCGTTTCGTTGGACCCTATCCTGTCACGAAGGTGGTTAACCCGGTAGCTGTGCGTTTGGCGCCCCCCCCCCCCCTCTGTGTTCATCCCACATTTCACGTTTCTCAGGTTAAACCTGTGATGTCTAATCCTCTCTGTCCTCCTTCCAGGGTGCCGCCCCCTCCTAGAATGATCAATGGACACCCGGCATGGAGCGTCACTGCTATCTTGGACTCCCGACGTCAGGGCCGGGGGTTGCAGTATTTGGTGGACTGGGAGGGTTGTGGCCCTGAGCACAGATGCTGGGTGCGCCCCTCCTTCGTGCTGGACAAGCAACTCGTTGAGGTGTTCCATCGGGCGCACCCTGATAAGCCAGCGCCAGGAGGTGCTACTCGGGGGGGAGTACTGTCACAACTCGCTCCCGCCTGTCATCCGCTCCAGCCGTGCGCACGCCTGTGCATCATCAGGCTGCCGCTACTTAACCTGCTCTGCCCGCAGCCTTGGCCTGGAGCCGTCAGCTCATCTCCACGCTCAAGCTCTGCGTTCGCCTACTCCTCTCGGCCAACGCCGCAACGCGTCATCCTCACGTAAAGTTCTCTTACCTGTTCTCCTAAGTTCTTCCCCTGTGCACAGGTGGATCCTCCTGGCGGCGGAATTATCCCTTCCTTGCCTCTCCTCGCAGCCTCACTCCATTGAGCGCAGCTGGACGCTGTCTCCCAGGCGGGAGCTTCTCTTGCCAACACCAGTCACCAATACGTCTGCAAGTAAGCCACATTATTACTTTCACCATCCCGCTGAGACAACTGCTCATCCACTGTTCTCTGCTCTGTCCTCAGGGTTGCCTGGCTGTACGGTGTCTGTTCTGCCCTCGGTGCTTTCCTGTCCCCAAGAGAACATTTACATCCCCCACTCACGCATCCATACACCTGTTGCTGAATAAAACTCTTAAATCTCACCCGAGCCTGTGTGCGTGTTTCCTGGGCCAGAAATCATGTCACAAACTCCTGGCCCATGCTGAACAAAATCTAATTCACACGGACATGAATTCACGTGCACTTGTGTCATCTGGAGCAAATGTTTACACTGACTTTGTATGTAATTGTACCACATTTCTCAGTGAGTATAAACAAAACAGAATTAGAAAACTAAATTGTCATTAGACAATTTAAAGATGACAATGTGTCATTTTAATACATTTTAGATTGGTGGCGTCCCGTGGGATGTTTTCAAAGTAAAAACGGTTCTGTGGCTCAAAAAAGGTTGAAAAATAGTGCTTTAACTTTAACGTTTGTAGGCACTAACTTGAGATTTCCATGTTTCTTTAATTTTTTTTTCCATTTATTGTGTCTATAGACAATTGCAGGAAAGCCAGATAAAATCAAAGAGTAATTATACTTAATTTCCCCAAAGATTAAAGAAATGTGCTGCTTGGCCAGCTGGTGCAATAGTGTTTCAGAGGTAAAGTGTTAACTAAAGTTTAGAGTTTATTATAGTCTCATTTGTAAGCGTAACATGCTGCAACATTGCTGATGAGTAAAAAACATGTGCAATCGAGTCGGGGTATATGTGCTATGGCACTGCATCGACTATTCCTAAAAAGTTTGGTAAACAGTAGATACTTCAGACATTTGGCCTCATGAACAGCTACACAGCTGCAGAAGTTACTCAGACGGACCATCAGTCCACACAATTGGCTTCAATTAGTCACTGGAAACATGATTCTGATAAAAGCTAATTAAGTCTAGACATTTCAATGCCATTTGGCAATACTATACTAAATGAACATAACAAAGAACACTTCCCCTGTTATGACAACACCTGTGGAAAATGATTAAGTCATTTTAATTCCAAACCTCAGATTCATCTAGCTTCACAGGAAGGAAGTGATTGACAACCTTTGATTTAATTATTGTGACCATCTGTTTTACAACAGTGGTCAAGCGGTGAGCATACTGTGCATTATTTAATCAGGCAACTTAAAAGAAATAATTTTTATAAGCACTCTTGGCAACAAGTATTATCCATACTTAGTCTGGATTCAAATGGGTTTAGAAGCAGTTGGTGTGGCAACTGTAGCACCGTGGTAAATTCTGTAGAGAAAACAGATCAAGAGCTTTCCCAGTGGGACTTAACTAGGCCGTGCAAATGTGGCCAGAAAACCCAAACAAATATTCTCTCTATGACTAAGAAGAACAACTGAATAATTGGTTTTAAGTGTTACAATTTGTAAAAACCTGTTTTTGCCAAATTGTTTTCCTTCTTAGTCATAGCAGTGTCTTTTATTGTAAAATGAGTGCTGCAATAGCTTCAGTCACGGAATGGCAAGCCTTGGCGGGAGGTGGCGGATGGAGGTTGGTTTTTGCTCATTTCCCCCTGACAAAAAAACAAACAAAAAAAAAATGACTGGATGACGGAAATGTGAGCCCAGTAACAAAAACCTTCAAATATTGCCAGGGGAAACAATACATGGCCCTGAGAAGAAAGCAACTATCAAACTGTCTCATCTCAACTGCAGTGGATCACACCTTTGAAATACGGAACATTTATAAAACCACAAGAATGAAGCCATGATAAAAGCCATATTCATTCAACACATATGCGAGAAGTGGCGGGTGAACTACCTCTTTTTCTTCCTTTGGCTGCTCCCTGGTCACCATAGCAGATCATCTGCCTCCATATCACCCTATCCCTTGCATCCTTTTCTCTCATACCAACCCTCTCCATGTCCTCCTTGAATCCATGAATCTTCTCTGTGGTCTTTTCTCTTTTCCTCCTGCCTGGAAACTCCATTTTCAACATCCTTTGTCAAATATATCCACTATCTCTCCTCTGCATATGTCCAAACCATTTCAACCTTGCCTCTCTTACTTTGTCTCCAAACCGTCCAACCTGAGCCGTCCCTTTGATACACTCATTTCTAGGGGTAGGAATCTCAAGGGACCTCACAATCCAATACTGTCTCAAGAGAATAGGCTTTTATTGTCATTGTACAGTTGTACAGTACAATGAAATTGTGGGTGCTCCACCAGGCTATTGCGCAATTAAGTAAGAGAGAAGGATAAAAATAAAACACAGTTACAGAACACATGACTGAACACATGATTTGAATAGAACAGCCAAGAATTATGGAGATAAACATAGGTTTGGCAGTGGCTTCACGGATGGATTAATGTACATGAACATGAAAGTGCAATGTGCAAAGACACATTTATTATGATAATTATTATGATAATTAAAAAGGTCCTCAATTCTGTGCATGTGAGCATTTGGAGGGAGGGGGTGGGGCCTCTGACTGTTTGCAGTTTGGATGGCCCAGGGGAAGAAACTGTTTGTCAGTCTGGAGGTGTGGGACCTGACTGCTCTGAACCGTCGTCCAGAGGGAAGTAGCAATGTTATGCTCAATACCGCCCACTCAACACTGATTTGAGCAATATAAAGCAGAAGTGTCATGAGAAGTACATCGAGTGCCGTTTCAACACGTCTACAGTCACGTGACCGTAGCAAGCGAGGCCTCGTTATATCGATCACATCACGTGACTTGAGGGCTCGCGGGAAGTTTGAGAGGGAATTTTTTTTTTTTTGTTTGCTTTGTATTGTTTGTTCCTGCCATCCAATTTTGAATAGACCTCAGATGGCCAAATGCTCATAAAAAAGTATTGAGAATTTTTTTCAGGTTTTCCACTCAGATGCAGCTCTGACAGTCAGTCACCAGATGGCAGTCTTTTTTTTAGATGTTTCAGAACACTGTCACTCATGAAGCAATTGTCTCAAAGTTGCTCATTGTTTCATAAGACCTCAGTTTCAACATCACTAGAGGGAAGCAGGTCAAACAGGTGGTTAGCAGGATGTGAGGGGTCTCCTGTGATGGCCTTGATCCTTCTGAGACAGGAGGATCTGGAGATGTCCTCCAGGGAGGGCAAAGGGCCGCCGATGATTTTTTTGGACAGTGTTGATGACCCTCTGCATAGCCTTCCTGTTCTCGGCTGTGGAGCTGGCATACCACACACCCAGACAGTAGGTGAGCACGCTCTTCACTGAGCAGTGGTAGAAGGCCAGCAGCAGCTTCTGGTCCAGGTTGTTCATCCTCTGGACATGGAGGAAGTGCAGCCGCTAATGGACTTTCTTCACCAGGGCCTTGGTGTTGACAGACCAGGACAGGTCAGAGGAAATGTGGGTGCCCAAGAACCTGAAGGCAGTGATGGTTTCCATGTGGTCACCATTTATAAGGAGGGGGAGGGGTGTGGTCCTGTCTGTTGTTCCTTAAGTCCAGTATGAGTTCTTTGGTGTTTTGGACATTCAATTTCAGATTGTTAGCTTGGCACCACAGTAGCAGATTCTCTACCTCCGCCCTGTATGCCTTCTCATCGTCGTCAGTGATAAGCCCAATCAAGGTGGTATCGTCCGTGTACTTCAAGATGACAGTAGTTGGGTGGGTTGGAATACAGTCAAAGGTATACAAGACATACAGTAGAGAGCTTAGTACGCCACCCTGGGGGGAGCCAGTGCTGAGAGACAGTGTGGAGGAGTGGTGGGGGTCAAGTCTGACTGTTTGTGATGAGAAAGTTTTTTTTTATCCAGGAGCAGGTGGGGTGGGGGGTAAGTGGATCTGGAGGTGGTGTAGTTTGTTGATCAAGATGTCCAGGATGATGGTTTTGAAAGCTGAGCTGTAGTCCACAATGAGCACCCTCACATAGCTAACTACTAACTAACTAACCTGCACTTATATAGCGCTTTTCTAGTCACAAAGACCACTCAAAGCGCTTTCATTAATACTAACCCTCTATTCTAAGGGCCTATAGGAAACAGATATCTAGGGACAATTTAGAACAGCCAATTAACCTAACATGCATGTTTTTGGCATGTGGGAGGAAACCGGAGAAATCCCGGAGTAAACCCACGCAACACGGGGAGAACATGCAAACTCCACACAGATCACTGTTGGTCGGGGGCTGGGATCGAACCCATGATCCCACGATCCCCACAATCCCCCGGCCAAGGGTAAACTGTGCTGCCGCAGTGCTAACCACTGCGCCACCGTGCAGCCCAAGGCTCCTTGGGTTCTCCAGGTGGCTCAGCACTCTGTAGAGTGTGGTGGTGATGGTGTCTTCCATGGACCAGTTCTCCCTGTAGGTGAACTGGTGGGGGGTCGGAGAAGGGGGAAAGACAATCCCTGATGTGCTGGGACACCAGTTGCTCAAAACACTTCATGACTACAGACGTGAGTGCTATGGGTCTGTAGTTGTTTAGGCTGTCTATTGCAGACTTTTTGGGGATGGGGATGATGGTGGAGGCTTTGAGGCATGAGGGGACGGTGGCATGTGTCAGGGAGAGATTGAACAGCTTGGTGAGGATCTCTGCCAGGTGGTCAGTACATGCTTTGACCACTGCTCCTGGAATGCTGTCAGGATCAGCATGTCTGGTTCACTGCTCTGTTTCCTCCTCACTTCATGCACCTGTAGAGAGAGTTGGGGGAGGAGGGCAGTGTGTGCAGTGGTGTGGTGAACTCAAACCAGGCAAAGAAGCTGTTTAGCGACTCTGCCAGTGTGGAGCTGCTGTCTGATGATGGGGGGGGGTTCTGGCCCCTGTAGTTGGTGAGGGCCTGGATGCCTCTCCACATCTGTCGAGGGTTGTTGTCTGTGAGGAAGCCCTCCCCCTTCCTCCTAAAGGCATTCTTAGGGTGTTTTATGCCTCTTCTCATGTTGGCTCTGGCGGTGCTGTACAGAGAGCTGTCCCTCTGCCTGAAGGCTAAGCTGCGAGCTGTGATCAGAGCCTGGACCTCACTGGTCATCCAGAGTTTCCAGTTTGGAAAGACCTGGATGTGTTCAGAGACTGTCACATTTTCTACATAGCACTTAATGTAGAAAAAGCCAGACTCTGTACATGAGTCCAGGTCCTGCTGTTCGAAGATGTTCCATTCTGTGCAGCCAAAGCAGTCCTGGAGCTGGAGGAAAGCCTTTTCAGGCCAGGTTTTAATTGTTTATTTGGTTGAGGGAAATCGCTTCCTGAGGGGGGTGTAAGCAGGTATTAGGAGCAGAGAGAGATGGTCTGATTGTCCAAGGTCAGGGAGGGGCATGGCTCTGTAGGCATGCTTGATGTTGCTGTAAACATGATCTAGTGTTCTTTCCCCTCTTGTGGGACACTTAGGCTGCATCCAGATCAGGATAGTCCAGGGGTCTCGGTTCGATTGGATACTGAGAATTTTCACACCTTCGTTTGGTTTGCATTCACACTGCAGCAGACTAAACTGCCTGGACAACGTCACACAGTTACAATAACTACTCGTTTGGGGCACTGTAGCTGAAACCACCACTGACCAGGAAGAAAAAAATCTCGGCAAAGAAGAAATCCTCATCGATTGGTGAGGACCGAAAACGGAAATCCGTTCCCTTCAGCCGGGTTGTTTGTCCGCCACAAATGAGACATTTTTTTAAACTTTTCTCCTCAGCTTTCTCCAGTAAAAGGATTTCTCAGATTCCCGTGGTTGTCTTTATTTTTATTTTCTACCCAAAATGTACTATGGTAAATGCCACTTCCTCTTCTGAGACTATAGCTACTGTACGTTCTGATCCACAGTGTACTTCAACTGTATTCCCTACTCCGTGCTCTGTTCTCAGGGAATATCAGTAAGTTAACTGCCCTTCACAAAATTTCTCCATTTGAAACACCCTGTGACTGTCGGCTCCCTCCTCCGTGTGTTACTACGGTAACCATGGACACATACTGATACCATGGTGGATAATTTATATTTCTTAAATAAAATATTAATACAAATAGTTGATAAATGAATGAATGAATGAATGAATTTATTTATTTCGGATAGTACATTACAGGTTAAAAGAAACTGTATAATATAACAACAAGGTCAAATTAGACAAAGACTCCTTCTACTATACAATTCCACGTGAGTTATCCGAAATGGGTGATGGCTGAAGCCGCAGCTTATATTGCCCACCCATATTCCATCCAAGAATTCAAAGGAGGAAAAAGAGAAAACAAGACAAGAGCGATTACAATTTAAAACAAGGCTAAGACAAAATATGACTGAGAGAAAAAGAAAACTGAGCTAGTCTAAGTTAAGCGGTTACTATTCAAAAACAAATCTAAGACATAGTGTCACAGAGAAAAAAGAAAAACTAAGCTATAACACAACACAGGCTGGGAATCAGTTGATATAAACAGTAACTAACATCAACTTAGCTTGTTAATAACGTTAGCAACAATAGTTTGTTTTACTTGTATTTGAGGCACAATGGCTTATGGGTAATCTTCTTGTCAACTTCCAGTGAAGTGATGTACCGTTGTTCATTTCTCCCCTGCACAGTTCTCAGTTCCCTTTGAACTGAAGACCGTTCGCTAATTTCAATTTGGAATCTCACTTAAAATGGCGGATACCCTGTGCAGTCCACTTTGGAGTATACTATTAGGCGATCAGAACGCAGCTTATATGTTGCTATGGTTACACAAACGCCAAGGGGCACTTCCGCCCTTTGGTCTGGTGGATAGTCCATTTGGATTCACACTGCAAGCGAAGCGCACCAGACCCCAGGTTTTCAGGGGCACCAGACTTCGCTTGTTTGGTGCTCAACAGACTTCCAGCGTGTGTTCAGACTACACCAAACAAACTGAACTATCCGCGGATAGTCCTTTGGTCCAGACCAAACAATGGCCGTCTGAATGCGCCCTTAACACGTTGGTGGAATTTGGGGAGTACAGTCTTTAAGCATGCTCTGTTAAAATCACCTGCAATAATGTGGACTACGTCGGGGTGATCTCTCTGTTGCCTACTAACAATGTGATGGAGGTGGCTGAGTGCTAAGCTAACGCTAATGTTGGGAAGAATGTAGGTAGTTGTCATGGCGTGGGTTGGGCCCATGTCCTCTCCTTAGTTTCTAGTTTATATTTCCTTGTCACCGGAACATGGGCCCAGCCCACATCCTCCCTTTGAGATCATTATTGCATGATTTTTCTGTGTTTTGTTCTTGCTCCTTATTATTATTATTATTATTATTATTATTATTATTATTATTATTGTTATTATTATCTGTGTCTCTGGGTTATTTTCTCTGCTTCAGCTTCTGTTCTGTTTGGTCACTAGTATTACAGTGATCCCTCACTTATCGCGGTTAATGGGTTCCAGAACCGACCGCGAAAAGTGAAAAAACCGCGAAGTAGCGTCACCCCTAATGACGTCATCCATAAATAATACGTACGTTCATTCTCTCACTCTCTCTCTCATATGATACGTGTGTGTGTGTGTGTACGTGTACATACATACGTAGATGTAAATAAAGTGTACATAAATATGTTTTTAGAACTCTTTTATTCTTATAACAAGATACGTAACTCAAGATGAAGATGATTTACTTCACAGGTTAATGAGAGCTTTACTGCTCCTCAGGTGACGTCTCATCATCAGGTGCTAGAAGCGCAGGATCATCGAGGGCAGCTTCCGATAGAGCTGGAGAAGCTGCAGGAAGCGGCATAGTGGCTCGACAGGAAGACTATTTCGCACAAAATGGCACAAGAGAACAGCGAAAAGTTCCACGCGGCGAGACTACGTAACACGAGCGATAAAGAGCAATGAATGCGGTCTTTCTTCCCTTCATGGGCGCTCGGCAGGGAGAGGAGGTGGGTGAAACGTCTTGGCCAATCAGCTTGCGGGGTGAAACGTCTCGGCCAATCAGCTTGCGAGATTTCCAAGCCGAGCCAACACGAGAACAGCGAACAGAGAGGTGGGGCTCTCAGTGTTGATACCTGATGGTCTAATGTAGTCTCCCTGCCTTCTGCTAGCGCCCGCCCATTATTTCTCAATTTTGAATTTTTGATGAATATTTTTGAAAAATCCGCGATGCACTGAGGGCGCGAAAGGTGAAGCGCGAAGTAGCGAGGGATCACTGTATCTTGTTCTTGTTTATATTTATCTCTGCCTTAGTTGTCGTGTCGTTTGGTCCTTGTATGTATTATTGTCATGCCTCTTCTTAGGTTCTGTAGGTGTTGTCCCTCCCCAGTTCTTAGCTGTTTATTATTAGTATTAGTATCATGGCTTCTATGTTCTGTATCCTTGGTTGTCTTTATTATTATTGTCATCTTGCAGCTCATTCCTGTCTTGGTTTTTGTGTTTGGCTTTTATTTTAACAGTGTCTCTTGTTGCTTTCCATTTTTGTCTAGTGTGATCCTTGGTTATTAATTATCCACAACTGTTGTGTCTCCCTCAGAAGACTGCAGTGGACAGTCAAAACATGGAAAGGTAAAAACATCTCCTTTTTATTTTTGTCTTAAATAAGAAAAACAAAAAACTAATAATTAAAAAGAAGACAAAATGAACCTACTCGAGTTCCGCCCACTCCTCTTTGCAGTACCTCTCAAGCTCCATCAGGTTGAATGGGAAACGTCAGTGCACAGCCATTTTCAGATCTCTCCAGAGATGTTCAATTGGATTCAAGTCTGGGTTCTGGCTGGGCCACTTAAGGACATTCATAGAGTTGTCTTGAAGCCACTCCTTTGATATCTTGGCTGTGTGCTTAGGGTCGTTGTTCTGCTGAAAGATGAACCGTCGCCCCAGTCTGAGGTCAAGAGCGCTCTGGAGCAGGTTTTGATTCAGGATGTCTCTGTACATTGCTGCATTCATCTTTCCGTCTATCCTGACTAGTCTCCCAGTTCCTGCCACTGAAAAACATCGACGTCTGGCATTCACGCTAAAGAGTTCAATTTTTGTCTCATCAGACCAGAAAATTTTGTTTCTCATGGTCTGAGAGTCCTTCAGGTGCCTTTTGGCAAACTCCAGGCGGGCTGCCATGTGCCTTTTACTAAGGAGTGGCTTCCATCTGGCCACTCTACCACACAGACCTGATTGGTGGATTGCTGAAGAGATGATTGTCCTTCTGGAAAGTTCTCCTCTCTCCACAAAGGAACGCTGGAGCTCTGACAGAGTGACCATTGGGTTCTTGGTCACCCCCGTGACTAAGGCCCTTCTCCCCCGATCGCTCAGTTTTGACAGCCGGCCAGCTCTAGGAAGAGTCCTGGTGGTTCCAAACTTCTTCCATTTACCGATGATGGAGGCCACTGTGCTCATTGGAACCTTCAAAGCAGCAGAAATTTTTCTGTACCCTTCCCCAGACTTGTGCCTCGAGATAATCCTGTCTTGGAGGTCTACAGACAATTCCTCTGACTTCATGTTTGGTTTGTGCTCTAATATGCATGCACTGTAAATTGTGGGACCTTACTGTATGTGCACGTGATTTCTTAGGTTTTTTATTTTTAATAAATTTGCATAAATCTAAAAAAAGCAAACAAAAAACCCCACCTTTTTTGCATTGTAATTAAGGGATATTGTGTGTAGAATTTTGAGGAAAAAAATAATTCAATCTAATTTGGAATAAGGCTGTAACATAACAAAATGTGGAAAAAGTGAAGCGCTGTTTAGACTTTCCGGATGCACTGCATAATATAAAACAGATATATTTATTATCACAGTGTTTGAATCATTGCTTCTTCTTTTCTTCTCAAAATTCTGAGGAAGCTCTGCCTCCTTTGCCTCTTCTCACAAGCCGCCACTGATTGACTGTGAGGAGGTGGACACAGGAGGCTGCAGATGCACTACAGGACTGCTTTGAGACAACAGACTGGGACATACTCTGTGAACCACATGGGATGGACATAGACAACATGACCAACTGCATCACAGAATACATCAGATTCAGTGAAAACACAACCATGCCAGCTCAGACTGTGCGCTGTTTCCCCAACAGCAAACCATGGATCACTAGTGACCTGAAAACACTTCTGAACAAGAAGAAGAGGGCTTTTAGGTCTGGAGACAGGGAGGAACTGAGGAGAGTGAGCAGTGTAAAGACAACTACAGGAGGAAGTTGGAGGATAAACTACAGCAAAGCAATGTGAAGGATGTCTGGACAGGTATGAAACACATCACTGGGTGTAAGGGGAGCGACAAGACAATTCAATTCAACTTTATTTATATAGCACCATTTCACAACAACAGTCATCTCATAGCACTTTCAACTGTAGGGGAAACACCCACAACTGCAGAAAGACCCCAGCAATCAGGCGATCCCCTGTGAGCAAGCACTTGGCGACGGTGGAGAGGAAAAGCTCCCTTTTAGCAGGAAGAAACCTCCAGCAGAACCAGGCTCAGGGAGGGGCAGTCATCTGCTGCGACTGGCTGGGGGGTACTCACTTTTGTTGCCAGCAGTTTAGACATTAATGGCTGTGTATTGAGTTATTTTGGGGGGATAGCAAATTTACACTAATATACAAGCTGTACACTGACTACTTTACATTGTATCAAAGTGTCATAGCTTCAGTGTTGTCCCATGAAAAGATATAATAAAATATTTACAAAAACGTGAAGGCTATACTCACTTTTGTGAGATACTGTATACGGGTCATCATCTGTTCATCTGTGATGTACAGTATGTAAGTTATCTAGGCAGTTTTACTTTCCATAGGTAATTCCTTTTTCTTTTATGCTGTGTGTATTTCTGTCATTTTGGTCGTCTACTGTGTCATGCTGCTGTTACACTGTAATTTTCCCAGTTTGGGATCAATCCAGTACTATGAACAGTACATCCATCCATCCATCCATCCATCCATTTCCAGTTATTGTTGAAAGTCTGATATTTATATGTTAGAAATTCTGATTTTGACTGAAGGACTACATTACTGTTTATTTTACCTTTATTTAATATATTAACTTCTCTGTGCACACCAACCTTGCTGTGCTGCCTTCAGCGTTGTGTACACACATTGAGTGACACTTGTGCTCATAGTCTCTTCGCTCAAACAACAGATTTGACCGACCAACATGGCTTTGTTGCCACTGCAGCTCAAAGACCACGCTTGTTGTCCATGTCCGTGAGCGTGCCCATCTCTGATACAATTATGTGGCTTCACCCAGC
Organism: Pholidichthys leucotaenia; assembly: GCA_020510985.1. Classification (NCBI taxonomy): domain Eukaryota; kingdom Metazoa; phylum Chordata; class Actinopteri; order Cichliformes; family Pholidichthyidae; genus Pholidichthys; species Pholidichthys leucotaenia. Next base: position 304,523,271 of record CM035846.1, read on the forward strand.
AACTCCCACAGCAGAACAGCCTGGTGACATGGGAGTAAATCAAGGGGGTCCAGGGGGACAATTTTTTCTTTAAAATTTGCAGCTTTTCTCATAAATTTGTAACCTTTTCTCATTAATTTACTACATTTATTTGCAAATGTAAAACTTTTTTGTTGTAAATTTGCCACCTTTTCCTCATAAGTCTGCAGTTTTTGCATCTTAAATCTGCAATTTTTTTTCTTTTAACTGTAACCTTTTTAAAATAGGTGTTTTTTTCTTGTAAATTTACATATTTTTCCTCACTAAATTTGCCACTTTTTTCTAGTCAACTTGACTTTTTGTAAATGTGCAATTGTTTCTTTTAAATTTGCAATTTTCTTTCTCATAAATTTATGACTTTTTTCTTGTAAATTTGCAGCTTTTTCCCCATAAGTATACATTTGTACATTCTTTCTCATAAATTTGTGACTGACAACAATAATACTTACAGTGCCCCCTCACTATTTACTTTGGAGAAAATGTTCTGTTTATTGTCCCTCCCAACATAAAAATGAATTATCCACTCATGCAGCATATTGGCACCAGACCTCTGGCCCACTGGAAAAAACAAATGCGGACCCCTGGCAAAAGCATTTGAGGACTCCTGCCATACATCATAGCAGGTCTCAACACCATTTTGTAAATCTTCCCTTTCACTCTAGCTGCTATCCTTCTGTCACAATTCGCCCTTGACCCTTGTCTCCACACAATCCATCCCACCTGTACTCTCATCTTCACCTCTCAAGCACTGTCCCATTGCTTTGGATGGTTGACCCCAAGTATTTAAACTCCTCTACCTTCACTGCCTTTAGTTCTTGCATCTTTTACTCACTCATTTACACACATGCATTCTGCACACCTCACCACCATCTCACTGTCCTCAAACCTGTCCCACATCACCCTCACATACTTCTCTGCTGCTCCTGCCTTTCTCATGCAGTACCACACTTCCTCTCTTGGCACCATGCCATATGCTTTCTCTCAATCTACAAAGACACAGTGCAACTCCTTCTGACCTTCTCTATACTTCTCCATCAACAGAGTTAAAGGTGTATAAAGGTGTCTCTCTTTTTACCTGGTTAACTTGTCATGGCAACTTACAGTATGCTGAACTTATACAGTAGCCTGGACAGTTAAATATTTAAATACTCTGTATTTCTGAACCTGATATTTTTAGTCATGTAAAAATTGCATAAATGCATAGTAACAAGGAAAAATGAAAGTGGTTACCAAAAATCAAACATTAAACAAATAATTTATTTTTCTCCAAGCAAAATTGAACACAACATTGTTTCTGGGCAGCCACATGACTCACTGAGTCACAAATGAACTGGCTCTTAAGCTTTCTTGTCTTACTGTAATCCTTCGGTTGTTTATTGTATATATTATAAGAACAAATCGTTCTCCACCAAACTCCACCAAAGGTTAACCTGCCTTAAGCGCTAACCACAGTGGATCTTTCTTAATTCTGAGCTTCGTGATGGGTATTAAAACCATTGCCAAGACAGGACAGGAATTAATGAACCCCACCACCCCCTCGCATGATTTGCTTCAGGCTGTCAGAACTACAAGGTGGCCTCCAATCATTTAACTATGGAGTCATTGTGCTGCAAATGTCAAAGACTTTGACTGTGGTTATGTTTTCTGACTGAGGAGAGCTGGCAAGCTGCTGTGCATGTGGCTCGATGATAAAAGCAAAGGAGTTATTTTAGATGAAGGATAGCAAATAAAATCAAAAATGGCAACACTGTCCAAAACACAAACTGTTATTATAAGTTGATTTTGACAATCCTAAACCACAACATGAACACTGATAAAAATCAATCAATATTCCAGAGGCTTTGTCAATTGCTTAAAATCCTATGAAGGACTGCGGTAATAACGAAACATGTCTGACACTGTGACACATGTTTTGAAAATGTGTACTTTACTGCCAAGCACGTTTTTTTCTGGTGTTTGTTTGCCAGCCTGAAGTCCAAATATTTGCCAAAAAAGACTTATGACTTAGCAAAGCAAATATTTTTACCCTTCCTCTCATCTGTTTTCTCTTAAGCCGTTGTGATGTTACATTAACGGTTTGCAGAATTCATTCACGCCAGAAGCTTTTAAGTCTCCTTTATTAAATTAGATGGCTTGATTTGTTTTCTCTTCCTAATGCTGCGGCGTGCACAAGTAAGATATTTCTGTCAGTTAAGTGACTGTTCTTCCACACTACTTTTTAACACTGTGCTGAGTTGCTGTGAACCATGTGGGGCAATAAAAACGTGTTGCTTCTGCTTTGAAAGAGCCTCCGCAAGTCCCACTTATACCTGCTATTAAAATGCAGCGTTGGTTTTTTTTGTTATCAGACTGTGATTGCAGTTGGACTGTTCTCAACCATTTACATTTATTACTGGTATTAACACAAATAACCACTGTCCACTTTCTGGTGTCAACTTTTATGAGAGAAGATCCATACTTGGATCCCAGCCATAAGCCATACGTCTTACACAGATGAAAGCTTCTTTGTGTGTGTGTGTGTGTGTGTGTGTGTGTGTGCGTGTGTGCGCGGGGGGGGGGGGGGTAATTGTGTTTTATTTCAATGTGTGAAGCACTTTGTGTTACAGCTTCATATATGAAAAATGCTATATAAATAAAGCTTTTATTGATTAACTGAAGAAGCCCACATATGCTTTCATATGTGTGAAAACAAACAAACAAACAAACAAACAAACAGGAGCTTCACAGAGCAGCAGACAAGAAAGAAAAACAAGATTGGATTTAAAAACTTTTTCACATCAACTTTAAAGCATATAGCAGACTGTCAAAGACAGACTAGCTCGTTGTAGCCTGATGAAATCACCCCAAGAGTGCTCGGCGCTGCTGAACCTTGACCTTGAGCACCGCCCAGATGCAGACCCATTTGAGGATCATTGTGCATGAGTTTGCTAAATATTGGGGCAATTGCCAAGAAGGAGTGATGATTTTCACAAAATCATAAATGGCTAGCCCTCCAGACCTTTGACAGTGACCTTGACACTGAGCTCAACCTGGATGCAGACAAACCCGGGGATAATTGTGAGCAAGTTTGGTGAGAATTGGTGCAATTGTCTCGGAGGAGTACTGATCTTCCTAAAATCACACAGGCACCCAGATCTCCTGATCTTTGACCTCGAGCACAAATTGGATGCAGACCCATCTGAGGATCACTGAATGATTTTGGTGACCATCGGGGCAAATGCCTAGGTGGAGTAGTGAGTCCCGTGAAATGTGGATGGACGGATGACAGCTGCCTCACCATCATATTAGCTCCTTTTGGCTTTACTGGAATGAGCTAAAAAGACACAGGTCTTGGGTCAGAACTGTTGTATGGGGATTGGAAATGCGCTCTCATTTAAAGAGACTTCAGTGTGGTCACAATACCATGCCTGCAAACATTTAGCATTTAAAATACAGGCGGTTTAACCCAGGACTTGGCTGTGGGATGAGTGCTAGAAATAATAAGTAAAAGATTCATGAAACAATGTATTGTAATTAATTATCTTCCATGATTAACTGTTACAAATGGAAACCCAGGAGAACACAGGCGCAGGCCATGATCCATATTGAGATTATTTTTTAAATAATAAACAAACAAGAAACTGAGGCAAAACCGGGAAAACAAGCTAACTCAATATTCAAATAACCGTGAAAATAAAGCAAGACACAGTGGCCTGAAAAACACTAAATAAACTTTAACATTGCATAAAAACAGAATTAAGAAAGCCAGGATAAGTGAAAAATCGTGGCTTGACATAGTTGGACCTGCGTGTCCTGGCTTATTCAGTTGCACCATTGTCAAGCAGGTGTAGATAGCTGGGATAAGTGCACGGTCACGGCAAACTTAAATAGACCACACAATTGATCACAAAATCACTGATCCTACTGCAGATAAGACAGTAAAACACCAGCAGCAGATTTCTCACCAGCAGAGCAGTAACTTCCCAAGGAACCCTATGAGGAGGTGATGCATATAATATCTAAAAATGGAAAATGGCTGGTGTAAGTAAAGAAAAAGAGAGAACTACTGCAGCATCTGGGGGAATGCAACTGCAAAGGCTGATGGGAAATATTTAATGTCTAAAAGTGAGCATGTTCTCTCTAAGCAAATTGTGAAAAGTTAAATGGTCAGTTACTGTGCTAAAGTTTCTTGGTTGAGATGTTTTGTTGTTGCAATTTTTATGCCGGAACCATCAGTGTGAGCGCTGTTGTGGGGAGAACACCCCCCCACCCCCTTTGTTGTACTACTGAAAAGAGAGAATAAAGTGAGGTTAACATGGATGCTGTTTTAGTATCCATATTAGTTGTAATTTTTCTTTTTTTTAATCCGTCCTTCATAAAGAACAAACGTGTCCAAAAAAAGGACGTGGCATATGTGCTGACTGACATTTGCTGACCTGCAGTGTCTGGTAACAGTTAAACTTCATGAGCCACGAGGTGAGGATGATACTGTGAGTTCTCTAAATAAAATCATAATCATAGGATGTCCTGTCAGAAGTGTTAGTACAAGTTCTATTGAATATGGTGGTGAAGGCACATCAGCAAGAGTCGAGTGCACATCTGCAGATGAAGAGACTGCTGATGGACTCAAGAAAGCAGTAATATAAATGTGTACAAATATTAAAAGTGTAACGCTGAGCCTGACAGTAATAATCACTACCTGGATGATTATAAAAATGACTGGTACAATTAAAATAACAGGGGGCGTACTTGACTGACAATGTATCTGTATTATTTTAATGCAAGATAAATTTTTCTTCATCTCTGAGTTTCATTCAATGCAGGATAATTAAAATACTGCAACATATTTACAGTAGAACATTTAATGCGAGTGAGAGGCACTGATTTCTCATAGGATTGACCCCTGCACTGACTAAGTCACGAGGATTAATCTTGGTCTGCTCTGAACCAGGCCAGCTCCACAGAATAAATCTCCATAGCAATTTGACTGGGCTTAATTTATCCTACTTTTATGCAGCCAAGTCAAGTATAGATTAAGCCAGAATTATTTGAAAATCCTGGCTTAATCCCTTATCTTGTATTTATGCAATACCCTTCAGGAAAAACCAGAAGACAATAATCCAATTACAGGGGAAATAAATCCATATTTCCATGTAATGTTGCTGTGATGAACGGCAACATCACACTGAATTTAAACTAAACAAATCACTGAGGGCAATCAGGTGGAAACAAAGGTGCAGGGAATCAGACAAATGAGTCACATAACCAAAAAACGTAAACTGAGAATCATAACCAGGGACCAACCAGACGGTCAATGACGGAGTAGCTCATTCTGGCCTGACAAAATCACCCGGGGGTGCTCAAACCTCCTGACCACTCACCTTGACCGTAAGCACAGCCTAGATACAGACCCAACTAGGATGTGCATAAGGTCAAGGTCAATGGCCTAAGAGGAGTGATGTTGTTTGGGAAATCATAAACCTGAGGCTCATTGTGAGTGAGTTTGGTGACTATTGAGGCAATTTCCTAGGAGCAGTGATTTTTCTGAAATCACATAAGTGCCCAGATCATTTGACCTTTGACCTTGAGCACAGCTTGGATGCAGGCCCACCCGAGGATCATTGCAAGTGAGTTTGGTGGGCATTGGGGCTACAGATGTTAATGATTAATTGACTTTTGATTAACTGTTGATAAGAATTTAGTCGACTAAATTAAATTAGTTGTCAGTTAATTGATAACTCAGTAGTCTTTTTCAATAGGAGCTTATTCTATGAAATGTAGTGGCTTCGCCATGCAGGCAGGGGCACACGCGGTCACCCACTGCCATATTTCAACCGAAAAAACAGAAGAAGACGCCAAGCCTCCAGAGTGCATGTGCTGTGCAGAGTGAAAAAACTCACCCTTCTGGGTTATGTCGGAGAGCCACAAGTTCTAATACTATGCAAGCTTGAAGGTCCACCTGCTTCAAATTAACATAGCGGAGAAACAGACCGTAGGAAAGAAAAGATTACAGGGCAGCGTGGTGGAGGAGTGGTTAGCACTGCGGCAGCACAGCAACTCACCCCTGGCCGGGGGATCCTGGGTTCGATGCCAGCCCCCGACCAACAGTAATCTGTGTGGAGTTTGCATGTTCTCCCCGTGTCTGCGTGGGTTTACTCCGGGACTTCTCCGGTTTCCTCCCACATGCCAAAAAACAGTGCAAAAACCCATCCCCGCTGCCTCCCTTCAACCTGCCGCTAGACGAAAAAGCAGACCGGACTGAAGTTCCCACTGAGGCAACAGACAACAGAGGAGCCCAGGTTGTTCTGCGTTTGTCTGGATTTCCGGGGTACTGTGATAATGTTTAACATGCAATAGATGAAGCAGCTCCCAGTTTATTTTCCTGTTCAAACAGTCTACTAGTGCATCTCAGTAAATAGGAATGTGAAAATTATTTTTTTGTAATATAACTAAAAAAAGATAAATTTATGATATTGTAATAATTTTTAAAATAAATTAAAAATCATGACATTTGTAACTGTAATTTACTGAGATGTACCAGCACATAGTGCACACTATAAAGTACAAAATTTATTAAACGACAAAAAATGCCATCATCTGTAGTAAAAAAAAAATGCAAATGGTACAATAAATCATTGAGGAATATGATGTTCATGTTTTATTCAGTATATCAAAATCAGTAATTAACTTTTTGTATGTTAAAGATAGAAAGACCGTAATGTACAGAGGGAAATTCAGATTCTCAAGAAAATTGCCACTTAATCATTAATCGATCGATAAGGTGAATCAACTAATGATTCATGAATTAATCGATAACTTGCATCCCTAACTGGAGCAAATGTCTATGAAGAATAGTGATTCCAGAGCTAAAAAAATTAAAAAAAAAAAATGAATCAAGATACATGAAACTAAGTGAAACCAAAACAGGAAGCAATTTCAAAATAACCTCAAGACCTGTGGAAACTGAGCAAACAAGAATCACCAGGGCAGGAGAACCTAAACTGACACAGGAATAACATGGGAGACACTACAACACTAAACTAAGGACAAGGGTGACAAAACTAGACATAAGGAATATTACAACATAACCTGACTGTAGGCCAGAGTAAATCATAATAGCCAAAGTCCAAAATAGTAGGAATAACACAGAAGGTGGAGCAGGAGCCAAGATCATGCTTCCCTGACAAAACTGCGCAGTCCATTCCTGCTTTCATTTGCAGATGCTTTATTTTTCACCAGAACACCATCCCGTCCTTACATTTCCACAACAGCTAATGAACTAGCTAGCTCGCCTGCACAAAGAGCAGCTACATACCTCAGCTTGTGGGTTTCCAGGTCGTGGTGAGATGGGTGCATATCACGTTGACATAACGTTCGGCTCAGGAGACGCACACACACAGGCTCAGAGTAGTTCAAACTGTTTATTAACAACAGGGATGTATGGGTGTGTGTCTGCGGAATGTTAATGTGTTGGTGGTGGCGTCTGCTTCGGGCACAGAGGCAGGAGACCGTTCAGCCGGCAACCCTATGGGAAAGAACAGACACAGGGTGACGGGCACACACCAACACAGGAGGAGAATAGGCGAGGGAGAGAAGCTTACTTGTATGGGACCGATGACTGGCACTTCAAGGACGGGACCCCGGGAGACAGCCACCTGCAGGACTCGGTGTAGCAGCGAGGAGGGACGAGGGACAGAGTTGTCCGCCGCCGAGGAATCCACCTGTGCACAGGGGAGCAGACTGGAAAAGGTGAGGTAAGTGATCTTCTTACCGCTTAGCGTGGTGCTGAAGAAAGAGTAATTGCTTCTCATGGAAGGGAGATGAAGTCTACGGCTTCAGGCCGAAGCTCAGGGCGAGGTGGCTTATATTCCCCGCCGCTGATGGTTGACAGGTGTGTGAGCAGGTGGCGCCGCTGATGAGCGGCGCGGCGTGACAGTACTCCCCCCTCTAGCAGCGCCTCCTGGCGATGGCTTCTCAGGGTGCGCTCGGTGGAAGTCGGCGATGAGCGATGGGTCCAACATGAACGACGGGGGCACCCACTGTCGATGCTCGGGCCCATAGCCCTCCCAGTCCACCAAGTGCTGCAACCCGCGACCCCGGCGCCGGGAGTCTAGGATGGAGGAGACGGACCAGGCAGGATGGCCACCAATCATCCGGGGCGCGGGTTGCGCCGCAGGAGGAGGGCAAAGGGGGTTGGTGACTGCCAGCTTCACCTTTGACACGTGGAAGGTGGGATGGATGCGGAGGGAGGGGGGAATAGTCACGCGCACAGCCACCGGGTTGATGATCCGGGTGATGGGGTAGGGACCCATGAATCGCTGTGCCAGCTTTCTCCTCTCGCCTTTTAGAGTGACATCCTGGGTGGAAACGTAGACACGTTGCCCAACTCTGTACGCCGGGGCAGGTCTTCTATGCCGGTCCGCCACAGTCCTGTTGCGCTCCGCTGTGCGTAAAAGCGCACTGCGCGCGGCAGCCCAGGTGGAGCGGAACTGCCTGAGATGTGCTTTAACTGAGGGGACAGTCACCTCACTCTCCTGCTCCGGAAACAGCGGGGGGTCGTAACCCAGGGACGCCTTGAAGGGAGACATCCCTGTAGCAGAAGAGCGAGCGGTATTATGAGCATATTCAACCCAGGCAAGATGGTTGCTCCAGGACGTGGGTTTGGATCTGGTCACACAGCGGAGCGCAGCCTCCAGCTCCTGATTGGTCCGCTCACACTGCCCGTTGGATTGGGGGTGATGGCCGGAGGAGAGGCTCACCTTGGCTCCGATGGCGTTGCAGAATGACCTCCAAACCTCAGATGAAAATTGGGGGCCCCGGTCCGAGACCACGTCCACCGGAATCCCGTGCAGCCTGACCACGTGTTGGACGAGGAGATCCGCCGTCTCCAGGGCAGTGGGGAGGCCTCGCAGGGGGACGAAGTGCACGGCCTTGGAGAAGCGGTCCACGATGGTCAGGATGGTGTCATAGGAGTTGGAGACGGGGAGTCCGGTGACGAAATCCAACGCGATGTGCGACCAGGGCCTGCCAGGGACGGGCAGGGGCTGGAGCAGACCCGCTGGAGGGGCATTTCCCGACTTGCAGGTGGCACAGATTGGGCAGGCCCGGGCGTAGCGGGCTGCATCCCTCCGTAGGCCTGGCCACCAAAAGGACCGTTGGAGGAGGTCTATCATCCGGGAGGTGCCAGGGTGACAGGTGAGCTTGGAGGTGTGTAGCCAGTGGATGACCTCTCCTCGGACCACGGATGGCACGAACAGCCTCCCCTCAGGTCCGCCGCCAGGGTCAGGTTCCACCTCCTGTGCCTTCCGGATCTTGCTCTTGATGTCCCACGAGATGGCTCCCACGACGCACGACCTGGGCAGGATGGAGTGGGGCGTCTCCTCCGACTCCACGGGAGTGAACTGCCTAGAGAGGGCGTCAGGCAGGCCGTTCTTAGAGCCAGGCCTGAAGGTGATTGAAAATTGGAACCTGGCGAAGAACAAAGACCAGTGTGCCTGGCGGGCGTTCAGGCGCTTGGCAGATCGTAGATACTCTAAGTTCTTGTGGTCCGTGAGGACCACGAACGGCAGGTTTGCCCCCTCTAGCCAGTGGCGCCACTCCTGCAGGGCGAGTTTGATGGCCAAGAGCTCTCTGTCCCCCACATCGTAGTTCCTCTCCGCCGGGGACAAGCGCCGGGAGAAGAAGGCGCAGGGCCGTTTGGCGCCATCGTCCGGCGACCGCTGGGACAGCACTGCCCCCACTCCCGTGTCCGAGGCGTCAACCTCTACGATGCACTGCAGCGCGGGGTCGACCTGGCGAAGGACCCGGGAGGAGGAGAACTCCGCCTTCAGCGCCTCAAAGGCGGCAGCGACCTCTTCGGTCCACCGGAACGGGACCTTCGGGGACGTGAGGCGGGTCAGTGGTCCAACGATGGAGCTGAAGTTGGGGACAAAGCGGCGGTAGAAATTGGCGAAGCCAACGAACTGTTGAACCTGCTTCCGGGATGCAGGTGTAGGCCATTCCACCACCGCCTTCACCTTCTCTGGGTCTGGGAGCACCTTGTCGTGGGCGATGATGAACCCCAGGAAGGACGTAGTCCTGGCGTAAAATTCACATTTTTCTGCCTTCACGTACAGACGATTCTCCAGCAGTCTTTGGAGGACCCGCCTCACGTGGACCTGGTGCTCGTCCCTGGACTTGGAGAAGATGAGAATATCGTCCAGGTAGACGAACACAAAAAGGCCGATGAAGTCCCGGAGGACGTCATTTATGAGACGCTGAAAGACGGCAGGAGCGTTGGTCAACCCGAACGGCATTACCAGGTATTCAAAGTGGCCGTTCGGGGTACGGAAGGCTGTCTTCCACTCATCTCCCTCCCGGATCCGGACGAGGTGGTAGGCGCTGCGTAGATCCAGCTTGGTGAACCAGGTCGCCCCCTGGAGGGAGTGGAAAGCAGTGTCCATGAGGGGCAGGGTGTAACGGTCCTTCTCCGTGATATCGTTGAGGGCCCGGTAGTCGATACAAGGGCGGAGGGACCCATCCTTTTTTCCCACGAAGAAGAACCCTGCCCCCACGGGTGACGATGATGGGCGGATTATCCCAGCACTTAATGACTCTTTCAGGTAGGCGTTCATCGTCTCCTTCTCCGGCGCTGACAGGCTATAGAGCCGACCAGAAGGTAAGGGAGCCCCCTGGTGGAGGTTGATGGCACAGTCATAGGGCCGATGAGGGGGGAGAGACATAGCTTTCGTCTTGCTGAACACCATACCCAGGTCGTGAAATTCCGGAGGCACCAGAGACAGGTCCGGGGGTGCAACGTCCGTCGCAGGGGGAGGAGAGGACGGAGAGCAGGCAGCGGACTGAAGGCAGGTGCCCATGCAGAATGTACTCCATGCCGATACCCCAGCTGATTTCCAATCCAGGACCGGGTTGTGAAGATGAAGCCAGGGATACCCCAGGATGACGGGCAACACAGAGTTGGGAAGGACATAGAAGGTCATCTCCTCCCGGTGGTTTCCCGAGATGATGACCGGAATGGGGATGGTTTGGTGTGACACTCTCCCAAGGGAGGCACGGGAGAGGTTGACTAGGGAGATGGGATTCCTCAGTGCCTGACAGCGGATGCCCAAACGGGTTGCCAGGCTCTGTGAAATGAAGCTGCCTTCTGCGCCCGAATCCACCAGTGCGTGGGTGAGATGCCCAGTGGGGTTATGGCAGAAACGGATGGGCAGCTTCAATTGAGTGAGTGGACCTAACCGATTGACGTCCACGAGGCCCCCTACAGTGACTCGCGGACCCCGCCGTTTGGCTTTTTGTGGACAAAGCTCCACCGTGTGTTGACTGTCTCCGCAATACATGCAGAGATTCAACTCACGGCGGCGTTGTCTCTCTGCCGGGGAGAGCTTTGTCCAGCCCGTCACCATCGGCTCCGACTCCTCGGGGCACGATGGTGGCGGCGCCGCCAGAGGGCGAGCTTGGGGCAGGCGCAGCGAGGCTCCCCGAGGGCGCGAAGTAGACGACTTCCGTCCTGAGGAGCGCTCGCGCAGCCTGTTGTCCAAGCTGATGGCTAGGGAAGTTAGCTCCGCTAGCGTTTCAGGGATATCCCGTCCAGCCAGTTCATCCCTCAGATCATCATTGAGGCTGCGGAGGAACAGGCCACAGAGGGAGCGTTCCTCCCAGCCCAATTCCTCCGCCGCTACCCGGAAGTCGACCGCGTAGTCCGCTGCCGACCGGCTTCCCTGCTGGAGAGCGAGAAGCCGATCGACCTGGACCATCTCGGTTTGAGAATGGTCAAAGACCTCCAGAAAGCGCCTCACGAATTGGTCATAGGTGAGGGTGGCATAACTGAGCCTCGCCATTACGGCGTAGGTCCAAGTTAACGCACGCCCCTCCAGAAGATTCCCCATGTAACCAATTCGGCTGTGATCCGAGGGAAAATCTCCGGGCACACGGTGGAACACGGACTCACATTGCATAATGAACCCCCGCGCTCCGCCGAGCTTACCGCTAAAGCGGGCGGGGGTCGGAATCGGTGTGAGCCGAACCGGTGCCACTGGAGCCGGCTGGACGGCCGCTGGAACAGCAGGAGCCGCGCCACCCTGGTGAGCCGGGGGGAACGGCTGTTGGGGGTCCAGGCGGTTCAATCGGTTAGTCAAATTTACTAATTGATTTAGGATCACCTGTTGCTGATAAACAACCTGATCCACTTGAGCCTCGAGGATGGTAAACCGGTGTGCGAGCCCGCCGTCTGCCGAGCCGCTCTGCTGAAGCCGTACTGACATAACGTTCGGCTCAGGAGACGCACACACACAGGCTCAGAGTAGTTCAAACTGTTTATTAACAACAGGGATGTATGGGTGTGTGTCTGCGGAATGTTAATGTGTTGGTGGTGGCGTCTGCTTCGGGCACAGAGGCAGGAGACCGTTCAGCCGGCAACCCTATGGGAAAGAACAGACACAGGGTGACGGGCACACACCAACACAGGAGGAGAATAGGCGAGGGAGAGAAGCTTACTTGTATGGGACCGATGACTGGCACTTCAAGGACGGGACCCCGGGAGACAGTCACCTGCAGGACTCGGTGCAGCAGCGAGGAGGGACGAGGGACAGAGTTGTCCGCCGCCGAGGAATCCACCTGTGCACAGGGGAGCAGACTGGAAAAGGTGAGGTAAGTGATCTTCTTACCGCTTAGCGTGGTGCTGAAGAAAGAGTAATTGCTTCTCATGGAAGGGAGATGAAGTCTACGGCTTCAGGCCAAAGCTCAGGGCGAGGCGGCTTATATTCCCCGCCGCTGATGGTTGACAGGTGTGCGAGCAGGTGGCGCCGCTGATGAGCGGCGCGGCGTGACACACGTGTGATGTGTGGAATGTGAGTACAGGTTGCATTTCAAAGACAGTTGCTCAATTTTGGTTAATGGGCAGCACGGTGGTGCAGTGGTTAGCACTGTTGCCTTACAGCTAGAAGGTTCCTGGTTCGACTCCCCAGGCTGGCAGGGGTTGGAACCTTTCTGTGTGGCGTTTGCATGTTCTCCCTGTGCTGCGTGGGTTTACTCCCGGGGCTCCGGTTTCCTCCCACAATCCAAAGACATGCATGTTAGGTTAATTGGCTGTTCTAAATTGTCCCTAGATATCTGTTTCCTATAGGCCCTTAGAATAGAGGATTAGTACTAGTGAAAGCACTTTGAGTGGTCTTTGTGACTAGAAAAGCGCTATATAAGTGCAGGTTCGGTAGTTAGTAATGTTAAAGACACAATGAAAAATTAGGAGGGATTGTTCGATAAATGATAAAAAGGTTTGAAGGCCATAAGACTGTGAGATTTCCCCAAGAGAAACACCAAAATAGGAGGAGGCTGGAATATGGCTTTTAGATTTGGGAGAAACCTGGGAAAAACAGCTTTGTTGGCATGTATGAATTCATCCCTTACCACTTTCGGGAATTATTTGGAAGACTAGCACACAATGTGTCCTCAGTGTGTTGTTAGTGTATTTACAACATATTTGTACTTGGATTTAAGGCTGGGTGATATGGCTTTTAACATGTATCGTGATACATTTAGGGTTTTATTGTGATACACAACATACACTACCGTTCAAAAGTTTGGGGTCACTTAGAAATGTCCTTATTTTTGAAAGAAAAGCACTGTTTTTTTCAATGAAGATAACTTTAAACTAATCAGAAATACACTCTAATATCTAATATACATTGCTGTGGTAAATGACTATTCTAGCTGCAAATGTCTGGTTTTTGGTACAATATCTACATAGGTGTATAGAGGCCCATTTCCAGCAACAATCACTCCAGTGTTCTAATGGTACAATGTGTTTGCTCATTGCGTCAGAAGGCTAATGGATGATTAGAAAACCCTTGTGCAATCATGTTAGCACAGCTGAAAACAGTTTAGCTGGTTAGAGAAGCTATAAAACTGACCTTCCTTTGAGCAGGTTGAGTATCTGGAAAAAATTATTATTTCAAATACAAATCATTATTTCTAACCTTGTCAATGTCTTGACTATATTTTCTATTCATTTTACAACTCATGGTGGTAAATAAGTGTGACTTTTCATGGAAAACACAAAATAATTGTCCGGGTGACCCCAAACTTTTGAACGGTAGTGTATGTACCTACAGGTGCATCTCAAAAAATTAGAATGTCATCAAAAAGTTAATTCAATTCAGTAATTCAATTCAGAAAATGAAACTCCTATATTATATAGATTCATTACACACAGGGTGATGTAGTTCAAGTGTTTATTTTTTTAAATTTTGATAGTTATGGCTTACAGCTCATGAAAACCCCAAATTCAGTTTCTCAAAAAATTATAATATTTCATAAAATTAATTTTAAAAAATGTTTTTTTAATAGAAATGTTGGCCGACTGAAAAGTAAGTCCATGTACACACTCAATACTTGGTCGGGGCTCCTTTTGCATGAACTACTGCATCAATGCAGCGTAGCATGGAGGTGATCAGCCTGTGGTACTGCCAAGGTGTTATGGAGGCCCAGGTTGCTTTGATAGTGACCTTCAGCTTGTCTGCATTGTTGGGTTTGGTGTCTCTCATCTTCCTCTTGACAAAACTCCATAAATTCTCTATGGAGTTGAAGTCAGGCTAGTTTTCTGGTCAATCAAGCACAGTGATACCATGGTCATTAAACCAGGTTTTGACACTGTTGGCAGTGTGGGCAGGTGCCAAGTCCTCCTGGAAAATGAAACCAGTATCTCCATAAAGCGTGTCAGCAAAGTGAAACATAAAGTACTCTAAAATTTTCTGGTAGATGGCTGCACTGACTTTGGACTTGATAAAACACAGTGGACCAACACCAGCAGATAACATGGCTCCTCAAATCATCACCAACTGTAGAAACTTCACACTGGACCTCAAGTAACTTAGATTCTGTGCCTCTCCACTCTTCCTCCAGGCTCTGGGACCTTAATTTCCAAATGAAATGCAAATTTACTTTCATATGAAAAGAGATCATCTGCTGGTGTCGGTCCACTGTGTTTTATCAAGTCCAAAGTCAGCGCAGCCGTCTACCAGCAAATTTTAGAGCACTTCATGCTTTCCTCTGCTGACAAGCTTTATGGAGATGCTGATTCCATTTTCCAGCAGGACTTGGCACCTGCCCACACTGCCAAAAGTGCCAAAACCTGGTTTAATGACCATGGTATCACTGTGCTTTATTGGCCATAAAACTAGCCTGACTTCAACTATATAGAGAATCTATGGAGTATTGTCAAGAGGAAGATGAGAGACACCAGACCCAGCAATGAAGACGAGCTGAAGGTCGCTATCAAAGCAACGTGGGCCTTTTTAACACCTCAGCAGTACCACAGGCTGATCACCTCCATGCCACGCCACATTGATGCAGTAATTCATGCAAAAGGAGCCCCGACCAAGTATTGAGTGTGTACATGGGCATACTTTTCAGTAGGCCAACATTTCTATTAATAATCCATTTTTTAAATTAATTTTATGCAATATTCTAATTTTTTGAGAAAGTGAATTTGGGTTTTCTTGAGCTGAAAGCCATAACCATCAAAATTAAAAGAAATAAACACTTGAAATATATCACTCTGTGTAAACATAGGAGTTTCATTTTCTGAATTAAGTTACTGAATTTAATTAATTTTTCAATGACATTCTAATTTATTGAGATGCACCTGTCCATATATACGTACGTGTGTGTGTGTGTGTGTGTGTGTGTGTGTGTGTGTGTGTGTGTGTGTGAGTGTGTACACTCTATACCAGTGGTGGACCCACAGGGCCAGCAAAGCCTTCTCTGCTGGCCTAAACACTATCAGAATTAAACTTTTACAACCTACATTCTTATATTTGTTCCATGAAGATATATTAATTTTTTCCCAATAGTCTGTTCTCTTCATTTTGTAGCTTTTCTCTTAGTTGCACTCCTTCCAGTAGTGTAATGCATGTTAGAGTTTTTTTGTCCAATCATATTTCAGCCATCTCTGTTGCCAGGGTCAAGCAAATCTGCCTTGGGCCTTCAGGAATTAACAGTGCGCTCTGTAGGTTAAATTAACTGTTAAACTTATCCTGTTGCTTTAACCAATCAGATGTCTCCTGTATGTCCAGGGGTACGGATAGAAGGCATCCGAGAACGTTGGCATTTTCACGTCTTTTGATTGGATGGTGAGACTCCTCCACCCACAATGCAGAGGATCCTAGCTAGCAAAAGACCAGTTCAAGGACTTGCTTAAGCAGCTACAATATACTGTATCTGTTTAAATATAATAGCTGTTTTTCAACCCACAATGGCTGACAGGAGAGGAAAATGATTTGGTCACTGATATTTTTAAAAAATCTGTTTTCTAGACGGACTTTTCAAGAAAAGCTGGTCATTGTGAAGAGAGGTCGGCCAACCCCAAAGCTAGCAGGCCCATCTCAGCCAGGGAAAAGATTTGTCTGTCCCTTCCATATTAGCAATGAGCAGTATCCTTGGATTATAGCCTCCGAGGAGTGCTGCAAATTATCTTGCTGGAAATGCCTGTTGTTTGCAACTGATCAAGTAGATACTTGGAGCCAGACAGGGTTTGCAAACTTGAGCTGTCTACTGTCACACCATGACGATTTAGGCAGCATTCGCCAAATGTATGTATAAAACTTGGTCTAAAATGCTGGGACATGCCGAAATTTTCACTTTTAGCCGTATGCATTGCGTATCCATAATGACTTGGACATATACCTGTGACAGACAACAAAAAAAAAATATTCCTTGGGTCACCAAGGGGTTAATAAATGCATGTAAAAAGAAGAATACATTATATAAACAATTCATTAAATGCAGAACGGTGGAAGCTGAGATCAAATATAAAAGATACAAAAATAAGCTTACTACTATAATGAGGACCTGTAAGAAAGAATATTACAACAGAATACTAGAGGATAACAAAAATAACATAAAAGGAATATGGCAAGTACTCAATGGGATTATTAGTAATCGTCCTAAGAATGCAAATTATCCAGAATATTTTATCGAAAATGGCAATTTGATAAATAATATGGAAGATGTGGTCAGTGGTTTCAATAAATTTTTTGTAAACGTTGGTCCTGAATTAGCAAAATCAATAGTGACACCAGAAACAAACTACAGTGGTTCTGTGAATGAAATAGAAGATAGAAATCCAAACACAATCTTTTTGGGTGCAGTTACCGAAAAGGAAATTATCGAGACTGTGAGTAAATTTAAGTACAAAAAATCAACGGACTGGAATGAAATTGACATGACAATAGTGAAAAAAGTAATTGAGGGAATTGTTAAGCCACTCACCCACATCTGTAACCTGTCATTTCAAACTGGTACATTTCCAGACAAAATGAAAATAGTAAAAGTAATACCTCTATACAAAACAGGAGACAGTCATCGCTTCACAAATTACAGGCCAGTCTCTTTACTCTCACAATTCTCCAAAATACTTGAAAAAATCTTCACTAAGAGACTGGATGATTTCATTGAAAAACACAACCTCCTTACAGATAGCCAGTATGGTTTTAGAGCAGATAAATCTACATCTTTGGCACTGATCGAACTTATAGAAGAAATTACTAGTTGTATAGATAAAAAAAATGTTGCTGTAGGAGTATTCATAGATTTAAAGAAAGCTTTTGACACCATTGACCACAGAATACTACTAAGGAAACTGGAAAGGTATGGGATAAGAGGGGTTGGACTGAGTTGGGTGGAAAGTTATTTAAGTAACAGACAACAATTTGTACAAATTGGAGAGCACAAATCACCCTTCATGGACATCACTTGTGGTGTGCCCCAGGGGTCAGTTTTGGGACCCAAACTCTTTATTTTATATATAAATGACATATGCCAAGTATCAAAAATTCTGAAATTTATTTTGTTTGCGGATGACACAAATATCCTCTGCACTGGTGAGAATTTGCAGCAGGTTTTAGAGGTGGTCACAACTGAAATGAAAAAATTAACGCAGTGGTTCAACAAAAATAAATTATCTCTAAATCTAAAAAAGACAAAGATTATGTTGTTTGGAAATTATAAAATAAATCATGAAATAATGGTAACGATAGATGATACCAGAATAGAAACAGTACAGGAAAATAAGTTCCTGGGGGTGACGCTTGACAATAAAATCTGCTGGAAACCTCACATCAGTCACATTCGGGCCAAATTAGCAAAATGTATAGGCATACTGGGGAAGACGAGACACTTCTTGGACTATAAATCATTGGTCTTATTGTACAATTCACTGTTTTTACCTTATCTTAACTACTGTGTAGAAGTCTGGGGAAACACCTACAAAACCAACCTACAGTCAATATGCACATTACAAAAAAGAGCTATAAGGATAATAAACAATGCAGGATATACAGTAGAGACCATACCAATTCGTTGTTCTTTAAAGTCACATGTCATAAAGTTCATCGATTTAGTTAAATTTAAGACAGCACAAGTAATGTACAGGGCAATTAATAATCAACTACCAACTAATATACAAAAAATATTTAAAAAAAGAGACAATGGGCTTCCGGGAAGATGGCGGAGAGACATAACGCTTAAACAGAGAGCTCTCCCTAGCCGGATTAAAAATCATCGGTAAATGGCCAACTCGACATAAGCGGATCAATAAACTAAGGGATGAAAACACGAAGGAGCCGGGCACAAGGACAAAAGCAGAGTAAAATTAAAGAATTCCTCTTCAACAACGCAGGAGAAACCGCTGAACACGGGGCCCAAAAAAACGAGGTGACCGCAGCAGAGAAAATGGAAGACACACTCGATACCATGAACACTGGCATCGCCAGTTTGGGTAAAGAGTTGAGAGACTTCAAACGGCAGCTACAACAGGATTTAGCGGCTCTTAAGGAGGAGCTGAAAAAAGAGATTAAGGAAGAAATTATGGGCCTCCGAAGAGAAATGGAGCGCAAGCTAGCAGAAAACATGGAGTAGCTGCGCTCCCAGCGGGCGTGTATGACAGAAGCGCAGGCCCGAATATTAGAGCTGGAAGATTGGAATAGCGAGGCAAGCGAACAGCTGCAGACCCTGACGGCACAAATGCAGAGGATGCAGGAGAAAGTAACCGACTTGGAGAGCAGGTCCAGACGGGGCAATATACGCATCTTCGGGATCCCGGAGGGCATTGAAGGCAACTCGATGACGAAATTTATGGATCAGTTCTTAAAAAAAGAGCTGGAACTGCCCAGCGAAGCGGATCTGCAGATTCAACGAGCGCACAGAGCCTCGGCACAGAACCCGAACCCGAACCCATGCTCTACACCCAGGTCAGTTGTGGTAAACTTTCTGAAATATGATGTAAAGGAAAGAATCCTGACACGAGCGTGGAAAAAAAAGATACGAATCGGCGACAAGCAGATATTCTTTGATCATGACTACCCGGCGGAAATTGTGCAGCAGCGGAAGAAATATGCCAACATTAAAAAAACGCTGAAAGAAAAAAAAATTAGATTCCAAACGCCGCTAACGAAGATGAGGATTCATTGGGAGAACGGCGTAAGAACCTACAACACAGCCAGAGAGGCAGCGCAGGACATGATGGAGCGGGGCCTTGAGGTGTACGTGCCGGAGGAAACGGTAGGAGCAGCGGAGGCCCTGAACGCATCACGACAGCCGGAGTGGAGGCGAGTGAACGGCAAAAGACGGGGGGAGACGTGGCGCAGCGGGCCCAGGAAAGACTACAAGGCTTTCAACTGAAAGCCTAGATTATAACAAAGATTAAGAAAGACACAGAAGAAATGAAGGCCAAGAAGACAAGGTAAAAGAGAAACAGACGGCTAGGAGAGGTTTAAGTGATATTTGTTGGACATTTCTAGACTAATGACTATTTCTTGGATAGTAAATATAGGTCTAGGGAGGGCCCTACACTCGGTGAGGACAATCCCTCCACCCACCAACAGGGACCAGTGGGCAGAAGAAAGGCCCAAAGTACGGAGGTCGAGATTTTTTAATGTGTTTTTATATAAATATGTGTTATTTTTGTTGTTAAAGGGGCTAGGAGCACAAGTTAAAAAAATGGAAAAACATGATTATGGGTAAAAATCTTAAGATAATAACACTAAACGTGAATGGTCTGAACTCACCTGTTAAAAGGGAAAGAATAATAAGAAAATTCAAGAAAGAAAAAGCCGAAATTATATTTATGCAAGAGACACATTTGAGCAAGACAGAACATGTGAAACTAAAGAGATTTGGCTATAAGAACTCCTACTACAGTTCATTTAAGGGAGGAACTAAAAGGGGGGTTATGATACTAATCTCAAATAAAATACAATTTGAATGTGAACAGGAAATCCAGGATAAAGAAGGCAGGTATGTAATAATAAAGGGTAGCATAGATGGAATGCAGATCACATTAGTGAGCATCTATGCCCCACCAGAAAGTGACAAGGGTTTTTTTCAACATCTGTTTGATCTCATAGCAACACACAGTGAAGGAGTCCTAATTTGTGGAGGAGACTTAAATGCTGTCATGGATCATGAAATTGATACAACAAGTGTTAAGAAGACAAAAAAACATGTAACAAAATTCATAAGAACCTCACTGGCAGAAATGGGTATGGTAGACATTTGGAGGGACCTGCACCCACTCGAAAAAGACTATACACATTATTCAGCAGTCCATAAAGTACACTCTAGAATAGATTACTTCCTTATGAATGAAGATGACAGACACAGGGTGAGAAATTGTTGGATTGGAGGGGCAGAAATATCAGATCATAATCCTATATACATGGAAATAAATTTAAACAATAGAAAACGACAAACAACATGGAAACTTAATGTAGGACTGTTAAATGATGAGAAAATGAAAGAAAGAATAAAAATAAACATAAACGAATATATCCAAGAGAATGACAATGAAGAAGTGGACCCAACAATACTATGGGACGCACTAAAAGCCGTGTTAAGAGGTAAATTAATTGTTGAAACAGGAAAAGCAAATAAGACTAAACTGGAAGCGTATGAACAAAGATGTGAGAGACTGAGGGAATTAGAACATAAACATCAAAGCACAAATGACCCAAAAATATATCAAGAAATTAAAGAAGAAAAAATAAAGATAAAAGAAACACAAATGGATGAAATCGAAAGGAAAAATAGATATCTAAAGCAAAAATATTATGAAACGGGACCAAAAGCCACAAAACTGCTGGCAAAACGGTTAAGAAAACAACAAACAATGAATAATGTATATAAGATTAAAGACCCCACCACAAATAAAGCCACAGTTAACCCAGAAAACATCGAAGAAATATTCCATAATTTCTATCAAGAACTATACTCGCAACCTGAAGAAACAAATACTAAAGATATTAAAAAATTTCTATGCACATTGGACTTGCCATCAATAGGAAATCAACAAAATGAAAAGCTAACAGCAGAAATAACAACACAAGAGATTAGAGATGTGATTAAGTCACTTAAAAACGGTAAATCACCAGGTAGTGATGGATACCCATCTGAGTTTTATAAACTGTTCATAGAAGAACTCATGCCACAGCTTCTAAAGTCATTTAATTGGACGTTGAACAACAACAAAATACCTCCATCATGGAACGAAGCCATTATTTCAGTCATTTTAAAGCCAGGGAAAGATAGAGAACAATGCAGAAACTATAGGCCAATCTCTTTATTAAATGTGGATTATAAAATATATACAACAATTATATGTAAACGAATAAAGACATTCTTGACGGAATTGATAGAAGATGATCAAACTGGTTTCATAGAGGGACGCCAAACACATGACAATATCAGGAGAACAATACATATAATTAATCAAATACATAAAGAAAAGAAAAGCGCAGTAATAATGAGTTTAGACGCAGAAAAAGCATTTGACAGGGTTAACTGGAAATTCCTATATAGTGTGCTGGAACGCTTTGGATTTAACGAAAAATCAGTACAATGCATAAGGACGCTGTATCAAGAACCTGTGGCAAGAATCAAGATAAACGGTAGCTTAACAGACAAAGTAAATATACAAAGATCAACTAGGCAGGGATGCTGCTTATCGCCCACCTTGTTTGCTCTGTTCATAGAGCCACTGGCTCAAGTGATACGACAAAATAAGAAATTAAAAGGTGTAACAATAAAGGGGGCGGAACACAAGATTGGGCTATTTGCAGACGATATTATAGTTTACCTTGAACAACCAGATGAATCAATAATGGAAATGATGAACTTGATAGAAAATTTTGGAAAATTATCAGGATACAAGATAAACATAACAAAAACACAAATACTGACATTCCACTATAACCCTCTAAACCAGATAACTGATAAGATCAAACTAAACTGGAAACAAAAAGAAATAAAATACCTTGGAGTGAACATACCTAAAGATCTAAGCAAAATCTATAAAGCAAACTATGATAGGTTGGAACAAGAAATAAAAAAAGATATTGATAGATGGTCAATCTTAAATATGGATCTGAATTCAAAAATTGAGACAGTCAAGATCAGCATACAACCTAGATTACTTTACCTCTTCCAGGCTATACCAACAGAGATTCCAGATGCCCAATTCTCAAAGTGGGACAGGATGATATCGAGATTTGTTTGGGGAGGTAAAAAACCAAGAGTGAAATATAAAACTCTCCAGTTACCAAAAGAGAAAGGAGGCATGGGCCTACCGAGTCTAAAGGAATATTACTACTCAGCACAAATAAGATATATCATATGTTGGTGCGACGAGGGATATGAGGCAAAATGGAAAGAAATGGAAAAGGAAATTGAGGGACTCCCAGTACAAAGCATAATAGGAGATAAAGATGCATATAAGCAAATCAAACAAATAGACCCAATCACTAAATTTACTTTAGAACTGTGGTATAAAATAGTACAAAAGTATAATATAAAGGAAGACATAAAACTATTGAAATGGGTAGCATTTGACAGTCAGTTTGAACCGGCAAAACAAGATAGGGGATACAAAAATCTGGTGAACAAGGGAATCACAGCATGGGGCAATATCGGAAAAAAAGATCTCGGGAGCTTTGTAAACATCAGGAGAAAATTTAAACTAGAAAGATCGGAATTCTTCAGATATCTGCAGATGAGAGACTATTATATGAAGAAGATTAGGCATAACCTCCAAACAGATGTGAGCGAGATTATACAATTCATTTTAAGCTCATATACAGGAAATAAAACAAGAATTATTTCAAAGCTATATCAGAAACTTATGGCAAACAATCATTCAAGTAACTATATAAAGGAGAAATGGGAGAAAGAGCTCAATTTAAACATAACAGAAGAAAGCTGGCAGGAAATATGGAAAACACAACACACGTCAACAAATTCAAGAACATGGAGGGAATTTGGATGGAAAAACCTGATTCGCTTTTTCATTACACCACAGATTCAAGGAAAGTATACAAATACCCAATCTATATGCTGGAGGGGATGTGGGGCTCAAAATGCAGACCACTCGCATATGTTTTGGAAATGCTGCAAAATCTCATCATTCTGGAAATCTATACATGTGACAATACAGAGGATATTAGGATATAATATACCAATGAACTGTAACTTGATGTATGTATGTGATCTTAAAAAAGACAATGTTATACAGGCTGAGGACAGATATCTAGTTAAAATCTTGTTGATTGCATGTAAAAAAACAATCACAAAAAAATGGCGATCAGAAGTTCTTCCTGACCAAGAGCAATGGACTGACATTGTTGAGGACATACGTATGATGGAAAAACTAACATATCGACAAAGAATGCAAGAAGGACTATGGGAAAAAAAAATGGCGGAAATGGACACACTACAAAGTGCAACAACGAGACAGATATTGAAAGAATAACCAAAGACGCTGGAAAAACCAGAAGAATTAAGAGTTGGAAACTAAAAACTTGATGCTCCAACATTTGTCCCCCCCCCCCCTTTTTTTTTTTTTTTTTTTTTCTCCTTTTTCTTTTTTACTCTAGCCCCTTTGTTTTTTTTAAATGTAGACTGTGATCTGAATGCAATATATATAGTGAAAAATGAATAAAAATCTTAAGTTACAAAAAAAAAAGAGACAATGATCATAATTTGAGGGGAGACTTAAACTTTACAAAACCCAAGATACGTACTACCAAGAAAAGTATGTGCATATCTGTCTGTGGGGTGGATTTGTGGAACAGTCTAGAGCCGGAACTGAAACTATGTACAAACAGAAATCTATTCAAAAAGAGGTATAAGCGTCATTTGCTGAAAGGGTATATGTTAGAAGGGTAGTAGTTATATGTACGATTCATTATGTTCACTCTGGGATATTATGGGACACTATGGAATGGTGGGTAGGACAGCACTGTGTATATCTGTGTTGTTTGAGGCTGGTTTTGTTGTATGGACATCATTGTATGTTAGAATGGATGGGTGTTAATGTTGATTTGTAAAAAATACAGTAAATTGTTTACTTGGGGTCTTAAAGGTGGTAATTTGTATAAAATTCACATGGGTGTATCTATGGAAAAGAGGAGATGGAATTAATAAGTGTTCACTTCTTCCTTCTCCCTTTCGAACAGTGTATACTGTTACTTTATTGCATTTGCCATTTGCTTGTATTTGGTATATTTTTGTGTTCGAAATAAACTATCTATCTATCTATCTATCTACCTAATGTATTAGTAACTTATATAGAATATTTCCATACCTCATAATTCAATTCAATTCAACTTTATTTATATAGCGCCATTTCACAACAACAGTCATCTCATAGCACTATCAACTGTAGGGAGGACCCCCACAGTTGCAGAAAGACCCCAGCAATCAGGCGATCCCCTGTGAGCAAGCACTTGGCGACGGTGGAGAGGAAAAACTCCCTTTTAACAGGAAGAAACCTCCAGCAGAACCAGGCTCAGGGAGGGGCAGTCATCTGCTGCGACTGGCTGGGGGGTGAGGGGATAGAGAAGAAGAAAAGAACAGACATGTAGAGAGCAAACAGCACGATGGGGACTCAATCTATGGGAGAGAACAAACAAATGTTAATGACCAGCAAAAAAAAAATATTTCATAGAGAGTGAGGAAAGGAGTGAGGCCCAGTGCATTACTGGAGGTCCCCCGGCTGACTAAACCTATTAGCAGCATAACTAAGGGAGGGTTCAGAAAACACATGATCCCTCCCTAATTGTAGGCTATATCAAAAAGGTAGGTTTTAGCCCTATTCTTAAAAACAGAGATCGAGTCTGACTCCCGAATCCAGATTGGCAGCTGATTCCACAGGAGAGGAGCTTGATAACTGAAGGCTCTGCCTCCCATTGTACTTTTGGAGATTCTAGGTATTACAAGTAAACCTGCATTTTGGGAGCGTAGTGCTCTGTTAGGATGATACGGTAGTATCAGATCTTTTAAATAAAAAGGAGCCTGATTGTTTAGAGCTTTGTAAGTAAGAAGAAGGATTTTAAACTTAATTCTAAACTCTATGGGAAGCCAAGGAAGGGAGGCCAGAACCGGAGAGATATGATCTCTCTTTCTAGTACCTGTTAAAACTCTTGCTGCAGCATTTTGGATCAGCTGAAGACTTTTTAAAGATGTTTTAGGACAACCTGATAATAAAGAATTACAATAATCTAATCTCGTAATCTAATCTCATAAGTAATTTAAATGAACTAATGCTTAGCATGTTGCCGGCATTCACAACTTATGGGCAACAATCGTCTAACTTCTGCATAGCTTATAACTTCAGGATAGCACAGTCATGCCAAACTGCCATTGCCTCCCGACCTATGAATCCTAGATGTGCAGAGGTCATCTCTGTTCAACCCAGATGATTCTCCCCTCCAAAGACCACGGCAGGAAGGTGTGACTGACCTGGCAGAGCTGTTAAATTTGTCAGGTCAGTCACACGTAAAACAGCTGATGTGACACGTCAGGAACATCAGATAACAGTTGTCACAACCTGGCTCAAAGGCACGCAAACTGATGGCAATAAAAAAGGAATCTTAAATCCTGTACCTTGAAAGTGCTCAGACACATCCCCAACAGGTCCCGTTATACGAACAAGTACATGTGTTTAGCTGTGTGTGTGTGTCCGTGCGCTGCAGGCACAGCTCGGTACGGGTTTTTCCTGTGAACCATCGCTGCAAGTACATCACTATAGCGTAGTGCCAAGTTAGAAACCCATTCAGTAAGTTACACATAGGTTCAAAGAGCATTACTCATATGTTAGAAATAATTTTTGGGTATGCTAGACATTAATCTCGACATATTTCGACTTTTGAGGAACTATGAATCGTTAACAAGTAACGTGAGTGAACGAACGCACAACTTCCCTACAACCTTTGCTCTGCAAACGTGGGACATATCAGCCATATGCTGGATAGGTCGGAAAATTTTCAGAGATGCTTGGCGAACTATGCCATATACCAGTGTGCTTCAGCGTTCTTCAATGTGCTCTTAACTAAGACAAAACTTAGCCGTAACTGATTCGACGTACGCCAGCATATTCTCCAAATTTTTCATACATTTTACAAACGCTGCCTAAATCATCTAGGTGTGACAGGGCCTTAACCAAAGCAGCAGTGAGACACCAAAGCCCAGCCACCAGCCAGACACTGACAAGCAACAGTACTTTTAAACCTTTGGAGAAACAATTCAATTCAGCTTTATTTATAATGCGCCACATCACAACAAAAGCCGTCTCGTGGCGCCACAGTGCAGAAAAAAAACAAAACAAAACACACAGTCACAGAAAGACCCAGCAATCAGATGATACCCTATGAGCAAGCACTAGAGTGGACCTGACGCTCAGCGAACAAGGGCGCAGGGAAATGGAGCGCTACAATGAAAAGGTATAGATTTTTAAAACTATAATTTCATAGTTAAAGTTATTTTTAACATGCTTTGTGTGGACAGCCATATGGGCTATTTTAATGGTGCTTGGCATGAATGGCACTTAAATCAGGTAGATCACCGCTGAAGACCTAGTTGTAAAATACACGGTCCGCCACTGATATATAATACATATATATATATACCCTGATGTATGTATGTGTATACACACACACAGTAATATAAAACGTCTACACACCCCTGTTCAAATGCCAGGTTTTTGTGATGTAAAAAAATGAGACCGAGATAAATCATTTCAAAACTTTTCCACCATTAATGTGACCTATAACCTGTACAACCCAATTGAAAAACACACTGAAACCTTTTAACTGGAAAAATAAAAAATAAAAAACTTAAAATAACCTGTATGCATAAATATGCACACCCTTAAACTAATTCTTTGTTGCAGCACCTTTGGCTTTTATTACAGCACTCAGTCTTCTTGGGTAGAAGTCTATCAGTGTGGTACATGTTGATGTGGCAATATTTGCCCACTCTTCTTTGTAAAAACGCTCCAAATCTGTCAGATTGCGAGGGCATCTCCTGTGCACAGCCCTCTTCAGAGCACCCCGCAGATTGCTGTGACTGCTGAACACTAAGTGACTTATTGACTCTCGTGCACTATGTACAGCAGCTCAACCAGACTCATGTCAATCATCACTGTTTTCTTCTTGCATTACCAACTGCACTATATGGTTCTCCACATTATCTGCTGCTCGCTAATATATTTAAACTGCTGACTAGTATTACTCATTCTTATTCTACACTTTATTGCATGTATAGTTTATTTCTTTTATTTTATCATGTTTAATGTTGCAGCATTGCACCGAGACAAATTCCTAGTTTGTGTACTACATGAACAATGGCAATAAATCTGATTCTGATTCTGATTCTGAGATGTTCGATTGGATTCAGGTCTGGACTCTGGCTGGGCCATTCCAAAACCTTAAACTTCTTCTGGTGAAGCCATTCTTTTGTTGATTTGGATGTGTGCTTTGGGTCACTGTCATGCTGAAAAATGAAGTTCCTCTTCATCTTCAGCTTTCGAGCAGAAGCCTGAAGGTTTTGTGCCAACACTGACTGGTATTTGGAACTGTTCATAATTCTCTCCACCTTGACTAAGGCACCAGTTCCAGTTGAAGAAAAACAGCCCCAAAGCATGATGCTGCCACCACCATGCTTCACTGTAGGTATGATGTTCTTTTGGTGATGAGCAGTGTTGTGTTTGTGCCAAATATACCTTCTGGAATTATGGCCAAAAAGTTCAACCTTGGTTTCATTCAATTTAAGATTCAAAGATTCAAAGATTTTATTTATCAATACTGCTATACGTACTAGACATACAGAAGAACTGAAATGGCATTTCTCTCTCTCTCTTCAGTGGTGTGCGCAATATAAAAAGAAAAAGGAATAAGCTTGGAAAAACAACAACAGCACAATACAGTAATGCTACCCATAGTGCAAATGGCGACAAAAGATAGACCCAGACATCCCACAGTGCAAACAGACATAAACGATGAAACCCAGCAATTCTATATACAGGAAAAAGTAGAGCAGTAATACTCGTAGTTGCAACTTCAATGTGGTAGTGTAAGTGCAGACAGTAACAGATAAGACTGCACATGATCAGTATTGCAATAACAGACAGCAGCAGATATGGCATTTGTGCAAATGGTTGCAGTGAAGTGCAGAGACATACAGCAGCAGATGTATTACTGTTGGTGTGCCAGTCTTTCTGTGCCAACAGCTGAGGTAGTTATTGAGTGCGTGATGGTCTGGGGGGGGCAGAGTTCAGGATCCTGATCGCCTGATGAACAAAGCTGTTTAGCAGTCTTGTAGAGCAGGCCCAGAGGCAGGGGGCTGAAGAAGGAGTGGGAGGGGTGGGTGGTGTCGCCTGCAATGTTGATGGCTCTGTGGGTGAGGCATATGTCCAAGGGTGGGTGGGTGGGTGGGGGGCAGAGGAGCACCGATGATCTTGCTGGCTGCTTTCACTGTACATTGCAGTGTCTTCCAGCAGGAGGTGGTGCAGCTTCCATACCACACCATGATGAAGCTGGTGAGGATCCTCTCACTGGTGCCCCGGTAGAAAGAACACATGATAGGGGGTGGGACTTGTGCTCTCCTCAGTTTGTGGAGGAAATGGAGCTGAGTTTGGGCCTTCTTGGACAGTGATGTGGCGTTGTTGGTCCAGGAGAGGTCCTCTGAGATGTGCACCCCCAGGAACTTGGTGCTGCTCACCCTCTCCACAGCTGCACCATCGATGATCAGAGGGAGGTGCTGTGTGTGTCCCCTCCTGAAGTCGACCACAATCTCCTTGGTTTTCCCCATGTTCAGGAAGAGATTATTGTCTTTACATCACTGGACCAGTTGGCTCACCTCATTTCTGTAGTTGGCCTCCTCGTTGTTGATGATGAGGCCCACTTCCGTTATGTCATCCACAGACTTGATGATGGGTTGGTGTTGTAGGCTGGTACACAGTCATGGGTCAGCAGGGTGAAGAGCAGCAGGCTGAGCATACACCCTTATGGGGCCCCTGTGCTCAGTGTGATGGTCTTGGAGGTGTTGCTGCCAACCCGCACATTCTGTAGCCTCCCTGTGAGAAAGTCCAGCACCCAGTTACAGAAAGAGCATAACACATTTTCCCACGTGTTTGGGAGATTTCAAATGTGTTTTTGCAAAATGTAGCCGGGTTTGGATGTTTTTCTTCGTAAGATAAGGCTTCCATCTTGCCACCCTACCCCGTAGCCCAGACATATGAAGAAGATGGGAGATTGTTGCCACATGTACTAAACAGCCAGTACTTGCCAGAAATTCCTGCAGCTCCTTCATTGTTGCTGGCAGCGTCTTGGCAGCCTCACTGACCAACTTCTTCTTGTCTTTTTATCAGTTTTGGAGGGACGTCCAGTTCTTGGTAAAGTCACTGTCACGAACCGAGCCAGTGTTGTCCTTCAGGCTCAGTTCTGACCGTTCTCTGTGGCTCAGGTATCAGGTGATTTATGTATTGTGTTATCTTTTGAGTTTTCAAGTCTTGTTCCTTTTCTTATTCGTGCCTGTAGCCACCGCTCTGGCCAGCGGCTGTTAGGCAGCCTCTTTGACCCACATTCATGCGGGCGTTGTCTAACACTCGCCGGTCCGACCACGCCCCCTCCCTCTTGACAGCCAGCTGATTCCACTCAGTGACTGTCTTTCCCGCGCCTCACCCAGGTGCATCCAATCTGCTGTCCAGCAGTGCTTGTACTTAGGCGGCCTTTGCCAGTCAAGCACTGCTGGACCATTGTGCAAAGTCAAATCTGTGTTTGTCACTAAGGGACGTTCGGTCATGGTCCACTGTGGTCTGCCTGCTGCACATTGCGTGTAAGCCGTAAGTGGACATTTGTCTCCTTTGTGTCAGTTTTTGTGTTTTTGAACTGTCTGTTTTTTGTGGCCATTGCACACTGTGGTCTGCCCGCTGCACGCTTGGTGAGTCAGCCCTTTAGTGTGCCCCGTTCCCTTTTTGTATGTTATTTTGGGACTGACTACTTTTCTGTTAATAATTGTGCTTGTGGTGTTACCCTGCGAGTACATCCATCTTTCCTCTTCACTCCTCCGTGCGCTGCATAAAAGCGCACGGGGAGGTCCGTGACAGTCACTGCTCTGCCATATTTTCTCTACTTGAAGATGACTGTCTTCAATGTGTTCCATGGTATATTTAATGCCTTCGAAATTCTTTTGTACCCTTCTCCTGACTGATACCTTTGAATAATGAGATCCCTCTGATGCTTTGGAAGCTCTCTGCGGACCATGGCTTGTGCTGTAAGATGTGACTACAAAAATGTCAGGAAAAGCCTACTCGAACAGCTGAACTCTATTTGGGGTTAATCAGAGGCACTTTAAATGGTGGCAGGTGTGCGCTGACTCTCAAACATGAGTTTGAATGTGACTGGTTAATTCTGAACACAGCCACATCCCCAGTTATCAGAGGGTGTGCATATTTATGCAACCAGGTTATTGTAAGTTTTTTTATTTTTCCCCTAAAACGATTTCAGTTTGTTTTTCAATTGGGTTGTGCAGATTATAGGTCACATTAATGGTGGACAAAGTTTTGAAATGAATTATCTTGGTCTCATTTTTTTTACATCACAAAAAACTGGCATTTGAACAGGGGTGTGTAGACTTTTTATATCCACTGTATATCTCACAATATTTTGAGATCCCCTCTCAACCGCTGTATATAAATGTTCATTTAAAACCTTTGCATAAAATGACACCAGCATAATAGAAACAGATCCTTGTATTGCATTTTTTTTTTTAAAAATTGCATGCAAAAAGGGAGGGATAAAATCAAGTTAAATTTAGCAAACCTTACTGAAATAGTCAGGCAGCCCCACTCATACATTTGCAACAAATGAGAATAAATGATAGTAAGCCTTCCCATTCACCTTATTCTTAAAGAACAATAAAACCAAAACAAAATTTAAAAAAGGACTCAAAATAATAAAAGGTGCAATTAAGCAAAAATTCTTGAGAAAGATATTTCAAAACCATATAAATTAAAGTGCACTTTTTCTGTTTGGTCATGTTTTTAACAATAGGAACCATGTCTTTGGCATTATAATTTGTGACACTAGTGGTGATCTTTTTTCCATTTGCACTTTTGTCACATGGGACAAATTTTTCAATGGTGAAGCCACAGTCATTTACCTTGGAAATCATTGGTTCCTTTAATGTTATTTTTTGTGGGGGTTCCCTGGGATTTTGACAAGCAGATTTTAATGCATTCTTCATATTGTCATGGATGACATCTCAAGTGGTGAAACAAATTAGTGGCACTGCTCCCTTTAAAGAACAGCTTTGCGACATATTTTGCAGAAAACTGTCTTTTATTCAGTGTCTACCTTCTGAATTCCGAATCACTGCCAGACAACAAAGCCGATGCTTTTCTGCTCTCCCCGCGCTCTGCCAGTGTTGCCAGATTGTGCATAAAAACAAGCGTCTCTGCTCTACAAAAACAGGCTCAAAAGAAGCAGTTTCCGAAGGAAAAAAATGCAAGAAAAAACAGATCTGGCAAGAACCCTGATGCAAAACACGACTGTGCTGGGAGTCACTGAGCTGCAGTCCAGCTGTGAGAGGACATTCAAATGGATAAATAAATGCTGATGGCTTATGTTGCTGTGACAAGTTATGCTCAATATCTGCGATAAAGGCATTTTATATATCGTGCACAGTAGGAATGTAATGCTAAAATGAATATATTCGGTGTATCGCCCAGCCCTACTTGGATTCAACTACAGTTCTCTCACAAAATATAACACATTTTCATCCCAGGTGTAAATGCATCTACTGTGATTATCCTCTAGAAACAGCGGAGACTTGACTTGTTGAGAACAGGACTCACCTGTACATTTAAAACCTGCCTCTTTGTGGCATTTCTTTGAGCAGCCATCACCATCCAGCCGGTTGCTGTCATCACACTCTTCTGTCCTACAGCGGGACAATCATCATAGCTGACTTAATTTCTAACACGTAAAGAGTAATTTGTCACTGGAGCAATCGGTCAAGTGAATTTATACGCACCCCTGAATGAGACCATCACCACAGTAAGGCTGTCCATGTGTGTAGAGAAGAGGTGGGGAAGGATCGCTGAGCAAACCATCAACTTCCACCTGGACTGTATATTCATACTTGACTCCCCGGATAACAGAGCTGAAAAAAATGAGAGCAGAGAGGAGAGTATATTTGATGCAAATATATCTGTGCATATGCTATAAAATAAAGTTGGATGATATGCTGACATTTACATCCACTGAACAAAAATTAAGCTCTACTTCCTGGATTTTGAGCATTGCCATCTTACGCTGGTGACACCATTTGCACCACACCATAAAAATCCCAACCAAGGCCACACCCTGCTTCTAGAGCTAATTAACTGAAGTGATCCGAAAAAACAAACACTTGATGGTACATCAGAATGATAAGAACGACCTACCTACAGCACAAGGACAGAAACCTTCCTTTGGAAAACTTCATTCCAGGACTATTTGTACTTTTCAGTTTGGCAGAGTGCTGAAGACAATAATGGGGTTGGGCTTAAAGTCTTACTACAGCGAGCCACAAGATGGCAACTGTGACATGCTGGCATCACTTTTGAAGAGCTGTCACATTTTGTAGTTACTTTGTTTTTATTTTACAATACCCTCCCCCC
Source organism: Pholidichthys leucotaenia (assembly GCA_020510985.1). Classification (NCBI taxonomy): domain Eukaryota; kingdom Metazoa; phylum Chordata; class Actinopteri; order Cichliformes; family Pholidichthyidae; genus Pholidichthys; species Pholidichthys leucotaenia. The sequence goes on from CM035846.1 coordinate 304,556,251, forward strand.
CATAATATTTCTCTAGATGAGGTTACAAAGATGTAGGAAAACATGCCATGTTAGCTTTTTCTGTATCCAATTTATAATCAAAGTTTACTCATCATGTCCTATTTAAAACTTGAGAAAATCTGACACGGTCCAAGATTCAGATGAAAAGTTTAGGCAATTATAGGGTTCTTCTTTGAACAATGGTTCAGCACTTGTGAAGTAGAAGCCATAAAGCACAGTACAACCGTGTCATGTTCTTTTTTATATGAAAGTTGCAGAGCAAGTTCAAGGTGCACCTGCCAATTTTACTGTTATAGCTACAGTGTAGCTGTTATGTTCACTGTTGTCATTGCACATAAGTGCCATATTTACTGCTCAAAACCAATGATTCAGAAAAGTACTTGATTAAATAAGTTTTAAAGGCAACGTTTTTGTCATTCATGTCATGAACCTTCTTGTGCGCTCTTACATAGCACACGGAGGAGGAGAAGGAAGAATGGACTTACTCGCAGGTCACACCAAACACACATTTATTGACACAAAAATAGACAGACCAAAATAACATAGACTGCTTGGGTAAAACTTAGAGCCCTCCAGGATGCTCGGCACGGGAGAAGAAGCTGGGCAACAGTGCCTAAGCGTAGCAGTTGTGCTGCAAGGGGAAACGCTACCAACAAGCGTAGCAGCACAACTGCAAGCAGAAACGCTAACAGCTCTACTCACTGGGTAGGAACAGTCCGAGTCGTCCAAGTCTGCCAGCGAGCACACAAACAAACAATCCTTCACCGACGTGACTGTCACACGGCAAATAATGACCGTGTGAACTTGTACAATGGTCCAGCGGTGTTTGACTGACAAAGAGCTGCCTAAGTACAAACACCGCTGGCATGACAAATTGGAAACACCTGGGTGAGGCACGAGACAGATAATTACCGGGGCGAACAGCTGACTGTCAGAGAGAGAGGGGGCGTGGTCGGACCGGCGAATGTTAGACAGCGCCCACCAGGAAGTGGGTCAAACGGCTGCCCAACAACCGCCGGCCAGAGTGGCGGCTACAGGCATGGAAAAGAAACAGCACACAGACATGAAAACAACAAGAAATCAAAAGAAAACAAAACATAATAAACCTAATGCCTGAGCCACCAAGAATGGTCAGAACCGAGCCTACAGGAAACACGGGCTCGGTTTGTGACAGAGCCCCTCCTTCTAAGGGTGGATACCAGACACCCACGGTAACATCATAAGAAAAGAAAAACCCCTCCCCCCACCACCACCACCAACCCCAACAGGAACAACAATACGAACCTGGGGGGGAGGTAGGGGGAACAGGAAAGGAAGAAACACAATACCCCGCCCAGGGTCCACAATTAACCCCCCCCCCCAAGTCCAAGACGTGGAGACTCGGGAGGCCCAGGCCCAGCAGGGAGTTCAGAGAACAGAGTCCAATGGCCTGCCGGAAAACACGGGCCATCTGGCCCAGATACTCAGTCCCTCAAGTGGTCGGCCAGCCCTGTAAAGCCACCAGGGCCGGCAGGATGAAGCAGGAGGCGGCCTGCCCACCGGAAGACTCACTGGTGGGTGACTGGACCATAGGGAGGGAACCCCCACAGCGTAGGACAGGGAGGAGAAGGGGGCCACGGCGTCCTCAGGCTGATCCGCAGCACCCTCGGTGGTCCCGGCTTGGGAGACAGCTGCACCTGCGGAGGACCCCGACCGGACTGATGCTGCACCCACGGTGGACTCCAACCGAGCTGACGCTGCACCCGCGGTGGACCTCGACTGGGCCGATGCTGCACCCGCGGTGGACCCCAACTGGGCCAATGCTACCTCTGCAGTGACCTCCGGCTGAGGCTCTGCAGCACCCGCGGTGACCTCCGGCTGAGATTCTGCAGCACCCACGGTGGACCCCGATTGGGCCAAAGCTGCACCTATGGTGAGCGGGCCAACCCGCTGGAGCACCAAGCTGAAGAGGCGGTCGATAGGGGGTGCCCTGGCAACCCCGGCAGGAGGAGCAGGAGCTACGGCGTCCTCCGCTAGTCGGACCGGACCCACGATGACCTCTGGCGACACCGCACCCTCTCCGGCGACCCTAGACAAAGGCTCAGAGACAGCAGTAGAAAAAGGGTGGTTAGGGTCGCCGGCAGCAGCGAAGCCCGGCGAAGGGAGCTCAGACGCAGCTGCGCGCTGCACCCGACTCTCCTCACCCAGAGCCAGGCAAGATCTCTCCAACACTGACATAAGAAAAACGAGAGAGAAAACTTGCCTGAGCGGGAGCTCCACCGCTGTCCAGAACTCCGTCAAACTTGATGATGACAGCCTGGGTCCGGCCTCGAGGAGGTCCACCTCCGGCTCCCTCTCCGCTGCAGCAGCCTCCACAGCAGGCGAGATGGTCATAGCAGTCCAATTGTCCACCTGCAGCAGCTCCAATGCTGGGGATTCCTCCGGTGTGGCTGCAGGGGAACCTCTCCATGTTGGCTCCGGGGCAGAGTCCTCCGAAACCACTGGCTCCTCCACCATCTGGCAGCCCTGACCTTGGGCCAACAGGCCCTCAGAGAGAATTGGAGGAGACACAGAGAGGGGAAAAAATGAATTAATATTTGCAGCTGGAGGAGAGGACCAAGCGGACTGCTAAAACTGGGCCTCTCCCTCGGGAGACAGGCAAGATTCAATACTATTAGATTGCATAGGAAGAAAAAATACTTGCCTGTCATCCCGGTCGTTGGTGTTGGCAGCTGCGGACAGCAGACATTCATCCCTTGCTGTATCAGTGGTGACGTGGACCCCTCTGAAGACTGGTGGAGGAGCCGTCTCCACGACAACGGAGGTGGGCGTGGCTGGGGTGAGCTCAACGGACCTCACGGCAGCTGGAAAAATGGTGAACGCTGAAGACGAGGAGGGCTTCTCCTGGCGTTTTAATGCAGGATGACTCTTCTTGGATGGAGCTGAGGATGCACGGGCTGAGGCTGGCACTTTGGGCTGAGCAGGAGAGGAAACGGGTGGCTGACGAGGAGAATATCTCCGCTTCGGCTTGGCGGGAAGTGTCCTCACAGATAACCCAGGAAATGAGCGCTCGAGCGCACAGACCGTGGAGAGCAGCTCTGCATACTGTGGGCACCTCCAGAGGCCAGGATGCGCTTCTAGGATGCCCATGGCCCCAAGCAAACACTCCCATTTGTTCTTGGGACCCTGGGACACGAGAGCCTCCTCCACAAAGTCCCGGATAAAATCTGCTGCCCACTCCTCCTCCAGCATGGGGATGCCAGCTGCCGGTCTTCCCTTGCGATGATGAGGTCGGCGAGTCCAGGACATCGTGCGCTCCAACAAACAGGTGGGTAGAAAAAAGAAAAAATAGTTCAAAAGGGAAAAGGCAAATGTGTGGGTGACTCTGGTAAGTCCGTTTAGCTGGCTGGACCATTGTGTCATGAACCTCCTCGTGCGCTTTTACGTAGCGCATGGAGGAGGAGAAGGAAGAATGGACTTACTCGCAGGCCACACCAAACACACATTTACAGTATTGACACAAAAATAGACAGACCAAAATAACATAGACTGCTCAGGTAAAACTTAGAGTCCTCCAGGACGCTCGGCTGGCATAGGAGAAGAAGCTGGGCAACAGTGCCTAAGTGTAGCAGTTGTGCTGCAAGGGGAAACGCTACCAACAAGCGTAGCAGCACAACTGCAAACAGAAGCGCTAACAGCTCTACTCACTGTGTAGGAACAGTCCGAGTCGTCCAAGTCTGCCAGCGAGCACACACACAAACAATCCTTCACCAACGTGACTGTCACATGGCGAATCACGACCGTGTGAACTCATACAATGGTCCAGCGGTGTTTGACTGACAAAGAGCTGCCTAAGTACAAACAACGCTGGCGTGACAAATTGGAACACCTGGGAGAGGCACGGGACAGATAATTACTGGGGCGAACAGCTGACTGTCAGAGAGAGGGGGTGTGTGGTTGGACCGGCGAATGTTAAACAGCGCCCACCAGGAAGTGGGTCAAATGGCTGCCCAACAACCGCCGGCCAGAGTGGCGGCTACAGGCATGGAAAAGAAACAGCACACAGACATGAAAACAACAAGAAATCAAAAGAAAACAAAACACAATAAACCCAATGCCTGAGCCACCAAGAACGGTCAGAACCGAGCCTACAGGAAACACGGGCTCAGTTTGTGACAATTCAAACTATACCTAGTAGAACAAAATGATGTTTCTCTTATCTACAGTGTTTATCACACCCTAGCACTGGAGGAGCTGCTGCCATGCAAGGCACTGTTACAAGCATGTCTTTGAATTGTGGGAGGAAACTGGAGAACCCGGAGGAAACCCACACAGCATAGGCAGAATATGTAAACTCCACACAGATGGGTACCTGAGTGTCCTGAACAGAGTTCAATCCCAGAGCCTCCTGCTGTGAGGCTGCAGTGTTAACCCCTGATCCATCCTGCTGCAATGTTGTGAGTATTTGGGGAATGAACTTTGGGGAATGAGCAAACAACTACCATGCAACAAACAGGGGAATTTACCTATAAAGGCTTCGACTTATAACCTTGCTGTATCTGATGACCTTAAAACAACAGCAGGAACTGTGTGTTATAGAGTAACAGCTCCTGTGTCTGGACTATTGATCTGTTCCATTTTCTATAAAAAAAAAAAAAAAAACATCTTTCCTCCCTGTTTTTCTAGCAAGAATGCAGTAAGAAGCAGCAAAAAAAAACTACAGCGTCATAGGAGGGTCTAATTTCTTCTGCCACCAGAAATGTCCTTTATTAATTATGAATCAATGATGATTAATGAACACCTGAGCAAGCAAAAAGTATAATGATCAGAGATGCTACTGACTTAGATAAATACAAATGAACACTGACTATGAAACACAGAGTGAGGAAACTCAAACTCTAAAAATATGCCACTATGCTGAACATAAACCACAAGAGATGGAGAATGATATTGATCCTGATAACCACTTTTTCAATAATATTCATAACCACTGTGAATATTACACTGAAAAGCAATTCAAAAGTCAAGTGCAATTAGATGGTAAACTGTCAATAATACACTTCAATAGCAGAAGTCTTAACAAAAACTTCTCACAGATTCAGGACTATTTAAAACAGCTAAACAGAAAATTCACAGCTATCGCAGTCTCTGAAACCTGGCTTAATGCAGACCAGGCTCCCCTGATGGCAATAGAGGGATATCAGATGTTTAACATTAACAGATCTCAAAAAAAGGGTGGTGGTGTTGCACTGTATATTGATGACCTATATAGATGTAAGCTTGTAAATGAAATGTCCTCAGCACTACCAGGGATTCTGGAATGTGTTACTGTTGAGATTGACCTAGACAAAACAAAAAATCTAATCATAAGCTGCATATACAGAACGCCGGGAACTTGCATTGAGACATTCAGAGATAAATTAGTCGAGCTGTACAATAATATTACTAGTAAGAAAATGGTAGCAATTTGTGGAGATTTCAATATTGATCTACTTAATCCACATCAACAAAATGTAGTTACAGAGTTCACGAACTCTATGTACAGCATGAGTCTATATCCCACAATAACACATCCCAGTAGAATCACAGTTCACTCTGCTACACTTATTGACAACCTGTTTGTCAATGTTCTCGACAAGAAAATAGAAAGTGGATTATTGATAAATGATATAAGCGACCACTTGCCAATCTTTGCACTTATCCATGGCCACACGGGGCCCAACCCAGAAAAAATCTCAAAATCGTTCAGACACAAATCACCAAACGCAATCAGTTCTTTTAAAGAGTACTTGCTGAAGCAAGACTGGACAGAAGTCTATGTATCAGATGTAAATGAAGCCTATGACACATTTACAAACATTGTAACCACTCTTTATGAAAAAAACTGCCCATTAGTTAAAAAAAAGCTTAAACACAAATTTACTGACAAACCATGGCTAACCAAAGGACTACAAAAGGCGTGTAAAAAGAAAAATTTATTATATAAAGCTTTCATAAAGAAAAGGACAAAAGAAGCAGAGCAGCGGTATAAAACATACAAAAATAAGTTAACATATATAATAAGATGTAGTAAAAGAGACTATTACAGTAAAGAACTGGAAAAAAACAAAGACAATATTAAAAATACATGGACAATAATCAACAGTATCCTTGGAAATAAAAGCAGAAATACCAGCTACCCAACTAACACTCCAAAAAATAATAAATCGACTCCGAATGTGAATATAGCTTCACCTGCAGATGAATTTAATAATTTTTTTGTTAACATTGGACCTAAACTGGCCCGAGAAATACCCACTACGGTGCCAACAGGTGATTCAATATGCAATAACACTGCTGTAAAAGACACCATCTTCATAAAGAACACAGACGAAAGAGAGGTCATTGAAATTGTTAAATCGTTCAAAAGTAAAACATCTACTGACTGCGATGGTATTGATATGCTACTAGTCAAAACTGTTATCGAATGCATAGTGAAACCACTGACGTATATCTGTAACCTGTCTCTCCAATCAGGTATATTTCCCAATGCAATGAAAATAGCTAAAGTAATTCCGATTTACAAGACAGGCGACAGAGGGGAACTCTCCAACTACAGACCAATTTCACTATTACCGCAATTTTCCAAGATACTTGAAAAAATATTCTATGAGAGAATTGACAACTTCATACTGAAGAATGATTTATTGTGTGAGCAGCAATATGGGTTCAGACACAAAAGGACAACAGCATATGCCTTAATGGAATTTACAGAAAAAATATCAACAGCCATTGAAAATAAAGAGTATTCAGTTGGAGTATTCCTGGATCTTAAAAAAGCATTTGATACAGTAGATCACAATCTATTATTAAAGAAACTACAAAATTGTGGTATCAGAGGGGTAGCACTGTCCTGGTTAAGAAGTTACTTAAAGAATAGATATCAGTTTGTATGTGTTAACAACAAAAACTCAGAGCTACTGAAGGTCACCTGTGGAGTCCCACAGGGTTCAGTTTTGGGACCATTATTATTCAATATGTATATAAATGATATATGTAAAGTTTCAGAAAAAATGGACTTAATATTGTTTGCTGATGACACTAACCTGCTATGCAGTGGAAACAACTTGGAACAACTTCTGGATACACTCGGAAAGGAATTAGGATAGCTGAAACTGTGGTTTGATTCAAACAAATTAACGCTCAATTTAAGCAAGACAAAATTTATAGTCTTTAACAACCATCACAACTACCCAGTACCCAAACTCAGTGTAAATGGTGTAGAGATTGAAAGGGTATCCGAAACTAAATTCCTTGGAGTAATAATTGATAACAAACTGTGTTGGAAGCCACATATTAATTATATAAAAGGTAAAGTATCCAAATCAATTGCAATATTACACAGAGTGAAAAATTTGCTGAATCAACCCACACTATACACCTTGTATCATTCATTAATACTCCCATACATGACATATTGTAATGAAGTATGGGGAAATACATATAAAACAAACATATATCCACTCTTTATGCTTCAAAAGAGAGCTATTAGAATAATCAACAAAGCAGCTTACAGGGAACCAACAAACCCACTTTTTCTTAAACAAAAAACTCTCAAGTTGAAAGATCTGATCGACTTTAAAACCGCAATAATAATGTTCAAAGTGAAGAATCTATCACTGCCCGCAAATATCCAAAAGTTGTTCCAAACAAGGGAGAAACGATATCACTTCAGAGGAACATGTATATTTCAAAAGCCTACAGTGAGAACAACTACCAAGCAACACTGTGTTTCAGTGCAAGGTGTCAGATTATGGAACGATTTTGGACCTGAATTAAAATCATGTACAAAGCTTGGACAATTTAAACAAAAACTAAAGGAAGAAATACTCCAAACATATTTACAAGACGACATGTAAACTCACATAAGGATTGACATTTCCAGCCTGTGTTGTGTAATAGCTTAGTTTTTCTTTTTTCTCTGTGACACTATGTCTTAGATTTGTTTTTGAATAGTAACCGCTTAACTTAGACTAGCTCAGTTTTCTTTTTCTCTCAGTCATATTTTGTCTTAGCCTTGTTTTAAATTGTAATCGCTCTTGTCTTGTTTTCTCTTTTTTCTCCTTTGAATTCTTGGATGGAATATGGGTGGGCAATATAAGCTGCGGCTTCAGCCATCACCCATTTCGGATAACTCACGTGGAATTGTATAGTAGAAGGAGTCTTTGTCTAATTTGACCTTGTTGTTATATTATACAGTTTCTTTTAACCTGTAATGTACTATCCGAAATAAATAAATTCATTCATTCATTCATTCATTCATTCATTCAATCAGAACAAGAAATGGAAGACTATGAAAAAAAACTGCCTCCTCCATGGTTTAGCTGTCCTGACTTATTTTTGGTTATAGTCTTCACTATCCTACAATGACTTTTTTTTCCTTTTCCATCTCTGCCTTCAGAAGGAACTCTTTATTTCATGACCCACAATGAAATGATATTAGCATGTAATTATTTTTAAAGTTTAAATGTTTTTTCCCTACACACACTTCTTTTGACCATTTTTATTACAGTCTTAAAGTGAAGCCATTACAGTAATTTTTGACTGCATATCAATTAATGTAGCCTTATAGCCAACTGTCTTCTAAACGCCTGCCTGTAACAAACCGGAGAATTGAACAACAGGTTGCTATGGCCCCTGTTAGAACCCCATTCTGCCTCCAAAGGATTTTAGCTGTTGGCTTCCAGTAATGGGGTATGGTAAACTATCTAGTCTGCATAAAGAAATTCAATTCCTGACACTCAGAGACTGAGACATAACCACACAACATTAATAATAATAATAATAATAATAATAATAATAATAATAATAATAATAATAATAATGCATTTTATTTATATCAGAATCGGAACAGAATCAGAATAAACTTTGTCCCTCACGGGAAATTTGTCTTGGATGACAGTGCTACATGATGCTGCGTTCACATTCAGTCACAGATTTAAGCAACACACAGTCAACAATGTTTATAAGACAAGAATTAAAGTTAAAAAGTTTAAATCAATCAACAAATAAGTATTGCTCTCTGTAGCATTTATCCAACATCAGTGACTAAAATGGATAAGACGATTTAAATCAATATGCAAATAATTATTCCATATATTTATTCCATCCAGCTACAATGCTCTGCACTGTGTGTCTGTGTGTGTGTGTGTGTATATACTGTATATACTGTATTTTATAGTAATATGTACATATGTATATTAGCTGCTCTTGCTTGCTTGTTTTTTTTTTTTCTTGCCTTCTGATTGTTGCTCTGAGTGTTGCTATCCCTGTGCTGTTGCAATCCTGGAATTTCCCCGTTGTGGGACTAATAAAGGCTTATCTTATCTTATCTTAATTAATCAGCAATAAAAACAATAAAATAGCCTTAGATCAATAAATAATTTCAATAATAAAAACATAGGAAACTAAAAACCAAGATTAAAAATGATTGTAAGAACAGATCTAATTATCAAGAGCAACTAAAGTGGGGCTCATGTCCTGTTCAGCTGAGCAAGTTCCTTATTTAACAGTGCAGATGTAGGGACAAAAGAGAGCTTATAGTAGTTAGTTCTGTGTTTAATTGCTCTATAGTGTCTCCCTGAAGGTAACCGCTCATAATCAGGGGACGGGTCTTTTACAGTTCTGTAGGCCTGATTAACGACAGTTTTCTCATATACTCTATGGACTGGAGAGACTTATATAATTTTTGTTTCCTATTACTTTCATGGCAACTTTGACCAGTTTCGGAGATTCACATAACACAACTAAACAATTAAAAATGAATTAAAGACTTTTTTCAAATTTTCTGTAAAATGTAATTCTAAACAAATAGTGAGGAATAAATTAGGACACCCCCCCCCCCCATCTTTTTTAGGACACCCTCACATTCATTCCTGCTTACAATAGCTAAAATAAATTTTAAAAAATGCAAATAAAAACAAAAACAAGGTTAGACATACCGTAGATGCGTGAACAATTTCTTAATAAAGAACTGAATATTTAAAGGAGTGTCCAAATTTTTTCACAACTGTAAAACACATAAATTCAAGTTTAGTCAACTTAAAATTTTAAGGCAGCCCAAACACTAACTTTTTTAAATAGGAAAACCCTAGTTATGTCTTCACAGTGTAGAATAAAGTGACAACAATCACACCAGGCTTTAAAATCCCTAATCTCTCTGTGATAGCCTGAGGGGTCATCGCTTTCACGTAAAAGACTTAAAATAATTGAGTCATTAGAAAATTTGATGATAAAATTATTAGACTGTCTGCCTCTACACTCATTAGTATACAAGGTAAAAAGGAGAGAAGAACGGACAGGTCCCTGGGGAACTCCTGTGCTACAATATTTGACTGCCAAAAGTGTGACCTTCACACTGACTTGTTGTAACCTGTTAGTCAAGACAGAATAAAACCATTTTATAATTAAGGGATTGACTTCTAGGTTTAAAGGCTTCTGGACTAGCAGGTGAGGGTGGACAGTGAAAAAAGCAAAACTAAAATCAGCAAATAAAATCTGAGCGTTAGCCTTAGGATCTTCTAGGTTCAGGTTCAGGTTCAGGTTCAGGTTACTTTATTTGTACCCGTAGGTAGATTTGTTTTGCAGTTGGTGACATCCATATTTACAAGCCACAATTACATTCAACATAGACACAAACACAGGCACACATCTTACAAAATAGGTAAATATAAAATATGTACAATATAATTTTTATAGCTTGTTCAACTCTTTGACAGCAGCAGGGACAAAGCTGTTTTTGTAGCGCTGGGTTCTACTTTTTGGGACAGCAAACCTCCGTCTGGAGGGAAGAAGCTGAAAGTTGCAGTGCAAAGGGTGGGAGTCATCATTTAAAATCGAGTCGGCCATCCTCTGTACTTGTCTGGTGTACAGGGATGTCAGGCTCAGCTGTGACTCACCAAGCAAACGACTGGACCATCTGACTACCTGATCCAAGGATTTCCTCTGTTTCAGTTTTATCTGACCAAACCATGACATTAAAGAAAAGGATAAAACAGATTCAATAAAAGCCCGATAGAACATAGTCATTATGGTTCGGTCAATTTGGAAGCGTGCAAGTTTCCTCAAACAATGCAAATTTTGCTGACCCTTTTTGCACACCCTTTCACAGTTCACCTCAAAGTTCAATCCACTATCAATAATCGTCCCAAGATATTTGTACGATTGTACACATTCGGTGGTCTGGCCTTTTAGTATGGTGACTTTGTGCCTGGGAGTTTTCCTCCTAAAGTCAATAATCATATCTTTCGTTTTTGTTGTATTCAGCTGCAGGTAGGAATCCTCACACCAGTGAACAAAGTCATCAACTACTGGGCCATGGCCACTCTCACCATCCTGGAGGAGACTGACAATGACTGAGTCATCAGCATACTTTATAATGTGTCTGTTGTCATGTCTGCTCCGACACATGTTTGTGTACAGGATGAAGAGTAGTGGTGACAACACACACCCCTGAGGAGAGCCAGTAGAAGAGCACTTTAGGTCAGACAATGTACCATTGACCCTTACTCTCTGCGTCCTGTTGGTTAAGAAATCCAGAATCCAACCCACCAGATTATTGCTTAAATCAAATTGTTGCAGGAGCCTTTCAACTAAAATATGAGGTTGGATTGTATTAAAGGCAGAAGAAAAGTCCACAAATAAAAGCCTGGCGTGTGTCCCATTAAAATCCAGATGTTTAAAAAGCATGTTAAACAGAGTGACAGTGGCATCCTCCACTCCTCTGTGAGGCCTATAGGCAAACTGCAGAGGATCCAATGCATGTTCAGTCTGCTTTAGGACCTCACATCTGACCAGTTTTTCAAAAATTTTCATTAAAATTGAAGTCAAAGCAACTGGTCTAAAGTCATTTACCGTTTTAGGACAGCTGGATTTTGGAACGGGAACAACCACGGCATCTTTCCAGATCTTAGGCACATGTTGTGTCTGTAAGGACTTATTGAAAATGTAGTGAAATATAGGACTCAGTTCATGTGCACAGGACTTTACCAAGCGCCCACATATATTATCAGGGCCCTGACTTTTGTTCACTTTTACAGCGCGGAACTCCCTTTCAACATCCTGCATCTCAATATTAAAGTGCTGATTGTCTTTGAGTTTCTGTTTCAAATCTTGGATTTCTGTGCTAAAATCAAAGGAGTCAAAACGACCATAAAAACAATTAAGAGCATTAGCCAGCTCTGTGTCTGAACTAAAACCATCTAAAAACACACGATTACTGCGCTCTGTGCTCTGAAGGCCTGCAATTTTTTTCATACTGGCCCAGGCCGAACCAAGTTTATTTGCTGCCATCTTGCTTTCCAATTCTGATTTATAATTCTGTTTTGCTCTTAAAATTTCGGCCTTTAGCTCCTTAGTGGCAACCTGTAGCGCAGAAACAGACCCCTGTTTAAAGGCAAGTGCTTTCCTCTGTAAGCAGGATTTAACTGATTTAGTAACCCATGGTTTGTTGTTGGGATATATTTTGACACGTTTACGTGGAACAAACTTATTTTGACAGTGAGCCATGTATGAGCATGTGAGCTCAGCCAGAGAGTCCAAATCATCCCCGCAGGCCATTATGAACATCTTCCAGTCTGTACAGTCAAAGCATTCCTGGAGGCTGTGCTCTGAATCTTCTGTCCACACATCAATGTCTCTCATCTCCACCTTGCCTCTTCTGAGAGCAGTTTTATATGTGGGCAGCAAATGAACACAGTTGTGATCTGATGATCCTAAAGGAGGAAGGGGGAGTGATTTATAGGCCCTCTCTATGGATCCATAGCACAGGTCCAATGTCTTTTTTCGCCTGGTTGGGCAGGAGACATACTGATGAAAGTTTTTAAGTGTCTTCTTTAAAGAAACATGGTTAAAATCCCCAAGAATGAAGTTTGGCGCCTCTGGAGAAATTGACTGCAGCCGCTGGATCACATCAGAGATGGTGCTGGAGGCGGAGTCAGCGTCTGCCCTCGGATGAATGTACACAACTGTGATGAAAAGTTGGGGAAACTCTCGAGGCAAATAAAATAAAAGGGGCGAAGCGACACAGACAGCAGCTCCACATGGGGTGTACAGATGCGCTCTCTGACCGTGACAGATGTGCAGTACTGCTTATTAATGTATAAACATACTCCGCCCCCCTGACGTTTCCCCGTTACCTCTTCCTGCCGATCCGAGCGCAGCGGAGCTCCAAAGCCGTCAATCCACAGGTCTGCGTCTCGATCATGCGCAGTAAGCCAAGATTCAGTGAAAGCCATGACGCAGCAGTTCTTAAAATCCTTCTGGTAACGTACGTTGCCTTGAATTTCCTCCACCTTGTTTCTCACAGACTGTGCATTCCCAAAAATGATCGAAGGAAGAGGAATGTTACCAAACTGACGTCTCCTAAGGCGCAATTTCACACCTCCACGTCTTCCACGCTTCCTCCTGCCGCTTCTCTTTTCACCGCTGTGTCCGTCTCTCAAAATAAAGTCCGGCAGCTGAAATCTGGGCGCAATCAGAGACTCTGCACCAGCTGTGTTAAAGCGCAGCAACATGTCCCTGGAATATTGTATTCTGCCCGCTATTCTGCTCGCCATGGAGCCGAACGCGTTTACCTCAGAGACAAAGAGCCACAGCACAGAAAGCAGTAGTGCGAGATATGACAGGAAATCCATGTTGCAGATACCAGGGAGCTGTTCGCCATATATTCCACCAACGCTCCAGGGCAGAAACGACACAGAGGATTTTCTAAAAACGTAAAAAAGTACAAAAAACACACACACGCACACACGCACTATATCACCAAGCTGCTGGTCGCTGCGTGCGCATGCGCCCAAGCCGCCCAAACACTGATCATCATTCTTTTGCTGCGTTGAACTGAGAAGATGGCAAGAACTAAGCAGACCGCCCGTAAATCCACCGGAGGAAAAGCCCCCAGGAAGCAGCTGGCCACCAAGGCTGCACGTAAGAGCGCCCCGGCCACCGGCGGAGTGAAGAAGCCCCACCGCTACAGGCCCGGTACCGTGGCTCTGAGGGAGATCCGCCGCTACCAGAAGTCTACCGAGCTGCTGATCCGCAAGCTGCCCTTCCAGCGCCTGGTCCGGGAGATCGCCCAGGACTTCAAGACCGACCTGCGTTTCCAGAGTTCCGCCGTCATGGCTCTGCAGGAGTCCAGCGAGGCCTACCTGGTGGGTCTCTTCGAGGACACCAACCTGTGCGCCATCCACGCCAAGAGGGTCACCATCATGCCCAAAGACATCCAGCTGGCCCGCCGCATCCGCGGGGAGAGAGCTTAGAGTCACCGCCTCACACCGCCTCGCACTGATGCAGCGCCAGCATCCTCTCCTCCACCAAGAAGGTTCTGTGTCACAACAGCAGCTGATAAGTAGAACCTGGCAATACATTGTAGATCTATGAATCATTCTTCAAATCAAGATTCTTTGTGGCAGTGTTCATGATGATGATGACATGTGGTTGTATAAACAAAAAAAAGGGAAACGTTACCTTCCCAGGGTAAACCCTTTGTTGCTAATTCTGCATTTAAGTAATATGGACAGTTTTTTCCAAACATATCTAAGGGGTGGAAGGTTTTGTGTTTGGTGGTCTAAGTTAGTTAATTCCTTCCACAGCATGTGGGACACTGTGTGGTGTATAGGGGCAGCGCCTATTGCCGTTTCTCTGACCCTAGGCCACACAGCTACCGTAAGTAGTAAAAGCTACAGTGGAAGATCAGTCCTCTGGTAGCTTTGTGTGTTTGGTGGTCGAAGAGCTCCTCTTTTTACCTACTAATTATGTGGTCTTGCTGGCTTCATCGAGCCAACCAAAATCAAGAGACACTGAGACTGTGAAGTTTGATTATTATTATTATTTAATTCAACAAGTTCATAGGTTCCTGGTATAGTTTACAGCAATGGGTCTCTAAGAAGAGTCTCTTCTTTGATATACAAGGAAAATAGTAATTAAATTGACAATAACCCTGAACGAAGCCTGATTTATACTTCTGCATCATAACAACTCCGCAGCCTCAGACCCTACACCATAGCTACGCTGTACCCGACAGCGTAGCCTGATGTGCACTTCTCTAGAAATGTAACTATGTACTGGTGGCACAGACCACAACAACTGTGATTGGTTTGCTTCATCGCCTCCCACTGAGCTTTGTAGATCAGTGTCTCCTTCTACACATTTCCTGCTTGTTTTATCTGCTCATTCACAGTGGCATTACTTCGGAATTCAAGAGAATATTGTGAAAGTTAGCAGATATGAACATTTGTATGAATCGTGCTAACCCAATTAATTACAGATTCTCGAATGACGGCAGCAATGGTGGTCGTACATACAGTTTTCTCCTATACCCTCTCTCTTTTTTTCCACTGCAGTGATTGTAGTGAAAGTGTCATGGCGGCCTCTGGGCCGTCATTGGCTTCATCAGTCCCAGCTGCGCACAGACCAACAGGTGCCAATCAACGGCTGTTAAAAGCCAGCGTTGCTGACAGCCCGTCACGGAGTCGTCTGTCCTCCTCATTGGAGCATGAACCAGAGCTTCGTTCTCAAGCTACGTCTAGAACGCCTCGTCAGGAACGACCACGCAAGAGAACTGTGTGTTACTCAACTCCTTGCCTTTACCCCTGTGCACAGGTGGACCACCCAGGCGGCGGACCAGCTTCCCCAGCCGACGGGGCGTTGCCACTTCAGCAACGTAGCTCCTCGCTACCACCTCTGCTACGGGTACGTCTTACTCCTCAGCTGCAAGAGCTGCTATTGCCTCAGCTGCAGGAACCATCATCACCACGATCAGTGGAATCACTGTCATCGCCACCATCAGAACTGTCATCGTCACGATCAGTGGAATCACTGCCAGCACCGCTATCAGAACTGTCATCGTCACGGTCAGTGGAATCACTGCCGTCATCATCACAGGAACTGCCATCGCCACAGCAACAGGTGGATTCACTACCACAGCCACGAGCACACTCACCTCCACGTTGCACGGCCGCTGGGAGTCAGCAGGACGCTACCTGTGGATCACCCAAGTAAGCCCCTTCACCTACAATTACTCACGAGTGCTGAACAGCGGTAATTGTATCTGCTTGTGTGTTACAGGGTTGCCAGGTCTCCGTCCGGACTGCTCGGTTCCAGCGACCAGAACTCTATACTTGCACTCACTCACGCACTACACACTCTCACTCTTCATTAAAGGATTATTGTCACTATCTACCCGTGTCAGTGTCTGTCTCCTGGGTCCTAAACATGTCAGTACGACTCCGTCACGTTGACCCAGCGGACAGTTCACTGTCACGCAAACTCAACACACTTAGCGCTCGGGTAGATTTGTTAGCACACCAGCAGACGGTAATCCTAAATCAGTTAACTTTAATTAACAGTCGGCTGGATCGTCTGGAAGGACACCAGACGTTATCCCCGACCACAAATATCTCAGCCCCTGCGGGCTTAGCGTCAGGTCAAGCTAACACTGAAGAGGATGATAAAATTAAGGCAGCGTTGGATTTTTAAATAGCTTTATTATCATCTGCCTTCATCAGAACTCGGCTGCAGCCTATGGCTTGAGCAGGCTGCAACTTCGTTCCTCCAGCTCTCAAAGAGGAGGAGGCACACAGTGTGTGTGTCTCGCAGCAGATGCAGGAGTGAGAATGAGAGAGTGAGAGCAGAATCACAACTTGGCACAGCATTTATACCCAACTCAAACAACAGATCAAAGGACCTTCACAGCAGTCAATCTGGCATTTGCATATCAAAGGAACAGACAGGATGCATGAGCACAATGCATGGATAACACATGGATGATACATTAACTCAAAGCAGTGACACGCACAACCGGCAGACTGTAGCAGAAACAACCAGAATGTGAGGTGATTGACTTTAGCCTGTTGTGGGAGTTAAATCAAACCGCTACACTGCTCCCCCCCCAGAGGGCACGGTAGGGGACCGTGACCTCGATGTTGCAGTTTCGGCAGTGAGCAGGGAAAAGCTCTGTGCAGGGGGAGGGGGGGTAGCAAATGCTGACCGGGCGCGGGAAAATCGTTCGAGTCGCGCCAAAAGTGTTTGCTGCTCCGCGATGTCCTGTCCGAACATGCGGAGATCAGAAGAAAAAAATTAGTCTCTGACTCCTCTCGTGGCCATGAAGAAAAGCAGGAGCGGCGATAAGAAAAAAATAAAAGCAGAGGGGCTGGCGTGTTGACTTTAGGGCAGACGTAACCCTACAGCCTCGGAAACCGCAGACAGCTGAATTCCCCTTGTGTGTCTCGCAGCAGATGCAGGAGTGAGAATGAGAGAGTGAGAGCAGAATCACAACTTGGCACAGCATTTATACCCAACTCAAACAACAGATCAAAGGACCTTCACAGCAGTCAATCTGGCATTTGCATATCAAAGGAACAGACAGGATTCATGAGCACAATGCATGGATAACACATGGATGATACATTAACTCAAAGCAGTGACACGCACAACCAGCAGACTGTAGCAGAAACAACCAGAATGTGAGGTGATTGACTTTAGCCTGTTGTGGGGGTTAAATCAAACCGCTACAACACCTCTTCGACCCCTCGCCTCACCCCTGTTCCCACGCCTGCCCGGTTCAGCGGAAAACTCGGGGAAGCCCGAGGATTCATATTACAATGTGAATCAGTTTTTCTCCGCGTTCCGGGAGATTTCGCCTTAGATTCAAACAGGATTGGTTATGTCATTAATTTGTTGGCGGGTAGAGCTTTAGATTGGGCATATTCCATCATGGCAAAACCAAGCTACTCCATGCTGACTTACCAGGAGTTTGTGACAGAATTCATGTCTGTGTTTGATCATACAGATAGGGGTGAGGTGTTGACAGAACGGCTGTTGAGCCTACAGCAGGGAAAGAGATCAGCTGCTGACTACGCTATTGACTTCCGGGTCCTGGCCGCAGAGATTGGGTGGGGGGAGCCATCACTGTGTGGTATTTTCCTGCGCAGTCTTAATGATGAGTTGAAGGATGAATTAGCGGCACGGGATAAACCGGACAACTTGCGTGATTTGATTGCCCTAACGGTTAGCCTGGATAGCAGATTAAGGGAGTGGGCGGCCGAACGGCGAGCTGCTTCCCGTTCGGTTAGACCCCGCCCTCGCATCATTAACTCTCCTCTTCTCGCTCTACCCGCGTCAGAGGAATCCCCGGATGAAGAGGCTATGGTTGTAGGTCAGTCTAAATTGTCAGCAGCTGAGAGACAGCGCCGCAGGGATCAGGGCCTTTGTTTCTACTGTGGGAAAGAGTCACATGGGGTTTTCGAGTGTCCCAGTAGGTTAAAAGGGAAGGCCCGTGGATTGCAGTAGGGGGATTCACGGGCAAGAATTCAGAAGAACCCCTTACTAGTTGCCGTTTACCCATCAGACTGATCCATGCACATACAGAACACTCCACATTAGCATTAATTGACTCAGGAGCTGAGCAGAATTTTGTTTCTAGAGACCTGGCAACCCGGATGGGCCTTAGCTGTCAGACTCTAGATCCCCCTGTCAAACTCATCACCCTGTCCAAGGCGTCCCTGACCACCGTCGCCCATCAGATGGCCCCAGTATCTATAATTGTGTCAGGAAATCACAGGGAGGAGATTAGGTTCCTAGTCCTGCCCGTCTTTTCTTCGCCCGTCATCCTGGGGTACCCCTGGCTTCGATTGCATAACCCCACCATTGACTGGCAAGCTGGGAGTATTACAGCGTGGAGTACGTTCTGCCTGAGTGCCTGTCTCCAATCTGCGGCATGCGCCCCATCTGTCAAGGTGCCTCCACTCTCTTCGTCACCACCGGACCTGTCCAAGGTGCCAGAGGTTTACCATGACCTGGGGTTAGTTTTTAGCAAGTCTCGGGCGTTGTCTTTACCCCCCCATCACCCTTACGACTGCGCAATTAATCTGAAGGCTGGGGCCCCTCTTCCTGCTAGCCGCCTATACAGTTTATCAGCCCCGGAGCGCGAGGCTATGGACACATACATCAAGGAGTCCCTGGCCTCTGGAATCATCCGCCCGTGGCCTTCGGCTGTGGGAGCCGGGTTCTTCTTCGTCGGGAAGAAGGACGGCTCATTACGCTCCTGCATCGACTTCCGGGGTCTCACTGAAATAACGGTAAAAGACAAATACACTCTGCCCTTGATAAACACTGCCTTTGACTCCCTCCAGGGGGCAACCTGGTTTACTAAGTTAGACCTCAGGAATGCTTACCACCTAGTGCGCATAAGAGAAGGTGACGAGTGGAAGACGGCTTTCCGGACCCCAAGCGGGCATTTTGAGTACCTTGTAATGCCGTTTGGGTTAACCAACGCTCCGGCTGTCTTCCAGCGTTTAATAAACGACGTTTTGCGGGACTTCCTGAATTCGTTTGTGTTTGTATATCTTGACGACATACTGATCTTCTCTCGCACACTAGAAGAGCATCAGGTGCATGTCTGTAAGGTACTACAGCGCCTCTTGGAGAATCAACTGTTCGTCAAGGCCGAGAAATGTGAGTTTCATACTGACCAAACCTCCTTCCTAGGGTTCATTATAGCCCGGAACCAGGTGTTCCCTGACCCGGCCAAGGTCAAGGCAGTAGTGGATTGGCCTGCACCCACCTCTAGGAAGCAGCTTCAAGGATTCTTGGGTTTTGCTAATTTCTATAGGAGGTTTGTGCCCAACTTTAGTAATATTGCTCGCCCTCTGACTGCGCTCACCTCCCCTAAGACCCCGTTTTGCTGGAGTGAGGAGGCAGCCGGAGCATTTGAGAAACTGAAGAGGGAGTTCGCTTCGGCCCGGGTCCTAACTCAGGTGGACCCGAAGCTGCAGTGCTTGGTGGAAGTGGACGCCTCTGACTCGGGGGTAGGAGCGGTACTCTCCCAACGCTCTCCCGAGGATGGTAAGATTCGCCCATGTGCTTACTTCTCTCATCGTCTATCCCCAGCAGAGAGAAATTACAGCATAGGAGACAGGGAGCTGCTGGCAGTGAAGCTCGCTTTGGAGGAATGGAGACACTGGCTGGAGGGGGCTGCTCAACCGTTCGTGGTATGGACTGATCATCGTAACCTGGAGTACCTCAAGACGGCGAAGCGCCTGAATGCACGCCAGGCCCGTTGGTCCCTCTTCTTCGGCCGATTCAACTTTTCCATCACTTACCGGCCGGGAAGCAAGAACGGTAAGCCGGATGCCCTCTCGCGGCAGTTTGACGCACCATCCTCTGAGGACCAGGAAACTCCTATCCTGCCGCCCTCCTGCGTCGTGGGCGCTCTGTCCTGGGGTATCTGCAAGACGGTTCGCCGGGCTCAGAGGACTGAGCCGGACCCCGGGGGGGGGGGGGGGGCGCCTGTTTGTTCCACGTGCCATTCGGGGCCAAGTGATTGAGTGGGGTCACGCCTTCAAGTTGGCTTGTCATCCAGGGGTGGGCCGGACTGCGGATCTTCTCCAGAGGACCTACTGGTGGCCAGGGCTACGGAAGGACGTTGTAGGTTACATCTGGGCTTGCGCTCAGTGCGCCACCGGGAAGACGACATCATCCCCCCTGGCGGGCCTGTTACACCCGTTGCCGGTCCATTCTCGCCCCTGGTCCCACGTTGCTATGGATTTTGTGACTGGTTTGCCCACCTCGGATAATTTCACTACAGTTTTAACCATTGTGGACCGTTTCTTGAAGGCAGCCCATTTGTGCCTCTTCGGGGTTTGCCTTCAGCCCAGGAAACAGCGGACCTCCTCGTTCAACATGTGGTCCGTCTCCACGGCATCCCCGCCGACATAGTGTCGGACCGGGGACCACAGTTTGTCTCGCAGGTCTGGAAGGCTTTCTGCGCAGCGCTGGGAGCCACAGCCAGCCTCTCCTCTGGTTATCATCCCCAGAGCAATGGCCAGTGTGAGCGGGCTAATCAGGAGCTTGAGGCCGCATTGTGCTGTGTCATCTCCTCCTGCTCATCCTCCTGGAGCAAGTATCTTCCTTGGATTGAGTACGCCCATAACACCACGGTCTCTACGGCTACGGGCGTCTCCCCTTTCAAGGCGTCATCTGGGTTTGATCCACCGCTGTTCCCGGAGGAGGAGAGGGAGGTAGCGGTTCCCTCGGTCCAAGCCCACATCAAGCGCTGTCGGCGAGTTTGGCTCATCGCCCGCCAAGCCCTGTTAAAGACTACTAAACGTAACATCCAGGTGGCCAACCGGCATAGGAGACCTGCCCCGGACTACAAGGTGGGTCAGAAGGTTTGGTTGTCAACCCGGAATATTGGTGTACCGGCTGAGAAGCGTAAGCTTAGCAAGCGCTTCATTGGTCCTTACACCATCACTTGTATTATTAATCCTGTGTCTGTGCGCCTGTCTCTCCCCTCTTCGATGCGCATCTGCCCCACCTTTCATGTCTCCCAGGTCAAACCGTACATCTCTGACCCCCTGTGCCCGCCTCCCGCGGCCCCCGCCCCCCCGAGGATGATCGATGGCCATCCGGCCTGGGGGGTGACTGCCATCCTGGACGTTCGCAGGCGAGGTCGTGGTCTTCAGTATTTGGTGGACTGGGAGGGCTTTGGACCGGAGGATTGTTCTTGGATTCGCCCAGCGTTGATCCTGGATAAACAGCTGATCCGCGACTTCCATCGGGCGAATCCAGGTAGAACTGGGCAGGTGCCTGGAGGCACTGCTAGAGGGGGGAGTACTGTCATGGAGGCCTCTGGGCAGTCATTGGCTTCATCAGTCCCAGCTGCGCACAGACCAACAGGTGCCAATCAACGGCTGTTAAAAGCCAGCGTTGCTGACAGCCCATCACGGAGTCGTCTGTCCTCCTCATCGGAGCATGAACCAGAGCTTCGTTCTCAAGCTACGTCTAGAACGCCTCGTCAGGAACGACCACGTAAGAGAACTGTGTGTTACTCAACTCCTTGCCTTTACCCCTGTGCACAGGTGGACCACCCAGGCGGCGGACCAGCTTCCCCAGCCGACGGGGCGTTGCCACTTCAGCAACGTAGCTCCTCGCTACCACCTCTGCTACGGGTACGTCTTACTCCTCAGCTGCAAGAGCTGCTATTGCCTCAGCTGCAGGAACCATCATCACCACGATCAGTGGAATCATTGTCATCGCCACCATCAGAACTGTCATGGTCACGATCAGTGGAATCACTGCCAGCACCGCTATCAGAACTGTCATCGTCACGGTCAGTGGAATCACTGCCGTCATCATCACAGGAACTGCCATCGCCACAGCAACAGGTGGATTCACTACCACAGCCACGAGCACACTCACCTCCACGTTGCACGGCCGCTGGGAGTCAGCAGGACGCTACCTGTGGATCACCCAAGTAAGCCCCTTCACCTACAATTACTCACAAGTGCTGAACAGCGGTAATTGTATCTGCTTGTGTGTTACAGGGTTGCCAGGTCTCCGTCCGGACTGCTCAGTTCCAGCGACCAGAACTCTATACTTGCACTCACTCACGCACTACACACTCTCACTCTTCAATAAAGGATTATTGTCACTATCTACCCATGTCCGACACATGGGTAGATGTGTGTGTCCGACACGATCATCAGTAGCACGGGGGCCCCCCAGGGAACGGTGCTGGCTCCCTTCCTGTTCACTCTTTATACTGCGGACTTCTCACACAACACAACACACTGCCATCTACAGAAGTTCTCTGATGACTCTGCGATCGTTGGCCTCATCTCCAATGGAGATGAAGCTGAGTACAGAGGGCTTATCCAGGACTTCGTGGACTGGTGCCATCGGAACTGCCTCCAGATCAACGCGAGGAAAACTAAGGAGCTGGTGGTGGACTGCCGCAGGCATGGGCAGCCCCTCACAGTACCAGTAAATATACAGGGAACAGACATCGAGATGGTGACATCCTATAAGTACCTGGGTATTCATCTGAACAATAAACTAGACTGGTCACACAATACTGATGCACTCTACAAGAAGGGACAGCGCAGGCTGTTCCTGCTGAGGAGACTCAGGTCTTTTGGTGTACAAGGGGCGCTGCTGAAGTCATTCTATGACACGGTGGTGGCATCAGCCATCACTTTTGGAGTGGTCTGCTGGGGCAGTGGCATTACTGCAGCCGATAGGAAGAGACTGAACAAACTGATTAAGAAAGCTAGCTCTGTCCTGGGGCAGCGCCTTGATCCGATGGAGGAGATAGGAGAGAGAAGGACGGTGGCTAAACTGTCATCTCTGCTGGAGTCCGAGTTCCACCCTATGCAGGACATACTGAATGCACTGAGGAGCTCATTTAGCAGCAGACTACATCATCCCAGGTGCACAACCGAGAGGTTTCGTAGGTCCTTCCTACCAACGGCTGTCAGACTGTACAACCTAAGCAGGGCTGCTCGCAGAGATAGCAAAAAGACGTAACAAACTAATAGTTTTTTGAATGCAAAAGATGCAATAGACCTACACAATGGTCCTCTCCGGCATACAACTAGGAACATACCGGTCGCTATGGAGGGTGAGAATATGTATGGGCACATAATCATACCATGTAGGATAACTAAGTAGACGGTTATGCTGTTTCATTCCATCTAGCAACAATGCTCTGCACTGTGTGTGTTTATATATTTGCATATTTATTCCATCTAGCTACAATGCTCCGTACTGTGGGTGTTTATATATTTATATATCTACATATTATTCCATCTAGCTACATTGCTCCGCACTGTGTGTGTTTATATACTTGCATATTTATTCCACCTAGCTGCAATGCTCCGTACTGTGGGTGTTTATATATTTACATATTTATTCCATCTAGCTACAATGCTCTGCACTGTGTGTTCATATATTCATATATTTATTCCATCCAGCTACAATGCTCTGCACTGTGTGTCTGTGTGTGTGTGTATATATATATATTTTATAGTAATACGTACATATGTTTATTAGCTGCTCTTGCTTGCTTGTTTTTTTTTTTTCTCTTGCCTTCTGATTGTTGCTCTGAGTGTTGCTATCCCTGTGCTGTTGCAATCCTGGAATTTCCCCGTTGTGGGACTAATAAAGGCTTATCTTATCTTATCTTATCTTATGTCAGTGTCTGTCTCCTGGGTCCTAAACATGTCAGAAAGTTGCTTTTTTTTAACATTTATTAGCACCAACTCCATCACAGTCCGCTTGTTATCAGTCACCATTCAATAAACAAAAACACACAACATACACAAAGGAAATCACTCTACGCATTGGCAGAAACCCTTTAAAGAAGAGCAACAACTTATTTATATCAGGGCATAAGTACTGCATAAATGTGACAACTGTGTAGGCCACTATGGGCTCCACATAGGGTTAATGGAGAAATATAAATCAGACTTGCAGTAAGTCAATATTGAATCAAATCAAAAGTTGAAATGACTCACGACTTTGTCATTTGTAACTGAATCCAGTCCAATCCAACTTTATGTATAAGCGCCTTAAAACAACCAAGGTGGACCAAGGTGCTGCACAAAAATGTAGACACAATAAAAAATAGCATAAAGCAAAACAGCTTAACTACTAAAATCAATTAAAAAAATTTATACATGAAACAAGATTAAGGAATAACCATAAAAAAAATAAATAAAAATAATAAAATCAACTCCCAAATGCCAAGGAAAAAAGATGAGTGTTAAGAAGAGATTTAAAACCAGACATGGAGGAAGCCTGTCTGATATGAGGAGGCAACTCGTTCCAAAGTTTAGGAGCCGCCTCAGAGAAGGTGCCGTCTCCTCTGAGCTTTCGCTTAACTTTAGGCACACTCAGAAGCAGCTGATCAGCTGACCTAAGAAGGTGGGAGGGAGTACAGCGGTGTAGCAGGTCAGAGAGATAGGGGGCAGCGAGGCCATTTAGGCATTTAAAAGCAAATAAAAGAGTTTTAAAATGGATCCTAAAATCTACGGGCAGCCACTGGAGTGAGGCTAAAATGGGGGAAATGTGCCTGTGTTTACGTGTGCCAGTTAAAAGATGTGCGGCTGCATTTTGAACCACTTGGAGACGAGCAACTAACGATCTACCAGCCCTCACATACAGTGCATTGCAGTAATCCAGCCTAGTGGTCACAAAGGTGTGGATTACTGTCTCAAAAAGCTGCAATGGAAGAACTGGCTTTATTTTAGCCAGTTGCCTCAGTTGAAAGAAACTTGACTGATGTTACCCAGGCATAGTGTTCAAAGGTAAAAAAGAGGGCCTGACCTCTCCAGATTGGGGACAGACTCCCACCTCAAGGTGAAGAGTTAATGTACTTCGAGGTCTTATTCACTAGAAAGTAATGGGAGAAACTGAAAGTTTTCTCTGCAGGGTGGATGGGTTCAGCTTTAGAGAATGGGTGAGAAGCTCAGCCATTCCAGAGAAACCCAGAATGGAGTGGCTGCTCTTCCACATACAATATAGTGCATTAAAGTGGTTCCCACAACTGGCCATGCTTTCTGGGCATGTCCACATCATAGAAATGCAGCTGGTCCAAGAATGTCCGTGTCCTCTCAGAGGACCTGGAGGTGGTTGCTGAAGAGAGGGAAGCATGAGCATTTCTGCTTGGACTGCTGCCCCTGTGACTCAGATGTCAAAACAAGCAGCTGACAAGGTAAGTGTTGGCCTGAATAACTCACCCAACATCACCAAGAGCCATGGGGGTCTCCATATACAACCCCTGGAAGAAAATTATGGAATCACCACTCTTGCAGGATGTTCATTCAATTGTTCGATTTTGTGGGGAAAAAGCAAACAAACAAAAACAAAACTAATCACAAATTTCACAAAACTATTTTTACTCAAAATGCCAACCTTCTGGCTTTAAAAAACATTTTTTAAAAAATGAAAGAAAGCTGTTGTGGCCCATTGCATTTTTTTATTAGATCAAGCAGATGAAAATAATATGGAATCATTCAATTCTGAGGAAAAAATATGGAATCATTCGGTAAAATGCAGTCTTGAAACAAATACTTGCATCAAATGAACTCTGCTAATCTGAAGTTGAAAAAGAGGGCGTGCACACCTTAATGAGCTGTTGCACCAAACTGATAAAGATCAATTATGGCTCCAACGTGAGAAATGTCAGTTGAAGACTGAGCGCGTTGTGCGCGCTGCTGAGAAGGTGATCGGCTGCGAGCTCCCATCCCTCCAGGACCTGTACATCTCCAGGACCCGGAGGCGTGCAGGTCGGATCATAGCTGACCCTTCACACCCTGGACACGCACTGTTTGCCCCCCTCCCCTCAGGTAGAAGACTTTGGTCCATTCAGACTAAAACCTCCCGCTACATGAACAGCTTCTTCCCCTCTGCCATCAGACTGCTGAACACTAAGTGACTTATTAGACTCTCGTGCACTACGTACAGCAGTTCAACCGGACTCATGATAATTACCTCCGCCAGGCCGAAATCCGCCAGGCCGAAAAGGCCAGGAGGAGGTAATGTTTTTGCCGGGGTTTGTCTGTGTGTTTGTCTGTTTGTCTGTCTGTCTGTCTGTTGGTTAGCAAGATAACTCAAAAAGTCTTGGACGGATTTCCATGAAACTTTCAGGCGTTGTTGGAAATGGTACAAGGAAGAACTGATTAAATTTTGGGGATGATCCGGATCACCGTCTGGATACAGGAATTTTTTTGGCAGAAATTCCCCGGCCAGCCATAGGCGCTGCGCAAAAACGAGCTGCTCGGCAGCGTGCTGTGTGCCTGTGTTTGCGCAATGCTGCAAAAGCTCAGACGGCCAGCTGTCCGCCGCTGGATTATTTGGCAGAAATTCCCCGGTCAGCCATAGTAGCTCCGCAAAAAGAAGCTCTCTGCCGGGGAAGTTTCCAAATCATCTTTGGCCGCGGAGCGCAACCCCAATAAAGATAAAGATTAGATGTACCACGAAGGTCGAGTGCAAGCAAGATGTTTGTGTCTGTGAACATTCCGTCTTTTGGCGAGTTGATACATAACAATGTTTACAGTTTGATGAGAAGGTTGCTGCCATGTAACAATCATCTTATATCAGCAATTGTCAACTCGTCACTCACACTTCACTCCAGCATTTGGAAGTGGTGGCGTTCCATTTTATACTGAGTCCAATATTGTATGTTATTGTTGTTACAAGACCGCCGACTGTCTGCTGATCTGTATATACTTTTATTTATTTATTTATTTATTTTCTACTCCTTTTAGTTCTGCATTTAATATGAACCCTGAGTTTGAAATAAACGTTTGAATTTTGAATAAAACCCACGCCAACCCATCTACCTAATTGGCATCCGTCAGTGAAGCCCTCAGTGCTGCTTTCAGTGATCTAAAACGCTCGCATAACCCATTGGCCTGTGGGTTGTACGCAGTTGTGTCATGACTTCTTTTGTTTTTTCTTTTGAATTCTTGGATGGAACATGGGTGGCCAATATAAGCTGCGGATTCAGCCATCACATATTTCGGATAACTTATGTTGAATTGTATAATCAGAGGAGCTATTGTCTAATTTGACCTTGTTGGATTTTATTACCCCCTTTGTTATATTATTCACTTTCTTTTAACCTGTACTCTTAATCTATTCAAAATAAAGATTAATTACCTCCGCCAGGCCGAAAAGGCCAGGAGGAGGTTATGTTTTTGCCAGGGTTTGTGTGTTTGTCTGTTTGTCTGTCTGTTTGTCTGTCTGTCTGTTTGTCTGTTGGTTAGCAAGATAACTCAAAAAGTCTTGGACGGATTTGCATGAAACTTTCAGGCGTTGTTGGAAATGGTACAAGGAAGAACTGATTAAATTTTGGGGGTGATCCGGTTCACCGTCTGGATACAGGAATTTTTTTAAAGCATTTTTCAACACTGTGACATAGGGCCATTTTCAACATGTGCGCAGGCGCAATGGAGGCCGCTGGGCGTCGTGTCTGACCAACACAAACTCTGCCTTCTTCAACGTTTTAGCCACAAAAGCATGCGGAAAACACTGCTGGCCTCGGACCCCCAGCGTGCCTGTGCCAGCCATAGGCGCTGCGCACATTGCGCTGGTCGTCGTGTCTGACCAACACAAACTCCGCGTTCTTCAACGTTTTAGGCACAAAAGCACGCGGAAAACACTGCTGCCCTGGGCCCGCCAGCGTGACTGCTTTTGCGCCACGCTGCAAAACCTGACATGGCCACCTGTCCGCCGCCCCATTATTTGCCACAAATTCCCCGCCCAGCTATAGGCGCTGCGTAAAAACGACCTCTCTGCCGGGGAAGACTCTAAATTCTGTTTTGCCGCGGACCGCAACCCCAATATAATATAAAACCCACGGCAACCTGTCTAACCAATCTGCATCCGTCAGTGGAGGAGATGGACACACCAACACTTCAGTTTATTACCTCCGCCAAGGAGGCAATGCTTTTACAACTGTAAAACGGGGCTATAAGGGACGGCGGGGTAATATGGGACACTTTTCTAAATGTAATTCTGCTTTTTTAATTTTGCTTCCGCCTAGATTTGATGAAGGATTCATGGATATTTGACAATAACAACACAACTCAGCGTCCTGCTCAAAATAAAAAAAGCAGAATTACATTTAAAACATTTCCCACAAAAGTGTCCCTTATTAACCCGCCGTCCCTTATAGCCCCATTTTACACTACTGAACCACTAATCCTATCACTATCACATTGATTGTCATTCATTAATTGTCTGTTTATTGCACTGTCCATGTCAAATAAACAAATAATCATTGTGAATCCAATTGCTACTCATATCTTTTCATGCTCAGGGAATCTGAAAACGTACACACAAACACTCTATGGGGGGAAGTGTGTCGCTTGGCGGAGGTCTGCGCTCTCCGAGTGCTTTTCTAGTTAATTCATTCATTCAATTGCAACGCCCCCAGCCTGGGAGTTTGCAGATGCAGGACATGGACACAACACCAACACTTCAGTTTATTACCTCCGCCAGGCCGAAAAGGCCAGGAGGAGGTTATGTTTTTGCCGGGGTTTGTCTGTGTGTTTGTCTGTTTGTCTGTCTGTCTGTCTGTTTGTCTGTTGGTTAGCAAGATAACTCAAAAAGTCTTGGACGGATTTCCATGAAACTTTCAGGCATTGTTGGAAATGGTACAAGGAAGAACTGATTAAATTTTGGGGGTGATCCGGTTCACCGTCTGGATACAGGAATTTTTTAAATCATTTTTCAACACTGTGACATACGGCCATTTTCAACATGTGCGCAGGCGCAATGGAGGGCGCTGGTCGTCGTGTCTGCAACACAAACTCTGCGTTCTTCAACGTTTTAGGCACAAAAGCACGCGGAAAACACTGCTGGCCTGGGCCCGCCAGCGTGCCTGTGTTTGCGCGCAACTGCAAAACCTCACACGGGCAGCTGTCCGCCGACGGATTCTTTGGCAGAAATTCCCCGGCCAGCCATAGGAGCTGCGCATTTGGCAGAAATTCACCGGCCAGCCATAGGCGCTGCGCAAAAGCGAGCTCTCTGCCGGCGAAGCTTCTAAATTCTCGTTTGCCGCAGAGCGCAACCCCAAAATAATATAATATAAAACCCACGGCAACCTGTCTACCCAATTGGCATCCGTCAGTGGAGGAGATGGACACAACAGCAACACTTCAGTTTATTACCTCCGCCAAGGAGGCAATGCTTTTACTACTGAACCACTAATCCTATCACTATCAGATTGATTGTCATTGATTAATTGTGTGTTTATTGCACTGTCCCTGTCAAATAAACAAATAATCATTGTGAATCCAATTGCTAGTCATATGTTTACATGCTCAAGGAATCTGACAACGTACACACAAACACTGTATGGGGGGAATTGTGGCACTTGGCGGAGGTCTGCGCTCTCCGAGTGCTTTTCTAGTTATTACCTCTGCCAAGGAGGTAATGCTTTTACTACTGAACCACTAATTCTATCATTGTGAATCCAATTGCTACTCAGATGTTTTCATGGTCAACAAATCTGACAACGTACACACAAACACTGTATGGGGGGAACTGTGGCGCTTGGCGGAGGTCTGCGCTCTCCGAGTGCTTTTCTAGTTATCACTGTTTTCTTTTGCACTACCGACTGCACTATGTGGAACTCCACAATATCTGCTGCTTGTTAATATATTTTAAATTGCATAGATTAGTATTACTCATTCATATTCTACATTTTATTGCATGCATAGTTTTTTTATTTTTATCTTTAGTGCTACTCCATGTTTAATGTTGCAGCATTGCAACATTAAACATGCATTAACATTAACATTAACAGCATTGCATTTTTTTTTTCATGATTCCAGAATATTTTCCTCAGAATTGAGTGATTCCAATATTTTCCTCTGCTTGATCTAATAAAAAAAAAATTACAATTGACACAACTTTCTTTTGTTCTTTTTCATGTTTCTTAAAGCCAGAAGGTTGACATTTTGAATAAAAACAGTTTTGTGACATGACTGTGACTAGTTTATTTTTATACAAAATTAAACACTTGAATGAACATCTTCCAGTAAAGGTGATTCCATAATTTTTGCCAGATGTGTATGCACATACTGCATGTATAAAGTTGAAATGACACACAGTTTTTTTTTTTGACCAGTATGATCTTGACCTTGGTCTAGTTAATTAACTGAATGTTATAAGAGTCAGTCTCCTTGGTCATCAACACAACCCTTTCAGTGGTTCTTTACTTGCATATTTTAACATATTTGTTCATTAATTAGTTTTAAAATCAAAGAATTTAAAGTGTCACCTTATTACCCGTCATATATATGACATATGCTGTTTTCAAACGTTACCAGTTTGTGAATAATAAGCCAAAAGCTCCAGGTTTCAAACTCCTCTAACCACTTTCCTATACTATAGTACACCACATCCCTGATATTGTCATCTCAGGCACACAGCTCTTTCTGTTAAAATTTTCTGTCTCTGAGAGGAGCCAATAGGAAACATTTGGGTTTAAAAAGAAGAACTAAAGCAGCTTATTTTAGACAATTGGGGGGCTGCACCAGGTGGCAGTATAAGACAAATGAAGGGTATTTTGAACACTGGCTCATGCAAAGCTAATATAGGAACCAGCCGTGAAACTACAGAGCTGGTTGGCCTACTGGCGAGAAGCTGCAGTTTCAAATGCCATGCTGGATGCCGACCTTGTAGTTTGACATTTTTCAGTCCTACTTGTCCCCTGCATTGTTTTTCCTCCATTTTTGTCATTCGCGGTCAACTTGTGTTGACCGTGATGCAAGTCCAGCAGGAGGAAACAGCCAAGGGCACGATGCAAGCAGTCTCTGGTGTTTATGGCCTCTGTTGCTCACACTTGGTGAAAATTCAAAACAGAAAACTAGCTGCCACTGCTTGCATCCCTCTGTCCTCTTGTACCATGCCTCAGCCCATCATCTACACACCATTTTCTTCCAGGCTCTCTCCTGTAAACATGTCTATTTTGCATCTCTGCATTGTCCATATGCACGGTCTGTCCTCTCTCTTTTCATCTCCTCTCCTCTCCTTTAACCACCTTCCTCTGTGCTCTTTTCCTTCCTTTCTAAACCCATAGCTCCCAAACACTCTCCTTTCCTCACATCAACCCCTCTCTGCCCTCCTCAGTCCCACATAACTTAATTCCCTCTGGTTCATACATCTTTTTGCACTTAGACACAGATTGTGCAACATAGAAGACATGTTCTGTGAAAAATAAACGGTTTTTGAAGCTGTATCCACCTTACATATCCCCTGCTCGGTAAAACAACAACAGCTCCTTTGCCGTTCAGCCTGCCACTACACTTGAAGTCAGCACCAAATGATCAGCAATCATGTAACAGATGTCACACTTATGCAGCTATTTAGTGTATTAAAAAGTCAAGATATTTTGAATACTTTTAGAATGGGCTGCTATTTGCTGAGTAAAAAAAAAAAAAAAAGAAAAACTGGCTTGAGGCTTTACATTTGGATTCCAGTAATCATTTGGACACCCCACAATATCAGACAGGATACAAACCGATTCATCTCAGCCCTGAAACTTTAGCTAGCTTTTGATTAAGTAAACAGTTGTTGAAACAGATCTGGATCTGTAGCCACACTCAGCATCCCCATGTTAGAAACACTTGTGTTCTGAGAAACAGGACCAGACCCAAACACTTTTAAAGAGGCAGATATCTGTGGATTAGCAGATCTGAGGACACACACGTGTTATGCTGTGGAATACGCACTCCAAGTTGGCCTTAAATAACTCCCACTCTTTCTATGTTGTTTCCCCTCTACAAACTGCTGACAATGTTGAGTGACAGGTATTCTATGTTGCCTTTACAGAGTAAGATAGATATTCATTTGAGGGAAAAATAAACTCTGCAGGGTGCTGTATATCTGTGTAGTTTCACTCTCTGGTCCATGTTCCCCAATAAACAACACACCTGTCACTTCCCATTCAGCACTGTAACTGCCTCCTGTGCACCAAATCCTTGGCTGTGAAAAAACATCCTTTCAAACATATTTCAAGTGCAGCAAATTGGCTCTTTTATGTGGTTTGAGTGGTGTTTACATACTTGATGTCTTTGAGCTCAAAATGCAGCATTCTGTTTGATCCGGAGGGTCGGCGTGTGTGTGTGTGGGGGGGGGGAGTGATCATGTACAGTAAACTAAAAAAAAACTGTGGAAAAAGTTATTTTTTAAAAAATAATTCAATCTAAAATTTAAGCTTTAATATTTTTTATGTTCATCACACAACAACAGAGCTATTTCAAGCTTTTTCGCTTTAAAGGTGAAATTCCCAAATCATTTCCTGAAAACAAAGGTTTAAAAAACACATCAACAAAGTGTTTAGAAACATGCACAATGTTAAGTCTTAATATTCTTCTAAAAATTTGTATATTTATGAAAAAAAATTATTCATTTTTTACAAGTCCAAAATAATGTAAATATTTACATTTCTGCATCTGGACAAAGGTAAAGACAAAAGTCTAGTGAGGACATCACAGCCAATAGCATCGCTAGCTTGACATTGGTGCCATCGTCTCGTTTTTGGGTTGTTGGGTTGCTAAGTGGACGCCTCCCACTTGAGGTGTTTCGGGCACGTCCCACTGGGAGGAGACCCTGGGGCAGACCCAGGACTTGCTGGAGAGACTATAGCTATGTTCAGATCCACAGTGTACTTCAAACAGTATTCCCTACTCCCTGCTCCGTTCTCAGGGAATATCAGTAAGATGACTGCCCTTCACAAAATCTCTCCATCTGAAACACCCTGTAACCATCGGCTCCCTCCTCCGTGACTTACTATGGACACATACTGATACTATGGAGGATAATTTATATTTTTTAGCACCTTGGGGGAGCCAGATTATTTAGCATCTCAGACAAGAGACAGTGGATAAACATGGAAGAACAATGCTCAGAAGGTTCCTGGCGAGATAGCAGGAAGGAGTCAAGGACGAAGGGGGTTGAATGCAGTGTGATGCAAATGTCATGTTGTAAGATAAGATAAGATAAGATAAGATAAGCCTTTATTAGTCCCACAACGGGGAAATTCCAGGATTGCAACAGCACAGGGATAGCAACACTCAGAGCAACAATCAGAAGGCAAGAAAAAAACAAGCAAGCAAGAGCAGCTAATATACATATGTACGTATTACTATAAAATATATATATATATACACACACACACAGACACACAGTGCAGAGCATTGTAGCTGGATGGAATAAATATATGAATATATGAACACACAGTGCAGAGCATTGTAGCTAGATGGAATAAATATGTAAATATATAAACACCCACAGTACGGAGCATTGCAGCTAGGTGGAATAAATATGCAAGTATATAAACACACACAGTGCGGAGCAATGTAGCTAGATGGAATAATATGTAGATATATAAATATATAAACACACCCAGTGCTGAGCATTGTAGCTAGATGGAATAAATATGTAAATATATAAACACACACAGTGCAGAGCATTGTTGCTAGATGGAATGAAACAGCATAACCGTCTACTTAGTTATCCTACATGGTATGATTATGTGCCCATACATATTCTCACCCTCCATAGCGACCGGTATGTTCCTAGTTGTATGCCGGAGGGGACCATTGTGTAAGTCTATTGCATCTTTTGCATTCAAAAAACTATTAGTTTGTTACGTCTTTTTGCTATCTCTGCGAGCAGCCCTGCTTAGGTTGTACAGTCTGACAGCCGTTGGTAGGAAGGACCCACGAAACCTCTCGGTTGTGCACCTGGGATGATGTAGTCTGCTGCTAAATGAGCTCCTCAGTGCATTCAGTATGTCCTGCATAGGGTGGAACTCGGACTCCAGCAGAGATGACAGTTTAGCCACCGTCCTTCTCTCTCCTATCTCCTCCATCGGATCAAGGCGCTGCCCCAGGACAGAGCTAGCTTTCTTAATCAGTTTGTTCAGTCTCTTCCTATCGGCTGCAGTAATGCCACTGCCCCAGCAGACCACTCCAAAAGTGATGGCTGATGCCACCACCGTGTCATAGAATGACTTCAGCAGCGCCCCTTGTACACCAAAAGACCTGAGTCTCCTCAGCAGGAACAGCCTGCGCTGTCCCTTCTTGTAGAGTGCATCAGTATTGTGTGACCAGTCTAGTTTATTGTTCAGATGAATACCCAGGTACTTATAGGATGTCACCATCTCGATGTCTGTTCCCTGTATATTTACTGGTACTGTGAGGGGCTGCCCATGCCTGCGGCAGTCCACCACCAGCTCCTTAGTTTTCCTCGCGTTGATCTGGAGGCAGTTTCGATGGCACCAGTCCACGAAGTCCTGGATAAGCCCTCTGTACTCAGCTTCATCTCCATTGGAGATGAGGCCAACGATCGCAGAGTTATCAGAGAACTTCTGTAGATGGCAGTGTGTTGTGTTGTGTGAGAAGTCCGCAGTATAAAGAGTGAACAGGAAGGGAGCCAGCACCGTTCCCTGGGGGGCCCCCGTGCTACTGATGATCGTGTCGGACACACAGTCCCGGGTTCTCACAAACTGAGGCCGGTTCGTGAGGTAGTCCAGGATCCATGATGACAGGTGCTGGTCCACCCCTGCGCGCAGCAGCTTGTCCTTCAGGATCATCGGTTGGATGGTGTTGAAAGCACTGGAGAAGTCAAAGAACATGATCCTCACCATATTCCCGGGCTTCTCCAGGTGGGACAGAGAACGGTGAAGGAGGAAGATCACCGCATCCTCCACCCCAATGCCATGCTGGTAGGCGAACTGGAGTGGATCCATCGCTGGTTCCACCAGGGGGCGGAGGTGAGCAAGGAGCAGTCTCTCCAGGGTCTTCATCAAGTGGGACGTCAAGGCCACCGGTCTGTAGCTGTTCAGGTCTTTGGGGTGGGAAGTTTTTGGTACAGGTACCACACAAGATGTTTTCCACAGCTGTGGTACCCTCCCCAGTTTCAGGCTCATGTTGAAGATATACGTCACAATCCCACACAGCTGGTCTGCACATGACTTGAGGAGCTTTGCGCTGATGCCGTCCGGTCCCGGCGCCTTCCTCGCCTTGATCTTCCTCAGCTCCGTCCTCACCTGGGTCCTGGTCAGGGTCAGGATGGGGGGCTGTGTGTTGGGCGTGGGGGGGTGTTGGTGGAGTGGGGAGTGGGCAGCAGGACTTGATTTCTTTAGAGGCAGCAGTGGTTGTTGTGCAGTCAGGGGGGAGGGCGGTTGGTCAAATCTATTGAAAAACAGATTCAGGTTGTTCGCCCACTCCCTGCCCCCTGTGGCCTGGGGGGAGGTATTCTGGAGCCCCGAGATGGTTTTGAGGTTTCTCCAGACCCCGCTGATGTCGCTCTGTTGCAGCTTGTCCTCCATCTTCTTCCTGAAGCTGTCCTTGCCTTCTCTGATCTTTCTCCTCAGCTCCCTCTGTACGGACTTCAGCATCTCCCTGTTCCCTGACCTGAAGATCCTCTTCTTCTCTCTCAGAAGTGTTTTTATCTCAGGGTTGATCCAGGGTTTGTTGTTTGAGTGACGCCGTATGGTCTTGGTGGGAACGGATTTGTCCACACAGAAGCTGAGGTAGCCCGTGAAGGTGTGAATGAGGCCATCGATGTCCTCACCATGTGGATCGCAGAGCTGCTTCCAGGCGGTGGCTTCAAAACAGCCCTTTAGGGTGTCCATTGTCTCCTCAGACCATAACTCCACAGTGTGCATGGCCGGAGGTTGTCTGTGCACTAGGGGTTTGTACACCGGCCGGAGATGAACCAAGTTGTGATCCGATCTCCCGAGTGGGGGGAGTTGTGATGAGGTGTACGCCTCCTTAGTGTTTGCGTAGAATAAATCCAGTGTTTTATTGTCTCTAGTGTGGCATGTGACATACTGGGTGAACGTGGGTAGAATGGGAGACAGTGAAACATGGTTGAAATCGCCTGAGATGAGGAGAAGAGCATCTGGGTGTTCTGTCTGCAGCCTGCTGGTTACTGAATGGATGACGTCACGTGCTGTCCCAGCGTTCACCGTCGGATTTGCATAAACAACAATGCAGATCACGTGTGAGTGTTCTCTCGGGAGATATGTAGGCCTCATGCTAACAGCTAGCAACTCAATGTCTTTGCTGCAGTGTCGTTGTTTAACAGTGATATGTCCCGGTCTGCACCAGTTGTTGTTAACATACATTATCACTCCACCGCCCCTAGCCTTGCCACTGTCTGGTGTTCGGTCAGCTCGTATCATATGAAAACCCTCCAGCTCAATGTTAGCATCTGCTGCTAGTTCAGTTAGCCACGTCTCAGTAAACAAAAGGAGAGAGCACTCCCGGTATGTGCTATCATAACGGGAGATAGCCGCTAGCTCATCTAACTTTCCCAGTATCGACCGTACATTTCCCATGACAACAGATGGAAGGGAGGGTCTGTACCTTATATTTTTTGTCCTCCGCCTTACTCCAGCCCGGCAGCCGCGGCGTTTTCGCCTCAGTTCTCTCGGTATGTCGAGTCTTTCCAATGGGACCGGGTGGTGGTTGAATGCTAGCAGCTGTTCTCTGCTGTATCGTATCCTGCTATAAACAGTGGCTCCGTCCACCGGCTCAGGAGACATTTAGGACGATCTGTGTGTCCGTGATATAAGTGGGGTGAAAAAAAAAAGACGGATCAAAAGAGAGAGGAAGGGAAAAAGACTCGGAATCGAGCCGCTGTTGCAAAAGGCAGCCTACTCGTGTGGCGCCGAGAGAAAAAAAAAAAAAAAAGAAATGCGTGTGGAGAAATGCCATGAAACTTAAGAGGAGAGTGCCTGCTGAAATGTTCAGTCTGTTCTGTGCTTGAGAGATGTGAAGTGTGTAATAAACTGTGTGCCATGAGCCCGACTCTTATTTCACACACTCCACACTGGTGACCCAAGACGTATTATGGAACACAAGGCAAGATCCCCGGAGCCGGCCCGGTCAGGAAGCTACAGCGAGGTGGCAGCCATCCCACAGACAGCCCGGACTGGAACCTCCAGCCATGCGTGTGTGGTTTCAGTCAAGCTACCGGATTTCTGGCAGCACAACCCGCGCTCTTGGTTCCACCTCACCGAGGCCCAGTTCGCTCTCCGGGGAGTAACGGCAGACGACACCAGATTCTACCATGTGGTCGCAGCGCTGGACGCCCGCACAGCTCAGCAGGTAGCGAGCCTGCTCGATCAGCCACCAGCCAGCAGCAAATATGAGGCGCTCAAGGCTGCGCTCATCCAGCGCTACACACTCTCGGACTGTGAGAGAGCGGAGGGGCTCCTGACGCGGACCGAGTTAGGAGATGGTTCGGCCGTAGACCTGATTGAGAAGATGCTGGCGTTAATGGGCACGGACGACGGGCACTTTCTGTTTGCCCACCTCTTCCTCCGGAACCTTCCGACAGTGGCGAGAGCGGTTCTGGCCAATTCGCCGTTGCTAGCCGCGCGCGACTACCGTGCGCTAGCCCAGGAGGCAGACTGGATCATCCTCACCACCAGGGCGATCACAGTCAACGCAACAGCGGCGGAGCCCAGCGAGACGACCAGAGGAGGCGAGGAGCCACCGACGGTAGCAGCAGCGGGGGCCAAGGAGCGCCAGAGAGACACGCTCTGTTTCTACCACCACCGCTTCGGAGAGAAGGCACGCAGATGTGTGCCCCCGTGCCAATTCAAGCGCTCGGGAAACGCCAAGGCCGGGGGTCGGTAGCAGCTGCGACCCTCGGTGAAGAGAACAAGCTGCTCTACTTGACGGATGCACGCTTGGGGAGACGTTTCCTCGTGGACACCGGAGCCCAGAAGAGTTTCATCCTGCCGACCTACGCTGACCGGCTGGCAGGACCTAGCGGCCTCGAGATGTTGGCAGCAAACGGCTCGGATATTAAGACCTTTGGTGAGAGGACTCTGCTCTTATCTCTACACGGCCGTACATATGAGTGGACTTTTGTCGTAGCAGCACTGAATTACCATATCCTGGGGGCTGATTTTCTGTGTGCACATGGTTTACTGGTTGATGTTGCTAACAGGCGCCTGGTTAATGCACTGTCCTTTGACTCTCTCCCCTGTATAGCTCGAGTGACCCAGCCAACAGCACAAGCCAACGTCACAGCTACAGGCGGTAAGTTCCACACACTGCTCACTCAGTTCCCAGCACTCACGGTCCCGACGTTTTCCGCGGCCATCGCTAAACATGGGGTGGAGCACCTTATCACCACCACCGGGCCGCCCGTTTTTGCAAGACCTCGGCGCTTGGATGCAGCTAAACTGGCCATAGCGGGCGAGGAGTTCGCCAACCTGGAAAGGTTGGGCATCATCAGGCGCTTGAACAGCCCATGGGCTTCCCCGCTACACATGGTCCCTAAGGCTGAGGGCTCGTGGCGACGACCGTGCGGGGATTTCCGCAGGTTGAACAACGCCACAGCGCACGACCGCTACCCAATTCCCCACATACAGGATTTTTCCGTTCACCTTGCCGGAGCACGCATTTTTTCCAAAATAGACCTGGTCCACGGTTACCACCAAGTCCCAGTGCGTGCTGAAGACATACCCAAAACAGCGGTAATAACTCTGTTCAGCTTGTTCGAGTTCCTGCGCATGCCATTCGGGTTAAAAGGAGCGGCACAGACGTTCCAGCGCATGATGGATGCAGTGCTGCACGATCTCCCGTTCGTGTTCGTCTACCTGGATGATATCCTGGTAGCCAGTGCGTCTGAAGACAAACACGAAACCCACCTCACAACGGTTTTCCGGAGGTTGGAGGAGCACGGGTTAATAATCAACCCGGTGAAATGCCAGTTCGGCATGACGGAGATTGATTTTTTGGGGCACCGCGTCTCTCCAGAAGGAGCGATCCCGCTGCCCGACAAAGTGCGCGCTGTGGCGGATTTTCCCCGGCCTCAGACGGTCAGGGCGTTGCAGGAATTTTTGGGGATGGTGAACTTTTATAACCGTTTCCTTCCCCGCGCGGCGCAGCTCATGCAACCATTGTACGCCACGATCAAGAAACAGAAACCTGCGGATAGGGTCGAATGGACCCCGGAGCGAGAGTGGGCGTTCTCGGAAGTTAAAGCAGCCCTGGCAAACGCCGCATTGCTGGCGCATCCGGACCCGGCGGCCCGCATAGCGCTCACCACCGACGCTTCAGACGTGGCCATAGGGGCTGTCGTGGAGTAGCACGTCGCCGGGGCTTGGCAGCCGCTCACCTTTTTCAGCAGAACTTTGCGCAACAGCGAACGTAAATACAGCGCGTTCGACAGAGAGTTGCTGGCTCTCCACCTGGCCATACGCCACTTCCAGTTCTGGCTGGAAGGGCGCAGCTTCACCGCGTTCGTGGACCACAAGCCGCTAACATTCGCGATGGCCAAGGTTTCAGAACCGTGGTCGGGCCGGCAGGAGAGACAGCTGGCCGCGATCTCAGAGTTTACTACCGATATTCAGCATGTGTCGGGTAAACTGAATGTGGTGGCGGACTGCCTCTCACGCGGCGTGGTGGCCCCGGTCTGCGTGGGGATAGATTACGCAGCCATGGCCGCGGAGCAGATTAGCGATGCAGACATGCGCGCACTCCAGTCTGGACCAACAGGGTTAAGGCTGGAAAGCAGGGTGCTGCAAGATGGCGGCCCCCACCCTAATCTGCGATGTCTCCACGGGTCGCCCGCGTCCGGTGGTCCCGATCGCGTGGCGCCGCCGCGTGTTTGGGTCGGTTCACACTCTGGCGCACCCAGGAGTGTGTGTCAAAATGATGGGAGAGAAGTTTGTGTGGCTGAGCAAACAAGTGAAAGAGTGGGCTGCAGCCTGCGTGGCGTGCCAACGAGCCAAGGTACACAGACACACGAAGGCTCCCTTGGAGCCGTTTCGTATCCCAGCTAAGAGGTTCGACCATGTTCACGTGGACCTCGTGGGCCCCCTCCCGCCATCACAGGGGTGCATGCACCTCCTGACAGTGATGGACCGCACCACGCGCTGGCCAGAAGCAGTCCCGCTGGTGGCAACCACGTCCGCAGACGTAGCGCGTGCTTTTTTAACAGCATGGGTGGCGCGTTTTGGAGTCCCGTCGGACATTACGTCCGACAAGGGCCCTCAATTTGTTTCTGAACTTTGGTCCGCGATGGCCCACAGCCTGGGTGTTACAATTCATCGCACAACCGCGTACAACCCACAGGCCAATGGGTTATGCGAGCCTTTTCATAGATCACTGAAAGCAGCACTCAGGGCTTCATTAACGGATGCAAATTGGGTGGACAGGCTGCCGTGGGTTTTATTGGGGTTGCGCTCCATGCCGAAAGAGGATCTGGAAGCTTCCCCGGCAGAGCTCATTTTTGCGCAGCCCCTACGGCTGCCCAGGGAATTTCTGCCAGATAATCCCGCGCCGGGCAGCTGCCCGTCTCAGCTTTTGCAACGTAGCGCAAACACAGGCACGCTGCCGGGCCCTGCCCACCACAGTTTTCCACGTGTTTTCATGCCTAAAACTTTGAAGAGCACGGAGTTCTTGTTTGTCAGACACGACGCCCACCGCCCTCCATTGCGCCCACCCTATGATGGACCGTTCAGTGTTGGAAACAGGGGATAAGCATTTTTTGCTAGACTTGGGGGGTAGGCGGGAAAAAATTGGCATAGACAGACTCAAACCCGCTTTCGTTGTGGCGGACGAGCAAGTGCGGTTGGCTAGGGCCCCTCGGCGTGGAAGACCCCCACGGAGAGCTCCCCAGGGAAACGATTCACCAGAGCAGCCACACGGACAGACCGAAGTGCCCCCCCCCCCAGTCACAGCCCACACGCAGTCAGACACACTCCCAGCAGCCCCCCACCGGCACAGCAGCGCCATGGAGGCGGTAAACCCCAGTTACAGCAGATACGGGAGGAGACGAAAGCCCAAACAGCATGTGGACTGATATTCTATTGTTCTATCTAAGATGCTGGGGGGGGGAGTTTAGCACCTTGGGGGAGCCAGATTATTTAGCATCTCAGACAAGAGACAGTGGATAAACATGGGAGAACAATGCTCAGCAGGTTCCTGGCGAGATAGCAGGAAGGAGTCAAGGACGAAGGGGGTTGAATGCAGTGTGATGCAAATGTCATGTTGTGTGTGGAGAAATGCCATGAAACTTAAGAGGAGAGTGCCTGCTGAAATGTTCAGTCTGTTCTGTGCTAGAGAGATGTGAAGTGTGTAATAAACTGTGTGCCATGAGCCCGACTCTTATTTCACACACTCCACAATTTCTTCAATAAAATATTAATACAAATATATTTTTATTACTATCAGTTGATATAAACAATAACCAACAACAGTTTAGCTTGTTAATAACGTTAGCAACAATAGTTTGTTTTACTTATATTTGAGGCACAATGGCTTATGGGTGTGGGGAGCGTGAAAAAACGAGGCTGAATTACTTCTTAATTCAGGTTTTATTCTTGCGATCACATCCCCAGCTATCTCTCAAGAACAGAAGAGAGGGAGCTGAGTCAAAACCTTCTCTTGTATACACACAAGGACAAAGGAAGAATCATATATCACAGTCAACCCCCCTATTGACAATAACTCTCCCCCCGCGCCCTTCAGTCCTCCGCCTGGGCCCCAGGAGGTCAGGAAGTCCTTTCAGCTCCTTATCGCCGTACCTCCGTCTTCTTGTTGTTATCCACAGGCGGTCCAGACATACTGTCCCATCTAAGACGTGAGGTCAATCCACACATGCAATCTCAAGCATCCCATAGTGCTTATACATATATAGGTAAAAATACATGAGCTACATACCCCCCCCCCCCAAACGTCGAAGAATGGACAATATATAAGAGTTAATAAAACATGATAACCTCAATAGCATAGTCTATACCACATGATCATATCAAAAATCAGTGATAACCTCAATAGCATAGTCTATACCACCTGATCACATTAAAATTCAGTCTGTAAAGAGTCTCAAAGTGCTGAAAAGTCTCGCAAAGGTCACCACTTTCTTTCTGACAGGTAAGGCAACCCATGCTAGCCATGATGCTAACTAGCTCCATTCATCTTCTACTGTTAATCTGGTGGTTAGTTTCAAGGGGGGCAGCAGTCTAAACTTTATGTAACCAACTAAATTTTATTTCTGACATGTTCATATTGTAATTATGAGTGTGTGATAATATCAGCCAATATATGGCGCGGAATACACCCCACTAACTGCTCCTTACCAAGCTGCAGTGTATGACAGGTTCATATCAACATTTATAAATGTAACACACATACGTACTAATTGTGCTAGCAGTCATGTTTTGCATAAAGTTTTGAAAAAAAATTATCAGCTGCTCATTACACTCTGTAATGTGTACATATATAAAGCCAAATCCTTTATTTTGAATTTTAAATGTGTTTGTTTAGGAGATTTTTTTTTTTTTACTGTTTTTGAAATATTAAGAAAATTTGTGCTTTTTTTTAGTATTTAGTGAGTAACCTGGTCAAACCAATCATATTTATGGATTATCTGTCCAAAAGTAGATGCCACAGATATTTGTTTTTGTTGCTTTCTTTTTTGAATAACTTCTCAAGACAACAGCCAAAATTTGGCAGCTAAAATGTCTGACATGTTTCATTTGTATTAAACCACAGCCTGCCTGTGCACTTTGTCTTCCAAGAATGTGTCATTACAAACGTTGCTGCTTCTTTAATCAGCAGGAATGAACACACAACACAGTCATCCATCCATCTTCTATGGCTTTTCAGGGGGTCCAGGTTGTGGAGGCAGCAGTCTAATTAGAGAAGCCAAGACCTCCCTCTCCCCAGCCACCTCCTCCAGCTCTTCAGAGAGGACACCAAGACGTTGTCAAACCAGCTTGGAGACATAGCCTAACATGTCCTGGGTCTGCACAAACGCTGGATCAAGGAGGCCATAGAAATCAGGAAGCGGGGAAAAGACACCATGAACCGAGATGAGGGGGCCTTTATGCTTTCCCACACCTGGGATCACATTCTCCAGAGACCATCTGACGGAGGAAGGCGGGGCCGGCTCGGTGGATCTGACAGATCTGCTGAGCTGGCCCCGCCTACAAAAGTCAGCTGATAAATGTCACCTGGCAGCAATCAGCCGACTCTTCTGATGAAGTCTGCAGTGTACAGTCGAAACATGTTAAGAAGGTAAAGACATCTCCTTTCTATTCTTGTCTTTAATAAGAACAAAAGATAAATAATTAAAAGAAGACAAAATGCGCCTACTTGAGCTGATACGCCATCTTTATTGTCATTCAAATCCATACCGCCAATCATGTACAGTAGAACGAAACTATGTTTCCCTTATCTACAGTGTTAATCACACATATACAGCCGTGGACAAAATTGTTGGTACCCCTCTGTTAATGAAAGAAAAAACCACAATGGTCACAGAAATAACTTGAATCTGACAAAAGTGGGAATAAATAAAAATTCTATCAAAATTAACAAATGAAAATCAGACAGTGCTTTTGAATTGTGGTTCAACAGAATTACTTTAAAAAACAAACTCATGAAACAGGCCTGGACAAAAATGATGATACCCCTAGAAAAGATTGAAAATAATGTGACCATAGGGACATGTTCAACCAAGATGTGTCCCCTAATTAACATCACAGGTGTCTACAAACTTGTAATCAGTCAGTCGGCCTATTTAAAGGGTGACAAATAGTCACTGTGCTGTTTGGTGACATGGTGTGTACCACACTAAACATGGACCAGAGGAAGCAAAGGAGAGAGTTGTCTCAGGAGATTAGAAAGAAAATTATAGACAAGCATGTTAAAGGTAAACGCTATAAGACCATCTCCAAGCAGCTTGATGTTCCTGTGACTACAGTTGCACATATTATTCAGAAATTTAAGATCCACGGGACTGTAGACAACCTCCCTGGACGTGGCCGCAGGAGGAGACGGATAATACGAATGGTAACAAAAGAACCCAGAGCAACCTCTAAACACATTCATGGTGAACTCCAAGGTCAAGGTACATCAGTGTCAGATCGCACCATCCGTCGTTGTTTGAGCCAAGGTGGACTTCATGGGAGACGACCAAGGAGGACACCACTGTTGAAAACAAATCATAAAAAAACCAGACTGGAATTTGCCAAACTGCATGTTGACGAGCCACAAAGCTTCTGGGAGAATGTCCTATGGACAGACGAGACAAAACTGCAACTTTTTGGCAAGGCACATCAGCGCTTTGTTCACAGACGCAAAAATGAAGCATACCAAGAAAAGAACACTGTCCCTACTGTGAAACATGGAGGAGGTTCTGTTATGTTCTGGGGCTGCTTTGCTGCATCTGGCACAGGGTGTCTTGAATCTGTGCAGGGTACAATGAAACCTCAAGACTATCAAGGTATTCTAGAGAGAAATGTGCTGCCCAGTGTCAGACAGCTTGGTCTCAGTCGCAGGTCTTGGGTCTTGCAACAGGATAATGACCCAAAACACACAGCTAAAAACACCCAAGAATGGCTAAGAGCGAAACATTGGACTATTCTAAAGTGGCCTTCTATGAGCCCTGATCTAAATCCTATTGAACATCTGTGGAAGGAGCT
This sequence comes from Pholidichthys leucotaenia, assembly GCA_020510985.1. Taxonomy (NCBI): domain Eukaryota; kingdom Metazoa; phylum Chordata; class Actinopteri; order Cichliformes; family Pholidichthyidae; genus Pholidichthys; species Pholidichthys leucotaenia. The sequence goes on from CM035846.1 coordinate 304,601,024, forward strand.
GAAACATGCCGTCTGGAGAAGCACCCTTCAAACCTGAGACAACTGGAGCAGTTTGCTCATGAGGAGTGGGCCAAAATACCTGCTGAGAGGTGCAGAAGTCTCAATGACAGTTACAGAAATCGTTTGATTGCAGTGATTGCCTTAAAAGGTTGTGCAACAAAATATTAAGTTAAGGGTACCATCATTTTTGTCCAGGCCTGTTTCATCAGTTTGTTTTTTAAAATAATTCTGTTGAACCACAATTCAAAAGCATTGTCTGATTTTCATTGGTTAATTTTCATAGAATTTTTTATTTATTAGCACTTTCGTCAGTTTCAAGTTATTTCTGTGACCATTGTGGGTTTTTCTTTCATTAACAGAGGGGTACCAACAATTTTGTCCACATCTGTACCTTTAAACTTTGCCCAAATTCTGTCCTGGGTTTTAACTAATTAATAATCCAAAGGAAAAATCCCAAAACAATAAAGGTCATGAAAATTCATCCAGATTTAGTAATTTGATGATGCATCCACCTGAATTATAAAAAGTATCGGTATCGTATCGATATCGGTGATACTGGCCCTGTATTTACTTAGTACTGGATTGATACCAAATCTTGCAGTATCGCACACCACTAGATTTTACCAGTTTGCAGTTGATGTTAGCCTCCAGGAAGTGCTGTTTATCTCTCTACCTGGCCACATTACAAGATTATATTGAGTCAACAGTGAATGTGACCCCTACTGGCCAGATGGCCAGAATCTTGTCTGTATCAAATTTAGATTTTGATGATTATAGATGGATAGATGGATGGATGGATGGATGTACTTTATTGATCCCAAACTGGGAAATTACAGTGTAACGGCAGCATGACAGTGGACAACCAAAATGACAGAAACACACACAGCATAATAGAAAAAGAATTACCCAGGGAAAGCAAAACTGCCTAGATAATTTTATATACATCGCAGATGAATAGATGATGACTCATATGGATACATGGATTATGACTTGGGATGAGATACACTACTGGTAAATGGCATTCACTTATAGAGTGCTTTTTGTCATCTCTAGATGACCAAAGTGCTTTACATATGCTGCTATCCACCCATTCACACACACATTCACACACTGATGGCAGCAGAGCTGCCATGCACAGGCATTGGCCTGACCCACCAGGAGCAATTGGGGGTTCAGTGTCTTGCTGAAGGACACTTCAACATGCAGACTGCAAACAGAGCAGGAATCGAACCCCTGACCCTCCGTTCAGTAGTCGGCCACACTACACCTGCGCCACAGCCGCCCCCACACTATGCCATTTCATCCCATATGGCGGTAGCATACTTGTTCCTTCAAGCCACCTGACAAATTATGAATACTAACCGTTTTATATAAGAGGTGGGGCAAAAGATAGATTCGGTGGAGAATTAAGATATTTGGTACTTGGAATGATGAAACGATCCCCAAATGCATGTACCAATCTTTTTATTATATGTATGTGCAAATGCTGCAAACTCTTGGGTATTAATTAACCTCTTGAGTTTTCAGCCAACTACATAGTGCAAAGTAAGCGCACACTGTTATGGTATACTTAACCTGCAAGGAGCACCACACACACACAAAAACCCACTGGAGGAACACTATAACACCATGAACAGTCCGGCACACTCCTCTTGGCACCATGTAGCAGCAGCAGCATTAGTAGACAACAGCCAAGCTAAAACTCTCCAGAGACTTGTGTTGCCGTGGAAAACATAGGTCCCTCGAACTTGAGAAGCTGGAGCCCTGGCATGAGACCCCATCTCCCTGCCACAGTGGTCCCAAAACTACCCCAAGAAGTAAAGCTCAAAGCCGAGAAATTCCCAAGCACAGCAGAAAGGACAGCATAACAGCACACCTGAAATGCTCCAGTCACCGAAACAAAAGTAGCCACATTGTTTGAAAAGAGTGACAACTTATATGAAACGGATATTGACAGTTTTACTTCCATCCATCATCCATCCATTCATCCAATCATCCATCATCATGTTGGACCAGAGTTGGCAGCAAAAATTCTAAACCAAGGAAGAGACACCGTGAGTGAGACACTGATTGGAAATAACCCTCGGTCAATCTTTCTCTCAGTGGTGGATGAACTAGAGGTAAAATCTGTTGTTGAAAAGTGTAAAAATAAATTATCTACTGATTGTGATGGTATTGATATGGCACTAATAAAAAGAACTGTTGATGGCATATTAAAACCATTTACAGTACATACATTTGTAATCTATCATTTCAAACCTGCTCATTCCCGCAGAAAATGAAAATAGCAAAAGTAATACCATTATTCAAGCAAGGAAATAAACACCACGACACAAACTACAGACCAGTATGGCTCCTCCCACAATTTTCAAAGATTCTGGAAAAACTTTTCAACAACAGATTAGAGGACTTTTTAAATAAACACAATATGCTTAATCAGAGTCAATACGGATTTAGAGGAAAGACTACAACATCGTTGGCAATAATGGAAGCAACAGAGGAAATAATAAATGCATTAGATCAAGGAAAATATGCAATTGGTGTATTTATAGATTTTAGAAAAGCATTTGATACAATAAACCATTCAATAGTTCTTGATAAACTGCAAATGTACGGTATTAGAGGAATGGCACTGAATTGGGTTACAAGTTATTTATCTGAGAGACAACAGTTTGTGAAGATGGGAGAATATCTATCTGGATGTATGGGAATTGCCTGTGCGGTCCCCCAGGGGTCAGTATTGGGTCCAAATTATTTAACATATATATAAATGACATATTCCAAGTTTCTAAATTATTAAAAATAATATTGCGGGCGGCGCGGTGGAGCAGTGGTTAGCACTGCGGCAGCACAGCAACTCACCCTTGGCCGGGGGATCCTGGGTTCGATCCCAGCCCCCGACCAACAGTGATCTGTGTGGAGTTTGCATGTTCTCCCCGTGTCTGCTTGGGTTTACTCCGGGATTTCTCCGGTTTTCTCCCACATGCCAAAAACATGCAAGTTAAGTTAATTGGCATCAAAAACTGGGGATTCTAAATTGTCCTTAGGTATGAATGTGAGAGTGAATGGTTGTCTGTCTCTCTGTGTTGGCCCTGTGATGGACTGGTGATCTGTCCAGGGTGGACCCTGCCTCTCGCCCAAAGATGCTGGGATAGGCTCCAGCCCCCCCGCGACCCGAAAAGGATTAAGCGGAAGAAGATGAATGAATGAATGAATTAATTAATTAATATTATTTGCTGATGATACTAACATATTTTATTCTGGAAATAATTATAATCAACTAATCTATACTCTAAATAATAAATAAGCTTAAAAAATGGATGGATGTAATAAATTATCACTAAATATAGATAAAACTAAGGTAATGATATTTGGTAATTGTAAAAATAAAGAAGATATACATAAGCCTTTATTAGTCCCACAACGGGGAAATTCCAGGATTGCAACAGCACAGGGATAGCAACACTCAGAGCAACAATCAGAAGGCAAGAAAAAAAACAAGCAAGCAAGAGCAGCTAATATACATATGTACATATTACTATAAGATATATATATACACACACACACACAGACACACAGTGCAGAGCATTGTAGCTGGATGGAATAAATATATGAATATATGAACACACAGTGCAGAGCATTGTAGCTAGATTGAATAAATATGTAAATATATAAACACCCACAGTACGGAGCATTGCAGCTAGGTGGAATAAATATGCAAGTATATAAACACACACAGTGCGGAGCAATGTAGCTAGATGGAATAATATGTAGATATATAAAAACACAGTGCGGAGCATTGTAGCTAGATGGAATAAATATATAGATATATAAATATAAACACACCCAGTGCTGAGCATTGTAGCTAGATGGAATAAATATGTAAATATATAAACACACACAGTGCAGAGCATTGTTGCTAGGTGGGATGAAACAGCATAACCGACTACTTAGTTATCCTACATGGTATGATTATGTGCCCATACATATTCTCACCCTCCATAGCGACCGGTATGTTCCTAGTTGTATGCCGGAGAGGACCATTGTGTAAGTCTATTGCGTCTTTTGCATTCAATACTATTAGGTTGTCACGTCTTTTTGCTATCTCTGCGAGCAGCCCTGCTTAGGTTGTACAGTCTGACAGCCGTTGGTAGGAAGGACCTACGAAACCTCTCGGTTGTGCACCTGGGATGATGTAGTCTGCTGCTAAATGAGCTCCTCAGTGCATCCAGTATGTCCTGCATAGGGTGGAACTCGGACTCCAGCAGAGATAAGATAAGATAAGATAAGATAAGCCTTTATTAGTCCCACAATGGGGAAATTCCAGGATTGCAACAGCACAGGGACAGCAACACTCAGAGCAACAATCAGAAGGCAAGAAAAAACAACATCTAGCAAACATATGTCCATATTACTATAAATGTATATATATAGACACACAGTGCAGAGCATTATGGCTGGTGGATGTGCAGCAGAAAGTCTAAGTTCTCTCTCCGCGGATGCAGCGGGCCAGCTGGAAGTCTTTGGGCATGATGGTGACCCCCTTAGCGAAGAAGAGACCACCAGGTGGGTCTCGCTGGTCTCCTGCAGAGCCATGACGGCGAAACTCAGGAAACGCAGGACGGTCTTGAAGTCCTGAGCGATCTCCCTCACCAGGCACTGGACGGGCAGCTTACGGATGAGCAGCTCCGTGGATTTCTGGTAGCGACGGATCTCTCTCAGAGCCACGGACCTGTGACGGCGAGGCCTCTTCACTCTGCCGGTGGCCAGAGTGCCTCTCCGAGCAGCCCTGGTGGCTAGCTGTCTCCTGGGGGGCTTCTTCCTCCAGTAGATTTTACGGGCGGTCTGCTTGGTTCTTGCCATCGCTCTTTATTATTCTGTCTTATATTTCTTTCACGCCGCCTAAACTCCAGCCCGGCACCCGCTTCGTTTTCGCTACAGCTCCCGGTATGTCGAGTTTCCCATTAGCACCGGGCGGCGGCCAAGTGCTAGCTAGCACTAGCTCCTCCCCGCTGTAACGTCTCCCGCTGCAAACCGTGGCTCCGTCCGCCGACCCGGGAGACCCCCGGGGCGATCCGTGCGTCCGTGATATATATACAGAGTGAAAGGTGTAGAAAGAAGAAGGAAGATAAAAAAAAGGCTGTTGCAACAGGCAGCCGACTCGTGTGGCGCCGCCGGTCCGGCAGAGCCGGAACCGATGACAGTTTAGCCACCGTCCTTCTCTCTCCTATCTCCTCCATCGGATCAAGGCGCTGCCCCAGGACAGAGCTAGCTTTCTTAATCAGTTTGTTCAGTCTCTTCCTATCGGCTGCAGTAATGCCACTGCCCCAGCAGACCACTCCAAAAGTGATGGCTGATGCCACCACCGTGTCATAGAATGACTTCAGCAGCGCCCCTTGTACACCAAAAGACCTGAGTCTCCTCAGCAGGAACAGCCTGCGCTGTCCCTTCTTGTAGAGTGCGTCAGTATTGTGTGACCAGTCTAGTTTATTGTTCAGATGAACACCCAGGTACTTATAGGATGTCACCATCTCGATGTCTGTTCCCTGTATATTTACTGGTGCTGTGAGGGGCTGCCCATGCCTGCGGCAGTCCACCACCAGCTCCTTAGTTTTCCTCGCGTTGATCTGGAGGCAGTTCCGATGGCACCAGTCCACGAAGTCCTGGATAAGCCCTCTGTACTCAGCTTCATCTCCGTTGGAGATGAGACCAACGATCGCAGAGTCATCAGAGAACTTCTGTAGATGGCAGTGTGTTGTGTTGTGTGAGAAGTCCGCAGTATAAAGAGTGAACAGGAAGGGAGCCAGCACCGTTCCCTGGGGGGCCCCCGTGCTACTGATGATCGTGTTGGAAACACAGTCCCGGGTTCTCACAAACTGAGGCCGGTTCGTGAGGTAGTCCAGGATCCATGATGACAGGTGCTGGTCCACCCCTGTGCGCAGCAGCTTGTCCTTCAGGATCATCGGTTGGATGGTGTTGAAAGCACTGGAGAAGTCAAAGAACATGATCCTCACCATATTCCCGGGCTTCTCCAGGTGGGACAGAGAACGGTGAAGGAGGAAGATCACCGCATCCTCCACCCCAATGCCATGCTGGTAGGCGAACTGGAGTGGATCCATCGCTGGTTCCACCAGGGGGCGGAGATGAGCAAGGAGCAGTCTCTCCAGGGTCTTCATCAAGTGGGACGTCAAGGCCACCGGTCTGTAGCTGTTCAGGTCTTTGGGGTGGGAAGTTTTTGGTACAGGTACCACACAAGATGTTTTCCACAGCTGTGGAACCCTCCCCAGTTTCAGGCTCATGTTGAGGATATACGTCACAATCCCACACAGCTGGTCTGCACAGGACTTGAGGAGCTTTGCACTGATGCCGTCCGGTCCCGACGCCTTCCTCGCCTTGATCTTCCTCAGCTCCGTCCTCACCTGGGTCTTGGTCAGGGTCAGGATGGGGGGCTGTGTGTTGGGAGTGGGGGGGGGTGTCGGTGGAGTGGGGAGTGGGCAGCAGGACTTGATTTCTTAGAGGCAGCAGTGGTTGTTGTGCAGACAGGGGGGAGGGCGGTTGGTCAAATCTATTGAAAAACAGATTCAGGTTGTTCGCCCACTCCCTGCCCCCCGTGGCCTGGGGGGAGGTATTCTGGAGCCCCGAGATGGTTTTGAGGTTTCTCCAGACCCCGCTGATGTCGCTCTGTTGCAGCTTGTCCTCCATCTTCTTCCTGAAGCTGTCCTTGCCTTCTCTGATCTTTCTCCTCAGCTCCCTCTGTACGGACTTCAGCATCTCCCTGTTCCCCGACCTGAAGATCCTCTTCTTCTCTCTCAGAAGTGTTTTTATCTCAGGGTTGATCCAGGGTTTGTTGTTTGAGTGACGCCGTATGGTCTTGGTGGGAACATATTCATATAGATAATGTAATAACTGAAAATGTTAACGAGATCAAATTTTTGGGTGTAATACTAGATGATACAATTAGTTGGAAACCACACGTCAGATACATACAAAACAAAGTCGCAAAAAATATTGCAATTATAAATAAAATTAAGCAAGTCCTAGATTACAAATCACTTCATATCTTGTATTGCTCATTAACTAACTAACTAACTAACCTGCACTTATATAGCGCTTTTCTAGTCACAAAGACCACTCAAAGCGCTTTCATTAATACTAACCCTCTATTCTAAGGGCCTATAGGAAACAGATATCTAGAGACAATTTAGAACAGCCAATTAACCTAACATGCGTGTTTTTGGCATGTGGGAGGAAACCGGAGAAATCCCGGAGTAAACCCACGCAACACGGGGAGAACATGCAAACTCCACACAGATCACTGTTGGTCGGGGGCTGGGATTGAACCCACGAACCCACGATCCCCACAATCCCCCGGCCAAGGGTAAACTGTGCTGCCGCAGTGCTAACCACTGCGCCACCGTGCAGCCCCTATTAATTGACCTATTGTATAGAGGTCTGGGGTAACAATTATAAAAGTACACTTAATTCATTGCTAATATTACAAAAAAGGGCAGTCCGTGTTACACAAAAAGTCGGGTATCTTGAACATACTAATTTATTGTTTTTTTCATTCAAAGTTATTGAAATTACGGGATCTGGTTGATTATTATACAGCACAGTTAATGTTTAAAGTCAGTAAAAACTTTTTGCCACACAATATACAAAATCTTTTCAGTCAGAGAGAAGAGAAATATAATTTACGGGGGAATACAAAATTTAAAATGCACCTAGTAAGATCTACTAGGAAAAGTTTTTGTGTGTCTGTGTGTGGGGTAAAATTGTGGAATGGGTTGGGGGACAAACAGGCAGTGTCCAGACATCCATATATTTAAATCAACATATAAAGAAGTGATTTTTGAGCAATTTAAAAATAAAGGACAGTAACATTACAATATGTCTTCAATGAAGAAATGTTGTTATTGTGAATATACTGTATATGCTGAGTACTGTTGTTATTGATATCATTATTACTAGAATTATAGTATTAGGATTGTTGTTAGGACGGAATTATTTGAAGTATTATATAGGCCAGGTGGTATTATTATTATTGTTGTTGTTGTAACTACCATATGGCTACCTATTATTATGGTTATTATTATTATATGGTTACTTATTGTGCCTTGGTATTGTAAGCCATGTGGTGGTATATATGGTGATTATGATGATGATAATATTGTCTATAATTATATCAAACATACCAGAAGTATTTATTTATTATTATTACAATTATTATTAGATGTTGGCATTATTGTCAATATAAACTATCATTGTTGTATCATTTCTATTGCATAATTTAATTATAAGGTGTATTATATATTATGGTATTGTATAATGAATGTAATTGTGGGATGAATAATGACTAGCATGATATTATAATTTATTGGGTATGGAGAAGGGGTGGGACTATATAAGCGTTGGCTTCTTCCCACTCCTTTTGAACATCTTTTGGTTTGATTTTTGTTTTAACATTTTTTTTCTTTTTTGTCAATGTTCAAATAAATAAAATCAATCAATCAATCAATCAATCAATCAATCAATCAATCAATCAATCAATCAATCAATCCATTCATCCATCCATCTTCTACCACTTTTCTGGAGGTCCAGGTCACAGAGGCAGCAGTTCAAGCAGAGAAGCCCAGACTTCCCTCTCCCTGGCCACCTGCTTCAGCTCTTCAGAGAGGATACCAAGGCGTTCCCAGACAAACTGGGAGACGTAGTCTCTCCAGTGAGTCCTGGGTCTGCCAAGGGGTCTCCTCCCAGTGGGACGTGCCTGAAACACCTCAAGTGGGAGGCGTCAAGGAGGCATCCTGATCAGATGCCCAAACCACCTCAACTGGCTCCTTTCAATGTGGAGGAGCAGCGGTTCTACTCTGAGCCTCTCCCAGATGACTGACCTCCTCACCCTGTCTCTAAGGGTGAGTCCAGTAATCCAACGAAGAAAGAACATTTCAGCCACTTGTATCCACGATCTCATTCTTTGGTCATTACCCAAAGCTCATGACCATAGGTGAGGGTAGGAACGTAGATTGACTGGTAAATCGACAGCTTTGCTTTAGAGCTTAGCTCCCTCTTCACCACAACGTACTGCGACAATGTCCACATCACTGCAGATGCTGCTCCGATCTGTCTGTCAATCTCTCACTCCATTCTCCCCTCACTCATGAATAAGACCCCAAGATACTTAAACTCCTCCACTTGGGGCAGGAGCCTGTCCCCAACCTGGAGAGGACAATCCAAATTTTTCCAGCTGAGGACCATGGACTTGGACTTGGAGATGTTGATTCTCATCCCAGCCGCTTCTCACTCGGCAGCAAACCGTCCCAGTAAGACCTGTAGGTCATTGCTGGATGAAGCCAACAGGACAACATCATCTGCAAACAACAGAAATGAGATCCTGTGGTCACCAAGCATGACACTCTCCGTTCCCTGGCTGCGCCTAGAAATCCTGTCCATAAAAATTATGAACAGGATCGGTGACAAAGGGCAGCCCTGGCGGAGTCCAACTCTCACTGGGAATGAGTCCAACTGAGTGTTGGCAGTACGAATCAAGCTCTCACAACAGACGTATAGAGATCAGATAGCTTGTAACAAGCCCGATACCCCATACTCCTGAAGCACCTCCTACAAAAAACCATGAGGGACACGGACGAATGCCTTCTCCAAGTCCACAAAACACATGTAAACTGGTTGGGCAAACTCCCACGAACCCTCAAGGATTCTCGAGAGGGTAAAGAGTTGGTCCAAAGTGCCACGGCCAGGATGAAAACCACATTGCTCCTCCTGAATCCGAGGTTCGACCAATGGCCGGACTCTCCTCTCCAGTACCTTGGCATAGACCTTCCCAGGGAGGCTGAGGAGTGTGATCCCTCTAAAATTGGAGCACATCCTCCAGTCCCCTTTCTTGAAGAGAGGAACCACCACCCTGGTTTGCCATGCCAAAGGCACTGTCCTGTACCTCCACACAATGTTGCAGAGGTGTATCAACCATTACAGCCCTACAACATCCAGGGCCTTGAGGTACTCAGGGTGAATCTCATCCACCCCTGAGGCCTGGCCACCAAGGAGCTTTTTAACCACCTTGGCAAACATAGCCCCTGTGATGGGCGAGTTGTCCCCCTCGTCCACAAGCCCTGCTTCCTCTGTGGAAGGCATGTCAGTGGGATTGAGGAGATCCTTGAAGTATTCCTTCCACCGCCCGACAATATCCTCAGTCAAAGTCAACAGCGCCCCATCTGCACCATACACAGTGTGGACAGGGAGCTGCTTCCCCCTCCTGAGCCGCCGGACAGTTTACTAGAATCCCTTCGAGGCCGACCAAAAGTCTCATGGCCTCACCGAGCTCCTCCCACACCTGAGTTTTTGGTTCAGCAACCACCTGAGCTGCATTCTGCTTTGCCTGCCGGAACACCTCAGCTGCTTCGGGAGTCCCACAAGCCAACCAAGCTTGATAGGACTCCTTCTTCAGCTTAATGGTCTCCCTCACCACTGGTGTCCACCACTTGGTTCGGGGGTTAACCACCACGAGATGCACCGACAACCTTGCAGCCACAACTCTGGGCAACTAGTTCAACAATGGAGGTGGAGAACACAGCCCATTCAGATTCCATGTCTCCAGACTCCCTCGGAATGTGGTTGACGTTCTTCCGGAGGTGGGATTTGAAGACCTCCCGGACAGAGGCCTCAGTCAGACGTTCCCAGCACACCCTCACTATACATTTGGGATCTACCAGGTCGGAATGGCATCCTCCCCTGCCAACTCGGATCCAACTCACCACCAGGTGGTGATCAGTTGACAGCTCTGCACCTCTCTTTACCCGAGTGTCCAAGACATATGGTTGCAGGACTAATGACACGATAACAAAATCAATCATCAACCTGCGACCTAGGGTGTTCTGGTGCCAGGTGCACATATGGACACCCTTATGCTTGAACATGGTGTTTGTTGTGGACAAACTGTGGTTTGCACAGAAGTCCAATAACTGAACACCACTCGGGTTCAGATTGGGCAGGCCGTTCCTCCCAATCACCCCCCTCCAGGTTTCGCTGTCATTGCCCACGTGTACATTGAAGTCCCCCAGTAGGACAATGAAGTCTCCAAGAGGAGCACCCTCCAGCACCCCAGTCAGATATTCCAAAAAGGGTGAGTACTCTGAACCACCATTTGGCGCATAGGCACAAATGATGGTCAGGACCCGTTTCCCAACACAAAGGTGCAGGGAAGACTCCAATATAGAGGCAGCAAGGTGGGGGGGGGTACAAGAATACCCACCCCTGCTCATTGCCTCTCGCCCGGGGCAACTCCAGAGTAGACCAAGCTCTAGCCCCTCTCCAGGAGACTGGTTCCAGAACCAGAGCTGTGTGTTGAGGAGAGGCCGACTACATCTAGCTGGCATCTCTCAACCTCATGCACCAGCTCAGGCTCGTTCCCCACCAGAGAGGTGACATTCCACGTCCCAAAAGCCAGTTTTGGAAGCCTGGGGTCAGATTGCCAAGGTCTCTGCCTTTGACCGCCACCTGAACCCCATGGTCCCTCTTGCAGGTGGTAAGCCCACTGGAGGGTGGACCTATGTAACTCCTTCGGGCTGAGCCCGACCGGGTCTCATGGGCAGAAACCCGGCTACCAGGCACTAACTATCAAGCCCCTCCCCCAAGCCTGGCTCCAGGGTGGGGCCCCGGTAAAATTTGACATCGAACGGGGGATTAATCTGAGAGTTGATATCTTTAGCAGGATGAGAAAATTTTAGTGGGCAGGAGGAGGAACTAATCTATAGCACGTTTATGAACAGTAATCTCATTGCTTTTGAAAAAGAGTCCATCAAACACACTCTCAAGGAAAGTAGTCTAAGAACAGATGTCCCAGCAACCTCGAGTTCTACCAAGGGGGTAGGAGGCATCTCCAGCCATACAAGACAATATCCCCAGTGAGAAGCAGATCTGACATCTGTCTCCTGAGTTAGGAGGTATCTGAGCGCCAAACTACCTCGGCACAAATCAGTAGTCCTTTGTGAACAGAAAACTACACACTCTCACATGCACACATTCACGCCTACAATTTTCAAATCAAATATAACTGCAAGTGGCAATCATCGGGTTCCAAGTAGATGTAGACTTCAAGGTCTTATATTTTTAGCAACAGGGTTTACAATCTAAGGTGTGCTACACATTAGTTTTTCAAGCAGCAATATGTAACTTTCTTGTTCCTAGTGGGAACACTGAAAAGACTACAACTATAGTGACTATGATTCCACTCCCAACAGGCAATCACAGGGGGCTATGTTGTTGATAGCTAAACTTGTGCCCTGTGATTAGCTGTTGGGACTGAGGTCATAGTCACCATAGTTGTAGTCTTTTCTCACCGTAGTTGTAGTGTTTTCAGTGATCCTGCCAAAAAAAGCCATCCATCCATCCATCTTCTTCCGCTTACTCAGGCTATGAAGGGGCAACATTCACTCGGTCAAACGTTGGTGTGCCATCAAAATAACTTTGAAAACATTCTTTTAGGGTGAAAATCTTACATAGTGTTTCTTTAAAATCCACAGGAGAAATACGCCATCCTTCAGTTACTATTCAGAAGAATAAGACTTCCCTGGCAAGATTCACACCTGGTACCTCCAGCATACTCAGTCATCACCTTAATCACTTCATCACACAACTGCGTCAGCTCACATTCTTAAATTTCTCAAAATATTAAATGTTCCACTGAAAGTGTTACAAAGCAGTTGCAGTACAGCATTTAAAATATAGTGTGTGTTTACCATTAGGTTTTCAAATGCATAGGAGAGGCATGTTGCACTTCACAAGAATGATAACGTCTCTGCGCCGAAAGACTACCCTTTTCAAACTAACAACCTTCTAGATGTGAAGAAATGGTGCTACCCACAGCACCACCATGTGGCTCAATAAACAGTCCAGAAAATCAAAGGCGCCATCAGTGGACCACATAAAGGTGTTCTCCTTTTTTCCAAGTCTGTTAAAACCACTTACTACCAGACAATGACCATTACAGACTAAAAGTGTCTGATAGAATATACTTACATAGCAAATTGACACTGAACATGTTGGAAGACTACATCCCAAATGAAACGGATCTGTGGGTGTTTTTTTGGTCTGTTTTATAATGCAGCCTTTACCTGTCTGTGAATGTCTGCTGGGTCTGAGGTGAGGGGGCTCTGATGGTGAAAGGTGGCTGACGCTGAATCCAATACAGGACAGGCTGGCACTCAGAGCAGAAAGGGCTGCCAGGGCCTGAAGACAGCATGGCTGCGTCAACCTCCATTTTCTCATCAAAGGTGCAGAGTTTTATGGCAGCAATGGCATCACTGTGGGTGTCTAGGCGTAAGGTGAGGGGCATGTCACAGAAGACGTGCTGTGGTCCCAGGTTTATGCTTTTCTCGCTGTCTGTGATCAGCTCGATGTTGGCTATCACTGGGTTGTCTGGGGCAGAGAGAGCATAAAAGAAGACTAGAATAACACATTCTGGTATAATTCTGTGTTCCTTTTACATTTGTGATGGTTTGCTTCGATGTCTGTTGAAAAGTCTGTTCTGATTAACTTTTCTGCTTTGTGCAACATACCACACAGTTCTTTGTATGACATTTAGCACCATCAGACATCTGTGATGTAACAGACCAAACTAATGACTACATTTCACTTACTTGATGAGATGTAGGTAACCCAGAGGGTGAGAGTGTGTGGAATGACAGGGTGGCGAAATCTCAGCATTAAGGTGCAGCCCTCTGTGGCAGGACATGGTGACGTTACATTGGTGTCATAAAGGCTTAGCTCTGGACTCCAGGCCTGAAGACTGGGATCGCAGGGATCCTCAACATCAGGGGGCCCTGTCAAACATTAAGAATTATCATTTCTTTTTTTTGTTGCTTCACTGAGCTAGTGTAACTCCAAAGTGCTGTACAGCCAGAACAAAAGCAGATCATTCTCTGAAAAAGCAATGTCTTCAACCTGTGTTATTTAGTATCTACTAAAACCTTGGCATTTCTTAAGAAGACAAAGCATTGTACAATAGATATTGTTGTGCCCATATTTATTGCTTTATTCATTAACTGGGACTGCCACGTGATGTTGAGGGGGTGTGGCTTACTAGCATGGCCTCAGCAATCTGATTGGCTGCTTGTGACAATGGAGTGATGATCAGTCAAGCAGACTGTTAAGAGAGGTGTATTTTATTCTCAGAGGAAAAAGATGCAAAAGATGCACAGCAGCCATTTGGTTGCCAAGTTTTGCTGTGTTTGTATGCTGTGTTTTTGTCTTTTGTCACAGCTAACTAAAACTTTAATGGCCCAACTGCTGCAGCTCAGGGCTGGCCAACCTGCAAGAATGAGTTTCTAACCTCAGGGTGGAGCGCTACAGAAAGGGGCACAACTTTGTTGGCATTCTTTTCTCATCCATGTTGACAGTTGAGTAGATCCTTTAAAATATGTAGGACCCATACACTATATATGCAGAATGTATAGAAAAGAATCTCTTCTTCTTCTTCTTCTTCTTCTGAGTGAGAGGAGTGTGAGTGGAAGAGTAGAAGCTTTGAGAGTTTGTGCTATATTTCTATCTTTTCTGTTCTTTTGTCAAAATTGGTGGTTTATATTAGTTTTGTGTTTGTTAAGTTAGTGGTTTTTGTCTGTTTTAATTTTTGTGTTTGGGGTTTTTGTTGGCCATGCTCTGTGGCACTGGCCGGCACCTCAGACGCTATGGCCTTCTCCAGGCTGACACAGAAGCACAGCATCAAAACTGGTGTCGGCTCACTGCACGGCGTGGAGGAGGTTGCACTTGCTGTTGGGGGAATTATGGGGCACAATGCTGTTGCTTTGTTTTTGGAAAGGGTGGACCAGGTAAATACACTGGTTGAAAGCAGAATCACAGTAAATGGGACGTGTGAGTCAATCATGCCGCTGTCACAGCCGGCTACAAAAATACAAAAATCACTCTCTCTAATGTTCCCCCATTTATTAGTGATGAGCTTCTTGTCAGAGAGCTATCAAAGTTTGGAAAAGTGGTGTCACCCATTACAAAAGTTTTGTTGGGCTGCAAGTCTCCCCTGCTTAGACATGTCATGTCCCACCACAGGCAGTACTTTATGATCCCAATAATAAGGTGGAGGAATTTAATTTTGTGTTTTGGGTTCGGGTTGATGGGTTTGATTATGCTCTTTTTGCAACATCTGCCACATTAAAATGTTTTGGGTGTGGTGAAGAGGGACATCTGGAGAAGGCCTGTCCTAACCGTGCCAGCCCTGCCCCGTGGGACGTGACCGGAACTACTGCCAGTAGCGGGGAGGCTGTTTGTGCTGAGAAGCGGGCGGCTGCTGCCGCCGACCAGCCCATATCAGAGCAGATGCCAGCTGCCACTGGGCAGCATGGCGTCTCTGTGCAGGCTGAAGACGCCAGCATTACAGCTGAGGAGCTGCCGGAGGTAGGACAGAGTCCAGACGAGAACAGCACTGTGGTGACTGATGAGAGGGAAAAGGGTGTGAGTGAAGCAGGTGAAGGGATTGGGGAAACGGGCGAAGTGGAAAATAAAGTGGGTGAGGTGGTAGATAGTGTTGTGGGTGAGGAACAAGGTGATTTGAGTGATGAAACAGTTGAGTCAGGTGGGGTCACGGGTGAGCTGGGCAAAGTTGGTGCTTTGAATAGTGAAATGAAAGATGTGAGTGAGGGAGATAAAATGCAGTGGTGTGAAAAAGTGTTTGCCCCCTTCCTGATTTCTCATTTTTTTGCATGTCACACTTAAATGTTTCAGATAATCAAACAAATTTAAATATTAGACAAAGATAACACAAGTAAACACAAAATGCAGTTTTTAAATGAAGGTGTTTATTATTAAGGGAAAAAAATCCAAGCCTACATGGCCCTGTGTGAAAAAGTGATTGCCCCCTAAACCTAATAACTGGTTGGGTCGCTCTTAGCAACAGCAACTGCAATCAAGCGTTTGCGATAACTGGCAAGTCTTACAGCGCTGTGGAGGAATTTTGGCCCACTCATCTTTGCAGAATTGTTATAATTCAGCCACACTGGAGGGTTTTCGAGCATGAACCGTCTTTTTAAGGTCATGCCACAGCATCTCAATCAGATTCAGGTCAGGACTTTGACTAGGCCACTCCAAAGTCTTCATTTTGTTTTTCTTAAGCCACTCAGAGGTGGACTTGCTGGTGTGTTTTGGATCATTGTCCTGCTGCAGAAAGCGCTTCAGCTTGAGGTGGCAAACAGATGGCTGTTTGTTTTCCACAAACAGATGGCCGGACATTCTCCTTCAGGATTTTTTGGTAGACAGCAGAATTCATGGTTCCATTTACCACACCAAGTCTTCCAGGTCCTGAAGCAGCAAAACAGCCCCAGATCATCACATTACCACCATCATATTTTACTGTTGATATGATGCTCCTTTTCTGAAATGCTGTGTTACTTTTACGCCAGATGTAACGGGATACACACCTTCCAAAAAGTTCACCTTTTGTCTCGTCAATCCACAGAGTATTTTCCCAAAGGTCTTGGGGATCATCAAGATGTTTTCTGGCAAAACTGAGACGAGCCTTTATGTTCTTTTTGCTCAGCAGTGGTTTTCATCTTGAAACTCTGCCATGCAGGCCATTTTTGTCCAGTCCCTTTCTTATGGTGAACACTGACCTTAACTGAGGCAAGTGAGGCCTGCAGTTCTTTGGATGTTGTTGTGGGGTCTTTTGAGATCTCTTGGATGAGTCGTCACTGTGCTCTTGGGGTAATTTTGGTCAGCTGGCCACTCCTGGGAAGGTTCACCACTGTTCCATGTTTTCACCATTTGTGGATAATGGCTCTCACTGTGGTTCACTGGAGTCCCAAAGCTTTAGAAATGGCTTTATAACCTTTTCCAGACTGATAGATCTCTATTACTTTGTTTCTCATTTGTTTCTGAATTTCTTTAGATCACAGCATGATGTCTAGCTTTTGAGGAACTTTTGGTCTACTTCACTATGACAGACAGGTTTTATTTAAGTGATTTCTTGATTGAGAACAGGTGTGGCAGTAATCAGGCCTGGGTGTGGCTAGAGAAATTGAACTCAGCTTTCCAAAGATGTGATAAACCACTGTCAATTTATGTTTTAACGGGGGAATCACTTTTTCACACAGGGCCATGTAGTTCTGGATTATTTTTTTTTTTTACCCTGAATAATAAACACCTTCATTTAAAAACTGCATTTTGTGTTTACTTGTGTTATCTTTGTCTAATATTTAAATTTGTTTGATGATCTGAAACATTTAAGTGTGACAAGCACAAAAAAATGAGAAATCAGGAAGGGGCAAACACTTTTTGACACCACTGCAACTGGAGAGCTGTGTAAAGAAGCTGAGGTGGTTGGTGAATTGTGCATGACTGGTGAATGAGTGGACAGTGTGGAGCAGGTGACGCATCAGGAGGTCTGTGTGAGGATGGTGCTGCAGCTGATGTAGAAGATATGGAAGCGTGTGAAGACATGTTTCTCTTAAGCGTCCTAGAAGCAAAGTGCCACCCATGTCTGCAAGTGGTAAAGCAGGTTGGCTGATGATCAGACAGAATGTTGCAGATAGTGCAGCTCCGTCTGACAACAGCGACAGTGAAGCCTGTTTGTTTGACAGCAGTGTGTTTTCTCACAATAGTACACAGCTGTCTGTTAGTCAGGAGGACATTATTTATCCTGCAAAAACGGTCAGCTTCTTTTTACAGCAGACCAAGGACATGAAGGGGCTGGATATACAGCAATATTTTCCTGATAAGCAGGCTTTTTATAACTCTGCCAGGCAGCTTATAAAAAACAGAGCTGAAACAGACCTCACAGATCAGGAAATTTACAGACTGAGAAAACAGATGAATAAAGTAAGAAAACAAATTGGCTTTTAATGATGATGAAGAATATAATGAGTTCTCTTTTACTTTTCCTCTTAATTGTTTTTTACTCTGGTGTTAAAACTCCTCTAATCATGGATTTTTTAAGGTGGGGAGATTAAATGTAAATGGTGCCAGAGAACCAAAGAAAAGGGCACTGGTTTTCAAAACAGCAAAAATAAAGCACATTGATGTGTTGTTTTTACAGGAAACACATAGCGATGTTAGTATAGAGGCAGACTGGAGTAGAGAATGGGAAGGAGAAATGATTTAAAGTCACAACACCACAGCCAGTGGAGGGGTGGGCTTTTTATTCTCCAGGAAGTTTTGGTTCAACTTCTCTGGAGGTTGAGCATTTTATCAAAGGCAGATGTCTTTTAGCCAAAGCCCGTTTTGAACATTTTACTGTGCTTTTTATCAACATTTATGCTCCAACCAATGATGCTGACAAGAAGAGTTTTTTTTAACAAAAGATTAATGATAAATTGAACAGTTGCAGCTGAGAGGATGTTTTTATTATTGGGTGGGGATTATAATTGTACTGAAAATGAGATTTTAGATTGAAACCACACAGAGCCACATCTAGCTTCCCAACAGGTTCTGAGACAGCTGGTCTTTCTCTTGGCCTGGCGGATGTGTGGAGAAGGATGCACACTGACTGCCGACAGTACACATGGTCCCACCTCAAAGAGGATAGGGTTTCTTTTGCCCAACTTGATCGATTGCATTGTTTTAAACACTATTTTAATGTTTTAATGTCTTAATGTAAAATTTTACCAGTTGGTTTTACTGATCATGCTCTTGTTGTGTGTCAGTTTTTTATAAAGAATTTTGCCCCCAAGAGTGCATGTTGGCATTTTAACTCAGTTTTAGCATTTGATAAAGGTTTCAAAGAAGCTTTAAGATTTTTCTGGATCATTTTTTGACAAGGGAAAAAAGATTTTACGTGTCTTTGGCAATGGTGGGATTGTGGTAAGACTGAAATTAAACTATTGTGTCAGCAGTATACATTCAATGTCACACATGACACCTGCAGATCTATCAGAGACCTGGAGATAGATATTGTGGAGTTAGAGACCTTTTGTGAGTCCACAGGAAATCGAGGATGTGCTGAAGTCCTCAAATCCAAAAAAAGACCTTAGCCCACCTGTTGGACACTAAAGTACAAGGCGTCTTAGTCCGATCCAGAATTTAAAACATCACTGAAATGGATGCTCCCTCTATCTTCTTCTTCAGTCTGGAGAAGAAGCATGGACAGAAAAAGGTAATCCACTCCCTGGTCTCCAACTCAGGGCAGCAACTGACTGAGCCTGAACATTGAGTTCTATTCCTCTCTGTACACCAGTGAATACAGGGAGGACAATGGCCTGGTTGAGGGGGTTCTGCAGTGGACTACCTCAGGTCTCTGAGGTGACCAACTCACAGTTAGACCAGCCTCTTCAGTTACCGGAATTGTACGGTGCCCTTCAGACCATGAAGGGGAGGAAGGCTCCGGGAATAGATGGCCTCACTGTGGAGTTGTTTTTTTTTTAAAGCTTTCTGGGACATTTTAGAGGTTTTTAATGTAAGTTTGTGTTCAGGCTCTCTGCCGACATCCTGCCGCAGGGCTGTTATCACCTTCCTGCCAAAAAAAGGAAACTTGCATAACATAAAGGGGTGGACCAGCACCTGTCATCGTGGATCCTGGACTACCTCACAAACTGACCACTGTTATTGAGAACCCAGGACTGTGTGTCTGATGCCATCATCTGCAGTACGGGGGCCCCCCAGGGAACAGTTCTGGCTCCCTTCCTGTTCACCCTCTACACTGCTGACTTTTCATACAACACACCACACTGCTATCTACAGAAGTTCTCTGACGACTCTGCGATCGTCGGCCTCATCTCTGATGGAGATGATGCAGAGTACATAGAACTTATCTAGGACTTTGTGGACTGGTGCCAACGAAACTGCCTCCAGATCAATGCAAGAACAACTAAGGAACTGGTGGTGGACTGCTGCAGGCGAGGACAACCCCCCACAGCACCAGTAAACATCCAGGGAGCAGACATTGAGATGATGACATCTTACAAGTACCTGGGTGTTCACCTGAACAATAAACTGGTCTGGTCACACAGCACCAATGCACTCTACAAGAATGGGCAGCACAGGCTGTTCCTCCTGAAGAGACTCAGGTCTTTCGGAGTGCAAGGGGCACTCCTGAAGACCTTCTTCAATTTGGTGGTGGTATCAGCCATCACATTTGGAGTGGTCTGCTGGGGCAGCGGCATCACAGCAGCTGACCAGAAGAGACTGAACAGACTGATCAAAAAAGCTAGCTCTGTTCTGGGGCGACGCCTTGACCCAGTGGAGGAGATAAGAGAGAGGAGGATGGTCACTAAGCTGTCATCTCTGCTGGAGTCTGAGTCGCACCCTATGCAGGACATGCTGAACGCACTGAGGAGCTCATTTAACACTAGGTTGTGTCATCCTAGGTGCACGACAGAGAGGTTCCGCAAGTTCTTCCTACCTACGGCTGTCAGACTTTATAACCTAACCAGGGCTGCTCGTAGAGGTCATACTGAATGTACTAAATGTATCAACCTTGCACAATAAATCACCCCCTCCGTTATACAACTAGGACTATAGCAATCATTACTGAGGGTGGCAACAACAATGTTGATTTAAATACAAAATATACTGTCTGGGTACAAATTCATTTTCTGCAGGGTAACTTAACAAACCGTAATGCTGTTTATTCCATCTAGCTGCAATGCTCCTGCACTGTGCATATATCTGTGTACATATGTGTCATGTGCGCTCCTTTGGAGCGGAAAGACAGTGCCAAGTGCTGGACTGTGTTGAAGACAATTATTCACAAACGTAACATAAATGTCAAAAAGTGCCCACAATACAAAAAACGCAAACAAGAATGATTTACACTGTTGCCTCAGAGCTACGCATGCTCTACAGAAGGAAACACTTCAGAGGCTGACATGTGCAAGGAGGAGATAATCAAAGATGATGCAGGACAATGCAATTTAGCCGCACCACACAGTGAAAATGCAAGGTTTAAATACAAGAGGTAAATGGGGAGTGATGAGCAGCAGGTGCGGCCAGGAGCGGGCAGAGACGTAATTCCAAAATCTCTCACAGCTGAGGTAACCTGGGGAAACAGGCTGTGAGAGGAAGGTGTGTCTGGGAGCAGTAGAAATAATGGCCCTGCCACAGAGGAAGGCAAAACAGTCTCAAAATACATGAATAGACAACATAAAGATCATACTGAAACATAAATAATAAATAGAACGATAATACAACAGAGATCAAAACACAGGAAGACACCACAAGGCTAGGAGAAAACACAGAGAGAATACATAAATAAATTGAGAGACTGAGCCCAGTAAAAGCTGTACTCAGTCCTGTGACACATATGTATATTCATTTACTGCTTTGGCTAACCAGTTCTTTTTTTTTAGATTTTAGATTTAGAATCCTTTATTAGTCCCACAACGGGGAAATTACTGGGCATCCGCATGAGTGGATGAGGCAGCCACTGGTGCGGCGCCTAGCCCTTTCACCATTCACACACACATTCACACCTGGGGCCACTTTAGAGTCTTCAATTAACCTAATTTGCATGTTTTTGGCATGTGGGAGGAAACCGGAGAAATCCCGGAGTAAACCCACGCGGACACAGGAAGAACATACAAACTCCACACAGATCACTGTTGGTCAGGGGCTGGGATCAAACCCGGGATCCCCCAGCCAAGGGTGAGTTGCTGTGCTGCCACAGGGCTAACCACTCCACCACCGCGTTCTTATTATCTTATTAACTATTGCTCCGAGTGCTGCTATCCTTTTGCTGCTGTAATCCTGGAATTTCCCCATTGTGGGACTAATAAAGGCTTATCTTATCTTATAAAACTGGCGGCCTGTGTCTCTCCTCTGCATGGATTACAAGATTTTGTCCAAGGCTTTGGCTAACAGGCTGAGAGAAGCTATGGAGCAGGTCATCCATCAGGACCAGACGTACTGTGTACCAGGAAGGTCCATGGTAGACAATGTCTACCTAATTCGAGATGTTTTGGAAGTCTTCAGCTCACTGGGTATAAATCAGCCCAGTCTCAGCAAAAAAACATTCAATTGCATGTTTTGTCACTAAGAGAAAACATACACAGACACGTAAAAAAAGATTTTTTTACTTGCAATGGATATGTGGTGTTTACAGCTTTAAGAAAGGTGTCTAATGGCAGCTTACGGTTTGTCAGTTTGTGTTCCTGTCACTTTTATTGTCTTTTAACATCGACCAACTACCCCACACTTTAATCCCTAACCCTAACCTCACAGGAACCTTTCATTAGTGAAGTGAAAAACAAACATGAAAAAACGAAGAAAAGGTCAGTCACAGACGAGAGTGGGAGTCGAACTCGAGTGCTTTTTTGTCTGTTGCTTGAACGTCTGTGTAGGTAACCATCCGCGAACCCCCTCCCCCCAACCGAATGAGTGTTGGGAAACCAAAGTAAAAGATGCGTTGGTGTGCGCATGCACGGTGAGGACTGTTTAGGAGTATTTTGCGCATGTGCAGTGAGTGAGCTTGTAAAAATATGCAGAGGCACTTTTTTTTTATTTAACGTGCAAATGTACATTTTTAGGGGGTGGGAAAATGTTTATTAGATACGTTTTTTACTGAGACTGGTTTGGTATAAATACTGGTCTGATTTCTTTAGATCAGGAAAAGGCTTTTGACCGTGTTGAGCATGACTTCGTCTGGAAGGTCATGGAGAGGTGTGGGTTCAGTGCTGGTTTTATACCCAAGATCCAGGTGTTATATGCTGGTGTTGAGACTATACTGAATATCAATGGCAGTTTGTGTGCTCCTTTCAGAGTGCATAGAGGCATCTGGCAGGGCTGTGCTTTGTCTGGTATGCTTAATGCACTCTCCCTAGAACCCTTCCTCCATAAAATACGCACAAGCATTGATGGCCTCGCCTTACCTGGTTTTAATAGAAAGATTGTTTTATCCGCCTACGCGGATGATGTGATTGTTTTTATTAAAAATCAGACCAACGTTAATGTTTTGATTTAATTGGTGCCTTCACCCTTTTATCAGAAGCAAGGGTGAATTGGAGAAAAAGTGAAGCCCTTGCTGCTGGTGATTGGCTCAGTGGCCTCCCAGTTCTTCCACAGGACATAACATGGAAAAAAGATGGCATAAAATACCTGTTTTTTTTTTTTCTTTCTTGGTAACACCAAGAAAGAAAGGTTTGGAGGAACTGGGAGAACGTGGATGAGAAAATTGAAGGCAGAATGAATAAGTGGAGATGGCTGCTCCCTCAAAAGTCCTACAGAGGGAGGGTGCTTGTGCTTAATAACCTGGTTACCTCCCTGCTTTGGCACCGATTAACCTGCTAAGATCCTCCATCAGCTTTACTGTCCCAGATCCAGACAAAAAAACCCAAAAACCTTTTTCTGGGATAATTTGCACTGGGTGGGGCAGCGCGGTGGTGGAGTGGTTAGCACTGCGGCAGCACAGCAACTCACCCTTGGCCGGGGGATCCTGAGTTTGATCCCAGCCCCTGACCAACAGTGGTCTGTGTGGAGTTTGCATGTTCTCCCCATGTCTGCGTGGGTTTACTCCGGGATTTCTCCGGTTTCCTCCCACATGCCAAAAAACATGCAAGTTAGATTAACTGGCATCAAACGGGATTCTAAATTGTCCTTAGGTATGACTGTGAGAGTGAATGGTTGTCTGTCTCTCCGTGTTGGCCCTGCGATGGACTGGCGATCTGTTCAGGGTGTACCCTGCCTCTCGCCCAAAGATGCTGGGATAGGCTCCAGTCCCCCCGCGACCCGAAAAGGATTAAGTGGAAGAAGATGGATGGATGGATGGAATTTGCACTGGGTGCCACAGGGGGTGCTGTTTTCACCCAGAGAGGGGGGGAGGGGACAGGGCCTCATACACCTGGCCAGCAGAACCGCCACCTTTAGGTTACAGTTTGTGCAGAGGTTTCTGACGGGGCCAGCAGATCTAATGTGGAGAGAAGTGGCCAGCTGCATCTTCAGGCGTGTGAGTAATCTGGGACTGCATTATGCTCTGTGTTTAATTAATTCAGAATGTTTAAATTTAAGTGGGTTGCCTCCATTTTATCAAAGTGCTTTAAAGTCCTGGAACCTTTTTAACACTAAATGATATAAAAACTCTGACTCTGTTTTGGCTCTTGAGGGAGCCATTGATTTATGGAGCAAGGTTGGATGTTTGCACTGAGACCACTCCTGGGTTGATGGCAGCACTTCTGAAAAACAAAGACTGTGACTGCAACAACTGGTGTATGCAGCAGGACCAACACTAACAGACTCCCTGGCTGTAGCTACCGTACTGGGTATCCGGTCTGCCAGAGTGGCTCAGAGGGTCCTGGAACTTTGGAGGCAGAGGCTCGATGGGAGGGAAAGACGGCTTCTGGTGGACCACAGCAGAGGAGCCACTAAACCCAACCACAGTGAACCTTTCCCAGAGATCTCCATGAGCCCTGGTCTTGGTCATCTAACTGGTCATTTGTGAATAACACACAACTCCAGACAGCTGACCTTACACAATGCTGACAAAAAAACACTGTACATCAATTGTGTTAAAGTCATCAACAGGACAGGACTGCACAGCAGACCCCCCACTGTGTGGCCTGAGAAGCTGATTGTGGAAGGAGTGAGTCCACAGTGGAGAGCTCTGTACAAACCTTCAATTAAAAAAGGACAGCAGATCTCCAGTGGAGAATTTTACATGGGGCAACTGCCTCACTGCTTTTATTTCTGTTCTTAACCCCGCTGTTTCAAACCAGTGTCCTTTCTGCAGTCTCCGGGAGACTGTGTTTCATGTTTTTAGTGAGTGTAAGAGGCTTACAGTGCTCTTCACTCTTTTAACAAAAGTTTTTAATTTATTTGGTGAAAAATTTTCTGTGGGTCATTTTATTCATGGTGCAGGATACAGAAAAATAAGTAAGGAAAAGTGGCAACTGCTGAACTTTATTACTGGTGAAGCCAAGCTGGCAATACATGTTAGCAGAAAAAATAAAGTAGAAGGCAAACCAGTTCAAGAACTGGCCTCAGTGTGGCGCTGCAACATCCGGTCCAGACTGAGACTGGAGTTCAGCTTTTTTAAAATGACTGGGAACTTGGGCACCTTTTGGCAAATGTGGTGCAACAGAAATATCCTCTGCAGTGTATGGCAGGATGAACTGTGTGTTGTACATTTTTTATTTGGTTGATTTATTTTATGTGTTCAGCATGTTTGAAAAATTACACATGCACCCAGTAGCACTTTTACTTTACTGTTGTCTTGATGTCTTTGTAAATTTGTAAATAAAGTGTTTTTATAAAAATCAAAAATCTTCTTCTTCTTCTTTCGGCTGCTCCCTTTAGGAGTCTCCACAGCGGATCATGTGCCTCCATCTCACGCTATCCCTTGCATCTTCCTCTGTAACACCAGCCCTCTCCATGCCCTCCTTCACTACATCCATGAGTCTTCTCTGTGGTCTTCCTCTTTTCCTCCTGCCTGGCAGCTCCATCTTCAACATCCTTTGTCCAGTACCACCACTATCCCTCCTCTGCACACGTCCAAACCATCTCAGCCTTGCCTCTCTTTCTTTGTCTCCTTCTTTGTCTCCAAATCACTCAACCTGAGCTGTCTCTCTGATACATTCATTTCTAATCTTGTCCCTCCTAGTCACTCCCAATGAAAATCTTAGCATCTTCAACTCTGCCACCTCCAGCTCCATCTCCTTTTTGTCAGCACCACTGCCTCCAAACCATACATCATAGCAGGTCTCACTACCGTCTTGTAAATCTTCCCTTTCACTCTTGCTGCTACCTTTCTGTCACAAATCACTCCTGACACTCGTCTCCACCCACTCCACCCTGCCTGCACTCTCTTTTTCACCTCTCTTGTGCATTTTCCATTGCTTTGGCTGGTTGACCCCAGGTATTTAAACCCCTCTACTTTCACGACCTCTACTCCTTCCATCTTCACCGTTACACCTGCCTCCCTCTCATTCACACTCATGTATTCTGTCTTGCTTCTACTGACTTTCAGTCCTCTTCTCTCCAGTGCATACTTCCACCTCTCCAGGTTCTCTTCCACCTGCTCCCTAATCTCACTACAGATCACAATGTCATCTGTAAACATCATGGTCCATGGAAACTCCTGCCTGACCTCATTTGTCAGTCTGTCCATCACCATGGCAAACAAGAAGGGGCTCAGAGCCAATCCCTGATGTAACCTCATCCCCATCTTGAATCCATCCGTCACTCCTACAGCACACCTCACCACCATCTCACTGTCCTCATACATGTCCTGCACCACCCTCACATACTTCTCTACCACTCCTGACTTTCTCATACAGGGCCACACTTCCTGTCTTGGCACCCTATCATATGCTTTCTCTAGATCCACAAAGACAGTGCAACTCCTTCTGACCTTCTCCATACTTTTCTATCAGCACTCTTAGCGGAAACATTGCATCTGTAGCACTCTTTCTTGGCATGAAACCATACTGCTGCTCACTGATTGTCACCTCTCCTCTTAACCTGGCTTCAACTCTTTCCCATATCTTCATAGTGTGACTGATCAACTTTCTCTGTAGTTTCTACAGCTCTGAGCATCACCTTTGTTCTTGAAAATTGGAACCAAAACACTACCCCACTCTTCAGGCATCCTTTCACTCGCCAAGACTGTGTTGAACAATCTGGTTAAAAAGTCCACTGCCATCTCTCCTAAACATCTCCATACCTCCACAGGTATGTCATCTGGACCAACCGCCTTTCTATTCTTCATCCTCTTCGAAGCTGCCCTCACTTCTGCCTTGCTAATCCTAGGAACTTCCTTGTTCACCATCTTTCCTTCATCCATCCTCCCCTCTCTCTCATTTTCTTTATTCATCAGCTCTTCAACGCACTCCTTCCAACACAGTCTCATCATTTGTTAGTATATTACCATTTCATCATATATATATTACATCATCATATATATATTACATCACATATATATATATATATATTTCCATTTCAATCAGCCTAACCTGCTGGACATCTTTTCCAGTTCAATCTCTCTGTCTAGCCAACTCCCTTTCTCCTTCCTTAGTGTTTAGCCTCTCATACAACTCACTATATGTCTTTTCCTTTGCCACCTCTCTCTTTCCCCTCTGCCTAGATTCCAAATACTCCTGTCTACTTTCTACATTTCCCTGACTATCCAGCTTTTTCTTTGCTAACCTCTTCCTTTGAATACTTTCCTGTACCTCCTCATTCCACCACCAAGTCTCCCTGTCTTCCTTCCTCTGTCCAATGGATACACCACATACCTTTCAACCCGTTTCCCTCAATACTTTTGCTGCACTTTGTCAGTCATCTGGTAGTTCTTCCCTGCCACCTAGAGCCTGTATCAACTACTTCCTGAACTCTGTGCGATCTTCTTCCTTCTGTAACTTCCCCCACTTAATCTTTGGCTCTGCCTTCACTCTCTTCCTCTTCTTGCTTTCAAAAGTCATCCTACAGACTACCATCCGATGCAGTCTAGCTACATTTTCCCCTGCCACCACCTTGCAGTCTCCTACCTCTTTCAGATTCCTCCTTCTGCATAAGATGTAGTCCACCTGTGTGTCCCTTCCTCCACTCTTGTAAGTCACCTGATGTTCCTCTCTCTTCTTGAAGTATGTGTTCACCACAGCCATTTCCAAACTTTTAGCAAAATTCACAACCATCTGTCCTTCCACATTTCTGTCCTTAAGATCATACCTACCCAGAACCTTCTCATCACCTCTGTTCCCTTCACCTATATGTCCATTAAAGTCCGCTCCAATCACCACTCTCTCTCCTGGGAACACTCTCTACCACTTCATCCAACTTTCTCCAGAATTCCTCCTTCTCTTCGACCTGACATCCAACTTGTGGGGCATACACACTGACAACATTCAACATCACACCTTTGACTTCTAGCTTCAAACGCATGATCCTGTCTGACTCCCTCTTTAAGAGATAAGGACCTGTACCACTCGAAGTGCTTCACTAGTACTAACCCTCTATTCTAAGGGCCTATAGGAGACAGATACCTACAGACAATTTAGAATGACCATTTAACCTAACCTAACATGCATGTCTTTGGATTATGGGAGGAAACCGAAGCACCTGGAGTAAACCCACACAGCATAGGAGAACATGCAAACTCCACACAGAAAGGTTCCTATCCCTGCCAAGTTGGGGATTCGAACCTGGAACCTTCTAGCTGTTAGGCAACAGTGCTAACCGCAGCGCCTTCCTGATACAACCCTTCCTATTTAACCAGGCTTGGGGCCAGCACTAGGAGTACACTGACTTGTGCACTCCGTGTAGGTGGGTTATAGAAAAGAATCCCCCTACTCAAAATAATCACATTTTGTTGCTTTGCAGCCTGAAATGAAGACAGGCAGATTTTTTTTTTGTTTGTTTTATACAGCTGTATTTATTTCTTGCAACTTACGAGGGGGGCTGAAAAGTTCACCGTGGTCAAATTTGACCAAATGTGGTTTATTTTTCAACCGCAGGGATCCAAGTGCTGCAACACCAATGGAAGAAGTGTGTGAACCGAAGGGGAGACTATGCTGAAAAATAACCCACATTTGGTCAAATTTGACCACTATGAACTTTTCAGCCCCCCTCCTATAACATCCAACTAAAAGATGTAACAGCAACAGGTTTCTGAAAGGATGTTTACTAAAACTGCCATGGAGATGCCACTGCCAGTCATAACTGATGTAAACACACCAGCAGAATCGAGAGAGAGCACATTAAGTCATGATAAATATAGCAAGGGATATTAAGGTAAGATAAGATAAGCCTTTATTAGTCCCACAATGGGGAAATTCCAGGATTGCAACAGCACAGGGATAGCAACACTCAGAGCAACATTTGAAAAACTACCAGCAAACTCACTTTCATGTCTATCAGAGCGTCCAGTTTTCCAGGTGGGAAAGTTGTGAGTCATCCCCTCCTTTCCTAAACATGTCCCTTGTTCAGAAACGCGGTGGTAGCATCATTACACAAGACAAAATTAGTTGTTAATTGCTACAATGCTAGCCATTAGTACAATGGAATCACAGTATGGCAGAGTCATTATCAGCTGTGTTACAAGTGAAAGCCAAATAAAATCAGCACCTTAATGAGGTGCTACATATTTCACTTTCACTATAATTAACTATGCGTGTGCTAACAATGGCTGACCAAGTCATCGCAGAGACAAATAACATTGGTTAAATGATGTGCAGATTGCTTTCTAAATAAGCGTGTAAATGTACAGGAACTATAAACTTTAAGTTATTGTTAATTCACAACATTCTCACAGCTACTAAAGTGAGATGAGATAGATAGATAGATAGATAGATAGATAGATAGATGTATTTTATTAATCCCAAACTGTGAAATTACAGTGTAACAGCAGCATGACACGGTAGACAACCCAAAACCAACAGAAATACACACATCATAATAGAAAAAGGAGTTACCCAGGGAAGTAAAAAAAATACTTAGATAACTTTATATACTACATAGGCTACTACTAGGTTAAATAGATGATGATACTTATGAGTCTGATAATACAGACTGTATAAAGAAGGATTATAAGGTGCAGGGTGAGATACGAGGTACCAATTACACTGTAAGGTGCAGCATGGCAGCACTGTTGTGACCAGAATTCAACATGAGAGGGAGTTATTGTACAGTGAAATGGCATGTGGAAATAAAGATTTCCTATACCTGATCGTTCGGCAGCGAAGCTGTAGCAGTCTGCCGGAGAAAGTGCTCCACTGTCTGTCCAGTGTGTGGTGGAGGGGGTGATCAGGACTGTCCATGATGGATCGCAGTTTGTTCAGTGACCTCCTCTCCAGCACAGACTCAAAGGTCTCCGGTCTGAGCCCAATCACAGAGCCAGCCTTCTTGATAACTTTGTCAAGTCTGTTGGTGTCGCTGGCTCTGATACTGCTACCCCAGCAAACAGCAGCAAAGAAGATGGTGCTGGCAACGATGGTCTGGTAAAAAAGGTTCAGCATCTCGCTGCACACATTGAAGGATCTCAGCTTCCTCAGAAAGTAGAGTCTGCTCATCCCCTTCTTGTAGACAGCATTGGTGTTAGATTTCCAGTCCAGTCCATTGCTGATCACAACACCCAGGTATTTGTAGTCCTCCACTACCCCCACATCCTTCTCTCTAATTCGCAATGGCTGTGAAGGCGTCCTCTTCTTCCTGAAGTCAATCACCATCTCTCTGGTCTTGCTGACATTCAGCCTCAGGTGATTCTGCTGGGTCCAGTCCACAAATCTGTCACTGTACTCCCCCTCCTCTCCCTCTCTTAAACACCCAACAACAGCCGAGTCATCAGAGAATTTGTGCAGGTGGCATGACTCAGAGTTGTACTGAAAATCACTGGTGTATTAGGTGAAGAGAAAAGGAGAAAGCACAGTCCCCTGTGGAGCTCGCGTATCACTAACCATCACATCAGACAAGACACTGCCCAGCCAGACAAACTGTGGCCTGCCTGTCAGGTAGTCAGTAATCTAGGAGATCACAGAGCTGTCAACCTCCATCACCTGCAGCTTCTAACCCAGCAGCAGTGGCTGAATGTGTTAAATGCATTGGAGAAATCAAAGAACGTGATTCTCACAGTGTCTCCTCCGCCATCCAGGTGTAGATGAGCTCACTGCAGCAGGTAGATGACAGCGTCTTCAACTCCTAAATCGAGCTGGTATGCAAACTGCAGCGGGTCCAGCCACGTCTTCACCTGTGGCCTCAGATGGGCTAAGACTAGTCTCTCCAGGATCTTCATCACATGAGATGTGAGGGCAACTGGTCGATAGTTGTTCAGGTCCGATGGAGACGACTTCTTTGTGACAGGAACAAGGCAGGACGTTTTCCACAGCACCGGTACTCTCTGCTGACTCAGGCTCAGGTTGTACAGGTGCTTCAGTACCAGAGCTAGCTGGTTGGCACAGGTCCTCAGGATCCAGGTGGAGATGTCATCAGGGCCTGCAGCCTTCCGCTGGTAAAGTCTCTCCAGCTGTTTCCTCACCTGGCCTGTAGTCATGGTGATGTTGGGGTTGGTGCTGATGTTTTCAGTGGAGAGGAGGGGGGCTGAGGGCAGAGAGAGGTGTGGCACAGGGGAGTGGGGGGAGGGGTGTGTGGGAGTTTGGCTGTGTTGTGGGGGTGACAGATGGTGAGTTGAACATATTAAAAAACAGATTCAGCTCATTAGCTCTCTCTAGGCTCCCAGATATCTGTCTGTCTCTCCCCTTACACCCAGTGATTTGTTTCAATCCAATCCACAACTCCCTCATGTTTTTCTGCTGGATTTTATCCTCTAACTTCGTCCTGTAATTGTCTTTACACATCCTCAGCATCTCTCTCAGCTCACGCTGCACTCTCCTCAGTTCCTACCTATCTCCAGACCAAAAAGCCCTCTTCGTCTTGGTAAGAAGTGCTTTCAGGTCACTGGTGATCCATGGTTTGTTGTTGGGGAAACAGTGCATGGTCTGGGCTAATATGGCTGTGTTTTCACAGAATCTAATGTATTCTGTGATGCAGTCAATCATATTGTCCATGTCCTCCCCATGTGGTCCACAGAGTACATCCCAGTCAGTCGTCTCGAAGCAGTCCTGAAGTGCATCAGCAGCTTCCTGTGTCCACTTCCTCACAGTCCGTGTGTGAGCAGGCTGCCTTTGCACAAGAGGAACATACTTTGTGGTTAACACAACCAGGGTGTGATCAGCTCTGCCAAGGGGGGGTAGAGCTGTGGCACTGCATGCATCTCTGACATTGGCATACAGGAGATCCAACATTTTATTTTTTCTGGTGGGACAGTCAACAAACTGGTGGAAGTTTGGTAATGTTTTGTCCAGTGAGACATGGTTAAAATCTCCCGTGATGGCCATGAATGTCACGAACCTCCCCGTGTGCTTTTACGCAGCGCACAGAGAGGGGAGGAATAATGAGGATTTACGTGCAAGGGTTACACCACAACACATTTACTAAAGTAAAGAACAATAGTTCGAAAGGGTGAGACTTACAAAAATACACTGATGAGTTGCAGTTGGCATTCAGGGGACAGCATTATCCACCAAACGCATAAGGAGAGACAGATTAGCCCCAAAAGCGTCCCGGCGCCGACATCGCTCAGGGGACGCCAGAGAACCACAGCAAACATGGAGGGGCTAACCCATCGTGGCACACAGGTGAGCAGGACTGACTACTGACCACGCACAGACAATGCATTCAGTCAGTCAAAGACCCAGCACTGCATGGCTGGCAAAAGGCTGCTAAAGTACACGTACTACTGGTGATGGTGTGATGAGGAGCACCTGGGCGAGGACTGGGAAAGATGATTAATGGGACTGGGAACAGTTGATGGTAATAAGTGAGGGGGCGTGGTCAGACCGGCAGGCTGTCAGCCAGTACT
This sequence comes from Pholidichthys leucotaenia, assembly GCA_020510985.1. NCBI lineage: Eukaryota > Metazoa > Chordata > Actinopteri > Cichliformes > Pholidichthyidae > Pholidichthys > Pholidichthys leucotaenia. The sequence goes on from CM035846.1 coordinate 304,633,314, forward strand.
CACAGAAGAGTGAGCCAAAGAGAGCTGCCTAACAGCTGCTGGGCTGAGAGCAGTGGCTAAGGATACAGAAGCACACTGAAAAACATAATATACATACATAAACAGCAGCACCTAAACCCACAGGGAGGTCAGGACCCCAGCTCGGCTCCTGACAGAGCCCCCTCCAAGGGGTGGAGACCCAGACACCCAAGGCAACTTCCTGAGGACCCCCCCCCCCCCAACAGTAACAAACAACACAAACCCTGGTGAGAGGTAGGGGGAACAGGAAAGGAGAGAACACGATATCCCACCCAGGGCCCACAACTAACCCCCCCAAGTCCAAAGGCAAGGAGGCTCGGGAGGCCACCCAGAATCCCAGGCCCAGCAGGTAGTACGGCGAACAGAGTCCGGTGGCCTGCCAGAAAACACAAGCCATCTGGCCCAGACACTCAGTCCCTCCAGCGGTCAGCCAACGTTGTAGAGCCACCAGGACCGGGGGTGGGTGAGGGTGGAGCAGGAGGCAGCCTGCCCACCGGGAGGCTCTCTGGTGGGTGACCAGACTGTAGGGAGGGAACCCCCACGATGTCAGACTGGGAGGAGAAGGAGACCACGACGGCGTCAGGCTGAGGAGTAACGGTCCTGGCGTCCTCAGGCTGACCGGCAGCACCCTCGATGGTCCCAGCCTGAGACACAGCTGCACTCACGGTGGACACCAACCAGGCCAACGCTGCACCTGCGGTGGCTCCCCGCTGGAGCTCTGCAGCACCCGCGGTGGACTCTGGACGGAGCCATGTAGTACCCGTGGTGGACACCGGCCGGAGCCGTGTAGCACCCACAGTGGACTCCGGCCAGAGGCATGTAGCACCCGCGGTGGACTCTGGCTGGAGCCATGTAGCACCCGCGGTGGAGCCCAGTTGGGCCCCTGCTGCCCCCATGGCGAGCGGGCCAACCCGCAGGAGCACCAGGCTGAGGAGGCGGCCAATGGGGGAAACCCTCCTCCGTCTTCCTCCGGCTGGACCGGACCCTCAGTGACCTCCGGTGATGACACACCCTCTCCGGCGACCCTAAACAAAGGCTCAGAGATTGTAGGAAAAGAGAGGTGATTAGGGTGGCCGGCAGCGGCGGAGCCCGGTGAAGTGAGTTCAGATGCAGCCAAGGGCTGCACCTGACTCCCATCACCTAGACCCAGTCAAGATCTTTCCAATACTGACATGAGAAATATAAGAGAGAGGACTTGCCTGAGCTGGAGCTCCACAGCCATCCAGGACTCCGTCAAACTTGATGATGACATCCCGGGTCCGGTCTCAAGGAGGTCCATCTCTGACTCCCACTCCGCTGCAGAAGCCTCCACAGCAGGCAAGATGGTCATGGCAGTCTCTTTAAACTCCTGCAGTGGCTCCAGCACTGGGGATTCCACCGGCGTGGCTACAGGAAAACACCTCCATGCGGGCCCCTGGGCAGGATCATCCAGGGCCCCAAACTCCTCCACCGTCTGGCGGCTCGGTTCTAGGACCGTCAGACACTCAGGGATAGAGGGAGGAGACACAGAGGGGATAGGGGACAAGTTATCCACTGCAGCCGGAGGAGAGGACCCAGTGGACTGCTGAGGCTGGGCCTCTCCCTCGGGAGACAGACAAGGTCCTTCATAATTAAATTGAATGGAATGAAAAAACACTTGCCTGTTCTCCCGGAGTTTGTTGTGCCCGGCTGCAGCAGGCTGATTGCCTTCCCTCTCCGTCAAAGGTGGAGGAGCCATCTCCCTGGTGACGGAGGTGGGCGTTCCCGGGACGGCCCCGTCAGATCTCGCAGGAACTGGAGGGATGATGGCCACAGATGGAGGAGAAGGCTTCTCCCAGAGCCTCCTCACAGGATGACGTCGAGAGCTGGGTGCTGGAGCTGGGTGAAATGGAACAGGAGCGGGCATCTCGCTCTGGCGGGAAGCAGGAAGAATGGAGCCCCAGGAGTGCTTCCCCCTTGACGTGAGCTTGGTCTTCTTAGGGGATTTCCTTACCCCTTCACCGCACCCACGCCACAGCGCTGCTGCCAACCGGGTAATCCTCTCCATTACCTCGGCATGCCGAGCGAGCTGAGGGCACTGCCGGACCTCTGCCTCCGCCAGACCTACGTACCAGAGTATGTCCTCCGGGGTAGAATATTCGCTGGCTGATGAGATGAGCCCATCAATGTCCATTAACACTCGGCAGCACTCCCATCCCAAGCTCAAAGGATAACTTCAGGCCGCCGAATCCATGGCCAACTCCAACACAGGTCAGTCCCAAAAAATGATACACAAAAAGGGAAGGGAAAAAAGGATGTGTGGGTGTACCCACTAAATCGTCCTTTTTTGGCTGGGTCTTTCTGTCATGAACCTCCCCATGGCGCTTCACACAGTGCACGAGAGGGGAGGAATAACGAGGATTTACGTGCAAGGGTTTACACCACAACACATTATTAAAGTAAAGAACAACAGTTCAAAAGGGTGAGGACTTACAAAAATACACTGATGACTTGCAGTTGGCGTTCGAGGGCCGGCATCACCCAGCGAATGCATGAGGAGAGACAGATTAGCCCCAGTGGTGTCCCGAAGCCGACATCACTCAGGGGACGCCAGAGAACCACAGCAAACACGGAGGGGCTAACCCGTCGTGGCACACGGGTGAGCAGGATTGACTACAGACCACGCAGTAGACAATGCATTCAGTCAGTCAAAGACCCAGTAGTGCGTGACTGGCAAAAGGCTGCTAAAGTACACACACTGCTAGTGATGGTGTGATGAGGAGCACCTGGGCGAGGACCGGGAAAGATGATTGACGGGACTGGGAACAGCTGATGGTAATAAGTGAGGGGGTATGGTCGGACCGGCAGGCTGTCAGCCAGTATTCACAGAAGAGTGAGCCAAAGAGAGCTGCCTAACAGCTGCTGGCCCGAGAGCAGTGGCTAAGGAGACAGAAGCACACTGAAATACATAATATACACACAGCGGCACCTAAACCCACAGGGAGGTCAGGACCGAGCCGGAGAAACCAATCCAGCTCGGATCTTGACAATGAATGCATCAGAGTGCTGGGCCAAGAGTGGCAGCAGTGAAGCTGATGATGTCACAAGCTGCCGCTGCATCAGCTGACAGATGAATGTATACAGCAATTACAATGGCACACATGAGCTCCCTCGGCATGTAATATGGTGGCATACTCACAGTGAGCAGTTCAATGTCCAGGCTGCAGAGACGTTTCTTTCTATATGTGTCCAGGATTACACCACTTCTCGTTCAAAAAAAGCACAATTCCTCCTCCCTTCCTTTTACCGCTCCTTATAATGTCCCTATCCGATCGGATAGTCTTGAAGCCGGGTCATGCGACGTTGTTGTCCGGAATGTGTGAGTGAAGCCACGTCTCTGTAAAACACATGATGTTGCTCTCCCGGTATTCTTTCTGCGTCCTGATCAGCGCTGTGAGCTTGTCCGTCTTATTTCCTAGAGACCTCATGTTCCCCGTTATTAACACCAGTACTGTTATGCCCCTCGTGCGCCATTAATCAAATCAAATCAAATCAAATCAAATCAAACTTTATTGTCATATTGCTGTACATACAACTGTAGTGCAGGCAAGATGAAATTGCGTTTCTCTCGGCATCCATATAAATAGAAGCAGCATGATTTAAGACACACTCCCACATATCTCCACCCCCCCCCATCCATTCACACATCCCTGAGACATACTTGGGGGAAAAACAACCAACTAACTATAATATACAAATAATATACAAAATGTCCGTAGGTGCAGTAATGTGTACGAGAGATTCCGGGTCAACTGTTCAGCATCCTGACAGCTTGTGGAAGGAAGCTGTTGATCAGGCTGTTGCCTCTGATGCTCCGGAATCGTTTACCAGATGGAAGAAGTTCAAAGTGTTTATGCAGAGGGTGAGAACGGTCCTTGACAATGTTCAGTGCCCTGCTCCTACAACGGTTCTGAAAAAGTTTTTGGACAGAGGAGAGGGAGACTCCAATTACCCTCTCAGCCCCCTTGACTGTCCTCTGCAGGGCTTTTTTGTCTGATATACTGCAGCTGGAGTACCATGTAGCAATGCAGTACGTCAGAACACTCTCCACCACACCTCTGTAGAAGGTCCTGAGGATGCAGATGGGGAGAGAGGCCTGTTTGAGTTTCCTCAAGAAGTGCAGTCTCTGCTGAGCCCGCTTCCTGATCCCAAGGAATTCTTGCTCCAGGTCAGGTCCTGCGAGATCTGCACTCCGAGGAACTTGATGTTCTCTACTCTCTCCACTAAACGGCCGCCGATGCTGAGGGGGACGTGCTCAGGCTGTGACCGCCGGAAGTCGATAATCATCTCCTTCGTTTTGTCCACGTTGAGCACCAGATTGTTCTCCCTGCACCAGCCCTCCAGGTCTCTCACTTCTTCCCTGTACATTGATTCCTCATCCCTCTGAATAAGTCCCACCACCGTGGTGTCATCTGCAAACTTAATAATCTGGTTCCCCTCATGTCTGGATATACAGTCATGTGTTAGAAGTGTAAACAACAGTGGACTGAGTACACAGCCTTGAGGGGATCCGGTGCTCAGCGTGACAGAGTTGGAGATGTTGTTTCCAACCCGGACAGACTGAGGTCTCTCAGTCAGGAAATCCAGGATCCAGACACATGTGGCGGTGTTCAGACCGAGAAGGAGTAATTTCTCCATCAGTCTCTGGGGAATAATGGTGTTGAATGCTGAACTGAAATCAATGTACAGGAGTCTGGCGTAAGTGTCTTCCTGGTCCAGGTGGGTGATGACAGAGTGTAGGGTGGTGACTATAGCATCCTCCGTGGAGCGGTTTGAACGATATGCAAACTGGAGCGGGTTGTGTGATGCAGGGAGGCAGGCTGTAATGTGTGGTTTGACAAGCCGCTCAAAACACTTCATCACAATTGGTGTCAGTGCAACAGGACAATAGTCATTCAAACAGGACACAACTGGTTTCTTTGCCACCGGTACAATGATAGAGGTTTTGAAGCATCTGGGAACGATGGCCTGACTCAGGGAGATGTTATAAATGTCAGTCAGGACATCCGCCAACTCGCTCGCGCAGTCTCGGAGCACACGTCCCGGAATGTTGTCCGAACCTGCAGCTTTGCGTGGGTTGACTCTGGTTAGGGTCCTCCGTGTGTCCGCTGTGTTGATGGTAAAAGCTGGTCCGACCGATGGTGGGGGTGGGCCAGCCCTCCCTCTGATTGTCGAGTTTGATGCTTCAAAACGTGCAAAGAAGTCGTTAAGTCTGTCTGGAAGCGAAGCGTCGTCATCATCGACCCCCTGCCTAGACTTATAGCCCGTCAGTGTCTGAACTCCCTGCCACATTTGCTTGGTGTTCCTAGTGTCACAGAGGTGTCCCTGGATTTTCTCCGCATAGGCACGCTTTGCCGCTTTAATTCCCTTTGAGAGCGCAGACCTGGCTGAGCGGAGGGCGATCCTGTCCTTCACTCTGAAGGCTGCATCTCTGGCTGTAAGCAGCGAGCGCACCTCTGCAGTCATCCAGGGCTTATGATTACCCCGCATAGTGATGGTCTTCACTGTAGCAAGCACTGTAGTTACGCAGCACACCGAGGGAGGAATGAAAAAACCCACGCGCAGGAGTAGTTCCTTTATTAACATAAACCCCACAAACAGTCCAGCACACAGTCTCGACCTAAACAGAGGGTTGAAATGATTGCTATAGCGGCCACCAGACAAACATGGACGCCATCCGGACGCTCAGCAGCTCGAGGAGGGAAATGCCTAGTGCTGCAGGGCAGCTGTCAGCACGAGGAGAAAGGTAAACTTAACTTACGAGCTGAGGTGATAAGATAAGATAAGATAAGATAAGCCTTTATTAGTCCCACAATGGGGAAATTCCAGGATTGCAACAGCACAGGGATAGCAACACTCTGAGCAATAACTAAGAAGATACGAAAAATAAAAATAAGAGCAGTGAATATACATACGTACACATAAATATATAAATATATATACAAAGTGCGGAGCATTGTAGCAAGATGGAATAAACAGCATAACCATCTACTTAGTTATCCTACATAGCATGAATATGTACCCATACATAGTGTCACCCCCCGTAGCGACTGATATTGTCCTAGTTGTATACTGGAGGGGACCATTTGTGTAAGTCTGTTGCGTCCTTTGCATTCAATACTATTAGGTCGTCACGTTTTTTTGCTATCTCTGCGAGCAGCCCTGCTTGGGTTATACAGTCTGACAGCCGTAGGTAGGAAGGACCTGCGAAACCTCTCGGTTGCGCACCTAGGATGATGTAGTCTGCTGCTAAATGAGCTCCTCAGTGCATTCAGTATGTCCTGCATAGGGTGGGACTTGGACTCCAGCAGAGATGACAGTTTAGCCACCATCCTTCTCTCTCCTATCTCCTCCACTGGGTCAGGGCGCTGCCCCAGGACAGAGCTAGCTTTCTTGATCAGTTTGTTCAGTCTCTTCCTATCGGCTGCTGTAATGCCACTGCCCCAGCAGACCACTCCAAAAGTGATGGCTGATGCCACCACCATGTCGTAGAATGTCTTCAGCAGCGCCCCTTGTACACCAAAAGACTTGAGTCTCCTTAGTAGGAACAGCCTGCGCTGTCCCTTCTTGTAGAGTGCGTTGGTATTGTGTGACCAGTCTACTTTATTGTTCAGATGAGATGAGGCCGACGATTGCAGAGTCTTTAGAGAATTTCTGTAGATGGCAGTGTGTTGTGTTGTGTGAGAAGTCCACAGTATAAAGGGTAAACAGGAAGGAAGCAAAAACCGTTCCCTGGGGGGCCCCCCGTGCTACCAATGATCGTGTCGGACACACAGTCCCGGGTTCTCACAAACTGTGGCCGGTTAGTGAGGTAGTCCAGGATCCATGATGACAGGTGCTGGTCCACCCCTGCGCACAGCAGCTTGTCCCTCAGGATCATCGGTTGGATGGTGTTGAAAGCACTGAAGAAGTCAAAGAACATGATCCTCACCGCATTCCCAGGCTTCTCCAGGTGGGACAGAGAACAATGAAGGAGGAAGATCACTGCATCCTCCACCCCAATGCCATGCTGGTAGGCGAACTGGAGTGGATCCATCGCTGGTCCCACCAGGGGGCGGAGGTGAGCAAGGAGCAGTCTCTCCAGGGTCTTCATCATGTGGGACGTCAGGGCCACTGGTCTGTAGCTGTTCAGGTCTTTGGGGCGGGAGGTCTTTGGTACAGGTACCACACAAGATGTTTTCCACAACTGTGGTACCCTCCCCAGCTTCAGGCTCAAGTTGAAGATGAGCTCCACAATCCCACACAGCTGATCTGCACAGGACTTGAGGAACTTTGCACTGATGCCGTCCGGTCCTGACGCCTTCCTCGCCTTGACCTTTCTCAGCTCCGTCCTCACCTGGGTCTTAGTGAGGGTCATGTTGGGGGGCTGTGTGTTGGGAGTGGGGGGGTGTTGGTGGAGTGGGGTGTGGACAGCAGGACTCGATGTCTTTAGAGGCAACAGTGGTTGTTGTGCAGTCGGGGGGAGGGCGGTTGGTCAAACCTATTAAAAAACAGGTTCAGATTGTTCGCCCACTCCCTGCCCCCCATGGCCTGGGAGGAGGTATTCTGGAGCCCAGAGATGGTTTTAAGGCTTCTCCAGACCCCACTGATGTCGCTCTGTTGCAGCTTGTCCTCCATCTTCTTCCTGAAGCTGTCCTTGCCTTCTCTGATCTTTCTCCTCAGCTCCCTCTGTACGGACTTCAGTATCTCCCTGTTCCCAGACCTGAAGATCCTCTTCTTCTCTCTCAGAAGTGTTTTTATCTCAGGGTTGATCCAGGGTTTGCCAGTTTAGAAAGCTTGGAATCAGTCCGCCAAGGTCTCCGCCTTTGACCGCCACCTAATCCACATAGCACCGGACCCCCATGATCCCTCCTGCTGGTTTGTTGTTTGAGCAACACCGTATGGTCTTGGTGGGTACGGTGTTGTCCACACAGAAGCTGATGTAGTCCGTGATGGTGTGAGTGAGGCCATCGATGTCCTCACCATGTGGATCGCAGAGCTGCTCCCGGGCAGTGGTTTCAAAGCAGTCCTTTAGAGCGTCCATTGCCTCCTCAGACCATAACTTCACTGTGCGCATGACCGGAGGTTGTCTGTGCACTAGGGGTTTGTACACCGGCAGGAGATGAACCAAGTTGTGATCCGATCTCCCGAGTGGGGGGAGTTGTGATGAGGCGTACGCCTCCTTAGCGTTTGCATAGAATAAATCCAGTGTTTTATTGTCTCTAGTGTGGCATGTGACACACTGGGTAAATGTGGGTAGAATGGGAGACAGTGAAATATGGTTGAAATCACCTGAGATGAGGAGAAGAGCATCTGGGTGTTCTGTCTGCAGCCTGCCAGTTACTCAGTGGATGACGTCACTCACTGTCCCAGTGGACAGTGCCGTTGTTATTTATGCCGTTGGATTTGCATAAATAACAATGCAGATCACGTGTGAGTATTCCCTCGGGAGATATGTAGGCCGCATGCTAACAGCTAGCAACTCAATGTCTTTGCTACAGTGCTGTTCCTTAACCGTGATATGTCCCGGTCTGCACCAGTTGTTATTGACGTACATCATCACCCCACCGCCCCATGCCTTCCCACTGTCTGGTGTTCGGTCTGCCCGTATTGCATCTAAACCCTCCAGTTCAATGTTAGCATCTGCTGCTAGTCCTGTTAGCCACGTCTCTGAGAATAGGAACAGGCTACACTCCCGGTATATGCTATCGTAGCGGGAGATAGCCGCTAGTTCATCTGTCTTTCCGAGTATCAATCGTATATTCCCCATAATGATAGATGGGAGGGCGGGTCTGTACCTTTAAATTCCTTGCCCGCCGTCTTACTCCAGCTCGACCCCCACATCGTTTTCGTCTTAATGCTCCCGGTATGTCGAGTTTTCGCGTTAGCATCATGGGCCGGTTGAGTGCTAGCATCTGGTCCCTGTTATACTGCCTCCTGCCAGAAACAGTGGCTCCGTCCGCTGAATCAGGAGATATTTGGGCGATCTACGTGTTCGGATGGAATAAAGTGACGCTGGATCATAAAGACTGGCAAGAGAGCCAGATAGTAACAGAAATAGGCAGAAATTGATCCGCTGTTGCAAAGGTCAGCCTACTCGTGTGGCGCCGGAAGTGGGAAAAAAAAAAAAGCCGGGTACCAGCTAAGAGGTTCAACCACGTTCGCGCGCGTCGGTCAAAATGGTGGGAGAGAAGTTTGTGTGGCCGAGCCTACGCAAACAAGTAAAAGAGTGGGCTGCAGCCTGCGTGGCGTGCCAACGAGCCAAGGTACACAGACACACGAAGGCTCCCTTGGAGCCATTTCGGGTACCGGCTAAGAGGTTCGACCATGTTCAGTGGTGGACCGCACCACGCGCTGGCCAGAAGCAGTCCCACTGGCGGAAACCACGTCCGCGGATGTAGCACGCGCTTTTTTAACAGCATGGGTGGCGCGTTTTGGAGTCCCGTCGGACGTTACGTCCGACAGGGGCCCTCAATTTGTTTCCGAACTCTGGTCCGCGATGGCCCGCAGCCTGGGTGTTACAATTCACCGCACAACCGCATACAACCCACAGGTCAATGGTTTATGCGAGCGTTTTCATAGATCACTGAAAGCAGCACTCAGGGCTTCACTGACAGATGCAAATTGGGTGGACAGGTTGCCGTGGGTTTTATTGGGGTTGCGCTCCGCGCCAAAAGAAGATCTGGAGGCTTCCCCGGCAGAGCTCATTTTTGCGCAGCCCCTACGGCTGCCCAGGGAATTTCTGCCAGATAATCCCGCGCCGGGCAGCTGCCCGTCTCAGCTTTTGCAGCGTAGCGCAAACACAGGCACGCTGCTGGGCCCTGCCCACCACTGTTTTCCGCGTGTTTTCGTGCCTAAAACTCTGAAGAGCGCGGAGTTCGTGTTCGTCAGACACGACGCCCACCACCCTCCATTGCGCCCACCCTATGATGGACCGTTCAGAGTGTTAGAAACAGGGGATAAGCATTTTGTGCTAGACTTGGGGGGTAGGCGGGAGAAAATTGGCATAGACAGACTCAAACCCGCTTTCATTGTGGCGGACGAGCAAGTGCTGTTGGCTAGGGCCCCTCGGCGTGGAAGACCCCCACGGAGAGCTCCCCAGGGAAACGATTCACCAGAGCAGCCACATGGACAGACCGAAGTGCCCCCCCCCCTCGTCACGCCCCACCCGCAGTCAGACACACTCCCAGCAGCCCCCCACCGGCACAGCAGTGCCACGGAGGCAGTAAACCCCAGTTACAGCAGATACGGGAGGAGACGGAAACCCAAACTGCGTGTGGACTGATGTTCTATTGTTCTATCTAAGATGCTGGGGGGGCAGTGTAGCACCTTGGGGGAGTCAGATTATTTAGCATCTCAGACAAGAGACAGTGGATAAGCATGGGAGAACAATGCTCAGCAGGTTCCTGGCGAGATAGCAGGAAGGAGTCAAGGACGTAGGGGGTTGAATGCAGTGTAATGCAAATGTCATGTTGTGTGTGGAGAAATGCCATGAAACTTGTGAGGAGTGATTTGGGTAAAAGAAGAGAGCCTGCTGAAATGTTTCATCCTGTTCTGTGCTTGAGAGATGTGAAGTGTGTAATAAACCGTCTGCCATGAATCAGCCTCTTATTTCACACACTCCACAGTATTTCTGATTGCTATCACCATCTTTCATAAGATGGTGATGGCTACATGAGCCAGTCATGCACCATTTCAGCATTTTCTTTGTTTAAATTTAGCTAAGCAGTCCCTCCAGGATTACGCAGGATGTTTTTATGATTGTTTCAGCCCAAAAAGCCTGAATTCGCGTGAGCCTTTTTTAAAAGTTCCAATAAAAGTTGCAATGTTTTGAGAGGTTTTTTTTGCACTAAAAGTTGTGGGAAGAATTACAAATTTTAAAGCAGATGTTTTTTCCCTAGTTTACTGCAATGATATTCTAAATAACACCACAAGAAAAGCACAGAATTGTCAAAAATTTCATATTAAAAAGTGATTTGTAAATTAAACAGAAACTTCCGCTATACAGAAAATATCTTGTGCAACAGCAAATACAGACTTACAATATCCATTACAACAGCTAAAGTGCATTGAATGCATGTTAATTTGTACAGATTTGGAAATTATTGGTAGTACCTTGAAAACTCCCTAACCACAGCAACCCCACCCACTTGGTACCGAGCGCAGAGAAAAAAAGAAATATTTATTCTGTTGCTCTGTATTGTCTATCGGAGTCTGTGTTTTTCTGGAAAAAAATTACAGGCAATATTCTCTCTCTTTCCATACCTAACTCCTACCTGTCTGTCTATCTGCTGCATGTCTTGACATACACCTGTCTCATCAAATACTCAGCTTTCATTTACTGGGAGTCCTACCAGAGGGGGGGGGGGGGGGGGGGAGGGGGTCAGAGTCCAGTCTGGAGATTCACAGCTTTAAAGCTCCATGACAAGATGTAATAATGATTTTACCTCTAAAGATGTATAAAATGTTCAAACACTGGCTGTAGTGTTAGATTTGCTCATTTGTTTGTGGTTTTATGGCATCTCTCCTTACGTGCACTCCTGTGATAAGATAAGATAAGATAAGATAAGCCTTTATTAGTCCCACAATGGGGAAATTCCAGGATTGCAACAGCACAGGGATAGCAACACTCAGAGCAACAATCAGAAGGCAAGAAAAAACAACATCTAGTAAACATATGTCCATATTACTATAAATGTATATATATAGACACACAGTGCAGAGCATTATGGCTGGTGGATGTGCAGCAGAAAGTCTAAGCTCTCTCTCCGCGGATGCAGCGGGCCAGCTGGAAGTCTTTGGGCATGATGGTGACCCCCTTAGCGAAGAAGAGACCACCAGGTGGGTCTCGCTGGTCTCCTGCAGAGCCATGACGGCGAAGCTCAGGAAACGCAGGACGGTCTTGAAGTCCTGAGCGATCTCCCTCACCAGGCGCTGGACGGGCAGCTTACGGATGAGCAGCCCCGTGGATTTCTGGTAGCGACGGATCTCTCTCAGAGCCACGGGTCTGTGACGGCGAGGCCTCTTCACTCTGCCGGTGGCCAGAGCACCTCTCCGAGCAGCCCTGTGGCTAGCTGTCTCCTGGGGGGCTTCTTCCTCCAGTAGATTTTACGGGCGGTCTGCTTGGTTCTTGCCATCGCTCTATTATTCTGTCTTATATTTCTTTCACGCCGCCTAAACTCCAGCCCGGCACCCGCTTCGTTTTCGCTACAGCTCCCGGTATGTCGAGTTTCCCATTAGCACCGGGCGGCGGCCAAGTGCTAGCTAGCACTAGCTCCTCCCCGCTGTAACGTCTCCCGCTGCAAACCGTGGCTCCGTCCGCCGACCCGGGAGACCCCCGGGGCGATCCATGCGTCCGTGATATATATACAGAGTGAAAGGTGTAGAAAGAAGAAGGAAGATAAAAAAAAAAAAAAAAGGCTGTTGCAACAGGCAGCCGACTCGTGTGACGCCGCCGGTCCGGCGGAACCGGAACCGGAAAGAATGAAATGATGGGGTGATTTTCAGGCAGGCAGATGTTTTTAAACACAAATCCAGCACTTCATACACACGGTCAGGATGGAGAAGCGGTGAAACGTCCACTGGCAGCCAGAGGAGATGGAGGAAGGGGTGGTGTGGGGAAACCTTGCAGGTGAGTGTTTATTTTTAATCACACACACTGTTTTTTGCTGATGTGTTCTGTTAATACTCACTGTAAACATGGAAGTGAGCGCAGTGCAGTGACGCATTTGATTGGTTAGACTGAGCATTTGAGAGCTACTCAGGGACAAATTTGATTGGCAAAATTGGAAGTTGACGAGGATTAGCCAAAATTGTGGGAAAGCTGCAGTGACTGGACAAAGTTGCAAGGTCACGCAAAAGACGTGGCCAATTATGTGTGAATTGACGCAATCTCAACATCGTGAAATCCTGGAGGGACTGGCTAACATTGCCATAGAAATGCATTGAAATTGTCATTTGTTGATACCTCGCTGTGCCACTAGGGTACCCCGTCTCGTTTGTCTTGCATTTCTTGCCGTCTTCAGATGAAAAAATAATGTCAATCATCACATACTATGCATGTCCGCAACTTCTGGGTTGTGAACGTGTGTGGGCCTATGGCGTGGCGACGCACATAATTCAGTGGACACGTCTTAAAGGGGCAGTACATGAAAAGCGCCATATTAATATAATAAATCCAAACCCCCCCCCCCCCGTGACCCAAAAAGGATTAAGTGGAAGAAGATGGATGGATGGAATTTTCAAAAAATTCTTGGATCCAGATCATGATAACCACCAAAATCTAATCATCTGTCCCCCGTGCCATTACATGCCTTTCCTGAAAATTTCATCAAAATCCATTCAGAACTTTTTGAGTTATGTTGCTAACAGGCAGATAGACAGACAAACCAACAAACAAACCAACCAACGCTTCCAAAAACATTACCTCCTCCTTGTCATAAGGTTTGGGTGATGGAAGACTCAGACACAGGCAGACGTATGGTGCAAAAATAATTGTTTATTAGCAAAAAACCGGAACAAATAAATAACAGCACATGGGCTGGAAAACAAAACTTATACCAGGCAGGCAGAACTCACAATGGAAACAGGGACATGGATTACAGCAGGAATTGTACAGGAAACATTACAGGACTCAGGCAGAAACATTAATGATGCCACAACTGACACCGGTATATATGGACAACGGAGCAATCAAGACTCAGAGGCAATTAGACAGCAGGGCATGGCAACAGATACGGAAAACATGAAGGACAGAGACAAAAGGTAAATGAGACGAGACATGAATACAGGACCAGGGGAGACATACATTTGATAATGACTTAAGACAGAGCCATGATGACAACAGACAAAATTGCAACAAGAACCAAGATAATAATAAACATAATGACAATACTGAGGCAGGGATAATGATCACAGATAATGAAGATCAGAAGTGAATACACGACAGGGATAGATAAAGCAAAACCAACTAGGAGAATAATAATACTAAGCACAGAGAATAGTAAAAATAAACTTAAAGGGTGAGTATGGTCCAAAGACCATGCACAGACTGTGACACTCCTTTGGCAGAGGTAAATATCTGGCTGTCAGTGAGAGAGTAGCTCATTCTGCCCTGATGAAATCAAACCAAGAGTGCTCAGTAGGGATGGGGCAAAAAATCTGTACAGTGTAGTATTGTGTTACTTTGTGTCCATGATACTGTATCAATGCAGAGAAAGTAGTATTGCAATGCTTAGATAAAAAATGTTGCAAATAAAATATCAGTTTTTTGGGTACCAGAGTAATAAAAAAACAGTTGAATTTTAAATTTTCCATTACATGGTGCTAAATGGGCAGCACAGTGGCGGAGTGGTTAGCACTGCAGCAGTACAGCAACTCACCCTTGGCCGGGGATCCTGTGTCCGATCCCAGCCCCTGACCAACATTGATCTGTGTGGAGTTTGCATGTTCTCCCCGTGTCTGCGTGGATTTACTCCGGAATTTCTCTGGTTTTCTCCCACATGCCAAAAACATGCAAGTTAGGTTAATTGGCGTCAAACTGGGGATTCTAAATTGTCCTTAGGTATGACTGTGAGAGTGAATGGTTGTCTGTTTCTCTGTGTTGGCCCTGTGATGGACTGGCGATCTGTCAAGGGAGGACCCTGCCTCTTGCCCAAAGATGCTGGGATAGGCTCCAGACACCCCCCCCCCCCCCCCGCGCAACTCGAAAAGGATTAAGTGGAAGAAGATGGATGGATGGTGCTAAATGTTGACTGTCTGATTAGGTCAGCACAGCAAAGGAGAGACTCATCAGATCTAGCCGGGAGCTGAACACGACAGAGATCAGGAGGGGAAAGCACAATAGATGATGCTGCAATACTCAGCATACTGCAAGATTGTGATATCGTATCGCAGCCCAAGTATCGTGATAGCATCATATTGTGGTGCGTCTGGTGAATCTCACCGCTGGGGCTCAGATCTCCTGACTGCTGTCCCTGACCTTGAGTACAGTCTAGATACAGACTGCCAAGGAAACAAGAAAAGAAAGTGAGAGCAAAACTGATGGGAACCTGTTTTTGTTTTGCTGTTGGACAAGTAAGTCAGGTCTTTTACCTCTGTTTCTTATGTCACCAAACAAGGCAAAGACTTCTGAATTTGACAGTTCCTTATCTTTTTTTCTTTTTTTCTTTTTTTTTTGTTACTTATTTGTACCCGTAGGTAGATTTGGTTTGCAGTCTGGTGACAAGCCACCGGCTGCCGGTCGCTGCGTGCGCAAGCGCCCTAAACCTACATGTTTTTGGTATGCGGGAGGAAACCGGAGAAATCCCGGAGTAAACCCACGCAACACGGGGAGAACATGCAAACTCCACACAGCTCACTGTTGGTCGGGGGCTGGGATCGAACCCACAATCTCATGATCCCCGCGATCCCCCGGCCGAGGGTAAACTGTGCTGCCACAGTGCTAAACCACTGCACCAACCGTGCAGCATATCTGTCAGTTTATGAATAAATGCACAGTATTAAGGGGCAATTAAATTTCGTAACTGTAGGGAGACCCTGAGAGCAACTAATAAGGACAAAAAAGTTTACTTGGCTATTTTCACAGTGAGGTAAAGCTGAACATGTCATAAGAACACTTGTTTATGCAAATAAGGCAAATGAAATTATGTTGTTTGCCAGAGATTTAGATAGATAGACAGATGTACTTTATTGATCCCAAACTCATTCCTAAAGTCAATGCAATCCATGAGAGGGAGCACAGTTTGATCAGCCAGCACATCAACACGGGGAAACTGTGGAGGAATACGTCCAAATCACATACAACTTGCCTAGGAAGTGAGATTTTGGCACCGGGAGAGATAAGAACATGAGAGATTAGTAACAGAAGGCTCAGGAGAACTACATACTTTATTGCAACCACACTAAGAAGTCCAGCAAACTACCAGTGTGCATAACATTTAACATTTTTATCCTCATCAAGTTGCTACCAAAGTCCATTTTTACATGTTATGCAAGCAAATTTGATCACACTTTCCCTTCTCTGCATATACATATGATACCCTTTTAAACTCATAGAACCTCATTGTCAGTGAAGATGGGTTGTTGTGTAAAATGTAAATAAAAACAAAATACAATGATTTAAAAATCCTTTTCAACCTGTCTCAAATGAATACACTACAAAGACAAGATATTTAATGTTCAAACTTCTAATATTTAATGTTCAAACTTTATTGTTTTGTTTAGGGTTTTTTGCAAATATTCACTCATTTTGAAATTGATGCCTGCAACACGCTCCAAAAAAGCTTGGACAGGGGCATGTTTACCACTGTGTTACATCACCTTTCAACACTCAATAAGCGTTGAGGAACTGAGGACACTCAGGTGGAGAAGGAATTCTTTCCCATTCTTGCTTGACGTATGACTTCAGTTGCTCAACACTCCGGGGTCTCCACTGGCATATTCTGCACTTCATAATGCTCCACACATTTTCAATGGGAGACAGGTCTGGATTTCAGGCAGGCCAGTCTAATAACCACACTCTTACTACAAAGCCACACTGCTGTAACATGTGCAGAATGTGGCTTGGCATTGTCTTGCTGAAATAAGCAGGGACATCCCTGATAAAGACGTTGCTTGGACAGCAGCATACAGTATCTCACAAAAGTGAGTACACTCCTCACATTTTTGTAAATATTTTATCATATCTTTTCATGTGACACCACTGAAGATATGACACTTTGATATAGTGTAGTATAGAGTAAATTTGCTGTCCCCTCAAAATAGCTCAACACACAGCCATTAATGTCTAAACCGCTGGCAACAAAAATGAGTACACCCCGAAGTGAAAATGTCCAAA
The DNA here is from genome assembly GCA_020510985.1 of Pholidichthys leucotaenia. Taxonomy (NCBI): domain Eukaryota; kingdom Metazoa; phylum Chordata; class Actinopteri; order Cichliformes; family Pholidichthyidae; genus Pholidichthys; species Pholidichthys leucotaenia. The sequence goes on from CM035846.1 coordinate 304,650,166, forward strand.
TTGGGCCAATATTTTGTGTGGCCACCATTATTTTCCAGCAATGCCTTAACTCTCTTGGGCATGGAGCTCACTAGAGCTTCATAGGTTGCCACTGGAATCCTTTTCCACTCCTCCATGATGACATCACGGAGCTGGTGGATGTTAGAGACCTTGCGCTCCTCCACCTTCCGTTTGAGGATGCCCCACAGATGATCAATAGGGTTTAGGTCTGGAGACATGGTTGGCCAGTTCATCACCTTTACCCTCAGTTTCTTCAGCAAGGCAGCGGTCGTCTTGGAGGTGTGTTTGGTGTCGCTATCATGTTGGAATATTGCCCTGCGGCCCAGTTTCCAAGGGGGGGGGGGAGTCGTGCTCTGCTTCAGTATGTCACAGTACATGTTGGCATCCATGGTTCCCTCAATGAACTGTAGCTCCCCAGTGCTGGCAGCACTCATGCAGCCCCAAACGATGACACTCCCATCACCATGCTTGACTGTAGGCAAGACACACTCGTCTTTGTGCTCCTCACCTGGTTGCCGCCACACATGCTTGACACCATCTGAACCAAGTTTATCTTGCTTCAGATGTGACTGATATCAATCAAGTCACAGTCTTGATTGATCGTCACTTCCTTGTGGTAACGTATCGTCACTTCCTGTTTTGCTGTCTGTCTGTGTGGTTTGCTCTCCTCACTCTCCTGAGCTTTGGGTTAGCCACTAGCGATGGCTACTAGCTCTCTTTCCTCTCCTCCTCTGGTGTGCTCTCTCTGTCAGATGTTTAGCTACACCTCTGCCTCTTTTAGTGATAACGGTAAATGTAATAAATGTTGTCTTTTTGAGGCGCTCGAGGCGAGGTTGTCTGATTTGGAATCCCGGCTCCGCTGCATTGAAACACCATCTGCGCCAGTTACTCTTGACGGACGCCCCTTAGCTGCAGCAGAGCTAGCTAGCTTAGACCCCCCCGTTAGCGGTCCTCCGGCTCTCCTCAGCAGCGAGGAGACTGGGTGGGTGACGGTGAGAAGGAAGCCTAGTCGCAAAGCCCCGGTACACCACCAACCTGTTCACGCTTCTAATAATTTTTCCCCGCTCGGCGACACACCCGCTGAGGAAAAAACTCTGATCATTGGCGACTCTGTAGTCAGAAAGGTGAACCTAGAGACTCCAGCGGCCATAGTCAAATGCATTCCTGGGGCCAGAGCAGGCGACATCGAGTCAAATTTGAAAATGCTGGCTAAAAGTAACTGTAAATACTCCACAATTGTTATTCACGCTGCCATTAATGACATCCGTCTCCGGCAGTCGGAAGTCATGAAACTTAATGTAGAATCGGTGTGTGACTTTGCAAAAACGATGTCTGCCACTGTAGTATTCTCTGGGCCCCTCACCAATCTGACCAGTGATGACATGTTTAGCCGCTCGTCATCCTTGAACCGCTGGCTGTCTGTGTGGTGTCCTGCAAATAATGTGGGCTACACTGACAATTGGAGCTCTTTTTGGGGAAAACCTGGTCTTATGAGACGAGACAGCATTCATCCCACTTTGGATGGTGCTTCTCATTTATCTAACAATCTGGCATCTTTTTTATCCAAATTTCCAAAACCTTGACTACTCAGAGTTGGGACCAGGAAGCAGAGTCGCAGTCTTACACGCCTCTCTGCAGCTCCTCTTCATCCGCCACCCCTCAACTTAGCCCCTGTCTTCCCCATCAGAGAATCGTTGTCTGCTCCCTCCAAAGTAAATAAAAATATAATATATAAGCATCCCAAAGTGATTAAGCAAAATATTGGTAAAACTCAAATTAAACATAAAGTCTCTAAATTGAATGATTTGGCCTCTGTTCCTCCTCATAATTTAAAAATTAAATGTGGTTTATTAAATATTAGGTCTCTAACTCCCAAGTCTCTGTTAGTCCATGATCTGTTAATTGATCATCAGATTGATTTAATTTCCCTTACAAAGACTTGGTTAGGGCAAGAGGATTATGTTGGTTTAAATGAATCAACTCCCTCTGGTTATTTAAACTGTCAAAATCCCAGAAGTTCTGGTCGTGGAGGAGGAGTAGCAACAATTTATCATTCCAAATTACTAGTTAATGTAAAGCAAAAAACATGTTATAATTCCTTTGAGGGCCTGGTCCTTAGTATTGGGCACTTTAGCAATTTTAGGTTAAACCCAACTTTATTTGCCATAGTTTATCGTCCCCCATCAACCTACTCAGAATTTTTATCCGAATTTGCTGATTTCTTAGCTGATTTAGTGCTGAAATCTGATAGAATAATTATAGTAGGGGACTTTAATATACATGTGGATGTAGATAGTGACTGCCTTAATGTGGCATTTAATTCAATATTAGACTCGGCTGGGTTTTCTCAGAAAGTAGGTAATTCTACTCATTACCTCCACCATACATTGGACCTTGTTCTGACATATGGCATAGAAATGGAAAATCTTGGAGTGTCTCCTCATAACCCTGTACTGTCAGACCATTGTCTGTTAACCTTTGATTTTACTATTTCTGACTATTTGGCTCCTAAAGAAAAATATTATTACAGTACATGCCTCTCAGATGATGCTGTTACCAAATTTATGCAGATTGTTTCCTCTATGCCATGTGTCAACACAACGGAAATAAGCTATAGACAGCTTGCTCCTTCTGTAATTGATAACATGGTGGATAGTGTTACAGCTTCTCTGTATCAGACTCTGGACTTGGTGGACCCCTTAAAAAAGAAAAAGTCTAATCAGAGATTTCTAACTCCTTGGTTCAACACAGACACTCGTAGCTTAAAACAGAAGATTCGTCAATTAGAAAGGAAATGACGCTCTACTAATTTAGATGAAATCTATTTAGCTTGGAGAAATCATCTTCTAATTTATAAAAAAAATCTCTTAGAAAAGCTAGAACGAGTTATTACTCTGCATTAATAGAAGAGAACAAGAATAATCCCAGGTTTCTTTTCAGCACTGTAGCCAGGTTGACAAAGAGTCGGGACTCTGTCAGTCCTAGCATTCCCTTAGAGCTTACTAGTCAGGACTTTATGAACTTTTTCAATAATAAAATTTCATCCATCAGAGATAAAATCAATCAGATTCTTCCCACAGTTAACTTAAATACTGTAACTACTACAACTCCTTCTATTGATGTCTGTCTTGATGAGTTTACTCCAATCGACCTTTGTGAGTTAGACAAAATAGTTTCCTCATCCAAACCTTCAACTTGTCTTTTAGACCCTATTCCTACCAGGTTATTTAAAGAAGTCTTCCCACTTATTGGTAGCTTTATTCTTCATATAATCAATTCTTCATTAACTTTAGGCCATGTACCGCAGGCTTTTAAAACGGCTGTAATTAAACCCTTACTCAAAAAGCCAACGCTAGATCCAGGAGCTTTAGCTAACTATAGACCAATCTCTAATCTCCCTTTCATTTCAAAAATCTTAGAAAGAGTTGTTGCTACGCAATTATTTGACCACCTGCAGGGAAATGGTTTACTTGAAGAGTTTCAATCTGGGTTTAGAATCCATCATAGTACTGAAACAGCCTTAGCGAAGGTCACTAACGACCTCCTCATCGCATCTGATAATGGACTGGTTTCTGTACTTGTCCTTTTAGACCTTAGTGCAGCTTTTGATACTATCGATCATAATATTCTACTTGATAGATTAGAATACTATGTTGGACTTAATGGAACTTCGTTGCAGTGGTTTAGATCTTATTTATCTGATAGGTTCCAGTTTGTTCATGTAAATAATGAGTTTTCTTTCAACTCAAAGCTTAGTCATGGAGTTCCACAGGGATCTGTGCTAGGCCCTACTCTTTTTAGTTTATATATGCTTCCGTTAGGCAACATTATTAGAAAGCACTGTATACATTTTCATTGTTATGCAGATGGCACACAATTATACCTGTCAATGAAGCCAGATGATAGTAATCAATTAGCCAAGTTAGAAGCCTGTCTTAAGGAAATCAAAGCTTGGATGACTTGTAATTTCCTGCTATTAAATTCAGATAAGACTGAAGTCATTCTTGTTGGTCCAAAAAACCTTAGAAATTCCTTTCCAAATCAAACTTTCAGTTTGGATGCGGTTACTCTTTCTCTTAATAGCTCTGTGAGGAACCTTGGAATTATTTTTGATCAAGATCTGTCCTTCAATTCACATATTAAATTTGTTTCTAAGACTGCCTTCTATCATTTGCGTAATATTGCCAAGATTAAGAGCATCTTGTCTCAGAGCGATGCTGAGAAACTGATCCACGCTTTTGTTCGCTCAAGATTAGATTATTGTAATTCTTTATTATCAGGCTGTCCTAAAACATCTTTAAAAAGTCCTCAGCTGATCCAAAATGCTGCAGCAAGAGTTTTAACAGGTACTAGAAAGAGAGATCATATCTCTCCGGTTCTGGCCTCCCTTCATTGGCTTCCCATAAAGTTTAGAATTAAGTTTAAAATCCTTCTTCTTACTTACAAAGCTCTAAACAATCAGGCTCCTTTTTATTTAAAAGATCTGATACTACCGTATTATCCTAACAGAGCACTACGCTCCCAAAATGCAGGATTACTTGTAATACCTAGAATCTCCAAAAGTACAATGGGAGGCAGAGCCTTCAGTTATCAAGCTCCTCTCCTGTGGAACCAGCTGCCAATCTGGATTCGGGAGTCAGACTCGATCTCTGTTTTTAAGAATAGGGCTAAAACCTACCTTTGTGATATAGCCTACAATTAGGGAGGGATCATGTGTTTCTGAACCCTCCCTTAGTTATGCTGCAAATAGGTTAGTCAGCCGGGGGACCTCCAGTAATGCACTGGGCCTCACTCCTTTCCTCACTCTCAATGAAATATTTTTTTTGCTGGTCATTAACATTTGTTTGTTCTCTCCCATAGATTGAGTCCCCATCGTGCTGTTTGCTCTCTACATGTCTGTTCTTTTCATCTTCTCTATCCCCTCACCCCCCAGCCAGTCGCAGCAGATGACTGCCCCTCCCTGAGCCTGGTTCTGCTGGAGGTTTCTTCCTGTTAAAAGGGAGTTTTTCCTCTCCACCGTCGCCAAGTGCTTGCTCACAGGGGATCGCCTGATTGCTGGGGTCTTTCTGCAACTGTGGGGGTTCCCCCTACAGTTGATAGTGCTATGAGATGACTGTTGTGAAATGGCGCTATATAAATAAAGTTGAATTGAATTGAATTGAATTGGTCTCATCAAACCATTGGACATGCTTCCTGTAATTCATATCTTCAGTCTGCTTGTCTTCAGCAAACTGTTTGTGGGCTTTCTTGTACATCATCTTTAAAAGGGGCTTCCTTCTACGACGACGGCCATGCAGACTAATTTGATGCAGTGTGCGGCGTATGGTCTGAGCACTTACAGGCTGACTAGGGGTGGGTTCAAAAGATCAATATATCGATATGGATCATTACATGTTTGACTGAGCCGATATCGATCCACAAAATCCGCGGATCGATCTTTTAATATTAATATGTTTTAATATAATATTTTTACATTTGTGAACGTCTGCTGAGTATAATCGGGTCGAAACCGGGTCAGTGAGCCAGGAACAACAGCCGAGACCAATAAACAACCGACGCACTAACGGAGCTAGCAAGCTAACGGATATGCTAGTTCTTCTTCTGTGGTGTTAAAACGGTTCTCATCTGGCAAGAGTTTCCTGCCGCGTGTGCTCTTTCGTGTTTACACGAGCGGAGATAATAACGTGCGTCTCTTAATTTAGCAACAAAAGTCACCGTAAAGATTGTCCTCAACAGCTTCTGAATATTTTTCATAAATAAAACTTCTGTGTTCCTTGCGGCACGGGCACACGTCTTTTGTGTTTACATGACGCGGAGATAATAACGTGCGTCTCTTAATTTAGCAGCAAAAGTCACCGTAAAGACTGTCCTCAACAGCTTCTTAATATTTTTCATAAAGCGGGGATAAATGGACTTTTACTCCATGCAGCGCTGTGTTGGAACATAAAGTTGACGACTGATAAAGGGAAAATGCGCGGAGACTGAAACCCGTGAAGCAGAGACTTGGAGCTGCTGAGACTGTAAGTATAATATTTGTTTCTTTTAACGTTTGTGTCGTCAATTAATAATTTATCCGGCATGATGATGGTTTCTTTTACAAACTAACTAACTAACTAACTAACTAACTAACTAACTAACTAACCTGCACTTATATAGCGCTTTTCTAGTCACAAAGACCACTCAAAGCGCTTTCATTAATACTAACCCTCTATTCTAAGGGCCTATAGGAAACAAATATCTAGGGACAATTTAGAACAGCCAATTAACCTAACATGCATGTTTTTGGCATGTGGGAGGAAACCGGAGAAATCCCGGAGTAAACCCACGCAACACGTGGAGAACATGCAAACTCCACACAGATCACTGTTGGTCGGGGGCTGGGATCGAACCCACGATCCCACGATCCCCACAATCCCCCGGCCAAGGGTAAACTGTGCTGCTGCAGTGCTAACCACTGCGCCACCGTGCAGCCAAAAAACCCTACTGTGGTGTGGCGATCTAAAAATATGAATGTTAATTTTACTGTGAAATCTATTCTTTTTATCTGCCTTCAGATGTGTGAAGACTGGAAGCTTCATCCTCACTGAGACCTTCTGAAGGTCAGAGGTCGTCAGTGGAGGAGCATCCCTGCTTCATGTGGATTTCAGCACAGAAGAAGACCTTCAAATTCAAGATTCAGGGAGGTGCTGCCGTCATTTTCTCCACACTAACATGCATTCAATGCAATTTAGTTGTTGTAATGACAAATTCTTTTATTTCTTTTTTTAAAAGTTCTCAGCAAGAACACAATATTGGTCTTTTTTTTTTTTACAATTTTACTGAGCATTTAATTCTAAATAAATCACTGTTTAACAAGAAATTTTTGGTAATCCTGTACTTTTCTTGTGGTGTTACATAGAATAGCATCACTGTAAACTATGGAAAAAGCAGCTGCTTTAAAATTTGTACTTCCTCACACAACTTTGAGTGCAAAAAAACTCTAAAAGTGCCATAACTTTTTGGAAAAGCTCCCACAAATCCAGGCTTTTTGGGCAACAACAATCACAAAAACAGCTGACAAAGTCCTGGAGGGACTGAAATACAATGAGATTATGAATGTATGGTTCATGCATTGAATTTGTTTACTTACTCTGGGTGGTGAACTTGACACGACACACCCTTTGCACTAAAGAAAGCACCTGTGAGCACTTTATGAAATGATAAGTTAAATAATAAAATGTGCATTATTGTAACTGATTTTGGGTCAGTTCTATATGTGATAATTTATGTATTAACAAAGTTAGAAGATTCTTGGTACAATTTGCAGCATTAGGTCTCGATGATTTTTGTTTCATGGGAAGTAAAATGGCTATTAAAATGGTAATTCCCCAGATTAAATTGGGATCGGATCGAATCGGGATCGAATCGGAATCGAATCGATTCAGAATCTCAAGAATCGGAATCGAATCGATTCTGGAAATTAGGGATCGTTCCCAGCCCTAAGGCTGACCCCCCACCCCTTCAACCTCTGCAGCAATGCTGGCAGCACTCATACATCTATTTTCAAAAGACAACCTCTGGATATGACGCTGAGCATGTGCACTCAACTTCTTTGGTCGACCATGACGAGGCCTGTTCTGAGTGGAACCTGTCCTGTTAAACCACTGTATGGTCTCTGCCACGGTGCTGCAGCTCAGTTTCAGGGTGTTGGCAATCTTTTCATAGCCTAGGCCATCTTTATGTAGAGCAACAATTCTTTTTTTCAGTTCCTCAGAGTTCTTTGCCATGAGGTGCCACGTTTAACTTCCGGTGACCAGTATGAGAGAGTGTGAGAGTGGTAACACCAAATTTAACACACCTGCTCCCCATTCACACCTGACACCTTGTAAGACTAACAAGTCACATGACACCGGGGAGGGAAAATGGCTAATTGGGCACAATTTGGACATTTTCACTTAGGGGTGTACTCACTTTTGTTGCCAGTGGTTTAGACATTAATGGCTGTGTGTTCAGTTATTTTGAGGGGACAGAAAATTTACACTGTTATACAAGCTGCTGTCACAAGCCGAGCCAGCTTGGCTTTCCCCGGATCGGCCTCAATCTCTCTGTGGGTTTTGGTTTCATTGTTTATGTGCATTTTGTGTATTCCTGTACTTATTCTATTACCACAGCCACTGCCTGACCGGCAGCTGTTAGTCAGCCTCAGTGACATACTTTTTCCAACGCTGCTGACAGTCTGTCAGCCCAACCATGCCCCCTCGCTCTCCTTAATTCCACCAGCTGTTCCCAGCCCCGGTAATTATCTTTCCCGCGCCTCGCTCACGTGTGCCCAATTTGTGTGGCCAGCGGCGTTTGTATTTAAGCGGCTCTTCACTAGACAAACGTTGCTGGGTCATTGTACGAGTCACTCTCGTCTCCATGGTGTGACTGTCATGTCAAGAAGGACTGTTGTTCTTGCTCCTAGGGAGAACTGGACTTTTTGGACTGCTCCTACTCATGAGTAAACTGTTAGCATTTCTCTGTGTGGTTAGCTGCTATGCTGGACCAGAAGCGTTTCTCCCCTGCGGTAATTCTGCTACGCTTCTGGTGGTGTTTCTCCCCACAGCTCAACCGCTACGCTTTGGTTGCCGCCCAGTTTACTCCCCTGTTTTAGTCGAGCCACCTGAGGTCTTCTTCGCTCTCCCAAGTGCTTGTGCATAAAGTGTATTATTTTTCCTGTGGCCATGGTACACAGTGGTCTGCCCGCTGGCCACTTTGTGTCAGCCATTTTGTGTACATTACTACCTTCTTGTAAGTCTTTATGTTTGCATGTCAATAAATGTGTGTATGGTGAAACCCTGCGCTTAAATCCTTCCATCCTTCTCCTCCTCCGTGCGCTGAAGCAAAGCGCATGGAGAGTTTATGACAGAATGACCCAGCCCGAAAAGAGGATTTACCCACACATCCCTTTTTCTTTTTTGTGTCCTTTTCCGAACTGTTTTTTCAACCAACGTTTTTTTGTCCCACTATCCCTTCGGCACGCCGCTCCCATGCCAGCTGGAGGAAATTAGCGGCGAGGCATCCCACGGTGGAGGAAGAATGGGTGACGACCTTCATCCAGGACTTTATGGAGGAGGCCCATAAAGCCCGTGGACCCAAGGTGAAGTGGAGCAGCCTGGATGCAGCGGAGGGAGTTCTGGAAGCGCATCCTGGTCTCTGGGATTACCCTCAGTATGCAGATCTGATTGCTTCAGTCTACGCTCTCCAGTCCATGTTTCCTGGTGTGGGGAGAGCGGCGTTCCTCGCAGAGCCCAAGTGGGAACGCACTCCACAGTCTGCAGCCGTTCTCTCCCCCGCTTCGCCATCAGGGTCGGCCGCCCATAGGCAGTGTCATCCCGCAAGGAAACACCAGGAGAAGCCCTCCTCTCTTCAACAGCGGCCATCGTCGTTTCAGCCGCCGAGAGGTCCGCTGGATTCACCCCGGCCCCGCCTACCTCCATTGTCAGGGAGACGGCTCCTCCAATAGTCTGCGGAGGGGTCCACGTCATCGCTGGCATGGAGAGGGATGAGTTTCTGCCCTTTACAGCTGCCCAGGTCATCAACCGGGATGACAGGCAAGTATTTTTTTCATTCTAAATCATTCATTAACACTGAACCTTGCCTGTGTCCCGAGGGAGAGGCTCAGTATCAGCAGTCCACTGGGCCCTCTCCTCCAGCTGCAGCTAATGATTGTTTCCTTCCCCTCTCCGTGTCTCCTCCTTTAATTTCTGAGGGCCTGCCGGTCCAAGAACCAGTCCACCTGACGATGGAGGAGGTTGAGGCACTGGATGATCCTGCCCAGGAGCCTGCACGGAGGCGTTTCCCCGCAATCCCACCGGCGGACGAGGAGTGGGCGAATCTGTTCACCTTTGTCAACTGCCGGGTCAAGGAGGAGTGCCGTGGGAGGGAGGTCCGAGGACACACTTGTCCGGCTGTGAGGGTTCCACCCCCTATGCCTGCTCAGCCCACGGATTCACCTTCAGACAAGGAGTGGGCTAATCTGCTCACCGTAGTCAATGGCCGGGTCGAGGAGAAGCATCGGAGGACCCGGACTGTAACCACCATCACGCCTGCTGCGGGGACTGCCACAGCAGAGTCATCCCCTGGACCAGACCCTAGCTGACAGGATCCGGACCGTCACCGTCGACAGCGTCGGCGTCCTGGACAGCGGTAGAGCTCGAGCACAGGCAAGTTATCTCTCCTGCAGTTCAACTGCCTATGATTGAGAGATCTTGTCTGGCTCTTGGGGAGGAGAGTCGGGTGCGGCTCTCAGCCACACCTGGGCTCCCCTCGCCGGGCTCTGCCGCTGCCGGCGACCCTAACCTCTCTTCTCTCCCTTGCCTGTCGAGCCCCTCACTAGAGTCACCAGAGAGAGCTACCATCACCGGGGTTACCTACTGATGACAACGGGACGTTGGCGGCCCCAGAGGAGGTCGACGGGGGCACAGCACCGGGCGCGATGACGGAGGCTACGCACCCCAAATCTCCGGAGTCCTGGACAGTGGTGGAGCCCGAGTTCAGGCAAGTGTGCTCCATTATGTCAAAACCTCATATGTCAATGTCACACTGCCCGACTCATAGCGAGGAGGGCCTGGGGCAGCTCGTAGTAGCCCTCGGGGCCACCTCAGTAGCCCTCGGGGCCCCCTGCCAGGGTCGCCGGAGAGCAGCTGACTTCGCCAGAGGCCTCCGAGGATCGGGATCCAGCGCCAGGTGGCGTTAGGAGCACCACCTCCCTCGCTGGGGAGGCCACTGCTGGAGCAATGAGGCCCCGATGGGGGTCACCATTGTTTCAACGGTGCTCCAACCAGAGCCCATCGTGGGTGCAGCCACGTCCCAGACCAGGACTGTCATGGGTGCAGCTTTGGCCCAATCGGGGCCCACCGCGGGTGCTGCAGAGTCGCCACCGGAGGTCGCCAAGGGTCTGGCCCTGCCGAGAAAGGATGTTGCTGCTTCAGCCCCTCCTGCCAAGGTTGTCAGGGCTCCCCCCATCGATCGCCTCCTCAGTCTGGTGTCTCTGCAGGTTGGCCCTCTCACCGTGGGTGCAGCTTTGACCCAATCGGGGTCCACCGCAGGTGCAGCTGAGCCTCGGCCAGAGGTCACCGCGGGTACAGCTGAGCCTCAGCCGGAGGCCATCATGGGTGCAGCGAGGCTCCCGCTGGAGTCCATCATGGGTGCAGTGGAGCCGGCCCAGTCGGGGTCCACTGCGGGTGCAGTTGCGGACCACCCTGAGGATGCCGTGGTCTCCTTATCCGTGCCCTACGCCGTGGAGGTCGCCTTTCTCCAATCCTGTTATCCACCAGTGAGCCTTCCGGTGGGCAGGCCACCTCCTTGTTCACTCCTTCGGTCCTGGTGGCTAATCAATGCGGGCCAGCCGCCAGAAGAATTGATTCCCCAGATCAGGTGGCTCATGTTTTCCGGCAGGCCGCCGGACCTTCTGCTGGGCCTGGGACTCAGGGCGGCCTCCTGAGCCCCAACACCCATGGACTTGGGGGGGGGGGGTTAATTGTGGGCCCTGGGCAAGGCATTGTGTTCCCTCCTTCCTGTTCCCCCTACCGCCCACCCGGGTTTGTGTTGTTTGTTGTTGTTGCAACTGTTGGAGGGGGGGGGGGTCTTCTTGATGTTACCTTGGGTGTCTGGGTATCCACCCCCCCTTAAAGGGGGGGCCCTGTCACGAGCACAGCCGGCTTGGCTTTCCCCGGATTGGCCTCGATCTCTCTGTGGGTTTTGGTTTCATTGTTTATGTGCATTTTGTGTATTCCTGTACTTATTCTATTACCACAGCCACTGCCTGACCAGCAGCTGTTAGTCAGCCTCAGTGACATACTTTTTCCAACGCTGCTGACAGTCTGTCTGTCCAACCCCGCCCCCTCGCTCTCCTTAATTCCACCAGCTGTTCCCAGCCCCGGTAATTATCTTTCCTGCGCCTTGCTCAGGTGTGCCCAATTTGTGTGGCCAGCGGCGTTTGTATTTAAGCGGCTCTCAGGGATGGCAACAGGAAATTCTGATTTCAGCTGAAATCTAATTTGGTCGATTGACTTATGGGGGGGCCGGGGGGCGCAGCCCCCCTTAAGCTGAGAGGTTTTCAGTAAAACAGAAGTAATTTAGACTGAAAAAAATGATAAAAAAAAAGAAATACTAGACTTAGATAAATCATTAAATTTAATGAAAAGTTAACTTACTTTTTCTTCAATGTTGTCTCACTGTCTTTAGTCCAACATATTTAAGAGTTCTATAAGAGTTTATTACACTATTTACGCTGGTCACCAAGTCACTTCTAATGTGAAACTTTCTTCCTTTTGGCAGCAAGCTGTGTCAGTCTCTGAACTTTGAACTTCATCTCCTTTTCTGGTTTCTTCAGAAACTGTCCGAGTGTTTCTGTTACCTCGTCAAACTTTGAGCCAATTTTCACCTTTACCGTCACTTTTCTCTCAAGCCAATTCCATTGGAACTTATTTTTGACACTTTTGTCTATTTCTAGCACTGATGACTCCTGATCCTTCGATAAAAATTTCATAATTCCGCTGAAAACAATACTGAAAGCTCAGAATTCCAACACGAACCAGGGATGTGATTTGGGGTTGGGGAAATTATCTGAAAATTTAGCAGGGGGTCTGGGGGACGCAGTTCCCCAGTGGGGTCTGGGGCAGAGCCCCGGTGGGGGTGGGGGTGGGGCAAGGGGGCCAAAGCCCCCCGAAGCTCCTGGGTTTTTATGATTTTTAAGTATCAGAACTGTGCTTAAATGACATAAAACAAACAGCTGAATGCCATTTATCACTGTATAATATTGACTTATGTTCCAAGAAGATAGCATTCCTAAAATATTCCAACAAGCATTATCATCACATGCTTTAACACTTGATCAAATCAAAATCAGTTAATTTTATCTTTTCCATAATAGAAATAAAATTCATTCATACCATTACTTTTTATAATTTCAGCATTCATTTCAGATCACCAGTTTAAAAAAAAAAAAAAAATCCAAGATGGCGCCGCGGATGGCAGCCACTGGCTTCTGCTCTCTGATGTTTTTGATAATTTTGTGTGTGTTTTTGGACTTCTGCTCTTCTGTCCGAGTCACCTATTCAAGGGAGGAACTACTTTCACTCAGACTATCTCCCAATGCAACTTCTCCGCCAGTTTCTGCTGCTGATCTGAAGTTTTTTCAGTCGATCTTAGCTGTGGGAGCAGCGGCTATTGGCGCTGGCCAGAAACGAAGGCGGCGTGGTAAACGTGCCGGTGCGCTAGTCAGGCTGAAGAAACGAGGATTTCGCACGCCACTCCCATCGATCCATCTGGCAAATATCCGCTCTTTGCCGAACAAAATGGATGAACTGCTGCTCCTGACTCACAAAAACCGGGATTTTAGCAGATCTGGCGCCCTTTGTTTCACGGAGTCCTGGCTGAGTGAACACATCCCGGACAGTGCGGTCCGCCTGGACGGATTCCAGCTGTTTCGCGCTGATCGCAGCCGAGAATTCTCTGGAAAGACTAAGGGTGGTGGAATCTGCTTCTACATAAACGAAGGTTGGTGTACTGATGTCACAGTGTTGAAGAAGTTTTGTAGCCCTGACCTAGAGTCACTGTTCATAAACTGTAAACCCTTTTATTCACCGCGAGAGTTCTCCTCGTTTATTCTGGTTGGAATTTATATCCCGCCTGCTGCTTGTACAACGGAGACACTGCAGCACTTCGCTGACCAGATAGCAGACGTGGAGGAAAAACATCCAGACTCTCTGCTTATCATTCTGGGTGATTTCAATAGAGCGAATCTCACAAATGAGCTTCCTAAATACAGACAGCATATTAAATGTCCCACCAGGGACACAAATACACTCGACCACTGTTACACAGTTTTAAGAAACGCCTATCATGCCGTCCCCCGTGCAGCTCTGGGTTTTTCTGACCACTGTCTGCTCCATCTTATTCCAACATACAGACAGAAACTAAAAACTTCCAAGTCTGTTGTAAGGACTGTGAAGAAATGGACTGAGGAATCAAAGCTGGAGTTACAAGCCTGCTTTGACTGCACAGACTGGAGTGTTTTTGAAGATGCAGCCATTAACCTAAATGAACTCACTGACACTGTGACGTCATACATCTGTTTCTGCGAGGACATGTGTGTGCAGACCAAGACCTTCTGCACATACAACAACAATAAACCCTGGTTCATTCCTAAACTGAAGCAGCTACGTCAGACCAAGGAGGAGGCCTACAGGACTGGTGACTGGACTCTGTACAAGCGGGCCAGAAACATGCTGACGAAGGAGATCAGGCTTGCTAAGAGGAGCTACAGTGAGAAGTTACAAAAAAACTTCTCAGCCAACAACTCTGCTTCTGTCTGGAGAGGCCTATGGAATATCACCAACTACAGGAGACCATCCCCCCACCCTGTGGAAAACCTCCAGCTGGCTAACGACCTAAACAGCTTTTACTGCAGGTTTGAAAAGAACCTACAGTTCTCACCTCCCACCCTCACAAAAGGATTATCTGCAGCCCCAGGATCTCCATCCCTCCTCCACTCTGACCTCCCACCAGCACTAACGATCTGTGAAGAGGAGGTGCGCCGGGTCTTTCAGAGACAAAAGATCAAGAAGGCTGCAGGACCTGATGGTGTGTCTCCGTCCTGCCTGAGAGTCTGCTCCAACGAGTTGGCCCCCATCTTCACCCGGATCTTTAACAGATCACTGGAGCTGCGTGAAGTGCCTTCCTGCTTCAAACGCTCCATCATCATTCCAGTTCCCAAGAAACCCTCTGTTACAGGATTAAACGACTACAGACCTGTTGCCCTGACCTCTGTGGTCATGAAATCCTTGGAGAGATTGGTGCTGAACCACCTGAAGGTCATCACAGGCCCCCTGATGGACCCACTGCAGTTTGCCTACCGGTCAAACAGGTCAGTGGATGATGCAGTGAATATGGGACTACACTACATCCTGCAACACCTCGACTCCCCGGGGACGTACGCCAGGATCCTGTTTGTCGACTTCAGCTCAGCGTTCAACACCATCATCCCAGGCATTCTTCATCAGAAACTCCTCCAGCTCAAGGTGCCCCCCTCCACCTGCCAGTGGATCTCCAGCTTTCTGACTGACAGGTGGCAACAGGTGAAGCTAGGGAGATTTACATCCAGCTCCCGAAAAATTAGTACTGGCGCCCCCCAAGGATGTGTCCTTTCCCCACTGCTCTTCTACCTCTACTCCAACAACTGCACCTCAGAGGACCCTTCGGTGAAGCTCCTGAAGTTTGCGGACGACACCACAGTCATCGGTTTGATCCGGGATGATGATGAGTCTACATACAGGCGGGAGGTGGAGCAGCTGATCCTCTGGTGCAGCCAGAACCATCTTGAACTTAACCCAGCCAAAACGGTGGAGATGACTGTGGATTTCAGGCAACACCCCCCTTCATTCCCCCCACTCACCATCCTCAACAGCACAGTATCCACTGTGGACTCCTTCAAGTTTCTGGGTACCACAATCTCCCGGAACCTGAAGTGGTCCTCCCATATAGACACTATCCGGAAAAAGGCCCAGCAGAGGTTGTTTTTTCTGCTTCAGCTCAAGAAGTTTGATTTGCCTCAGGAGCTGCTGGTTGTCTTCTACACCGCCATCATCCAATTTGTCCTCTGCTTTTCCATCACTGTCTGGTTTGGATCTGCCACTAAACAGGACAAGACCAGACTGCAGCGGATCGTTAAGTCTGCGGAGAGGATCATTGGTACCGACCTACCCTCCATTGAGAACTTATATCGGTCCATAACCAGGAAACGGGCGGGAAACATCTGTGCTGACCCATCACACCCCGGCCACAAACTGTTTGAACTTCTATCTTCTGGTCGTCGTTACAGATCACTGAAGGTCAAAACCACCCGTCACAGGAACAGTTTCTTTCCTCAAGCCATCACTCTGATGAACTCCTAACATTCACCTAGTCCTACCTGTTGCTGTACTCATGACTTTTCATCCATTATTACATTGCACATAACTCTCACACTGCTTTTTACTTCATTCACATTATATCACTGAACCTGAGTTCACATTGAAATACTGTGTGACTGTATATTTTTTCACATATTTCTGCAAAGTGTGGTTAGTCTGAGTAAATAACTGCATATATTCCTGTATATATTTGCATCCTTTTATAGAAACGTGGACAGACTGTAATTTACTGTACATACTCTGTTGTCATTGAATCCTTATTTAAATCCTCCACCTGAACAACGAGAGCAAGTTTTTAGCCAAAGTCAAATTCCTTGTATGTGTTGTGCATACTTGGCCAATAAAGCTGATTCTGATTCTGATTCTGATTCAATCTCCATTGAGTCTTGAGAAGTTCATTTTGCACAATCACTGATGTAGCCAAGTCTTAGAAATATTCAAAAGTTATGAGTCAATGTCCACTGTGCACTGTCAATTTCAAACTGTTTGGAATCATAAAAGTAATCTAACTAAATTGTTTTGCTATTTTTTCTCCTCAACATCAAAGTCAGGGCGCTGCAGGAGTTTTGGGGATGGTTAACTTTTATAACCGTTTCCTCCCCCGCGCAGCCCAGCTCATACAGCCGTTGTACGCCGCACTCAAGAAACGGAAACCGGAAGACAGTCGACTGGACTCCTCAGTGGGAGCAGGCGTTCTTTGATGTTAAAACAGCTCTGGCGAACGCTGCACTACTGGCGCACCCAGACCCGGTGGCTCGGATAGCGCTCACTACCGACGCCTCGGACATGGGCATAGCGGCCGTCGTGGAGCAATGCGTTGCCGGTTCTTGGCAGGCGCTCACCTTTTTTAGCAGGTCTTTGCACGACAGTGAGCGTAAATACAGTGTGTTCGACAGAGTGTTACTGGCTCTCCACCTGGCCATACGCCACTTCCAGTTCTGCCTGAAAGGACGCACCTTCACTGCGTTCGTGGACCACAAGCCGCTAACGTACTTAACGTACTTTATCTTCCTGGAAGATAAAAAACAAGCGGAATTCGGCGAATTAGTGGAAAAATCACATCCCTGAGAACACGCCGCCATGAATTTTTGACAAAGCATACAACGAGCCATTTGATTGGGCCAATCGTTTGCAACTATCCAATCGCAGGGCCGTTTACAATACAGCAGTAGCTTGAGTACAAAACATCCGGGTTATCGCGGGAGACGACTTGACCCGGGGAAGCGCCGAGCGCTTATGTAATCGTGTTGATTTTCACTAAAATCGGTGACAATAAGGTACCTTACCCCCCCTAAAATTTTCTCAATGGATTTAGATCATCAGATGATCAATTTGAAAATAAACCAGCGGAAATCCGCGGATCGGCGGAAAATTGCCATCCCTGGGCTCTTCGCTAGACAAACATTGCTGGGTTATTGTACGAGTCACTCTCGTCTCCATGGTGTGATCGTCACGTCAAGAAGGACTGTTGTTCGTGCTCCTAGGGAGAACCGAACTTTTTGGACTGCTCCTACTCGTGAGTAAACTGTTAGCATTTCTCTGTGTGGTTAGCTGCTACGCTGGACCAGAAGCGTTTCTCCCCTGCGGTAATTCTGCTACGCTTCTGGTGGTGTTTCTCCCCACAGCTCAACCGCTACACATTGGCTGACGTCCAGTTTACTCCCCTGTTTTAGTCGAGCCACCAAAGGTCTTCCTCGCTCTCCCAAGCGCTTGTGCGTAAAGTGTATTACTTTTCCTGTGGCCACGGTACACAGTGGTCTGCCCGCTGGCCACTTTGTGTCAGCCATTTTGTGTACATTACTACCTTCTTGTAAGTCTTTATGTTTTGAACCGTCATGTCAATAAATGTGTGTATGGTGAAACCCTGCACTTAAATCCTTCCATCCTTCTTCTCCTCCGTGCGCTGAAGCAAAGCACACGGAGAGTTTTTGACAGCTGTACACTGACTACTTTACATTGTATCAAAGTGTCATATCTTCAGTGTTGTCCCATGAAAAGATACAACAAAATATTTACAAAAATGTGAGGGGCGTATTCACTTTTGTGAGATACTGTATGTTGCTCCAAAACCTGTATGTGTAGCGGTTTGAATTCAACCCCCACAACACAGAGACAGAACAGAGACAGTCAGCTCGCACTCCTGGGTTTTTTCCGCTGCATGCTGCGTTTACAGCTATGAGGTTAAAGTGTCATCCATGCATTGTGTTCATGCATCCTGTCTGTACCTCTGATATGCAAATGCCCAGATTGACTGCTGTGAAGGTCTTTGATCTATTGTTTGAGTTGAGTATATAAGCTGCACTGTGCTGTAAATCTGCCTCTCATTCTCTCACTCTGATTCTGCATCTGCTGCGAGACACATACACTGTCTCTTCTTTGAGAGCTGGAGAAACGAAGCGGCAGCCTGCTCAAACCATGGGCTGTAGCCGAGTTCTGATGAAGGCGGGTGATAATAAAGCTATTTAAAAATCCAACGCTGCCTTTATTTTATCATCCTCTTCAGTATGTACTGTTTAGTATTAATGGTGCTTTCACAGATGTGCAAGCTAGCCATGCCATGGGCACTAACAGACCCCCATACCATTACAAATGCTAGCTTTTGAACTTAACGCTGACAGCAATCTGGATGGTAATTTTCCTCTTTAGCCCAGAGAACACAACATCCATGGTTTCCAAAAACAATTTGAAATGTGGACTTCCTGAGCGCACGTGGTAATATCCCTTACAGAATGATGTTGGTTTTTAAAGTACTGCTGCCCGAGGGATCGAAGGTCACAGGTATTCAATGTTGTTTTTCGGTCTTGTTGCTTACATACAGAAATTTGTCCGGATTTTGTGAATGTTTTGATGATATTATGGACTGTAAATGATAAAATACCTAAATTTCTTACAATTGTATATTGAGAAATATTGTTCTTAAACATTTGGACTATTTGCTCATGCAGTTGTTCACAAAGTGGTGGAGCTCACCCCATCCTTGCTTGTGAATGACTAAGCCTTTTGGGAATGCTCCTTTTATACCCAATCCCAGCCTCTGACCAACAGTGATCTGTGTGGAGTTTGCATGTTCTCCCCGTGTCTGCGCGGGTTTACTCGGGGATTTCTCCGGTTTCCTCCCACATGCCCAAAACATGCAAGTTAGGTTAACTGGCATCAAACTGGGGATTCTAAATTGTCTTTAGGTGTGACTGTGAGAGTGAATGGTTGTCTGTCCCTCTGTGTTGGCCCTGTGATGGACTGGCGATCTGTCCAGGGTGTACCCTGCCTCTCGCCCAAAGATGCTGGGATAGGCTCCAGCCCCCCCTGCAACCCGAAAAGGATTAAGCGGAAGAAGATGCATGGATGGACCTGTGGAATGGTCCAAAAAAGTGTTTTTTGAGCATTCCTCAACTTTCCCAGTATTATCTTGCCCCTGTCCGATCTTTTTGAGAATGTGATGCAGACATGAAATTCAAAATGAGTGAATATTTGCAACAAAATAATAACGTTTATCAGTTTGAACATTAAATATTCTGTCTTTGTAGTGTATTCAATTGAATATAGGTTTAAAAAGATTTTTTAAATCATTGTATTTGTTTGTATTTACATTTTACATAATGTACCAACTTCACCAGAATTTGGGTTGTACCTTTTAATTTCACCACAGCAGCAGGCCTCAAATTCATTTTTGGGTGTTTTATCTCAATATAAAAACAGATTTAAACCTGTCAATGCTGGGCCAGTTTGTCAAAAAAATCAAGCCGATAACCTTTAAACTTTTATTCACTATCCATATTGAATTTGTCCCATCTCTTCTCTCCATCTCATTTTTCAAGGTGTCACTGCGTATTTCTACTGCTTGCCGAAGTGACCCAAACATCATTGTCTTCAAAGGTGGGAGAGATTGAAAAGGGACCCAAAGAAGCCAGCAGACTGGCTGTCTCCTCAGCTGTGTGCATACCACTGTTGAGAGTAAGACTGTAATTGACCCTTTATCATCATTATGATCCCATAGCGAAAAGGAGAGAGCCCTAATCCCCTCAGTTCTTCCTCACAGCTTGTTTTCAAAGCAGGAATTCCAGCAGAGGATTTCCACATATTTGTGTAGAGTTTCCAGAGGAGAGAAGGAAGTGTTATTGTGTTCATGCCTTCATTCTTTCTCTGTATGTCTGTCTTTCTTTCTTTTCCCTCTCTCTTCTTCACTGCCATATTTGCTTCCTTGTGTTCTTTTTCCCTTTCTCCTCACCGTATGTATCATGTCAATGGAAAGCGTGCTCCAGCAGAATTTATGATTGACATTACAAGAGCACTCTGAGGCGAGTGCAATATCCCCCGCCTCTGTTTTCTTTGAAGAGAGCAGTTTTCAGCTTTTCAATATAATTACTGTGGCAGAACCAAATTATGATCAACCCATCATCCACAAATATACAACAAAGTAAACAACCCATAGTTGTAGGGCAGTATCCCAAGGTGAACCTGTGTTCCAGGTTTGGTGACCCTAGATTTCTTTGTTGTTGAGATAGAGTTTTTAAGCCATTTAAATGTTGACCTTTGACCTTGTGATCCCAAAACCATAGTCACACTTCAGGATTCCAGGGTGAACCTGTGTACCAGGTTTGGTGGCCCTAGCTTTACTCATTTTATAGTAATAGTAAATGTAGTACCATAAACCTGTGAACCTCTCGGCGCCACACGAGTAGGCTGCCTTTTGCAACAGCGGCTCGATTCCGAGTTTTTTTTCCCTTCCTCTCTCTTTTGATCAGTCTTTTTTTTTTTCACCCCACTTATATCACGGACACACAGATCGTCCCAAATGTCTCCTGAGCCGGTGGACGGAGCCACTGTTTATAGCAGGATACGATACAACAGGGAAGAGCTGCTAGCATTTAACCGCCACCCGGTCCCATTGGAAAAACTCGACATACCGAGAGAATTGAGGCGAAAGCGTCGCGGCTGCCGGGCTGGAGTAAGGCGGAGGACAAAAAATATAAGGTACAGACTCTCCCTTCCATCTGTTGTCATGGGAAATGTACGGTCGATACTGGGAAAGTTAGATGAGCTAGCGGCTATCTCCCGTTATGATAGCACTTACCGGGAGTGCTCTCTCCTTTTGTTTACTGAGACGTGGCTAACTGAACTAGCAGCAGATGCTAACATTGAGCTGGAGGGTTTTCACATGATACGAGCTGACCGAACACCAGACAGTGGCAAAGCTAGGGGCGGTGGAGTGATAATGTATGTTAACAACAACTGGTGCAGACCGGGACATATCACTGTTAAACAACGACACTGCAGCAAAGACATTGAGTTGCTAGCTGTTAGCATGAGGCCTACATATCTCCCGAGAGAACACTCACACGTGATCTGCATTGTTGTTTATGCAAATCCGACGGCGAACGCTGGGACAGCGCGTGACGTCATCCATTCAGTAACCAGCAGGCTGCAGACAGAACACCCAGATGCTCTTCTCCTCATCTCAGGCGATTTCAACCACGTTTCACTGTCTCCCATTCTACCCACGTTCACCCAGTATGTCACATGCCACACTAGAGACAATAAAACACTGGATTTATTCTACGCAAACACTAAGGAGGCATACACCTCATCACAACTCCCCCCACTCGGGAGATCGGATCACAACTTGGTTCATCTCCGGCCGGTGTACAAACCCCTAGTGCACAGACAACCTCCGGCCATGCACACTGTGGAGTTATGGTCTGAGGAGACAATGGACACTCTAAAGGACTGTTTTGAAGCCACCGCCTGGAAGCAGCTCTGCGATCCACATGGTGAGGACATCGATGGCCTCATTCACACCTTCACGGACTACCTCAGCTTCTGTGTGGACAAATCCGTTCCCACCAAGACCATACGGCGTCACTCAAACAACAAACCCTGGATCAACCCTGAGATAAAAACCCTTCTGAGAGAGAAGAAGAGGATCTTCAGGTCGGGGAACAGGGAGATGCTGAAGTCCGTACAGAGGGAGCTGAGGAGAAAGATCAGAGAAGGCAAGGACAGCTTCAGGAAGAAGATGGAGGACAAGCTGCAACAGAGCAACATCAGCGGGGTCTGGAGAAACCTCAAAACCATCTCGGGGCTCCAGAATACCTCCCCCCAGGCCACGGGGGGGCAGGGAGTGGGCGAACAACCTGAATCTGTTTTTCAATAGATTTGACCAACCGCCCTCCCCCCTGTCTGCACAACAACCACTGCTGCCTCTAAGAAATCAAGTTCTGCTGCCCACTCCCCACTCCACGACACCCCCCCCACTCCCAACACACAGCCCCCCATCCTGACCCTGACCAAGACCCAGGTGAGGACGGAGCTGAGGAAGATCAAGGCGAGGAAGGCGTCGGGACCGGACGGCATCAGCGCAAAGCTCCTCAAGTCCTGTGCAGACCAGCTGTGTGGGATTGTGACGTATATCTTCAACATGAGCCTGAAACTGGGGAGGGTACCACAGCTGTGGAAAACATCTTGTGTGGTACTTGTACCAAAAACTTCCCACCCCAAAGACCTGAACAGCTACAGACCGGTGGCCTTGACGTCCCACTTGATGAAGACCCTGGAGAGACTGCTCCTTGCTCATCTCCGCCCCCTGGTGGAACCAGCGATGGATCCACTCCAGTTCGCCTACCAGCACGGCATTGGGGTGGAGGATGCGGTGATCTTCCTCCTTCACCATTCTCTGTCCCACCTGGAGAAGCCCGGGAATATGGTGAGGATCATGTTCTTTGACTTCTCCAGTGCTTTCAACACCATCCAACCGATGATCCTGAAGGACAAGCTGCTGCGCGCAGGGGTGGACCAGCACCTGTCATCATGGATCCTGGACTACCTCACGAACCGGCCTCAGTTTGTGAGAACCCGGGACTGTGTTTCCGACACGATCATCAGTAGCATGGGGGCCCCCCAGGGAACGGTGCTGGCTCCCTTCCTGTTCACTCTTTATACTGCGGACTTCTCACACAACACAACACATTGCCATCTACAGAAGTTCTCTGATGACTCTGCGATCGTTGGTCTCATCTCCAACGGAGATGAAGCTGAGTACAGAGGGCTTATCCAGGACTTTGTGGACTGGTGCCATCGGAACTGCCTCCAGATCAACGCGAGGAAAACTAAGGAGCTGGTGGTGGACTGCAGAAGGCAAGGACAACCCCTCACAGCACCAGTAAATATACAGGGAACAGACATCGAGATGGTGACATCCTATAAGTACCTGGGTGTTCATCTGAACAATAAACTAGACTGGTCACACAATACTGACGCACTCTACAAGAAGGGACAGCGCAGGCTGTTCCTGCTGAGGAGACTCAGGTCTTTTGGTGTACAAGGGGCGCTGCTGAAGTCATTCTATGACACGGTGGTGGCATCAGCCATCACTTTTGGAGTGGTCTGCTGGGGCAGTGGCATTACTGCAGCCGATAGGAAGAGACTGAACAAACTGATTAAGAAAGCTAGCTCTGTCCTGGGGCAGCGCCTTGATCCGATGGAGGAGATAGGAGAGAGAAGGACGGTGGCTAAACTGTCATCTCTGCTGGAGTCCGAGTTCCACCCTATGCAGGACATACTGGATGCACTGAGGAGCTCATTTAGCAGCAGACTACATCATCCCAGGTGCACAACCGAGAGGTTTCGTAGGTCCTTCCTACCAACGGCTGTCAGACTGTATAACCTAAGCAGGGCTGCTCGCAGAGATAGCAAAAAGACGTAACAAACTAATAGTTTTTTGAATGCAAAAGATGCAATAGACTTACACAATGGTCCCCTCCGGCATACAACTAGGAACATACCGGTCGCTATGGAGGGTGAGAATATGTATGGGCACATAATCATACCATGTAGGATAACTAAGTAGACGGTTATGCTGTTTCATCCCATCTAGCAACAATGCTCTGCACTGTGTGTGTTTATATATTTACATATTTATTCCATCTAGCTACAATGCTCAGCACTGGGTGTGTTTATATTTATATATCTATATATTTATTCCATCTAGCTACAATGCTCCGCACTGTGTTTTTATATTTCTACATATTATTCCATCTAGCTACATTGCTCCGCACTGTGTGTGTTTATATACTTGCATATTTCTTCAGCTGATCCAAAATGCTGCAGCAAGAGTTTTAACAGGTACTAGAAAGAGAGATCATATCTCTCCGGTTCTGGCCTCCCTTCATTGGCTTCCCATAGAGTTTAGAATTAAGTTTAAAATCCTTCTTCTTACTTACAAAGCTCTAAACAATCAGGCTCCTTTTTATTTAAAAGATCTGATACTACCGTATCATCCTAACAGAGCACTACGCTCCCAAAATGCAGGATTACTTGTAATACCTAGAATCTCCAAAAGTACAATGGGAGGCAGAGCCTTCAGTTATCAAGCTCCTCTCCTGTGGAATCAGCTGCCAATCTGGATTCGGGAGTCAGACTCGATCTCTGTTTTTAAGAATAGGGCTAAAACCTACCTTTTTGATATAGCCTACAATTAGGGAGGGATCATGTGTTTCTGAACCCTCCCTTAGTTATGCTGCTAATAGGTTTAGTCAGCCGGGGGACCTCCAGTAATGCACTGGGCCTCACTCCTTTCCTCACTCTCTATGAAATATTTTTTTTTTTTTTTGCTGGTCATTAACATCTGTTTGTTCTCTCCCATAGATTGAGTCCCCATCGTGCTGTTTGCTCTCTACATGTCTGTTCTTTTCTTCTTCTCTATCCCCTCACCCCCCAGCCAGTCGCAGCAGATGACTGCCCCTCCCTGAGCCTGGTTCTGCTGGAGGTTTCTTCCTGTTAAAAGGGAGTTTTTCCTCTCCACCGTCGCCAAGTGCTTGCTCACAGGGGATCGCCTGATTGCTGGGGTCTTTCTGCAACTGTGGGGGTCCCCCCTACAGTTGATAGTGCTATGAGATGACTGTTGTTGTGAAATGGTGCTATATAAATAAAGTTGAATTGAATTGAATTGAAATGAATATTTATTCCACCTCGCTGCAATGCTCCGTACTGTGGGTGTTTATATATTTACATATTTATTCCATCTAGCTACAATGCTCTGCACTGTGTGTCTGTGTGTATATATATATTTTATAGTAATATGTACATATGTATATTAGCTGCTCTTGCTTGCTTGTTTTTTTTCTTGCCTTCTGATTGTTGCTCTGAGTGTTGCTATCCCTGTGCTGTTGCAATCCTGGAATTTCCCCGTTGTGGGACTAATAAAGGCTTATCTTATCTTATCTTATCTTATAAATGTACCATAGTGCAAATGCAATGTTAACTCTGAACTTTGACCTTTGATCCCTTGACCCCAAACCCATAATTGGGTGAGGGTGTAAATGGTCCAAGATGTGTATTAGACACAACTACTGCATCGGTTTGAAAAGTCTACATCATTTCTTTCAGTAGTTATTGTGTTTAGAAGATTTCAGGGAAAATCTGACCTGACCTTTGACCTCAAGGTCATCCAATGAGAGTGAAATTGCAATATGCGCATCACCAAAGTATATCAAACCATGCTACCAAGTTTCAAAACAATCAGAACAAAACTGTAGGAGGAGTTGATTTCACAAGACAGTTACTATGAAGTGAGGTGAAACAGGAGGTCATAGGTCAGGGGCTACAATTCCTGCAAAAATCATCCAATCAGAACCAAATTGCAGTTTGTGCATCGTCAGTGTATATCAAACCATCTTCCCAAGTTTCAAAACAATTGGAACAAAACTGTAGGAGGAGTTGATTTCACAATAGTGGGACAGACAGATGGACAGACTGGCAGACAGACTGACCACGTAACATAATCCCCCACCGGTCGAAGCCCAAAGGGGTTGAAGAGCCCTTTGGGCTTTGACCAGCGGGGGATAATAAGAACCACCTGCTTACATGATGCTTACTGTTTCAAATTTCTATAGAACATGCTTTTTAAAAATTTTGAACGGCACCTAAACATTAGCCAGACGCTTACACTCTCGCTTTGGCTAAAACAAGACAGACACAGAAAGAGGTCTGTAGCTGAGGGCAATTATCATTTAATGATTTTCTGCTTTTTCCTCTTCCAGGAGCCATTAGCCTTGCACGCACTTGAAATTTACAGGGAAGACGTGTGTGAGTGTACGTGTGCATGCATGTGTGTTTGTAGGTGAGGGGATTTGATCTGCTTGATGGAAACAAGAAACAAGAAGAACAACTCAAACCTGAAACCGCCCCATTAATGCTTATTGAAAAGGGGCAATAGTGTACGGAGGGAAAGATAAGTGAAAACATCCACAGTGGTGTGAAAAAGTGTTTGCTCCTTTCTAATTTCTCATTTTTTTTGTATGTTTGTCACACTTAAATGTTTCAGATCGTCAAACAAATTTAAATATTAGACAAAGATAACACAAGTAAACACAAAATGCAGTTTTTAAATGAAGGTGTTTATTATTAAGGGGAAAAAAAATCTAAACCTACATGGCCGTGTGTGAAAAAGCGATTGCTCCCTAAACCTAATAACTGGTTGGGCCACCCTTAGCAGCAACTGCAGTCAAGCGTTTGTGATAACTGGCAATGAGTCTTTTACAGCGCTGTGGAGGAATTTTGACCCACTCATCTTTGCAGAATTGTTGTAATTCAGCCACAGTGGAGGGTTTTTGAGCATGAACCGCCTTTTTCAAGTCATGCCACAGCATCTCAATGTTACGGATGTCCCTTGCGGGGCATCATTGAGACGCTATAGGCCAGCTGGTGAGTTTGCATGTTTTATTAATGAAAGACAAAATGACAAAATAAATAGCCATGTGGGGCAAAAAATACGAACATTGACTAAGGCTAAGGCTATAGACACTAGATAACAGACTCTGAGGAATAACACTTACTGAGATGATGAATCAAAAAGAAGACTGGAGTAACTCCAGTCCAATGTTGTGTGAGGTCACAGCGAGGAGTAAGCCTCAGCTGCACCCTTAAATAATCCCCTCAGACAAATCAGGAAAGGGAAATGTGATCAATGAAATGCAATCCAGCTGTCACGACGCAGCTTGGCTCTGACAGCCAGAAGTCCCGCCGTGATGCTGTCAAAAAAAAAGCTCTGGAAGGCCATAATAACATGACTCGAAATGGGATGAAACGGGGAAAATACCGGACAACCCGAGCGCAGATTCTATCTGCAGGCAGATTCTATCTGCAGATTCTATCTGCAGGCCATCACAGCACCCCCCATTCACAAGACGCATTCCAGGTGCAAACATGACATCCAAGCCCCCCCCCCCCCCCCAACCAGAAAGATATCAGGGCCGTCCCAGGGAGGGCGGAGGGGGAAACAGGCCAGGAGGGCGAGAACCAAAAAGGGAAAAATACTATACCAAAAACCCACAAGGAAAGGGCAACAAAGACAACTAATACAATGGTGAGACTAAGCACAGAAAATCAAAGGCAGAACATAAAAGAAATCCTCGGGCACAGTAGAATCAAAAAATATACATGACAACCTGCCTGGTGAAGAACACGAGGAACAAAATACAGGTACATTTCCAAACCATACAGATACCATAATCCCCCTGAGGGAAGAAAAAAAACTCACAAGCAAGAAAACCAAAATACAGGTACATTTCCAAAAAATAATACCCAGGAACCATAACCACTGAGAGGGGAAAATAAACTCAAATCACTACAGCTCAGACCAGCAAAACTACAAATATAGTCCAATATTAACAACTAGGCAAAAAAAAAAAAAAAAGAGTATCCCTTCAAACTACAGAGGAGGAAAAAAAAAACCCACAACTTCCAGGGATGCCGGCAGGAAGAGCACAGAGAGCGAAAAAAAAAAAAAGGCAGTTCAGGTGGTCTAACCGCATCCAGATTCCACCTGACTGGCAGGAAAAAAAGCAGTTCGGGCGGCCTACCCCAGTCCCAGGCCCGGAGAAACAGTACCTCAGGCGGCTGGACCAGGTCGCTGAACAAACAAGGCAGTCCTTCGGGTGGCCGACCCAGAACGCCGAACCGGTGAAGCAGTATCCCGGGCAGCCGACCCGCATCTTTTGGCCAACAGGACTGGAGGGGAAAGCTTGGAGGCGGCCTCCCTACCGAGAGGGATAGCGAGGGAAAGCCAAGCCGAATACGGGGAACCCCAGTGGCACCCGGTTAAGAAGGATTGGGGGAAGGATGAGGGACCAGTCCGGCATCAGACGGCAGAGGATCTGCAGCTCCTTCACCGATCTCGAACCGAACCGGCGCTGCACCCTTGCTGGACCCCAATCGGGTCAGCGCTGCACCCACGATGGACCCCAATTGGGTCGGAGCAGCACCCACGACCGACCCCGACTGGGCCGGCGCAGCACCAGGGATGACATCCAAGCACGAACCTGGAACCTCCATGACGACCGGAGCTGACTCGTCGCCGGTGACCCTGGGAGAAGGTTCAGAGAAACAAAGAAAAACCGGGATCAGGATCACCGGCAGCAGCAGCAGCGGCAGAGCCCGGCGAGACAAGCTCGGATGCAGTGATCAGCTGCACCTGGCTTGTTTCCCCAAGAGACAGGCAACAATGCTCCAGAACAGAAAAGAGAAAGACAAAATAGAGCACTCACCTGATCTCGGGCTCCACCGCTGTCCAGGACTCTGACGATCCAGGCTCAATGATCCGGAGGTCCATTCCTGGTTCCAACTTGGCTGCGGCGGGCTCCGCAGCTGGCATGATGGTCATCACAGTCTGGGGACTCCCTGGCACTGAAGTCCATGCCGAAGGCCCACATGGCATGGTGGCAGGGGACCCATGACCTGCTGGGTCAGACTGTTCCTCCATGGAGACCCGGGGACACTTGATCGTCAGCGCAGGCTCTAAACGGCAGTCCGCCCTCCTCCTCTGCCCGTGACGTGGCTGCGGAGATGGTACCAGGCTCTCCAGGGCCGCAGGCTCCTTCTTCGTCTGGCGGTGTATTCCTGGCACCAGGGGATGCTCTCCGAGAGGGGAAGAAGACACAGAGGATGCAGGTTCACTATTTATAGCTACAGCAGGTGGAGGGAGCTTGGGGGACTGTGAACCCCGAACTCCACCCCCAGGAGTCAGACAAGGCAATTCATAATATGGAGTGAGAGAATGAAACAGCGCTTGCCTGTTCACCTGAGGGCCGATGGTGACTGCTGCAGCGGCCTTGGTTTTCCCCTTCCCCCTATGGATGGTGACGGAGGGCCCCCTGGGAAGACGAAGAGGAGCCGCTCTCACTGGACTGTAGACGGGTGGAGCCAGAGCAGGACTCTCTGAGCTCGCAGCAGCTGGAGAGAGCATCGAGGAGAAGGGAGGAGCAGCCGAGGCAGTCCGGGGACAAGGAGCTGACGGGACAGCGGGAACAGAAGACCCGGAGGCTGAGCCTGCGGTCTGTCCTTTCCGTAGTGACGCAGGGATAGCAGCTGGCTAGGAGGCAGAGTTCTCACGGCGGCCCGAAATAGAATCTGGACGGGGATCTTGCTGAGGCTGATTACGAGCAGGGTGACGACGTTTACCGGCAGAAGGCGAGGCTAGAGTCAGGTCTGGGAAACGCCACTGCTGCACAGAGACGGAGGCTAGCAGCTCGGCGTACTCGGGAAAATCATTGAGTTCGGGATGGGTCTCCACCAGTCTGACTGCCGCCACCACATGCTTCAGGATTTGGGTTGGATGGAAGGAAGAACGGGCTTCAGCCACATGACCCCGGATGAGCTCAGCTGCCCACTGAGTCTCTTCTCGGGGAATCCCGGCTGACTTCCTCCTCCACTGTGGATGGGATCAGCACTTGGATGACGTAGACTCCTGGGCTGGATGGGTGACAGGAACCGGATCCCAGGGCGAGGAGCGGGGATGCCTCACCTTCGGCTTCCTGCTGGAATTACACTCCAGTCCATGGGTCTTCTCCCGAAGTGCTGTGATTTCCGCCATCCTCCTCCTGACTTCGGCATGGTCGGCATGGCGAGGATTGCGCAAAATTGCCACCCCTGCGAGGTCCAAGTACCAACGTGCGTCGAGGGAAGTGACGGGCCTACGAGCGTCGGCAAGGAAGTAGTCTACCTCTCTGAGAGCTATAATCAGCTCGTAGCCCAAGTCCAAGGAGTAGCCCTTTCCTGGCGACGCCATCTCCTAACACGCTGGTACACAGAAAAAGGGAAAAAACTACAAGCCCAAAAAACAAACTCATGACCGGCGTCTCGTTTGGCTGCGACCTACTGTTATGGATGTCCCTTGCGGGGCATCATTGAGACGCTATAGGCCAGCCAGTGAGTTTGCATGTTTTATTAATGAAAGACAAAATGACAAAATAAATAGCCATGTGGGGCAAAAACACGAACATTGACTAAGGCTAAGGCTATAGACACTAGATAACAGACTCTGAGGAATAACACTTACTGAGACGATGAATCAAAAGGAAGACTGGAGTCGGGGTTAGCAACTCCAGTCCAACGTTGTGTGAGGTCAACGTTGTGTGAGGTCGCAGCGAGGAGTAAGCCTCAGCTGCATCCTTAAATAATCCCCCCAAACTAATCAGGAAAGGAGAATGTGGTCAATGAAATGCAATCCAGCTGTCCCGACGCGGCTTGGCTCTGACAGCCGGAAGTCCTGCTGTGATGCCAAAACAAAAGCTCTTGAAGGCCATAATAACATGACCTGAAATGGGATGAAACGGGGAAAATACCAGACAACCCAAGCGCAGATAGAATCTGCGCTCAGGCCATCACACTCAATTGGATTCAGGTCAGGACTTTGACTAGGCCACTCCAAAGTCT
This sequence comes from Pholidichthys leucotaenia, assembly GCA_020510985.1. Classification (NCBI taxonomy): domain Eukaryota; kingdom Metazoa; phylum Chordata; class Actinopteri; order Cichliformes; family Pholidichthyidae; genus Pholidichthys; species Pholidichthys leucotaenia. The sequence goes on from CM035846.1 coordinate 304,680,807, forward strand.
TCATTTTGTTTTTCTTAAGCCATTCAGAGGTGGACTTGCTGGTGTGTTTTGGATCATTGTCCTGCTGCAGAAACCAAGTGCGCTTCAGCTTGAGGTCACCAACAGATGGCCGGACATTCTCTTTCAGGATTTTTTGGTAGACAGCAGAATTCATGGTTCCATTTATCACAGCAAGTCTTTCAGGTCCTGAAGCAGCAAAACAGCCCCAGACCATCACACTACCACCACCATATTTTACTGTTGGTATGATATTCCTTTTCTGAAATGCTGTGTTACTTCCATGCTGGATGTAATGGGACACACACCTTCCAAAAAGTTCAACTTTTGTCTCGTCAGTCCACAGAGTATTTAGCCAAAAGTCTTGGGGATCATCAAGATGTTTTCTGGCAAAACTGAGATGAGCCTTTATGATCTTTTTGTTCAGCAGTGGTTTTCGGCTTGGAACTCTGCCATACAGGCCATTTTTGTCCAGTCTCTTTCTTAGAGTGGAGTCATGAACACCGACATTAAAGCGTACCTGTGGTGGTCGTGAAGACGCATTTGACTTGAAAACATTATGAAAAAGTATTTCTTATTTTGGTAAATAATTTTTGCCAGCCATATACCACCAGACATATATTCAAATAGGACCTTGGCCATGGGCAGCCAATGAAAACTGTGGGCGCAGCCATGACACATGCGAATGTGACGTCACTTCGTTGATACTCAACAGTCAATGCTCCGCCTGTATGAGAGACTAGGGTGCTGTTGGGAGTGTTTTTATTCTATTATGGCTGAATTGTCGGACTCTGAGGAAGAATTTGTCCAACATGGGCTACAGGTTTGAGCCAGAAAGGTCTTCTGAGGGTTAAAGTGACGAAGTGGTCCTCACACACAACGCAATTTCGTCTGAAATTATTCATCTGTGCCCTGTTTCCGCTCCGATCTTCTGACAAGGTGAGCTGGGTTTGGGTACACAAAAAAAGTCTTTCTTTGTTTTTTTCGCTTATTATTCAGACATCCAAAGGCTTTACATTCCGCCATGTTGCGATATCCATATCGCATTGTATGTTTTTGTTTTTACAAGAGCGCCGAGTGTCTGCTGCTCTGTATAATATCCCCGAAGCCGCTGCACATCCGGGTACTCAGATCGCAGTTTTATAAACATCGTCCTTGTACGAGCTGAGATCAGAAAAGACTGCTCGCTGAATTTAAACATTTATTTATTTATTTTCTACTCGTTTTAGTTCTGCATTTAATATGAACCCTGAGTTTGAAATAAACGTTTGAATTTGAATATCCCGGAAGCCGCTGCACATCCGGGTACTCAGATCGCAGTTTTATAAACATCGTCCTTGTACGAGGTGAGATCAGAAAAGATGGCTCGCTGAATTTAAACATTTATTTATTTATTTTCTACTCGTTTTAATTCTGCATTTAATATGAACCCTGAGTTTGAAATAAACGTTTGAATTTGAATATCCCCGAAGCCGCTCCACATCCGGGTACTCGAGGCTCAGCCAATACTGATCCAGATCGCGGTGTCAACGAAATTACATCACAGGAAGCGTCCTGGAAGTCCCTGTAGCCGCTAGTATGGCTGTACCCATGTTTTGCTGACATAGCTGAACCAGCAGATCAGCAATGGATTTATATCAAATTGCCTTAAACTTGAATTTTACCTTGAAATTGAACTAGAAAGTGAGCCAGGGGCTCAATATAATATCTTTTTTTGCACGACCACCACAGGTACACTTTAACTGAGGCAAGTGAGGCCTGCAGGTCTTTGGATGTTGTTGTGGGGTCTTTTGTAACCTCTTGGATAAGGCGTTGCTGCGCTCTTGGGGTAATTTTGGTTGGCCGGCCACTCCTGGGAAGGTTCACTACTGTTCCATGTTTTCGCCATAATGGTGTGGTTCGCTGGAGTCCCAAAGCTTTATAAATGGCTTTATAACCTTTTCCAGACTGACAGATCTCAGTTACTTTGTTTCTCATTTGTTCCTGAATTTCTTTGGATCGCAGCATGATGCCTAGCTTTTGAAGATCTTTTGGACTGCTTCACTTTATCAGGCAGGTCCTATTTAAGTGATTTTTTGATTGAGAACAGGTGTGGCATTAATCAGGCCTGGGTGTGGCTAGAGAAATTGAATTCAGCTTTCCAAAGATGTGAGAAACCACAGTTATTAATTTATGTTTTAACGGGGGGGGGGGATCACTTTTTCACACAGGGCCATGTAGGTTTGGATTTTTTTTTTACTCTTAATAATAAACACCTTCATTTAAAAACTTCATTCTGTGTTTACTTATGTTATCTTTGTCTAATACTTAAATTTGTTTGATGGTCTGAGACATTTGTGTGACAAACATACTGTACAAAAATAAGAGAAATCAGGAAGAGGGCAAACACTTTTTCACACTCCTGAATATGAGGCATTATCATTTAGTTCCACTGTCAAGTGTTTTTCCAGCAAATTTCTATATTTATTTTGGATTGCATTCAGTCTGATCTGAAGAAGAAATAGCAACAGTTCTGTAGAGTTTTGCAATTATTAAAGTCCAGTGGATGCAAACCATCATTCTGGATTATTGATAATAATAATAATAAAAAAAATTAATATACTGCCATTCTTGACTCACCTGTAGCCTCATCAGGTGTCCAGTAGCCCGACGTGTCACAGATGCGCGGTGAAGAGGCCTCGTAGGCGTACTGGTGGAAGATGCCATCTTTCTCACAATCTGCACAGGTGATACCAGATGGGTGGAGAGAAGAGCTAGAGCAAAAGAAAACACAGCTGTAGATTAGGACAGATGTGCTATCCAGGCCAGAGCTGCAGTAAATAGACGCAATTTCAAAAACAACAACAACAAAAAAATCGAAATGTTTGTTAACAAAAGTCAAAAGATGAGAGCTTTGGAAGACGTGGTTTCAAGGAGGAATGGGTTGGAGGAAAAAAGGAGTCAAAAAATGACATTTACTTCAATGATTTGTTTAAGAGATTACATAACAGATCCTAATCATGTCACAGTAACCCAACAAGGCCATAATTACACACTGTCTTTTGTCTAAATCAGGAAACGACAGATGTACAAGTGATCTCTGCCAGCTGAAGAAGAAGAAGAAGAAGAAGAATAGCATACCTCTGATACAGTGGGCCCCTAATGGGTGGGAGCCAATAGAGTGAGACAGAATCTGTGCTGTGGTCAGTCACTATTGGGGCCAGTGGGATGGGAGCAGGGTGACGGTCCACCAACCACTCCTGGTAAACCAGGTCCAGATAACAGTGCATCCTGGCCACTTGGTTTGGAGTGAAGTGATTGGTGCAGTTATCATCTGACGCAGAAGAGGTCATTGGTTAATCATTGTGCATCACATTCAAACAAATGTTGACATTAACCTAAAGGAATACAACATTTCAGTTATTCTGGCTACAAATGAGTCAATTTTTTTTCTCTGGATGATGGTAAACACGGCTTAAGCACAAATATCTAAATTCTAATTTATAAGTCATTACAACATTAAAATAGATTTAACTGAGGTTAGAGATCATTTGTAAGTCCCTTCAAAAACCATCTGTACAGGTGGATGATGGTGTGGTGGACAGGTAGTATCAGCAAGTGTTCATATGTCAGAGGGAGAGATGGGAAATCTGCACCTGGTATATATACTGTAAGATGAGGAGCGTAAACTGTATACTAGAGGGACCAGCTTGGGGGCTTTGCTGTATTTACAGCGAGCACCCATATCTTTAAGTGATATAACAAACCAGACTGTCAATGATGATGCAGACCCTCCTGAGGATCCCTGTGAGTGAATTTGGCCACCATTGGTACAGTACAGTTAAAATTCCCTACAGTGACAATGGTTACTCTGAAGGGAAGCTAAAATATGTATTCAGAAGGCTGCTGAACTCGAGTTTGAGCCTCTTCGCCTGTTCGGGTGAAATTCTCAACAGGTCTGCGATCTTTATCCAATGATTTCTGCAGTATCTCCTCATAGGCAGTGCAATTTTCTAGGAGGAGTAGTGATTTTTTTTCTGAAATTATGCAAGTGCCCATATCTTCTGACCTTTGACCTTGACCTTGAGCACAGCTTGGATGCACAACCCAGCTGAGAATCATTGTGAGTGAATTTGGCGAATATCGAGACAATTTCCTAGATGTAGCGATTTTTCTGAAATCAAATAAGTGCCCAGATCTCATGACCTTTGACCTTGAGCACTACACGGATGCAGACACACCTGAGATTCATTGTGATCAAGTTTGGTGAGCATCGTGGCAAATGCCTAGGAGGAGCAGCGATTCCCATGAAATGTGGACAATCGGACGCCACGTCATCATATCAGCTCCTTTCGGCTTTGCCGGAATGAGGTAAAAAAATGGAGAAAACTAAGACAACTGACAATTGTTTCTTATCCTGATACCATGACAGTGGTTCCGAACCGGGCCCCATCCCAGGAGGCTTTTAATAAAAAAAATCATAACTGCAAACACAACTGGACGATGAAGCGTGTATAAAACAAATGAAAGCATAAAGCATAAATGAAAGCGTAAAAAGCATAAGCGTACGAACCCATCTAAAGTTAAAGCTGTTCAATGTCAATTTTGGGGCTCCAAATATTCTGTCCAGACTTCTTCTAGTACCTCAGTAAAGTGCATCAAAGTTTTTTTTTAGCACTGTGACTTTTCTAATAAATATTCAACCTTCAGTCAATAAATTTGCAGCTTTTCTTGTAAATTACTTTCCTTTATTATAAATATACAATTTTCCTCATTTAAACTTACAAATTTCCCTAAATTTGCAGTTTCTTTTAAAAAGGTAGCAATTTTTCTAAAATTTGCAATTTTTGTCATGTAAATTTGAGCCTTTTTCTTACATATTTGCAAAATATGTAAGAAAAAATTGTGACTTTTTTGATAAAGATTTGACAATCAAGTTGATACTTTTTCCTTGTGAATTTATACTATTTTTCTCCTAAACTTGTATTTTTTTTCCTGGTAAATCTGTTTGTTATTTACCTTTACTAAAATCAAGCAGTTGGGGGGGAAAGAAAATGCCCTAATACCAAATTTGAAAACTGAATGTCAGTGTAACAAACGGATATCCAGATAAGTGACCATTTGTGTACCCTTACTTAAACATAATAAAAACATATTTTTGTTTTGCATATCAAGATTTTTATTAAATCATTTATTCTTTTGGTGTGAGTACGTGTTCATATATCATTCCTATGCATCAACCCATCCATTTTCTATACTCGTCTTTTTCAATATTACGTAGAAAGAGGAGGTACTGTATATCCCATGTACCTGTGTAACTCATGTAATTGTTGAAGGGTGTGTCATGGTAGTTTGTGACTCCACATAAGTCGTTGACAGTTCCGGGGTCCTGGCAGGCTTTGGATTTGGGGGTCGGGGCAGTATCGGCACACAGATCTCCTGTCTCCATGGACGGAGTGGTCTCCTGCAAACACGTGACGAAGCTTTAAAAAACATAACAACTATGGCCTGATAATAACTGATGAACAGATTACAATATCATCACCACGTGGCAATTTGGTAATACCCTATGCTGCCCTATACTGCAAGATAATTAAGCATATAACTCATATATCTGTGTAAGTGGAATAAGAATAATTTTCATGAAATTATTGATCCTAAAGAAATAGGAAAGATCTTCTTTTACTCTGAACTCTACCCCTTCAAATCTTCTTCACAGGAATGGAATAGCCCTAGTACTATCAACTTGTTAGTAGATCCTCAGGTGGATAAGCCCTTAGTAGAGAGTCTGGGTGCTCCACTTACTGTTTTCCAAGTTAAAGAGTATATAAAATCATTACAAAGTTTAACAAGAGCACTCTGAGGAGAGTGCAATATCTACCACCTCTATTTTCGTTGAAGATGATTCAATATAATTACTGTGGCAGAACCAAATTATGATAAGCCCATCATCCACAAATATACAACAAAGTATACAACCCATAATTGTAGGGCAGGATCCCAAGGTGAACCCATGTAGCAAGTTTGGTGACCCTAGAGGGCTTTACATGTTCTATAGTAAGAGAGCATAGGGAATGCCAACCTTGACTTTTGACCTTTTGACCCCAAACCTGTAGTTAGAGGTTATGGTCTCAGAGTGAACCTGTGTACCAGGTTTGGTGACCCTAGCTTCCTGTGTTGTTGAGACATACTTTAAAAGGCATTTTGATGTTGGCCTTTGACCTTGCGATCCCAAAACCATAGTCACAATTCAGGGTAACAGGGTGACGCTAACTTTACTCATTCTACAGTAATAAGGCATAGGGAATTCTAACCTAGACCTTTTGACCCCAAACCCATAGTCTGAGGTCAGGATCCCAAGGTGAACCTGTGTACCAGGTTTGGTGACCCGAGCTTTAATCATTTTATAGTAATAGTAAATGTAGCATTTACCATTTACCATAGTGCAACTGCAATGTTAACTTTGAACTTTGACCTTTGACCCCTTGACCTCAAACCCATAGTTAGGTCAGGGTATAAGTCATCCAAGATGTGTATTAGATACAACTACTGTATTGATTTGAAAAGCCTACATCATTTCTTTCAGTAGCTTTTGTGTTTAGAAGGTTTAGAAAAAATCTTACCTCTGACCTTTGACCTCAAGGTCATCCGATGAGAATGAAATTGCAATATGTGCATCATCAGCGTATATCAAACCATGGTACTGAGTTTCAAAACAATCGGACCAAAACTGTAGGAGTTGACTTCACAAAAGTGGGACAAACAGATGGATGGACTGAACCATAAAAAACTCCCCACCGGTTGATGCGGGGCTCCGACCGGTGGGGGATGAAAAAAAATCAACTGGCTCCGATGGTTTTAGCAGAGATTTTTACAAAACTTTTTCTGCTTTACAATTTCACTGTTTGTAGTTATTTTCACAGCCACCCGGGATCATTTTTTTTTCAAACATCCCAGTCATATTTGCTCCTGATAAAAATGTTTCACAAGCTCATTTCCTGTTGGAGCATAGTTAATAGAATTTTTTTTTTTTGTTGTTTTGTTTTTTTTTTTTGTTTTTTTTTTGTTACTTATTTGTACCCGTAGGTAGACTTGGTTTGCAGTCTGGTGACAAGCCACCGGCTGCTGGTCGCTGCGTGCGCGAGCGCCCTAAACCTACATGTTTTTGGTATGCGGGAGGAAACCGGAGAAATCCCGGAGTAAACCCGCGCAACACGGGGAGAACATGCAAACTCCACACAGCTCACTGTTGGTCGGGGGCTGGGATCGAACCCACGATCTCATGATCCCTGCGATCCCCCGGCCAAGGGTAAAACTGTGCTGCCACAGTGCTAAACCACTGCGCCACCGTGCAGCCGTGATGGCTGCACGGTGGCGCCGTGGTTTAGCACTTTCGGCCTTATCTTACATAAGGCCGAAATGAAGCCTTATGTAAGATATTCAATAAAAGAATAGCTCTATACTAATCATTTTGATACATATTGCATTGACAGCCCTACCTGACATGGGTCATCACAGGAGTCCCGCTCGCTCACCCCTTTGAAAACATGGTACAGTCCGAAAATGTGTCCCATCTCATGAATCATTGTGTTGTGGTGCCCCGTGGTACCAAAATAGGATGGGATCAGGACCATCCCACCTGAGGACAAGAATATTCAATATCTGTTACAGTATAATATTATCAAAAGCTAGAAATTTGTTTCTTCACTTGTTCATAAAACAAGGTGTACTCTAAATGATAAACAAGAGCACTCTGGGGCAAGTGCATTATCCCCCACCTCAGTTTTCTTTGAAGATCACAATACTTACTGATGGAGAGCAGTTTTCAACTTTTCAATATAATTACTGTGGCAGAACCAAATTATGATCAACCCATCATCCATAAATGCACAAAAGTATACAATCCCCAGCTGTAGGGCAGGATCCTAAGGTGAACCCATGTAGCAAGTTTGGTGACCTTAGAGGGCTTTACACGTCCTATAGTAAGAGATCATAGGGAGTGCCAACCTTGACCTTTGACCTTTTGACCCCAAACCTGTAGTCAGAGTTCATGGTCTCAGAGTGAACCTATGTACCAGGTTTGGTGACCCTAGCTTTCTTTGTTGTTGAGATATAGTTTTTAAGCCATTTAAATGTTGACCTTTGACCTTGCGATCCCAAAACCAGAGTCACATTTCAGGGTCACACGATGAACCTGTGTACCAAGTTTGGAGACCCTGACTTTACTCGTACAGTAACAAGGCATAGTGAATGTTAACCTTGACCTTTTCACCCCAAACCCATAGTCAGAGTTCAGGATCCCAGGGTGAACCAGTGTACCAGGTTTGGTTGTCCTAGCTTTACTCGTTTTATAGTAATAGTAAATGTAGCATTTATCATAGTGCAACTGCAATGTTAACTTTGAACTTTGACCTTTGATCCCTCCACCCCAAACCCATAGTTAGATCGGGGTGTAAATGGTCCAAGATGTGTATTAGAAACAACTACTGTATTGATTTGAAAAGCCTACATCATTTCTTTCAGTAGTTACTGTGTTTAGAAGATTTAAGGAAAACCTGACCTCTGACTTTTGACGTCAAGGTCACCCATTGAGAGTGAAACTGCAATATGCACATCATCAGAGTATATCAAACCATGGTACCAAGTTTCAAAACAATCAGAACAAAACTGCAGGAGTTGATTTCACAAGACAATTACTGTCTTTGAATTCAGGCGAAACAGGAGGTCATAAATCAGGAGCTATAATTCCCGCAAAAATCCTCCGATCAGAACCAAATTGCAATATGGGCATCATCAGTGTATATCAAACCATGGTACCAAGTTTCAAAACAATTGGAACTGTAGGAAGAGTTGATTTCACAAAAGTGGGACAGATGGACGGTCGGACAGGCGGACTGGCACATAATATAATCTCCCTTCGGCCTTCACCCAAAGGGCTCTTCGACCCCTTTGGGCTTCGTCCAGCAGGGGATAAAAATGTGATTCAATTCCTGAAATACATTCAAGGTTGCTCATCTATCAAGGGAAATAGAAAAAAGACAGATGATTGCCATTGTGTTGCAAATTTGACCCAATATAAACAGAGGATCCACTTTAAACTCTGTTAAGATTTCAACAGACATAGTAGCTACTGTAGGGAAAAAGGCAAAGAAAAAACAGTTTAACAAAATACATGAACTGAACCCCAAGTAGATACACCCAGGTCATTACTGCCTCCCCAGAATATACAGAATGTTTCATGTAAAGTTAGAATTTTGGATTTTAAAACAAAGTTACACCACAGGAATGTATTTTAGGATTTTCTCTTTTTTGGCTCCAAAGTACTCAACAAGTGTTATTAGGATGGTATAAAGTATGCATTTGCATGGTATTTTTGATGAAAAAGGTAACCACCATAGGTCTAGAGGTATTTTAAGATTTCCACATTTTGTTTAGCTCCAAAATGCTTAATGGGCCTTATCATGGTGGTCTATAGTGCAAATTTGTGGCACACTTTGCACCTTCCTCTGGTGGTTTTGGTTGTTTTTGGTTGTGCACTGCCCAATGTAATGCTTTTCACCCTCATCACAAAAATAAAGATTGCCTGCGTGCACGGTTTATGCTCGTAAGAGTGGTCTCAATTAAAAGGGGTGCAGCTGCGTGCAAAGTCAGCACATTGCAATTTTCTGGGAGCACTAATTAAGCAGCACATTTGAAAAACATTGAGAAAGGAGACTTGGGAACAGAGGATGCATTGCAAACCCACTGAAAAAAAGTCTGTCATTGGCATATTTTTCTTTTTCCCCCAGATATTTTTATTAGATTTTTAACTTGAACAGTAACAAGAACACAAGAACACAAAAGCGAACACTCCACCCTTCACCCACCCAACCCTCCCTCTGCCCTGGCTCATACAACAATGTCATTCAATGTACAGAAGCACTCAATCTTGCAGTGTTCTCAAACTTGCAAAAAAACTTAGGAATGGTTGCCAGGGTGTACCCTGCCTCTCGCCCAAAGATGCTGGGATAGGCTCCAGTCCCCCGCAACCCAAAAAGGATTAAGCGGAAGAAAATGGATGGATGGATGGATGGTTGCCACTTGCAACAGAAATCAGCAGTACATCCTTTCATGGTGTACTCAATTTTTTCTAACTTAAGGAAAAACATAACGTCTTTAGTCCATTGTGACACAGATGGAGGAGTAGGAGATTTTTCCACTGGAGAAGAAGCCGACGTCTGGCTAGCAGTGATGTAAAGGCAATGATCTCTCTCTGTGTGGCGTTAAAGTGAGCAGACACAGCTGGGGTTCCAAAGATGGCTATCAATGGGCAGGGATCTACCTGAAGTCCCATTACCGTTGACGCTGTATTAAAATAACCAGTCCAAAAATTATGTAAATGAGAACAAGAATAAAACATATGGCTTAGATGACAACCTGAACTCAAACAACGTTCAAATTTATCCTCCATTTCTGGGTAAATCTCAGAGAGTCTTGCCTTTGAATAATGAACTCTGTGTACCACCTTAAACTGAATAAGTGAAAGACGAGCACAGGAGGAGATTTTACTGGCTTTGCTCAGCGTATCGTCCCACCAATCCTGATCAAGGGCGAGCCCTAGCTCGCCTTCCCACACAGCCTTGGTCTTAACTTTTGAATGATTGCTAAAATCTAGGATACAATGATATATCTGTGATATGGCTCTGTGAAAGCATAGTGAAAGCTAACTGTTCCTCTCATGGTTTCTGAGATGGAAGAGAAGGAAAGTCAGGAAATGTATTGGAAACAAAATGTTTGGCTTGGAAGTACCTAAAAAGATTGCTAGGAGGTAGTTTGTGTGACAATGTCATTGTATTATAAGTGCTGAATGTCCCATCTTTATACAAATCCCGGAAACACTGAATACCTTTTTTAAACTGAATACCTTTTTTTGTATATATATCACGGACGCACGGATCGCCCCGGGGGTCTCCCGGGTCGGCGGACGGAGCCACGGTTTGCAGCGGGAGACGTTACAGCGGGGAGGAGCTAGTGCTAGCTAGCACTTGGCCGCCGCCCGGTGCTAATGGGAAACTCGACATACCGGGAGCTGTAGCGAAAACGACGCGGGTGCCGGGCTGGAGTTTAGGCGGCGTGAAAGAAATATAAGACAGAATAATAAAGAGCGATGGCAAGAACCAAGCAGACCGCCTGTAAAATCTACTGGAGGAAGAAGCCCCCCAGGAGACGGCTAGCCACCAGGGCTGCTCGAGGAGGCGCTCCGACCACCGGCAGAGTGAAGAGGCCTCGCCGTCACAGGCCCGTGGCTCTGAGAGAGATCCGTCGCTACCAGAAATCCACGGAGCTGCTCATCCGTAAGCTGCCCGTCCAGCGCCTGGTGAGGGAGATCGCTCAGGACTTCAAGACCGTCCTGCGTTTCCTGAGCTTCGCCGTCATGGCTCTGCAGGAGACCAGCGAGGCCCACCTGGTGGGTCTCTTCTTCGCTAAGGGGGTCACCATCATGCCCAAAGACTTCCAGCTGGCCCACTGCATCCGCGGAGAGAGAGCTTAGACTTTCTGCTGCACATTCACCAGCCATAATGCTCTGCACTGTGTGTCTATATATATACATTTATAGTAATATGGACATATGTTTACTAGATGTTGTTTTTTCTTGCCTTCTGATTGTTGCTCTGAGTGTTGCTATCCCTGTGCTGTTGCAATCCTGGAATTTCCCCATTGTGGGACTAATAAAGGTTTATCTTATCTTATCTTATCTTAAATCATAATGTGAAGCTTGGATTTAAATAAGAAGGAGGAAACAGATGATTTTTACACAATGGTCCTAAAAGAAATGGAGCTGCAAATTTAAAATGTTTCCTAAACTGATACCAGATCTTCAAAGAGTTCAGCAAAACAGGATATTTAACATATGTAGATAATTTGTTTGGGAGTGAGGAGTAGACAAGAGCAGGAATAGAAGTTGACTGACTGCATGATCCTACCTCAAGTAGGCACCACAACAGGGAGGGGGAGTCAAACCAGCAACATATTCTATAAATATTAGAAGCCCAATAATAAAACTGAAAATAAGGAAGAGCCAAACCTCCACTAAATTTACATCTTTGTATCAAAGATTTCCAGATCCGTGCAGGCTTCAAACCCCAAATAAATGAACTAATCATGTTATCAAGGGAAACGGAAAGTGATTTGACAAAAATAGGGGTAATGTCATGAATAGATTGAGAAAGTTTGGCAACACATTCATTTTAATGACATTTATCTTTCCAATCAGAGACAGAGGCAGATTATTCCACCTTCACAGATCGGATTTTAAGTTAGCCAAAAGAGGATCAAAATTAGCCCAAAAAAAAAAGACCTGAGTATGTGCGCGTCACTTTAACTCCAAGATATCTGAACCCAGAAGTGGTGAGGTTAAAAGGCAGGTCAGTTTCTTTAAGTTGCAATCTGCTTTGTTTACAGGAAAACATTCACTCTTTTGAAGATTTACTTTATATCCAGAAAATGAACTGAATTTTTTAAATGTTGACAAAATTCCAGGGACACAAGTTGTAGGGTCTGTGATATATAATAATAAATCATCTGCATACAGGGCCAATTGATATTCAGCACCATTATGTGTGATGCCTCTGAAAAAAAGGAAGACTTTAGAGCAAGCGCCAAAGGTTCAATAGCCAACGCAAAAAGCAATGGAGATAAGGAGCAACCCTGACGGGTGCCGCGTTCCAATTCAAAATATTCCGATTGGGTGTCATTTGTCTGAACACAACAGACTTACACAAATGGTCCCCTCCAGTATACAACTAGGACAATATCAGTCGCTATGGAGGGTGACAATATGTATGGGTACATATTCATACCATGTAGGGTAACTAAATAGACGGTTATGCTGTTTAGTCCATCTAGCTACAATGCTCCGCACTGTGTATATACTGTATATTTATATATTTATGCGTACACATGTATATTCACTGCTCTTATTTTCTTATCTTCTAAATCATTGCTCTGACTGTTGCTATCCCTGTGCTGTTGCAATCCTGGAATATCCCCATTGTGGGACTAATAAAGCCTTATCTTATCTTAATCTAATCCAACTGATGAATGTGTTACCAAATCCAAATTTTTCTAATACTGCAAACAGGTAATACTGTAAACAGGCCACTTGTGTGATGATCATGTGAGCGTGCACCCCCTCCCCTCCTGTTTCTGTCTGTTCCCGGCTCCGGAGCTCATCAATGCACCTGCGTGATTGGACACACCTGCTGCTTCCTGGTTTGCCAGTGCATAAAAGAGCCAATATGTGAATGCTGATCCGCTGGAACGTTGGGTATTGCTGCCACTACAACCCCAGTTAATGTTTGGCAAATCCTGGTTTCTTGTTGTCTTACCTTCCTGTGTCTTCTCCTCCTCAGGTTTGCTACCACCTCATCGGTGTGTCTCCAGAGCTGGGCACAATCACCTGAACCCCTCATCTTCAAGACAACATCATCTCCACCCAGGTCAACCCATCCATTTTTGTCATCTTGTCACCGCCCTACTGTGCTCCACGCTGGAGTGCACTGCCGGGCCCTCTGCTTCTTTAGTAAGCCTCTCTCTTCCCTCTCACATTTCTCCTCCCTGGTTATCACTGTAATTAATCATTTCTCTTTTTCTTCTATTTCAGGCTGTGTGTGGCTCCAACGTGCTCCTGGTTTTTGTGTGTGTTTAAGTTAGCATTGATTTTGCATTGTTGTTTACTTGTGCGTGTTTGTGTTTGCTGTGTTTGCTCGGCTGCACGGTGGCGCAGTGGTTAGCACTGCGGCAGCACAGTTTACCCTTGGCCGGGGGATTGTGGGGATCGTGGGATCGTGGGTTCGATCCCAGCCCCCGACCAACAGTGATCTGTGTGGAGTTTGCATGTTCTCCCCGTGTTGCGTGGGTTTACTCCGGGATTTCTCCGGTTTCCTCCCACATGCCAAAAACATGCATGTTAGGTTAATTGGCTGTTCTAAATTGTCCCTAGATATCTGTTTCCTATAGGCCCTTAGAATAGAGGGTTAGTATTAATGAAAGCGCTTTGAGTGGTCTTTGTGACTAGAAAAGCGCTATATAAGTGCAGGTTAGTTAGTTAGTTAGTTATTAAGTTAGCGTGGTTGTGTCTTTTGTTTTTTATTAAAGTTGTGTCAAATTTTCCACCTGAGTCTGAGTGTTCATCCAGTGTGGTTTGCTCTGCATTTGAGCCTTTCTGGTATTCAGTCATGACAATTCAACTCTATCAAACGCCTTTTCGGCATCCATTGAAATTACAGTTTCAGGCAAACTATCCAAGCACAATGTATAGATAATATTTAACAGAGTGTGAATGTTAAAAAATAATTGATGTCCTTTAATGAACCCATTTTGTTCCTCTGAAATAATTCAAGGTAAAATCTTCTCTAGTCGAGTAGCAAGCATTTTAGCCAGGATCTTTACATCTACGTTTAACAAAGAAAGGGGCCTATAGGAAGCGCAGGAAGAAGGATCTTTCCCACTTTTTAAGAGAAGAGTTATTGAAGCTTGAGTTAAAGTTGGGGACAAAGAACTCCTCTCCAACGATTCATTAAACATTGACAAAAGTAAAGGGGACAGTTAAGCACTAAAAATTTTGAAAAATTCAATTGGGAACCCATCGGGTCCATGTGCTTTGTTTGACTGCATAGATTTAATTGCTTGTTGAAATTCATTTAAAGAAAGAGGAGCTTCTAGTTGTTTCGATCTGTCTAGATCAACCCTAGGAAATCTTAAATTAGACAAAAACTGATTCACGTGTGAGGGGTCTGATCGAAACTCTGATTTATATAGTGATGAATAGAATGATTTGAATGTAGAATTAATTTCCAATGGATCTGTAAGCAGCACACCAGACCCATTATCAATTTAGGAAATGATGCGAGAGTTGGACTGATGTTTTAACTGATGTGCCAACAGGCTACCAGCCTTTTCACCATGCTCATAATACGTTCCTTGTGTTTGCAATAGTAAGCGTTCAGCTGCGGTAGTGGAAATTTGATCAAATTGAGCTTGAACATAAGATAAGATAAGATAAGCCTTTATTAGTCCCACAACGGGGAAATTCCAGGATTGCAACAGCACAGGGATAGCAACACTCAGAGCAACAATCAGAAGGCAAGAAAAAAAACAAGCAAGCAAGAGCAGCTAATATACATATGTACATATTACTATAAAATATATATATATACACACACACAGACACACAGTGCAGAGCATTGTAGCTGGATGGAATAAATATATGAATATATGAACACACAGTGCAGAGCATTGTAGCTAGGTGGAATAAATATGCAAGTATATAAACACACACAGTGCGGAGCAATGTAGCTAGATGGAATAATATGTAGATATATAAAAACACAGTGCGGAGCATTGTAGCTAGATGGAATAAATATATAGATATATAAATATAAACACACCCAGTGCTGAGCATTGTAGCTAGATGGAATAAATATGTAAATATATAAACACACACAGTGCAGAGCATTGTTGCTAGGTGGGATGAAACAGCATAACCGTCTATTTAGTTATCCTACATGGTATGATTATGTGCCCATACATATTCTCACCCTCCATAGCGACCGGTATGTTCCTAGTTGTATGCCGGAGAGGACCATTGTGTAAGTCTATTGCATCTTTTGCATTCAGAAAAAACTATTAGTTTGTTACGTCTTTTTGCTATCTCTGCGAGCAGCCCTGCTTAGGTTGTACAGTCTGACAGCCGTTGGTAGGAAGGACCTACGAAACCTCTCGGTTGTGCACCTGGGATGATGTAGTCTGCTGCTAAATGAGCTCCTCAGTGCATCCAGTATGTCCTGCATAGGGTGGAACTCGGACTCCAGCAGAGATGACAGTTTAGCCACCGTCCTTCTCTCTCCTATCTCCTCCATCGGATCAAGGCGTTGCCCCAGGACAGAGCTAGCTTTCTTAATCAGTTTGTTCAGTCTCTTCCTATCGGCTGCAGTAATGCCACTGCCCCAGCAGACCACTCCAAAAGTGATGGCTGATGCCACCACCGTGTCATAGAATGACTTCAGCAGCGCCCCTTGTACACCAAAAGACCTGAGTCTCCTCAGCAGGAACAGCCTGCGTTGTCCCTTCTTGTAGAGTGCGTCAGTATTGTGTGACCAGTCTAGTTTATTGTTCAGATGAATACCCAGGTACTTGTAGGATCTCACCATCTCGATGTCTGTTCCCTGTATATTTACTGGTGCTGTGAGGGGCTGCCCATGCCTGCGGCAGTCCACCACCAGCTCCTTAGTTTTCCTCGCGTTGATCTGGAGGCAGTTCCGATGGCACCAGTCCACAAAGTCCTGGATAAGCCCTCTGTACTCAGCTTCATCTCCGCTGGAGATGAGACCAACGATCGCAGAGTCATCAGAGAACTTCTGTAGATGGCAATGTGTTGTGTTGTGTGAGAAGTCCGCAGTATAAAGAGTGAACAGGAAGGGAGCCAGCACCGTTCCCTGGGGGGCCCCCGTGCTACTGATGATCGTGTCGGAAACACAGTCCCGGGTTCTCACAAACTGAGGCCGGTTCGTGAGGTAGTCCAGGATCCATGATGACAGGTGCTGGTCCACCCCTGCGCGCAGCAGCTTGTCCTTCAGGATCATCGGTTGGATGGTGTTGAAAGCACTGGAGAAGTCAAAGAACATGATCCTCACCATATTCCCGGGCTTCTCCAGGTGGGACAGAGAACGGTGAAGGAGGAAGATCACCGCATCCTCCACCCCAATGCCATGCTGGTAGGCGAACTGGAGTGGATCCATCGCTGGTTCCACCAGGGGGCGGAGATGAGCAAGGAGCAGTCTCTCCAGGGTCTTCATCAAGTGGGACGTCAAGGCCACCGGTCTGAAGCTGTTCAGGTCTTTGGGGTGGGAAGTTTTTGGTACAGGTACCACACAAGATGTTTCAAGACGTTCAAGCTTCAACTAAGAAATCAAACAGGAGAACCTGCTCCAAGAGTGATAGATTTAAAGTTGGAGGACATGAATCCAAGCATAAAAACAAGAGAACACTAATACAACCTCAAAGAGCCAGGACAGATCCCTTCCCGAAAAACCCCAAACAAAGAAAAAAATAGCAAAAAGCCTCCAAAAGAGAAACAGCAGTAGAAAACCAAGAAAAACAATTGTTGCCACATTATAGTAACCACAAGTCGGTGAAGCTGAGTTAATTAAATAAAGGTTGCTCCTGCAGATGTAATATAAAGTGATGAATAGAATGATTTGAATGTAGAATTAATTTCCAATGGATCTGTGAGCAGCACACCAGACCCATTATCAATTTAGGAAATGATGCGAGAGTTGGACTGATGTTTTAACTGATGTGCCAACAGATTACTTTACAACTACATTATAAAGTGAAGACCATCACTATGCAGGGTAATCATAAGCCCTGGATGACTGCAGAGGTGCGCTCGCTGCTTACAGCCAGAGATGCAGCCTTCAGAGCGAAGGACAGGATTGCCCTCCGCTCAGCCAGGTCTGCGCTTTCAAAGGGAATTAAGGCGGCAAAGCGCGCCTATGCGGAGAAAATCCAGGGACACCTCTGTGACACTAGGAACACCAAGCAGATGTGGCAGGGAGTTCGGACACTGACGGGCTTTAAGTCTAGGCGGGGGGTCGATGATGACGACGCTTCGCTTCCAGACAGGCTTAACGACTTCTTTGCACGTTTTGAAGCATCAAACTCGACAATCAGAGGGAGGGCCGGCCCACCCCCACCATCGGTCGGACCAGCTTTTACCATCAACACAGCGGACACACGGAGGACCCTATCCAGAGTCAACCCACGCAAAGCTGCAGGTCCAGACAACATTCCGCGACGTGTGCTCCGAGACTGCGCGAGCGAGTTGGTGGATGTCCTGACTGACATTTATAACATCTCCCTGAGTCAGGCCATCGTTCCCAGATGCTTCAAGACCTCTATCATTGTACCGGTGGCAAAGAAACCAGTGGTGTCCTGTTTGAATGACTATCGTCCTGTTGCACTTACACCAATTGTGATGAAGTGTTTTGAACAGCTTGTCAAACCACACATCACAGCCTGCCTCCCTGCATCACACGACCCGCTCCAGTTTGCATATCGTTCAAACCGCTCCACGGAGGATGCTATAGTCACCACCCTACACTCTGTCATCACCCACCTGGACCAGAAAGACACCTACGCCAGACTCCTGTACATTGATTTCAGTTCAGCATTCAACACCATTATTCCCCAGAGACTGATGGGGAAATTACTCCTTCTCGGTCTGAACACCGCCACATGTCTCTGGATCCTGGATTTCCTGACTGAGAGACCTCAGTCTGTCTGGGTTGGAGACAACATCTCCAACTCTGTCACGCTGAGTACCGGAACCCCTCAAGGCTGTGTACTCAGTCCACTGTTGTTTACACTTCTAACACATGACTGTGTATCCAAACAGGAGGGGAACCAGATTATTAAGTTTGCAGATGACACCATGGTGGTGGGACTTATTCAGAGGGATGAGGAATCAATGTACAGGGAAGAAGTGAGAGACCTGGAGGGCTGGTGCAGGGAGAACAATCTGGTGCTCAACGTGGACAAAACGAAGGAGATGATTATCGACTTCCGGCGGTCACAGCCTGAGCACGTCCCCCTCAGCATCGGCGGCCGTTTAGTGGAGAGAGTAGAGAACATCAAGTTCCTCGGAGTGCAGATCTCGCAGGACCTGACCTGGAGCAAGAATTCCTTGGAGATCAGGAAGCGGGCTCAGCAGAGACTACACTTCTTGAGGAAACTCAAACAGGCCTCTCTCCAGAGGTGTGGTGGAGAGTGTTCTGACGTACTGCATTGCTACATGGTACTCCAGCTGCAGTATGTCAGACAAAAAAGCCCTGCAGAGGATAGTCAAGGGGGCGGAGAGGGTAATTGGAGTCTCCCTCCCCTCTGTCCAAGAACTTTTTCAGAACCGTTGTAGGAGCAGGGCACTGAACATTGTCAAGGACCGTTCTCACCCTCTACATAAACACTTTGAACTTCTTCCATCTGGTAAACGATTCCGGAGCATCAGAGGCAGAACCACCAGACTGATCAACAGCTTCCTCCCACAAGCTGTCAGGATGCTGAACAGCTGACCCGGAATCTCTCATACACACTACTGCACCTATGGACATTTTGTATATTATAATTAGTTATTCTTTTTCCCCAAGTATGTCTCAGGGATGTGTGAATGGATGGGGGGTGGTGGAGCTATGTGGGAGTGTGTCTTAATCATGCTGCTTCTTATATGGATGCCGAGAGAAACGCAATTTCATCTTGCCTGCACTACAGTTGTATGTACAGCAATATGACAATAAAGTTTGATTTGATTTGATTTGATAAACAGAATTGGCACAGTGATAATCACTTAACCTACAAACTAGAATTGATGAAATAACTATAAACATAAATATTAATGTAAAAATGAGGCAGCATGTGGCCTATTCAAACTTACTTGGAAAAAAATTATAGGCTCTATATACATATATATGCAGAATGAAATACCATTGTGCATTTTGTCCATCAACCAAATTAAGCTCACTTATATGATACCGTCACTGATGGCCAAAGAGAGAGAAAAAAGGAACTGCACATTAATGTATGCTGTTAAAGTCAATTAAACTTTCTACATTTTCTGAATGTAAGCCATCGCTTTCTCTGCAGAATCAAAATACTTAGCCACGCCTTTGTGACTGATCCTGAGTCGGGCAGGATAAAACAAGCAATAGCGTACTCCCTCCATCTCACGCAGCAACTTCCTAGCCTCAGTGAAAGCTGCTCGAGCCCAAGCAACTTTGCCCGTGTAGTCGGGGAAGACAGAGATCTGTGATGACCCGGCAGCAATACGTTGTTGTTCTCTGGCACACCACAAGGCATCGACGCGGTCACTGTAGTAGTGAAATCTGACAATAATAGGACATGGCTGCTCACCGGGCCTTGGTTTGGGCTGAAGTGACCGGTGCACCCGGTCCAGTAGTGGCTCCTTGTCCAACTTCAGCGCCTCTTTAGGCATGGCCACCACCGAAGTGGTTGACGTAGTTTCCTCTTCAGAAACATCAACGATCCTGCTATTGTTGCGGCGCGACCTTGCTTCGAGGTCTTCACATTTATTTTTGAGCTTTGCAACCTCAGAAGTTAGGTTATCCAGTTTAGCCTTCAATTCCAGAACATTGTCTGTGCAGAAAGACAAAAACTGCCCCATACCTTCCATGGCACTGTGGAGACTCGCTAATTAAGCATCAGAAGCAGCTTTGTCACTCTCCAATTGTGCTTTAACCGCTTGAAGGTCAGCTCTAATGGTGGACAGATCGTCTGCTAAAGCAGCACGAAGTTCGGCTTTAAATATCTGGGCAATGCCCGCTCGTAGCATGGCTAGCAGCTCTAGCCTCAGGGCTTCGGTGATAGCACACTGTTGTACCCCTCCAGGTGAAGCGCCACCGCCAGGTGGAGTCAACATACCTGAGGCCGAAGCTTCCACTGGCACTGTAGGCCTTTGCTGGTGTGACACAGCTCGAGATTTAGCTCCCTTGCTGGACACAAGTTACTCAACCGAGTCACAAAAGGTAGAACAATTAAAAACGCCTCAAAATTACTTTCCCATGGAATAGGTGTGAAAGAGTGCCAAAAAAACCAAAACAATTTTGCACAAACCCTGCAGGAGCCACGCCAAATGCGTCCTACTCCACTGTGAGCTCAACAGCCCCCCCCCCCCGATTTTTCTTTTTAGCAGTGATAGAAAAACTGAAAGCTGTCTGACATTTTGACATATTACACTGCAGGTGATCTATTGTAATTTTTACTTCTAAAGCTGGATTTATGCACCCACATCACGTCGATGCCATTACCGACGTCTGTCGCCGACAGTGATCGGCAACTTTTTCTTGTGTGTTGGGTGAAATGCCTTGTTCCATTGTCAAAATGGGTTTCAGACGATATATAGAGTGATTTGTGTCCGTCATGTGTTTTCGTTTTGAAACTGCAGCGGACAAGAGCAGATTGTGAGGGAGTTGGAGCTAGTAAATGTTAAGAAAAAGCAGCTTTTAATATGATCGTTGCACAGAGAGAAAGAGAAGAAGTTGGAGAAAATGCCGCTGGGGGAGGCGGACAGAGGAGTGGACAGAGTTCAGGGTCCTGATGGCCTGATGAACAGAGCTGCTTAGCAGTCTTGTGGAGCGGGCTTGGAAGCTCCAGTACCTTTTCCCTGAGGGCAGGGGGCTGAAGAGGGACTGTGAGGTGTCGCCTGCAATGTTGATGGCTCTGCGGGTGAGGTAGATGTCTGACAGGGAAGGCAGAGGGGCACCGATGATCTTGCTGGCTGCTTTCACTGTGCATTGTAGTGTCTTCGGGCAGGAGGCGGTGTAACTTCCATACCACACCATGATGCAGCTGTTGAGGATGCTCTCACTGGTGCCCCGGTAGAATGAGCACTTGATGAGGGGTGGGACTCGTGCTCTCCTCAGTTTACGGAGGAAATGGGGGTGAGTTTGAGCCTTCTTTTTTTCCACAATATCTTTATTGAACCTTTTTTTTTTTTTAACAAACATGATACAAACAATCAAACACTAACACTAAAGTACTACAAAAAAAAAAAAATGCACTAAAAACACCAACAACCACCAACAAAATCAAGTCTTCAACAATGCTCCTCTGTTTAGTCTAGACAATCCAATACATAAGTATACATATTATGTTCACCAGTTTGGAATTTACAAGGTCCACACACATCATTCACCTTCTTCTTCAAGAGTTATGTTTAAATTTTTTACATAATCAATAAAAGGTCTCCATATATTCTCAAACACAATTTCCTTTGATTTCAGTATATATGTTATTCT
Source organism: Pholidichthys leucotaenia (assembly GCA_020510985.1). Classification (NCBI taxonomy): domain Eukaryota; kingdom Metazoa; phylum Chordata; class Actinopteri; order Cichliformes; family Pholidichthyidae; genus Pholidichthys; species Pholidichthys leucotaenia. The sequence goes on from CM035846.1 coordinate 304,702,631, forward strand.
TTCTAATGGAAGGTTTGTTAACATCTGTCTTAACCACTGAGTCACATCTGGTCTATGAGTCTTTTTCCATAATAGTGCAATACATTTTTTGGCATTAAGCAAACTGAGGTCTATGAATGTTCTTTCACTTTTATTAAAATTATGCTTTTCTGGGTACAGACCCAACAAAAACAGTTTAGGATTCAATATGATTTGTTTTGAAATTATTTTTTCAATTGTTACCCTCACCTCTTCCCAAAACATTCTTATTAATCTACATTCCCATAAACAATGAAATAGGGTTCCTTTACTTTCCATGCATTTTGTGCATGTATCTGGTATATTTTTGTTATATCTATTTAACTCCTCCGGTGTAACATACATCCGCATTATCCATTTGAAATGTATCAATTTAAGGCGTGCATTTACTGATTTGGTTTGAGCTTCTGTACAAGCCAATTCCCATTGTTCCTCTGAAATTTCAATTTGCAGATCTTCTTTCCAGTAGTTTAATCTTTTCAGTGAATTTTCACTTGAAGATAGTGTCAATGAGTTATAAAACTCTGAAATAATACCCTTTCTTTTACTATCTTTCATCATCATTTTTTCCAAGGATGAATAAATAGGTCGAGTGAGAGCTTTATTTTGATTTGATCGAATAAAGTTTCTAAGTTGAAGATATTTAAAAAAATGTGTTCTATTGAGATTAAATTTGATCCTCAGCTCTTCAAAAGACATTATGTTGTCTGCACATGGCAAATATAAATCCTGAATCTTTTGTATCCCTTTTAAATTCCATACTTTAAATACAGCGTCCGCTCTCCCTGGTTTAAAATATTGATTACCCCATATTGGACTAAATTGTGACAATAACTGTGGTTCTTTTAAATAGTTTTTAGCTTCACACCATATTTTGATCATATGCTTTACAAATGGATTTTTAACTTGTTTTTGTAATTTTTTTGCCGAATCTGAGTATATGAATATGGGAAGAGGTAAAGGTAAATTGTATGATTCCATTTCAGTCCAGTGAGGGAGATCATTTGATGAAAAATAATATGTCATAGACCTCAGTTGTGCCGACCAATAATACAACATAAAATTTGGACATTTCAGACCTCCACGATCAAATGGTAAATATAATAAAGACAAACGTAATCTAGCCCTCCTGTTGTTCCATATAAATTCCACTAACTTTTTTTTTATTCTTGAGAATAGATCTAAAGGTGGTGATAAGGGAATGTATTGAAATAAATAAAGTATTTTAGGTAAAATATTACTTTTAAGTATATTGATTCTCCCGATCATCGACATTGGTAGTGACATCCATCTCTGAGTTAACTCATTGATATCTGACATTAAGGCTTCATAGTTGACACTGGCGACTGATTCTAGCTTAGGCATAATATGGATTCCTAAATATTTAAACTGATTTACAACATTGAATTGATTTACCTCAGGGGCTGGGTAATTTCTCTGGGTCTCATTTAGCATTAATATTGAAGATTTAGTTTTATTTATTTTATATCCTGATATTTCCCCAAAATTCTTTATTAAATTCAACAAGGTTGGAATTGATTTTTTTAGATTCGACATAAACAAAATTATATCATCGGCGTACAGGGAGATTTTATGTTCTGTTGGTCCAACTTTAATTCCATATATTTGTGAATGTAAACGTATCGCTATCGCTAAAGGTTCAATTGCCATAGTAAACAGTAAAGGTGAAAGTGGACAGCCTTGTCGACATCCTCTATTGATTTTTATTGGTTTTGAAATATTGTTATTTGTTAGGATTTCTGCTGTAGCATTATTGTATATTATTTGAACCCATTTTATGAAATTATTTCCAAGTCCAAACCTTTGTAGGACTTCAAAAAGAAAGGGCCATTCAACTCTATCAAAGGCCTTTTCGGCGTCCAATGATAGGAGAGCTGTATCCGGTGCTTCTTTATTAAAATAAATAATATTAAATAGTCTTCTTACATTATGGAAGCCTTGTCTACCCTTTATAAAGCCATTCTGATCTCGATTAATAATATTTGGTAAAATTTCTTGTATTCGTCTTGCTAAAATTTTACAGATTATCTTAAGGTCGGCGTTTAATAGGCTTATTGGTCTCATATTTTCACATTTATTAGAGGGCTTACCTGGTTTTGGCAGTAGTATAATTAAGGCATTATTTATGTATGATGGTAAATTATTATTTTGAAATGCTTCTAAAACCATTTCCAAAAAAGGTTTTATTAATTTATTCTTAAATTTTTTATAAAGGTCTACTGGAAGACCATCTGGTCCTGCACTTTTTCCTGATTTCATATTATCAATGGCTAGCCCAACTTCTTCTTGACTAATTTTAGACTCCAATATCTCCCTGTTTTCATTTGGAATACACGGTATAGATAGTTCGTTCAAAAACCCATTTAGTTTTGTTAAATCAGGTTCATTTTTGGTATCATATAATTTTTCATAGTAATCTCTAAAGGCTCTATTAATTTCTAAAGGATCTATAACTACCTGTCCGTTACTTATAATACTGGTAATTGGTGTTTTAATTTCCAATTGTTTAATCTGCCATGCTAATAATTTTCCTGATTTTTCACCTTGTTCATAAAAAGATTGTTTCAATCTTAGAAGACTCGAGGCAGCTCTATTCGCTGATTTTTTGTCGTATTCAGCTCTCAAAATCAGTAATTCATTCTCCAACCTTGGGTCACTTCCTGCATACACTTTTTCCTGAAGACTTTTTATTTTATGTTCCAATTTAGCTCTCTCCTCTCGAGTCTTCTTAGATTTTGATCCTGTATAACTAATAATATGTCCCCTAATAAAAGCTTTGAAAGCCTCCCACTTTACACATGCTGATGTTTGTGTAGTATTGATGTCAAAGAACTCGTCTATCTGTTTTTCTATATACTTGACAAATTCCTCATCCTGAAGCCATTTATGCTGAAATTGCCATCTACCTGATTCCTTTGTCAATTTTTTATCTACATATATTAGACAACAGGGTGCATGATCAGAGATCACGATGTTATCATAAAAGCAGTTTTGAATCTTGGACCTTAATTCTGTGGAAATCAAAAAATAATCAATTCGTGAGAATGTCTTGTAGGTACTGGAATAACAAGAATAGGCTTTAACTTGTGGTTTCATTTCTCTCCATATATCTAACAATCTCAATTCTTTCATAAAATGATTAATAGTCATCCTACATCCAATGTGCGTACAATCCAGTCCTGTTGATCTATCCACACCTGGATTCAATGTACAATTAAAATCCCCTGCTATTATATGTTGCCCTGTAAGTGATGATAAGATGAGAAATAAATTAGCAAAGAACTTCTGATCATCTATATTGGGACCATATAAGTTCACAAGATTTATATTTTCTAATAGCAAAGAACCTTGAATGATTACATATCTTCCAAATTTGTCTCCAATTACATTTTTCACTTGAAAAGGAACTGATTTATGTATGAGAGTCATAACTCCCCTGGCTCGGGATGAAAATGAAGAGGTGAATACACTTCCCTGCCATCTACTCCTAATTCTTTTAACATCCTCCTCTATCAGATGAGTTTCTTGTAAAAACACAATTCTTGAACCCATGTCCTTTATTTTATTCATAACTTGTTTAAGTTTTTTTTTAAATTTTGTAGACCTCTGCAATTCCATGAAGTTAAATTAAGATTAACACTTTGGTCCATGATCAATAGAGAGTTTGGGATTACCTTGCAGTGTAAACATGCTCATACAGAGAAGCAAAAACATGAGTGGTTGAACATTCATCCTACAAACTACACACAAACAAATTTCCCCTTCCCACACTTGTGGCAAACCCCCCAAAATCAAAAGAAAAATTCTGTCTCCCGATATAGCCATCGACCATTCCACACCCACGGGGAACAGCCTAAGCCACTCCTTCTTCATCCTCCCAATCACCCTAACTCTACTGCTTTTAATGACGTAACATTAACTCTCCTCTGTAGTTTTCCAACTTAACTCCAAAATTTTTAACAACTTTGTACATCATAGTTTTTTTTTTGTTTGTTTTGTTTTTGTTTTGTTTTTTTAATATATAATACAATCTATATTTTGTAAACTTACTATTTACTTCAAGTCAGTCAGATGCCTGTGCAAATGCTTAATTATTCTACCTTATATTTTGTTCATGCTTAGCTCCCACCAGTCTCTTCTTCTTCTTTGATCTTCTTGATGAACTCCTGCGCCTCCTCTGGGGTCTTGAAGATGTGGGTTCTGCCCTCATACGTGGTCAGCAGTCTCGCAGGATAGATTACACCATGACGAATCCCAAGGTTGCGCAGCTCCTTACGTACGGGATCAAACTGCTTCCTCAATTGCTGGATTCCTGTGGCCAAATCTGGGTAGAACCGCACCTGCTGGTCCTGGTGTTTAATCTCTCCTTTAGCACGTGCAGCGTTGAAGATCTTCATCCTGTCTCTGTTGCTAAGAAACTTCATAATTAAGGTCCTCGGCAGTCCCTTATCTCTCCGTGGGCCAATACGATGTGCTTTTTCCAGAACCACTGCTGATTGCAACTCCTCGCTGCCCAGCACCTCCGGAATCCACTTTTCCAGAAAGGAACATACGTCCCGACCTTCTGATTCCTCTGGAAGACCCACCAGCCTCAAATTATTCTGTCTCGACCGAGATTCCAAATCCAAAATATTATCTTCCAGAGATTTATTTTTTTTTTCCAAAGTGCGCACCTTTAATTGAAGACGGGTGACGTCATCTTCAGCACTAGCGAGACGGAGCTCCATCTGCGCCGTTCGTTCTACACAGTCACCCAATTCCTTTCTTATTCCTTCCAACGCTGTCATAATCCCATCAAATCTAGAGGAAAAGTCCGCTCTCATTGAACTCATGGCAGCCATCAGCGCATCTGCGCCTCCCCCCGCAGACATCGCACCGTTGCCAGCCTCCTCCGCCATATATGGAGTTTTGTTTGCTGCGTCACAGACCTGAAAGTCCGTTAATTTGGACTGTTTCGGCGGCTCGCTTTTTCCTTTTCCTGGTTTTCCAGCCTTAGGCTTCGCCGACATATCCTCGCCCAAATGCTGGGATACGTTCTGTCCCAAATGAGAGAGTTATTTGCCGATTTTTTTCTCCAGGAGCAGAGCAGAGCGAGACACGTCCGTCCTACGTGGCAGCCATAACCGGAAGTGAGTTTGAGCCTTCTTGGCCAGTGATGTGGTGTTGTTGGACCAGGAGAGAGGTCCTCAGAGATGTGCACCCCCAGGAACTTAGTGCTGCTCACCCTCTCCACAGCTGCTCCATCGATGACCAGAGGGGGATGCTGTGTGTGTCCCCTCCTGAAGTTGACCACAATCTCCTTGGTTTTTCCCACGTTCAGGCTGGACATCAAGGTGTATAGTATTCTAATGACGCAGGGGAAACACACTCTTCCCAGTGCCTGTGTCCAAAAGAGCCCGCACCTCCAGTTCATGCAGCCGCATGTGAATGCTCATTTCTCGTTGTGGAGTCTTAATATGAAGCACATAGGGCTCGGGGAATTCAACGCATATTATTGCATTCTGGGCTCTTATTGTTTTCTTTGGTGATGGGCACTCTCTTTTCATATGACCCAGACCAGAGCAGTTATGACAGCAAACATCATCCCACTTTATATCGGCTTCATGGCTTCTTCTGAATGGGATGTGTTTGGGTCAGGGAGATCTAGGCGGCCACGCTGCACTTGTCTCACACTCCTCCTCTTTGACTTCTTCTCTCACTACAGCAGCGCAAGTCCTACGTTCAGCCATGTTACGGGACCCTGCTTGCATGAGGTTTGTGACGTATGTAGGATGCTGCATGGTTAATGGTTTCATGGTTGTGAGCAATGTCATAGGCTTGGGCTAATGTATGGGGCTGCTGCTCTTAACAGTTTTTGCACAATTTCTGCATTCCCCAAAGCATTAGTGAAAATCTCAGCTGCAATAGTATTTTGTTCAGTCTCTGTTCTGTTGCTGTATGCAGCTGCAACTTTGCCATATATGTCCTCCCTCAAAACATGAAGAGCCTCACCAGGTTTGTGAATGTGCTGTTTCAGTTCAATAGCCACAGCTGCTACATGCTGTGATGAGGGGCCATATGCATTTTCCATCTCCTCCACTAAGCGGCTGTAGTCCCACTTAGAAGAACGCAGATTTCTGTGCACAACCACCCCTGCTGCACCCATGAGGCTAAACTTCAACTGGATTGTTATTGTCTTTTCTGACCAGTTATTTGCTTCAGCAAAGTTCTCAAACCTGTGTAAAAACTCTCTCCAGGGGGTGGTGCCATCATATTGCCCAGGGTGTAAAGTGGGGAGTCTCTCTCTTTGGTCGTAGTCATCTTCACTGTCAGAAGAGGGCTGGCAGTCTATGGTGGAACAATTTTTGCGGTGCCTATGCCGCTCATATTCGGGGGAAATGTCCTTTAATAGCACAGTCTGATCACATTTTTGTTGCCGTGTTTGTCCATGGTGGGGGTCTTCAGACGGGGTGCAGCAATGTGTATGTGGCTCTGAGTAGGTGGGATAGGAAGAGCTGCAGGGGACAGGTGTACTCTGGATGAAATCTTGGGGACAAGCAGGCAGGAATGGATATATTTACATATTTATTCCATCTAGCTACAATGCTCCGCACTATGTGTGTTTATATATATATATACAGTATATATATATATATATATATATATAAGCTTCCAAATCCTCTTTTGCCGCGGAGCGCAACCCCAATATAAAACCCACGGCAACCTGTCTACCCAATTTGCATCCGTCAGTGAAGCCCTCAGTGCTGCTTTCAGTGATCTATGAAAACGCTCGCAGCCTGGGACTTTGCACATGGAGGAGATGGACACAACACCAACACTTCAGTTTATTACCTCCGCCAAGGAGGTAATGCTTTTACTACTGAACCACTAATTCTATCATTGCCAATCCAATTGCTAGTCATATGTTTTCATGGTCAAGGAATCTGAAAACGTACACACAAACACTGTATGGGGGGGAACTGTGGCGCTTGCCGGAGGTCTGCGCTCTCCGAGTGCTTTTCTAGTTACATATTTTTTCCATCTAGCAACAATGCTCCACACTGTGTGTTTATATATTTACCTCCGCCAGGCCGCAGGCCAGGAGGTTATGTTTTTGCCAGCGTTTGTCTGTCTGTCTGTCTGTCTGTTTGTCTGTTTGAGCAAAAAGTTTTGGACGGATTTCGATGAAACTTTCAGGCGTTGTTGGAAATGGTACAAGGAAGAACTGATTAAATTTTGGGGATGATCCGGATCACCGTCTGGATACAGGAATTTTTTAAAGGATTCTTTAACATTGTGAGATACGGCCATTTTCAACATGTGTGCAGGGGCAATAGAGGGCGCTGGTTGTCGTGTCTGACGAACACGAACTCCGCGTTCTTCAAAGTTTTAGGCACAAAAGAACGCGGAAAACAGTGGTGGGCAGGGCCCGGCAGCGTACCTGTGTTTGCGCTACGCTGCAAAAGCTGAGACGGGCAGTAGTCCGGCGCGTGATTATCTGGTAGAAATTCCCCGGGCAGCCATAGGGGCTGCGCAAAAACAAGCTCTCTGCCGGGGAAGCTTCCAAATCCTCTTTTGCCACGGAGCACAACCCCAATATAAAACCCACAGCAACCTGTCTACCCAATTTGCATCCGTCAGTGAAGCCCTCAGTGCTGCTTTCAGTGATCTATGAAAACGCTCACAGCCTGGGACTTTGCACATGGAGGAGATGGACACAACACCAACACTTCAGTTTATTACCTCCGCCAAGGAGGTAATGCTTTTACTACTGAACCACTAATCCTATCATTGTCAATCCAATCGCTAGTCATATGTTTTCATGGTCAAGGAATCTGAAAACGTACACACAAACACTGTATGGGGGGGAACTGTGGCACTTGGCGGAGGTCTACGCTCTCCGAGTGCTTTTCTAGTTACATATTTTTTCCATCTAGCAACAATGCTCCACACTGTATGTTTATATATTTATATATTTTTCCATCTAGCTACAATGCTCCGCACTGTATGTTTATATATCTACATATTTATTCCATCTAGCAACAATGCTCCGCACTGTGTGTTTATATATTCACATATTCATTCCATCTAGCTACAATACTCCGCACTGTGTGTCTATCTATCTATCTATATCTATATCTATATATATATTTATTTATATTTATATGTACATATGTATACTCGCTGCTCTTGTTTTTTCTTGCCTTCTGATTGTTGCTCTGAGTGTTGCTATCCCTGTGCTGTTGCAATCCATGGAATTTCCCCATTGTGGGACTAATAAAGGCTTATCTTATCTTATCTTATCTTATCTTATTTGCGTGGGGGGGGCAACAGTGGTAGATGAAGGTATGGTCGATGATTGTGGCTTTATTGGCTGAGGACAGATTTGGTGATGATATGCACTGTAATGTGGGTCTTGGCTCCAAGAACTGCTTTGACAGTCTCCACAATGATCTTTTTCACTCCTAGTGCTGATAAAGGGGTTTGTGCTTGACAGCGTTGGCTGGGGGAAAACACATGACGTCTGAGCCATTTCAGCTCTCAGGGCCATCAGCTGTGCATCACTCAAAACTGGGCTAGAATGTCCATGACGCCGATTATTTTCACTCACAAGGTCTGTTCTTAGAGCAGCATTATTCTCTTCAACCATAGTTAGTTCCATGAAAGGGTCAGAGTGGTTGGTCACTTGACCAAACACACGTGCATAAGGAGGCAAGGCCTGCATATTAGCTGTAGCCATCTTAGCTTAGCTCAATAGCTCTGAGGGGGGATAATATGAGTCTTGGCTTATTTCACCCTTTAACTGCTCACCAAAGCTGCTGCAGTATGTCTGAAAGAGTGCCTTCGTGGTCGCCAGTGTTTACCTTTCCTGCTTCAGCCTCCAGACCGAGGTCGAGAAGCACAGGGGAGATGATCCTCCAGGGCCAAAGCTAGCATTAGCTTCAAGGTTAGCTCCTTTCTTTTTACTCACAACAGCAGTGGAAAGCAGAGGACAGGACACAGTGGCTTGCCTGAGGAGCTGTAGCATTTATTACTGTGCTGAGGCAGCATAATACTGTACGTTCACTGCTAACTCTTGCTCCAAACGCTAGCTCTATACTTTTCAGTCTCAACATGGCCTAACTGCCAACATTCTCTCAAGCGCCACTCTCTCACCAACACTCTGGCTCAACCGCTCATGCAGAGCTCACCCTCTAAGGGACACACATACCAATCCTGCAACAGCACGCTGCTGCTGCATCAACGCTGTGTTGACGCCGTCACAGGTGTGTCGTGTTGACGCGGATGCATAACTTGCACTGAACTCCCACCTCTTACTTTCCATGCCATCAAAGCAGCTGAGTGGGAAAACTCTCTTTAAACAGCCAAACAGTTGTGATGTTGATGGTAAGAGGGATGAAAAATAGAGGAGAATGAAACACAGACATGCACAGCTGTATGACAGAATTTTTGCAACCGTGTCTGTCAAAAAGACAGACAACCAAAAAGTCAAGAGAAATCTCTGGTTAGAAATGCCATGATAGATAAACATTTGTTTTGTTTTTGGCATCATTCAGTTGTTTCTGACACTCAGTGTCATGTTCACTGCGTAACTCCGCAGCGAACATATGAAATGGCAGCAAGCCCAAAACACAGAGTAAGTAACGTGTTTATTTACAATGGATGAATGGGTTGAATGTCACAACAGAAGGGAAGACACCCAGCTACAAGCTCAGTTAGTTCAAGGGATGCCTAACGCGCTCCAACAGGCAGGAGCGGAGGAAAAGGCACAAGGACTTACTATGGCGTTGGAGCGGAAAGGCTCTGAGGGGACAACACGATTCAGTCCGAGGGGGAACCAACATAAGCAAGTCTGGATGTCCAAGGTTGACATGCTAAGTTGCCACAACAGCTGGGCACATAAATGCAAATATGTACAATAAATACTATAATACTATAAATACACAAATCCAGAATGAGGGCAAATGGACACAGCTGTGTGGCCACCCGGTGCATGACTGATTGAACAAGTGTGTGTGTTTGTGCGTGCGTGAGTGTGAATGTGAGTGTGTGTGTATGTGTGCGTGCGTGCACGAGTGTGTGTGCGTGCATGAGTGTGTGAGTGTGTATGTGGTGAACCATACCGCTGGTGGATGCCTGGTGAGGAGGAGGCATGGCTGTGGGACTGATGGAGAGCAAGGCTCAATCCATCAGCTGGAATTATTCATTCATTCATCTTCTTCCGCTTAATCCTTTTCGGGTCACGGGGGGGCTGGAGCCTATCCCAGCATCTTTGGGCGAGAGGCAGGGTACACCCTGGGCAGATCGGCAGTCCATCGCAGGGCCAACACAGAGAGACTGACAACAATTCACTCAGTTTGATGCCAATTAACCTAACTTGCATGTTTTTGGCATGTGGGAGGAAACCGGAGAAATCCCGGAGTAAACCCACACAGACACGGGGAGAACATGCAAACTCCACACAGATCACTGTTGGTCGGTGGCTGGGATTGAACCCAGGATTCCCCGGCCAAGGGTGAGTTGCTGTGCTGCCGCAGTGCTAACCACTCCGCCACCGCGCCGCCAGCTGGAATTAATAATCAATAATTAAACCCAACAGCCACAAGTCATGCTCAGGGTGACGACCCCGAACATGACAGTGCCCCCCCCAAGGGGTGGATACCAGACACCCACTGTACCATCAAAGCAAAGAACAAACACCCCCCCACCCCCACCCCAAAAAAACAACACACCAAACCAGGGCGGGAGGTGGGGGGAAACAGGTTAGGAGGGATCAATCAAAGATGGGGAACACCACAAACCAACACAATGGCAACACACTCCCCAACCCCAAAACTAACTAACCCACCCCACCCCCAAGAGTCCCACAGTTCAGGGGGCCCACCAGAGTCCAAGGCCCAGCAGGTTACCATAAGTTCAGGGGGCCGGCCAAAATCCCAGGGCCAGCAGGCCGCCTGCAGAACAGTATCAGGCGGCCTGTCAGAGAAAAAGGGCCACTTGACCCGGGAACCTAATCCTTCAGGTGGCCTGCCCACACGATTGGGCCACCAGGACCGGAGGGGAAGATGAGGCGGTGGCCTACCCACCGGAAGGCTGAGAGGTGGGTGGCCAGACAGGGAAAGACAGACCCCTGCGGTCACTGGCGGCGAAGGGAAAAAGACCCCGACGGTGCCCGGCAGAAGGAGAAGGAACACCCACAGGGCCTCCAAAAGGGAAAGGAAGACCACAGCATCCCCAAACTGTCCTATGGCACCCCCAGTGGTCCTGACATAGGACTGAAACTTAGTAGAACCCACGGTGGACCCGGTCTGGGCCATAGCTACATCTGCGGTGGTCCCGGCCTGCGACAATGTTGCACCAGCGGTGGCCCCTTCCCAGGACCTCATTGCTCCCACGGTGAGCCCCGACTGGGCCTGCATTGCACCCACGATGGACCCTGACCGAGCCATGGTTGCACCCACGATGGAGTCCAGCTGGACCCCTGCTGCACCCGCTGTGGGACCCGGCTGGGCCACTGCTGACCCCAACGCCATCTTGGCCATGGGCCAGCCGACCCGTGTGAGCACCCAAGCGAGGAGGTGGTCGATCACTGGCACCCTGGATTGGGACCGGGTGCCCCCGACAACCGCCTCGACCAGAACCTCGGTAGCCTCCAGTTGCAAACCTGGATCCCCAAACTTGTCCAGCAATGGAAGACCCTCTCCGACAACTCTGGAAATGGACTCAGAAAGAGAGGGGGAAGGGTCAGAGTCGCCGGCAGCGGCAGAGCCCAGCGAGGCGAGCTCAGGTGGAGCGCTTTGCTGCCGCTGGCTCTCCTCACCTAAAGCTAGGCAAAAACGCTCAATTATAGAAAAGAGAAAGACAAAAGAGAGCACTTGCCTTAGCTCAAACTCTACCGCCGTCCAGGACTTCAGCGAGCTGGGCGATGTCTCCTCAGGTTCAGCCTCCACAAGGTTCTGCTTGGGTGCTGACTCTGCTGAGGCGGCCTCCACAGCAAGTGTGATGGTCACTGCAGTCTTAACTCTCCCAGCTGTTATGATCCATGCTGATGACTTCTCCGGCGTGGCGGCTGGGACCTGATTCACCGTGGCTGCATAACATGTTTATTTACAATCGATTAATGGGTTGAATGTCCAAAAACAGTCATAACGGAAGAGAAGACACCCGGCTACAAGCTCGGTTAGTTCAAAGGATGCCTAACGCGCTCCAACAGGCAGGAGCGGAGGAAAAGGCACAAGGACTTGCTATGGCATTGGAGCGGAAAGGCTCTGAGAGGACAACACGATTCAGTCCGAGGGGGAACCAACATAAGCGAGTCTGGATGTCCAATGTTGACATGCTAAGTTGCCACAACAGGTCACATTCTACCCTATAAATACACAGATCCAGAATGAGGGCAAATGGACACAGCTGTGTGGCCACCCGGCGCGTGACTGATTGAACGAGAGTGTGTGTGCGTGCGTGAGTATGAATGTGAGCGTGTGTGTGTATGTGTATGTGTGCGTGTGTGCATGAGTGTGTGTGCGTGCATGAGTGTGTGAGTGTGTATGTGGTGAACCATACCGCTGGTGGATGCCTGGTGAGGAGGAGGCATGGCTGTGGGACCGATGGAGAGCAATGGAATTAATAAATTAATAAATGGATTATTAATTAATTAATAAAAGGAATTAATAATCAATAATTAAACCCAACAGCCACAAGTCATGCTCGGGGTGACAAGCCCGAACATGACACTCAGCTGCTGTGAGAAAAGTGAACTATCAATCACGCATGAAAATCAAAGAAGGGATGATACTAGATCCCTTTTTAATGTGCGCCACAAAGTGAACAGGTGGCAAATGCAGTTAAACGCACCTAAAGATCACCTCACAGTATTTTGACAAAATGATGAAGAGCCTTCTGATTTTTCAACATACAGTGGGGAAAATAAGTACTGAACACGTCAGCATTTTTCTCAGTAAACATATTTCTAATGGAGCCACTGACGTGATATTTTCACCAGATATTAGTAACAACCCAAGTAATCCATACATCCAAAGAAATCAAGGCAACTGTGTTCACAAAACAAGTTATATTTGATAAAGTGGAATGGCACAGGGAATAAGTATTGAATACATGAAGAGAAAGAGGTGCAAAAAGGCATAGAAAGCCAAGAACCAAGCTGAAACCCATCAGAATTTAGGAAGCCATCCCACCCTCCATCAGTGCAAATTGTTTTCAGCTGGGCAAGTCCTGGCTGTTAGCCTTTAAAAACGTCTGTGAATATCAGATTGTCACACCACAAAGAACTCATGATGGGTAAAAGCAAAGCGCTCTCTCTAGACCAGGGGTCTCCAACCTGGGGCTCCTGGAACATTCAGGTTTCTGTGGGAAATTTACTAATTTCACTTCATAATTGGTCCAAAGAATTGCAAATAATTTGTTGTTGCTGTGCATTTGCTCTGTAGGCACCCTTGCACCCATACACAACAAAAGCAAAGTATTTGCAATTTTTTTGGACCAAAAAAGAAGTGAAATTAGAGAATTTCCCACAGAAACCTGAATGTTCCAGGAGCCCCAGGTTCAAGATGCCTATTCTAGACATTTGCAACCTTTTTGTTACAAAACATGATGATGGCATTGGTTACAGGCACATTTCTAAACTGCTGAATGTTCCAGTACTGTTGGAGCCATCAGTCGGAAGTGAAAAGAACACTGTTTTAGCATAAACCGGCCACGACCAGGAGCTCCTCGCAAGACTTCTGACAGAGGAGTCAAAAGAATTATCAGAAGAGTTATCCAAGAGCCAAAGACCACTCATGGAGAGGTCCAGAAGGACCTGGAGTTAGCAGGTACTGCTGTTTCAAAGAAAACAATAAGTCATGCATTTAACCAACATGAGCTCTATGCCCACTCACCTTGCAAGACTCCATTGCTGAAGCAAAAGCATCTTGAAGCACGTTTAAAGTTTGCTGCACAACATTTGGGTAAACCAGTAAAATACTGGGAAAGTATAGTCTGGTCAGATGAGACCAAAATTGAACTTTTTGGATGCCACAACACACAGCATGTTTGAAGGAGAAATGGTACTGCACATCAGCCCCAAAACACCATACCAACAGTAAAGTTTGGAGGTGGAAGCATCATGGTGTGAGGGTGTTTTTCAGTACATGGTACAGTCAGACTTCATATAATTGAAGGAAAGATGAACAGGCAAATGTGCAGCGACATCCTTGATAAGAATCTGTTGCCATCTGCCAAGATGCTGAAGATGAAGTGAGGGTGAACATTTCAGCAAGACAATGATCCCAATCACACAGCCAAGGAAACTCTCATTCGGCTCCATAGAAGGAAAATAAAGCTGCTAGAATGGCCCAATCAGTCACCTGACCTCAATCCAATTGAAAATCTCTGGAACGAACTGAAAATCAGAGTTCATAGAAAACACCCACAGAACCGTGAAGATTTGAAGACAGTTTGTGTGGAAGAACGGGATAAAATCATTCCTGAGCAATGCCTGCACCTAGTTTCTCCATAGAGGAGGCATCTGGACGCTGTTATTATCAACAAAGACTTTTCTACTAAATATTAAATGAATTTCACCAAGTGTGTTCAATACTTATTCCCTGTGCCATTCCACTTTACTAAATATAACTTGTTTTGTGAACACAGTTGCCTTGATTTCTTTGTATGTATGGATTACTTGGGTTGTTACTGATATCTGGTGAAAATCTCAGGTCAGTGGCTCCATCAGAAATATGTTCAATGAGAAAAATGTTGATGTGTTCAATACTTATTTTCCCTGCTGTAGCTAAGTTTTTATTTTGGCATTCAAGTTAATAGGTTAAAATACTGTATATTTTTGTAATAATTCACTCTACTCAACATGAAATAACCATGGTGAGCTGCACTGTGTGCAGAGATCAGAGCGCGGTGGATTTTTTTTTATACTGGGATAGGCTCCAGTCCCCCCGCGACACAAAAAAGGATTAAGCAGAAGAAGATGGATGGATGGGTGGATCTGTTTCTGCTGTTTATTGTGCAGAGAAATAGAGAAAAGGGTTCTTGAGTTCATGAAATTTTAAAGAGGATCCTTTTCTTCAAATGTAAGTTTTTTTTTTTGTTTTTGTTTTTGTTTTTGTTTTTTCCTTCCTGCCCTTCAGAGAGAACGGTCGCTTTTTCTTCAGCTCCCTCTTTCACTCTCCTTCACCCTCCCTAACTGAGAATCCCAGCTTGCTGTCTTGTCTGCGTCGCTGTTCTTCTGGCTGAATCTTGATCCAAATGAAAAAATGGATTTGGTGAGCGGCTTTAATAAAATTAACAACTTTTTACATAAATTTGGGCCAGGGGGAGCCCCTATGGAGAGACCCATGGATTGGAACACATGTGTCTGCATGATTCGACTGATGATGTGGAAACAACATCTATCTGGTTTGGCACGATCACAGGATTTTCTGCTGATTGGCTCTGGAATTTCCTGGTGTATTGAAAATTTAACTAGAAGAGCTAATCAAAGCGGTCCCGGCGTAGCTGCTTCTTCAACAATTCGACTAGACGGGGGAGAGCACTAACTGACGGCAAGATTACATGGAAATTACCATCTGGCATGCACTGTAGAGAGATGGACTCTGCCGGACATGCTTCCCATGTTTAGAAGGGAAACATCTGGAGTAGTTTTGGTGCCCTCCAAGAATGGATTTAAAGCCTATGTATGGAAATTATGAACACAGTATTGCAAGAGCTGTAAATTCTATGCTCTCAGTGATCTGTGTTATCAGACCTTGAATTCGGTGCCTTGTTGACTATTTTCCTCCTGGATTAAGACAAAACAGAAGATTGTGCTTCTCTTCATAAACATTCTGGTGTGCTACAATCTGAACTCAGAGACATGTGACTGGCTCAGGAAATTTCCATCTGCCATGCCTCAAGGACATGCTTCCGAGTTTCAGACACTAAGACATAACATCTCGGCTGGGAGAGATTTGTTGCCTCCAGTAACTGATAAACACCCACCTGCATTCAACATACACGAATACACTGATTCACTTATACTGAATTACATCCATTCATTCACTGATCCTCTCTGACTTTGGTTCTGTTGTCTGCTAAATGTGCATTGAGGTTTTTTTTTTCCTGCAATCAAAATTTCGCTCACTTACTGAACGAAAATTTGATAAACATGTTTTTTTCTCTCGCCTACTGTGTCATTATCCCTTCTCTTTTTTTTTTCTTTCTTCTTTATGACTGGCGCCTAGCGGCTGCCCCGGCCTTGGATGCGCTCTGCAGAGCGTGCCCAAATGCCAAGTCCCGTTTCGTTACCTTGTATTCATACATGTGTAATGACAATAAAGTTGAATCTCAATCTCTCACATGCGGCCCGTGGGCTGCCAGTTGCCCTTCCCTGAATCAGTGTAATCAATTGTGCTTTTGAAATGCACTTTCAACTGAATCTTCATAATATTTTTTTTATTTTTTTTTTTTTTTTTTTCTCTCGGCGCCACACCAGTCGGCTGCCTTTTGCAACAGCGGCTCGATTCCGAGTCTTTTTCCCTTCCTCTCTCTTTTGATCCGTCTTTTTTTTTTTTTTTTTTTTTCACCCCACTTATATCACGGACACACAGATCGTCCTAAATGTCTCCTGAGCCGGTGGACGGAGCCACTGTTTTTAGCAGGATACGATACAGCAGAGAACAGCTGCTAGCATTCAACCGCCACCCGGTCCCATTGGAAAAACTCGACATACCGAGAGAACTGAGGCGAAAACGCCGCGGCTGCCGGGCTGGAGTAAGGCGGAGGACAAAAAATATAAGGTACAGACCCTCCCTTCCATCTGTTGTCATGGGAAATGTACGGTCGATACTGGGAAAGTTAGATGAGCTAGCGGCTATCTCCCGTTATGATAGCACATACCGGGAGTGCTCTCTTCTTTTGTTTACTGAGACGTGGCTAACTGAACTAGCAGCAGATGCTAACATTGAGCTGGAGGGTTTTCACATGATACGGGCTGACCGAACACCAGAGAGTGGCAAGGCTAGGGGCAGGTGGAGTGATCATGTATGTTAACAACAACTGGTGCAGACCGGGACATATCACTGTTAAACAACGACACTGCAGCAAAGACATTGAGTTGCTAGCTGTTAGCATGAGGCCTACATATCTCCCGAGAGAACACTCACACGTGATCTGCATTGTTGTTTATGCAAATCCGACGGCGAACGCTGGGACAGCACGTGACGTCATCCATTCAGTAACCAGCAGGCTGCAGACAGAACACCCAGATGCTCTTCTCCTCATCTCAGGCGATTTCAACCATGTTTCACTGTCTCCCATTCTACCCACGTTCACCCAGTATGTCACATGCCACACTAGAGACAATAAAACACTGGATTTATTCTACGCAAACACTAAGGAGGCGTACACCTCATCACAACTCCCCCCACTCGGGAGATCGGATCACGACTTGGTTAATCTCCGGCCGGTGTACAAACCCCTAGTGCACAGACAACCTCCGGCCATGCACACTGTGGAGTTATGGTCTGAGGAGACAATGGACACCCTAAAGGGCTGTTTTGAAGCCACCGCCTGGAAGCAGCTCTGCGATCCACATGGTGAGGACATCGATGGCCTCATTCACACCTTCACGGGCTACCTCAGCTTCTGTGTGGACAAATCCGTTCCCACCAAGACCATACGGCGTCACTCAAACAACAAACCCTGGATCAACCCTGAGATAAAAACACTTCTGAGAGAGAAGAAGAGGATCTTCAGGTCAGGGAACAGGGAGATGCTGAAGTCCGTACAGAGGGAGCTGAGGAGAAAGATCAGAGAAGGCAAGGACAGCTTCAGGAAGAAGATGGAGGACAAGCTGCAACAGAGCGACATCAGCGGGGTCTGGAGAAACCTCAAAACCATCTCGGGGCTCCAGAATACCTCCCCCCAGGCCACAGGGGGCAGGGAGTGGGCGAACAACCTGAATCTGTTTTTCAATAGATTTGACCAACCGCCCTCCCCCCTGACTGCACAACAACCACTGCTGCCTCTAAAGAAATCAAGTCCTGCTGCCCACTCCCCACTCCACCAACACCCCCCCACTCCCAACACATAGCCCCCCATCCTGACCCTGACCAGGACCCAGGTGAGGACGGAGCTGAGGAAGATCAAGGCGAGGAAGGCGCCGGGACCGGACGGCATCAGCGCAAAGCTCCTCAAGTCCTGTGCAGACCAGCTGTGTGGGATTGTGACGTATATCTTCAACATGAGCCTGAAACTGGGGAGGGTACCACAGCTGTGGAAAACATCTTGTGTGGTACCTGTACCAAAAACTTCCCACCCCAAAGACCTGAACAGCTACAGACCGGTGGCCTTGACGTCCCACTTGATGAAGACCCTGGAGAGACTGCTCCTTGCTCACCTCCGCCCCCTGGTGGAACCAGCGATGGATCCACTCCAGTTCGCCTACCAGCATGGCATTGGGGTGGAGGATGCGGTGATCTTCCTCCTTCACCGTTCTCTGTCCCACCTGGAGAAGCCCGGGAATATGGTGAGGATCATGTTCTTTGACTTCTCCAGTGCTTTCAACACCATCCAACCGATGATCCTGAAGGACAAGCTGCTGCGCGCAGGGGTGGACCAGCACCTGTCATCATGGATCCTGGACTACCTCATGAACCGGCCTCAGTTTGTGAGAACCCGGGACTGTGTGTCCGACACGATCATCAGTAGCACGGGGGCCCCCCAGGGAACGGTGCTGGCTCCCTTCCTGTTCACTCTTTATACTGCGGACTTCTCACACAACACAACACACTGCCATCTACAGAAGTTCTCTGATAACTCTGCGATCGTTGGCCTCATCTCCAATGGAGATGAAGCTGAGTACAGAGGGCTTATCCAGGACTTCGTGGACTGGTGCCATCGGAACTGCCTCCAGATCAACGCGAGGAAAACTAAGGAGCTGGTGGTGGACTGCCGCAGGCATGGGCAGCCCCTCACAGTACCAGAAAATATACAGGGAACAGACATCGAGATGGTGACATCCTATAAGTACCTGGGTATTCATCTGAACAATAAACTAGACTGGTCACACAATACTGATGCACTCTACAAGAAGGGACAGCGCAGGCTGTTCCTGCTGAGGAGACTCAGGTCTTTTGGTGTACAAGGGGCGCTGCTGAAGTCATTCTATGACACGGTGGTGGCATCAGCCATCACTTTTGGAGTGGTCTGCTGGGGCAGTGGCATTACTGCAGCCGATAGGAAGAGACTGAACAAACTGATTAAGAAAGCTAGCTCTGTCCTGGGGCAGCGCCTTGATCCGATGGAGGAGATAGGAGAGAGAAGGACGGTGGCTAAACTGTCATCTCTGCTGGAGTCCGAGTTCCACCCTATGCAGGACATACTGATGCACTGAGGAGCTCATTTAGCAGCAGACTACATCATCCCAGGTGCACAACCGAGAGGTTTCGTAGGTCCTTCCTACCAACGGCTGTCAGACTGTACAACCTAAGCAGGGCTGCTCGCAGAGATAGCAAAAAGACGTAACAAACTAATAGTTTTTTGAATGCAAAAGATGCAATAGACTTACACAATGGTCCCCTCCGGCATACAACTAGGAACTTACCGGTCGCTATGGAGGGTGAGAATATGTATGGGCACATAATCATACCATGTAGGATAACTAAGTAGACGGTTATGCTGTTTCATTCCATCTAGCAACAATGCTCTGCACTGTGTGTGTTTATATATTTACATATTTATTCCATCTAGCTACAATGCTCAGCACTGGGTGTGTTTATATATTTATATATCTACATATTATTCCATCTAGCTACATTGCTCTGCACTGTGTGTGTTTATATACTTGCATATTTATTCCACCTAGCTGCAATGCTCCGTACTGTGGGTGTTTATATATTTACATATTTATTCCATCTAGCTACAATGCTCTGCACTGTGTGTTCATATATTCATATATTTATTCCATCCAGCTACAATGCTCTGCACTGTGTGTCTGTGTGTGTGTGTATATATATATATTTTATAGTAATACGTACATATGTATATTAGCTGCTCTTGCTTGCTTGTTTTTTTTTTTTTTTTTTTTTTTTCTTGCCTTCTGATTGTTGCTCTGAGTGTTGCTATCCCTGTGCTGTTGCAATCCTGGAATTTCCCCGTTGTGGGACTAATAAAGGCTTATCTTATCTTATCTTATCTTATAGCCAAATCTGTTTTGTGTAAACTAAAGGTAGAAAAACTGAAATCAAAGTTTTATGCATTTTCTTAGCTGTTATCCAACTCAGAGTATTAGAGGGCTGGGTCCTATCCCGGTTGTTAAACTAAGAGGTAAAGTGCACCCTGAATTTCAGTCAATTGCAGAGCCAACACAAACTACTGCACGCTCTCACAGCAACAACTACACTCAATTTAGAATCTAGAGCACCTGTAAACCCACACATGCAATGGAAGAAGATGCAAACTTCACAAAGAAAAGCTCTACTGACCATGTAGTTCCGACCAGTTCAAAATGTGCTGCCAAAACACCAAAACAAATAGAAAACATCTTTTAACTGATAATCAAACACTGACTTTGTTTGTTTTACTCACTTGAAATGGGGAAATATGCAGCACATGAAGTGAAATAATAATTTAAAATGTAACTGGTCAATAAAAATTGAATTTCAATAACATTTTGCTTTTGGAACAAATTCAGTCACCTCGTTCTGACTTCCAGCAAGGTGGTAGTCTTAAAAAGAAATGGATGGATTTGACTGAATAGTCTACCAGAAGTGCAGCTTTGGCGCAACAAAGAAGTGATAAAATTTTCAAAGTGGTGTAGCAGTGATTAAGAATATGAATAAAGATTTGGAAGAATCCTTCTCTCTCTACATGGCATGGTCACTACAAGCCAGGGCCAAGTTATAAGTGCCAAGAACTGGGTTTGATTCCACCTTAAAACACTGAGTATTACATTGGACTTTAGTGAAGGTACACTATGTGCTCAACGAACTTCTTTCCTTTCAAAGTTTTCTCAATTGGGCCAGAAAATCTGATCTAATGCAATAATAATTTGGGCAGATGTAATACTGCGCTTGTTTAAAAATAAAAATAACTTCAATTATGTAATTATGTCACAAAATTGTTGTACACTACATATAGAATGCAACAAACAATTTACAATGCAAGAGATAAAATTGCATTAAAGAATAAATTAAAATCTCACATAATTCTATTCAAAAAGTATGCAATAGACCATCATTTAAAAATCAGCTTTGGTTCACTGCTACATAGTGATACTTTTAGAATCAAGAGCAGACGTGGGTTATTTGTTCTCAATTAGAAACAGTGTGTTCAGTGGTGAGGACATGGACCAATGAAGACATTAAATATGTAAACAGCTGCCTCCAGAGACAACTCCTCATCCACTAAATTGTTAAACAGGGGCAGATGTTATGCAACAAAAACAAATCTCACACTGGGAGACATTTAATAGAGAACCCAATTCAACGCTGTAATTTCAAAATATAGCACAGACTTGGACAGTATTGCATGTGGCAGTAAGGGCAATTATCATATCAAAATCAATGCACAGATCAAAAACATATTAAATTACTTAATTATTACAGTATTTCACAAAAGTGAGTACACCCCTCACATTTTTGTAAATATTTTATTATATCTTTTCATGGGGCAACACTGAAGATATGACACTTTGATACAATGCAAAGTAGTCCGTGTTCAGCTTGTATAACAGTGTAAATTTCTGTCCCCTTAAAATAACTCAACACACAGCCATTAATGTCTAAACCACTGGCAACAAAAGTGAGTACACCCCTAAGTGAAAATGTCCAAATTGTTTTCAAAGTGTCAATATTTTGTGGGGCCACCATTATTTTCCAGCACTGCCTTAACTCTCTTGGGCATGGAGTTCACTAGAGTTTCACAGGTTGCCACTGGAATCCTCTTCCACTCCTCCATGACAACATCACGTTGCTGGTGGATGTCAGAGGCCTTGCACTCCTCCACCTTCCATTTGAGGATGCCCCACAGATGCTCAATAGGGTTTAGGTCTGGAGACATGCTTGGCCAGTCCATCACCTTTACCTTCAGTTTCTTCAGCAAGGCAGTGGTCGTCTTGGAGGTGTGTTTGGGGTGGTTATCATGTTGGAATACTGCCCTGCGGCCCAATTTCTGGAGGGAGGGGATCATGTTCTGCTTCAGTATGTCACAGTACATGTTGGCATTCATGGTTCCCTCAATGAACTGTAGCTCCCCAATGCCAGCAGCACTCATGCAGCCCCAAACCATGACACTCCCACCACCATGCTTGACTGTAGGCAAGACATGCTTGTCTTTGTACTCCTCATCTGGTTGCCGCCACACACACTTGACACCATCTGAATGAAAAAAGTTTATCTTGGTCTCATCAGACCACAGGACATGGTTATAGTAATCCATGTCCTTAGGCTGCTTGTCTTCAGCAAACTGTTTGCGGGCTTTCTTGTGCGGCTTTCTTGCGAGCTTTGTTGTGCATCATCTTTAAAAGGGGCTTCCTTCTGGGACGAAAGCCATGCAGACCAATTTGATGCAATGTGTGGCGTATGGTCTGAGCACTGACCCCACCCACCCACCCCTTTAACCTCTGCAGCAATGCTGGCAGCACTCATATGTCTATTTTCAAAAAAACAACCTGGATATGACGCTGAGCACGTGCACTCAACTTCTTTGGTCAATCATGGCGAGGCCTGTCCTGAGTGGAACCTGTCCTGTTAAACCACTGTAAGGTTTTGATTGGAAGGTCTTGGCCACCGTGCTGCAGCTCACTTTCAGGGTGTTGGCAATCTTCTCATAGCCTAGGCCATCTTTATGTAGGGCAACATTTCTTTTTTTCAGATCCTCAGAGAGTTCTTTGCCATGAGGTGCCATGTTGAACTTCCAGTGACCAGTATGAGAAAGTGTGAGAGTGATAACACCAAATTTAACACACCTGCTCCCCATTCACATCTGAGACCTTGTAACACTAATGAGTCACATGACAAAGGGGAGGGAAAATGGCTAATTGGACACAATTTGGACATTTTCACTTAGGGGTGTCCTCACTTTTGTTGCCAGCGGTTTAGACATTAATGGCTGTGTGTTGAGTTATTTTGAGGGGACAGCAAATTTACACTGTTATACAAGCTGTACACTGACTACTTTTTTTTTTGTTACTTATTTGTACCCGTAGGTAGATCTGGTTTGCAGTCTGGTGACAAGCCACCGGCTGCCGGTCGCTGCGTGCGCGAGTGCCCTAAACCTACATGTTTTTGGTATGCGGGAGGAAACCGGAGAAATCCCGGAGTAAACCCACGCAGACACGGGGAGAACATGCAAACTCCACACAGCTCACTGTTGGTCGGGGGCTGGGATCGAACCCACGATCTCATGATCCCCGCGATCCCCCGGCCGAGGGTAAACTGTGCTGCCGCAGTGCTAAACCACTGCGCCACCGTGCAGCCCATGCACATTGTATCAAAGTGTCATATCTTCAGTGTTGTCCCATGAAAAGATATAATAAAATATTTACAAAAATGTGAGGGGTGTACTCACTTCTGTGAGATACTGTAACTCCCTCCTTAAAGAGGTCATCGATCGCACTTTTTTACACATTTTAACAACTCACTTATGTCTTAATGAAGTGCTTGTGGCATATTTTGTTCACATTTTCTTTAATTTTTTTAAATTATTGAAGCAAATTTGTTGTTTTATTTTTCTTGGCTTTCTTCAAATTCTTGCAATCAAAGCCTGTCACTTTGCGAAACAAACTTCAGCTGTTCAACTCCACCCTCCCTCTTACATCAGTTTGCCATTAGCTGAGTAGCTTGGCCAATGTCTCGCTCCACAATATTCCGCTCCTCTCCCACGGCCAGCCGGAGGATGCCCCATCACAAAGCGGCTCTTAGTGGCTCTGCTGGCTCTCAGCTCCCCGGTCATGGGGAGCTGAAAATAGCAAAACTACAAGAAAAAAAGGCTCTCAAATTTACACAAAAAGCTGCAAATTTATGAAAAAAGGTACAAACTTACATGAAAAAAAAAATCTTTATAGCAAAAGCTATTACATCTGAATGTAATGATAAATGTTGGAAAATGGCCTACTGCCTTTCAATGCACTCGATTTATAACATCACATTAAGATAAGATAAGATAAGCCTTTATTAGTCCCACAATGGGAAAATTCCATGTGGAATAAAAATAATTAATAAATAATTCCATTATTCTGAATACTTAAGTTTTTTTTATGGAAAATAAAATTTGACACTCCCCTCCTTCCCCATGGATCGCCACCTTATCATGGTTGGGGGTTTGCATGCCCTAGTGATCCCAGGAGCTATATTGTCCGGGGCAATTTGCCTCTGGGAGGGTCTTCCAAGACAAACTCGTCCTGGGTGAAGGGCCAGATTAAGAGTGATCCAATAGACTCCTATGATGAAGAAAAAAATCAAGAATCAGTGTACCCCGCCCGGGGCCCCACCTTGGAGCCAGGCCTGTGGAAGGGGCTGGATTACTAGCACCTGATGGCTGGGTTTCTACCCACGGGACCCGACTGGGCTCAGCCCGAAAGAGTTACATGGGTTCGCCCTCCACTGGGCTCACCACCTGCAGGAGGGACCATGGGGGTCTGGTGCTATGCGGATCAGGTGGCAGGCGAAGGTAGAGACCTTCGTGGTTTGATCCCTGACTTTTGAAACTGGCTTTTGGGATGTGGAATGTCATCTCTCTGGTGGCAAAGGAGCTGGAGCTGGTGCACAAGATTGAGAGATACCGGTTAGATTTAGATGGGCTCACCTCAACGCACAGCCCTGGTTCTGGAACCAGTTTCCTGGAGAGGGGCTGGAGCTTGGCCTACTCTGGAGTTGCCCCAGGTGAGAGGCAACAGACACTGGTGGGTATTCTTGTATCCCCCCGCCTTGCTGCCTCAACACTAAAGTTCTCCCCGGTGGACGAAAGGATTGTTTCCTTGTTCCTTCGGGTTGGGAAATGGGCCCTTACCATCATTTGTATCTATGCACCAAGTGATGGTTAAGAGTACCCACCATTTTTGGAGTCTCTGACCGGGGTGCTGGAGAATGCCCTTCTTGGAGACTCCATTGTCCAACTGGGGGACTTCAATGCACATGTGGACAATGACAGTGAAACCTGGAGGGGCATGATTGGAAGGAACGGCCTGCCCGATCTGAACCCGAGTGGTGTTCAGTTATTGGACTTCTGTGCAAACCACAGTTTGTCCACAACGAACATCATGTTCAAGCATAAGGGTGTCCATATGTGCACCTGGCACCAGGACACCCTAGGTCGCAGGTTGATGATTGATTTTTTTATTGTGTCATCAGACCTACGACCACATGTCTTGGACACTCGGGTAAAGAGAGGTGTAGAGCTGTCAATTGATCACCACCTGGTGGTGAGTTGGATCCGATGGCAGGGGCACACGTGACAGTGTGCTGGGAACATCTGGCTGAGGCCCCTGTCTAGGAGGTCTTCAATTTCCACCTCCGGAAGAACATCGACCACATTCTGAGGGAGTCTGGGGACATGGAGTCTGAATGGGCCATGTTCTCCACCTCCATTGTTGAAGCAGGTGCCCAGAGCTGTGGTCGCAAGATGTTGGTGCATCTTGTGGTGGCAACCCCCGAACTATGTGGTGAACACCAATGGTGAAGGGGACCATCAAGCTGAAAAAGGGGTGCTATCAAGCTTGGTTGGCTTGTGGGACTGCTGAAGCAGCTGAGGTGTACCGGCAGGCCAAGCAGAGTGCAGCTCGGGTGGTTGCTGAAGCAGAAACTCGAGTGTGGGAGGAGTGAGGCCATGGAACAAGACTTTTGGTCGGCCTCAAAGAGATTCTGGCAAACTGTTCAGCGACTCAGGAGGGGGAAGCAGCTCCCTGTCCAAACTGTGTATGGTGTGGATGGGGTGCTGCTGACTTCGACTGGGGACATCGTCGGGCGGTGGAAGGAATACTTCGAGGACCTCCTCAATCCCACTGACACGCCTTCCACAGAGGATGCAGGGCTTGAGGTCGGGGGGGACAGCTCACCTATCACAGGGACTGAGGTTGCGGAAGTGATTCAAAAACTCTTTGGTGGCTGGGAACCGGGGTGGATGAGATTTGCCCTGAGTACCTCAAGACCTTGGATGTTGTAGGGCTGTCGTCGCTGACACACCTCTGCAATGTTGCATGGAGGTCAGGGACAGTTCCTTTGGCATGGCAAACCGGGGTGGTGGTTCCTCTTTTTAATAAGGGGAACCGGAGGGTGTGTTCCAACTTTAGTGGGATCACACTTCTCAGCCTCCCTGGGAAGGTCTATGCCAGGGTAATGGAGAGGAGAGTCCGGCCGCTGGTTGAATGTGGGATCCAGGAGGAACAATGTAATTTTAATCCTGGCCGTGGCACATCGGACCAACTCTTTACCCTCTTGAGAATCCTTGGGGGTTTGTGGGAGTTTGCCCAACCAATCTACATGTGTTTTGTGGACTTAGAGAAAGCATTCAACCACTTTCCTCGTGGTCTCTTGTGGGGGGTGCTGTGGGAGTATGGGGTATCGGGCTCGTTGTTACAAGCTCTCTGATCCCTATACGACCGTTGCAACAATTTGGTTGGTATTGCCAACACTCAGTCAAACTCATTTCCAGTGAGAGTTGGACTCCACCAAGGCTGCCTTTTGTCACCGATCTTGTTCATAATTTTTATGGACAGGATTTCCAGGTGCAGCCAAGGATCGGAGGGTGTCATGCTCGGTGACCACAGGATCTCATCTCTGCTGTTTGCAGATGATGTTGTCCTGTTGGCTTCATTGGTCAATGAAGCCAACAGGACAAGGGCAAGGGCAAGGGCCTTGCTGGGACGGTCTGCTACTGAGTGTGAAGCAGCTGGGATGAGAATCAGCACCTCCAAGTCTGAGTCCATGGTCTTCAGCCGGAAAAAGGTGGACTGTCCTCCTCGGGATTGGGACAAGCTCCTGCCCCAAGTGGAGGAGTTTAAGTATCTTGGGGACTTATTCACAAGTGAGGGGAGAATGGAATGAGAGATTGGCAGATGGATCGGATCAGCCTCTGCAGGGATGTGGACGTTGTACCGGTCTGTTGTAGTGAAGAGGGAGCTGAGCTCTAAACCAAAGCTGTCGATTTACCGGTCAATCTACATTCCTACCCTCACCTATGGTCATGAGCTTTGGGTAATGACCGAAAGAATGAGATCACGGATACAAACGGTTGAAATGAGCTTTCTCCGTAGGATTGCTAGACACACTCTTAGAGATAGGGTGAGGAGCTCAGTCATCCGGGAGAGGCTCAGAGTAGAACCACTGCTCCTCCATATCGAAAGGAGTCAGTTGAGGTGGTCTGGGCATCTGATCAGGATGCCTCCTGGATGCCTCCCACTTGAGGTGTTTGGGGAACGTCTCACTGGGAGGAGACCACGAGGCAGACCCAGGACACGATGGAGAGACTACGTCTCCCAGCTGGCCTTGGAACGTCTTGGTATCCTCTCTGAAAAGCTGAAGAAGGTGGCCAGGGAGAGGGAAGTCTGGGCTTCTCTGCTTGAGCTGCTGCCTCCGCGACCTGGACCTCCAGAAAAGTGGTAGAAAATGGATGGCTGGATGGATTGAAAATTTGACCCAAAGGACGGCCAAGCTGGGGCTCAAACTCACAGACTCTTACATCAGAGTCCGGCACTCTACTCATGTCAGTAATTCTGTGTTTCTTATCGAGATGTGCTACCCTGCGTCTTTGTGCATGCGCCTGTGTCTTCGGGCCGGAGTGACAATAGGTACATTATGGACCATGGACCGGTGAACCAGGTGGTAACTGGGACTGTTATTAGGGTGACTTAGATCTGAAGAAAATAAAAATATAAGCCACGCTCGGTTCAAGCTTCCTATTACCAGTGTTAGCTTGGGGGCTAATAACTCACATCCATATACAGTGGGGAACATAAGTATCGAACATATCAACATTTTTCTCATAAAACATATTTCTGACGGAGACATTGACCTGAAATTATGGGTATGGGTACATAATCATAACATGTAGGATAACTAAGTAGACGGTTGTGCTGTTTCATTCCATCTAGCTACAATGCTCCACGCTGTGTATGTTTATATATTTATATATTTATTCCATCTAGCAACAATGCTCCACACTGTGTGTGTTTATATATCTACATATTTATTCCATCTAGCTATAATGCTCTGCACTGTGTGTTTATATATTTATATATTTATTATCTTATCTTAATTTTCATCAGATATCAGTAACAACCCAAGTAATCCATACAAACAAAGAAATTAAGGCAACTGTGTTCACAAAACAAGTTATATTTAATAAAGTGGAATGCCACAGGGAATAAGTATTGAGCACATGAAGAAAATTCAATTCAATTCAATTAAATCACCCTTTATTGCCATTCAACTGTACAACCAATCATGTACAGTAGAACGAGATTGTGTTTTACCTATCTACCATGTTAATCACACACACCCCAAGTGTAGAATCAGAGGGCCGCTGCCATGCAAGGCGCCGCCACAAATTTCCCTCCTCCATTCCATTATTGCTGAGCACCAAGCTGGACGGCAGGAAGTTCCACTTTTATATGGTCTTCGGCATGACCCCGCCGGGATTTGAACCCCTGCCTCCCGGGTGTGGGGCGGATGCTCTACCAACTGAGCCACCACTCCGGTGGGGTGGTGGCTCAGTTGGCTCAGGTGGCTCAGTTTTGCCCCTCAAAAAGAGGGACAAAACGGCATAAAAAGCCAAGAAACCAGCTGAAATCCATCAGAATTTAGGAAGCCAACCAATCCCCCATCAGTACAAATTCATTTCAGCTTAAAAAGGTCTGTAAAAATCATATTGTCACATGTCAAAGAACTCATGATGGGTAGAAGCAAAAAGCTCTCTCTTGATCTTTGCACCTTTATTGTTGCAAAACAATGATGGCATTGGTTACAGGCGCATTTCTAAACTGCTGAATCTTCCAGTGAGCACTGTTGGAGCCATCATTCTGAAATGGAAAGAACATCATTTTACCATAAACCGGCCACAACCAGGAGCTCCTCGCTCAATTTCTGACAAAGAAGTCAAGAGAATTATCAGAAGAGTTATCCAAGAGCCAAAGACCACTCATGGAGAGGTTCAGAAAGACCTGGAGTTAGGAGATACTGGTGTTTCAAAGAAAACAATAAGTAATGCACTCAACCGACATGGGCTCAATGCCTGCTCACCTTGCAAGACTCCATTGCTGAAGAAAAAGATAGACCGATAAATGTACTTTATTGATCCCAAACTGGGAAATTACTGAAGCAATGCTGAAGCTGCACAACATTTGGGCAAGCCAGTAAAATACTGGGAGAATATAATTTGGTCAGATGAAAGCAAAATTGAATTTTTTGGATGCCACAACACACAGCATGTTTGGAGGAGAAATGGCAGGTTCAGGTTCAGGTTCAGGTTACTATATTTGTACCCGTAGGTAGATTTGTTTTGCAGTCTGGTGACATCCATATTTACAAGCCACAAATTACATTCAACATAGACACAAACACAGGCACACATGAAGCTGACTATAAACATGATAAAAACACTCAAGGCTCCATCAATCAGGGTATAAAAAGACAAAGAGATGGGAGAAAAACCAGAGGAAAGAGAGAAGGGTCATATTAAAAAGTTAAAAACTAGTCAAAGAGGTTAAAAACTCAAAGGTCTAAAACCCAATAAAATATTTAGAACCCAAATAACATCCTACAAAATTAAGTAAATATAAAATGGAGTTAATAAATAGGTACCTAAATTACGTGCAATATATTGTTACAACTTGTTCAACTCTTTGACAGCAGCAGGAACAAAGCTGTTTTTGTAGCGCTGGGTTTTACTTTTTGGGACAGCAAACCTCCGTCTTGAGGGAAGAAGCTGAAAGTTGCAGTGCAAAGGGTGGGAGTCATCATTTAAAATGGAGGTAGCCATCTTCTGTACTTGTCTGGTGTACAGGGATGTCAGGCTCAGCTGTGACTCACCAAGCAAACGACTGGACCATCTAACTACCTGATCCAAGGATTTCCTCTGTTTCAGTTTTATCTGACCAAACCATGACACTAAAGAAAAGGATAAATCAGATTCAATAAAAGCCCGATAAAACATTGTCATTATGGTTCGGTCAATTTGGAAGCATGCAAGTTTTCTCAAGCAATGCAAATGTTGCTGACCCTTTTTGCACACCCTTTCACAGTTCTCTTCAAACTTTAAATTACTATCAATAATCGTCCCAAGATATTTGTAGGATTGTACACATTCGGTGGTCTGGCCTTTTAGTACGGTGACTTTGTGCCTGGGAGTTTTCCCCCTAAAGTCAATAATCATGTCTTTAGTTTTTGTCGTATTCAGCTGCAGGTAGGAATCCTCACACCAGTGAACAAAATCATCAACTACTGGGCCGTGGCCACTCTCACCGTCCTGGAGGAGACTGACAATAACTGAGTCATCAGCATACTTTATAATGTGTCTGTTGTCATGTCTGCTCCGACACATGTTTGTGTACAGGATGAAGAGTAGTGGTGACAACACACACCCCTGAGGAGAGCCAGTAGAAGAGCACTTTAGTTTAGACAATGTACCATTGACCCTTACTCTCTGCGTCCTGTTGGTTAAGAAATCCAGAGTCCAACCCACCAGATTATTGCTCAAATCAAATTGTTGCAGGAGCCTTTCAACTAAGATATGAGGTTGGGTTGTATTAAAGGCGGAGGAAAAGTCCACAAATAAAAGCCTGGCGTGTGTCCCATTAAAATCCAGATGTTTAAAAAGCATGTTAAACAGAGTGACAGTGGCATCCTCCACTCCTCTGTGAGGCCTATAGGCAAACTGCAGAGGATCCAATGCATGCTCAGTCTGCTATAGGACCTCACATCTGACCAGTTTTTCAAAAATTTTCGTTAAAATTGAAGTCAAAGCAGCTGGTCTAAAGTTGTTTACCGTTTTAGGACAGCTGGATTTTGGAACGGGAACAACCACAGCTTCTTTCCAGATCTTAGGCACATGTTGTGTCTGTAAGGACTTATTGAAAATGTAATGAAATATAGGACTCAGTTCATGTGCACAGGACTTTACCAAGCGCCCACATATATTATCAGGGCCCTGACTTTTGTTCACTTTTACAGCGCAGAACTCCCTTTTAACATCCTGCACCTCAATATTTAAGTGCTGATTGTCTTTGGTTTCTGTTTCAAATCTTGGGTTTCTGTGCTAAAATCAAAGGAGTCAAAACAACCATAAAAACAATTAAGAGCATTAGCCAGCTCTGTGTCTGAATTAAAACCATCTAAAAACACACGATTACTGCGCTCTGTGCTCTGAAGGCCTGCAATAGTTTTCATACTGGCCCAGGCTGAACCAAGTTTCTTTGTTGCCATCTTGCTTTTCAATTCTGATTTATAATTCTGTTTTGCTCTTAAAATTTCGGACTTCAGCTCTTTTGTGGCAACCTGCAGCTCAGAAA
This sequence comes from Pholidichthys leucotaenia, assembly GCA_020510985.1. Taxonomy (NCBI): domain Eukaryota; kingdom Metazoa; phylum Chordata; class Actinopteri; order Cichliformes; family Pholidichthyidae; genus Pholidichthys; species Pholidichthys leucotaenia. The sequence goes on from CM035846.1 coordinate 304,734,144, forward strand.
CAGACCCCTGTTTAAAGGCAAGTGCTTTCCTCTGTAAGCAGGATTTAACTGATTTTGTAACCCATGGTTTGTTGTTGGGATATATTTTGACACGTTTACGTGGAACGATCTTATTTTTACAGAAAGCCATGTATGAGCATGTGACATCCACCAAAGAATCCAAATCATCCCCGCAGGACAGTGTGAACATCTCCCAGTCTGTACAGTTAAAGCATTCCTGGAGGCTGTGCACTGAATCCTCTGTCCACACATCTATGTCTCTGGTCTCCACCTTGCCTCTTCTGAGAGCAGTTTTATATGTGGGCAGCAAATGTACACAGTTGTGATCTGAGGATCCTAAAGGAGGAAGGGGGAGTGATTTATAGGCCCTCTCTATGGATCCATAGCACAGGTCCAATGTCTTTTTTCGCCTGGTTGGGCAGGAGACATACTGATAAATGTTTTTAAGTGTCTTCTTTAAAGAAACATGGTTAAAATCCCCAAGAATGAAGTTTGGCGCCTCTGGAGAAATTGACTGCAGCCGCTGGACCACATCAAAGATGGTGCTGGAGGCGGAGTCAGCGTCTGCCCTCAAGTGAATGTACACAGTCGTGATCAAAAGTTGGGGGAACTCGCGAGGCAAATAAAAGGGGCGTAGCGATACGGACAGCAGCTCCACATTGGGTGTACAGATACGCTCTCTGACCGTGACAGATGTGCAGTACTGCTTATTAATATATAAACAGAAGCCGCCCCTCTGACGTTTCCCTGTTATCTCTTCCTGCCGATCCGAGCGCAGTGGGGCTCCAAAGCCGTCAATCCACAGGTCTGCGTCTCGGTCATGCGCAGTAAGCCAAGACTCGGTATAAGCCATGACACAGCAGTTCTTAAAGTCCTTCTGGTAGCGTACATTCCCTTGAATTTCATCCACCTTGTTCCTCAGAGATTGTACGTTCCCAAAAATCATAGAAGGAAGAGGAATGTTACCAAACTGACGTCTTCTCAGGCGCAATTTCACGCCTCCACGCTTTCCGCGTTTCCTTCTCCTGTCTCTCCCATCTCTCTTTTCACCGCTGTGTCCATGAACGTCTCTCAAAATAAAGTCCGGCAGTTGCGGCTTAGACTCAATCACAGACGCTGCATCAACCGTGTTTAAATGCAGCAACATGTCCCTGGAATAATGTATTCTGCCCTCCATGATGCCGATCGCGTTTACCTCAGAGACAAAGAGCCGGAGAAAAAGTAGCAGCAGTGCAAAAAAGGGGAAGAAGTCCATATTGATGGAACCAGGGAGCTCTTCACCATACAGTCCACAAACATTCCAGGACAGAAACGACACAGACAATTTCGTAAAAACACATTAAAGTGCATAAAAACAGACACACAGACGACGGACTTTTTCACCAGCTGCCGGTCGCTGCGTGCGCATGCACTGCACATTAGCCCTAAAACACCATACCAACAGTGAAGTCTGGAAATGGGAGCATCACGGTGTGGGGGTGTTTTTCAGCACATGGTACAGGCAGAGTTCAAAAACTTGAAACAAAGATGAATGGAAAAATGTACAGTGACATCCTTGATAAGAACCTGTTGCCATCTGCCAAGATGCTGAAGATGAAACAAGGACGGACATTTCAGCAAGACAATAATCCCAATTACACAGCCAAGGAAACTCTCAACTGGCTCTAGAGAAGAAAATAAAGCTGCTAGAATGGCCCAGTCAGTCACCTGACCTCAATCCAATTGAAAACCTATGGAATGAACTGAAGATCATAGTTCATAGAAGACACCCACGGAACCTTCGAGATTTGAAGACAGTTTGTGTGGAAGAATGGGATAAAATCACTCCTGAGCAATGCCTGTGCCTATTTTCTCCATACAGGAGGCATCTGGAAGCTGTCATTACCAACAAAGACTTTTCTACTAAATATTAAATGAATTTCACCAAGCGTGTTCAATACTTATTCCCTTTGTCATTTCACTTTATTAAATATAAGTTGTTTTGTGAACACAGTTGACTTGATTTCTTTGTATGTATGGATTACTTGGGTTGTTACTGATATCTGGTGAAAATCTCAGGTCAATGGCTCCATCAAAAATATCTTTAATGAGTAAAATGTTGAGATATTCAATACTTATTTTCCCCGGTGTACATGACAGACAGCTCGGTGGGTCAATAATAGAGCAGTTGGCTGGTCTCAAGGATGGTGGTGGGTTGGCGTTTTCTAAATGTGACGTTAACGATTTCCACAAAAAACTCAAAAACATTTCTGGCGTTTCTGGAAAAGAAAAAAAGATAAAGGCTGTGTTTTTTTGAAGAGAATTGACCGTTTTGAAAACTTTTGAATACTTAGGTGACCAGCAGACTCATTTCAGACAGTTAAAACCTACAAACACATCATTTTTCAGTCAATGACCCCTTTAAGGAACAACAACATCTCTGACAGCCTGGAGTTAAAAAGGACATCTATGCAAACAGGGGCAGAATGGCCATCAGGAGCACTGGGACAATTCTCAGTAGCCTGTGAGTGAATGGCCTGATCCTCTGACTGATGTCTGTCCTTTGAACATACTGCTCTTACTGAGGGGCCTTACACAGCACATAGATCTTTGGGTGACCACTGAGAGATCAAAATTTGGCACAATCTCTCAACAATTTCATAAAGCCTAGAAAAAGCAATTTCTGTGTAAATGTTTAGGTCGCTGTACAATCAAAAATTCAGTTTGGCAATTTTTATGTGAATCTATTGAGATCTTTGAAAGATCCTTGAGAGATCACAGAGATATACCTCTAATCCACCTTTGTGGAAAGGGGATATAACAGCTGAGGCACAGTGGCCTAATCAGGACCGTAGCTATGCAGTCATTGAAGTTCGGACCTCGGTTGTTTGTTTGTTTGTTTGTTTTTAAGGGACAGAGGCAACGAGAGTGAGAGGGTGCTCATGCAGCATCAGCCTCCTCAGAAGTTACCTGCAGCAGTGGCCTGTGTGATTGAACAAGCACATATTCCGTAAGACAAAATAATGATCATTACAGCTTCTAAATAACCCCGCTAGGTCTCCGTTTTTATTTAGACTCTCAGACGATTTCTGACCCAGTGAAATGACGTTACTACACTAAATGAATTTAACATGTCAAAAGACCAAAACCCTCTTGTGCCCTAGAACATAAAAGGGAGAGAATGGGAGGGAAAATGAGAAAAAACATCTAAAAGAAAGGTGGCAAGAATTTGTGACCCGTGCTGGCAAAATGTGTCACAATGAGGAAATTTTCAAAACTGAGGTATTGTTATTTTCATATTCTGTATTGAAAGACCTTCAAAATGATATTTAGTTTGTAGGAAATGGGCAAAAACTGACCAGCAACAAGCTGGTTTTGTTTATATCTTGGCTGGTTTGAAAACTCGCATTTGATCGGTCCTGAGTTATGTCTTCCAGAAAAACGTGTATTTTTAGAAAGTAGGAGTTCCAAGGTTTATACCAGGCACTGATGGGGGTTTTCCCGGGACTTGCCGCCAGCAAACAAAGAAAGAATTATGATTTTTGACTTCTAGTGCCTGTAGCTTGTAATTACCTGGTGCGCATTCTGACTCATTTTGCCAGCATGGGTCACATTTATTTTTATGGATGACTTTGCTCAGGTCATTTCACTCCAGATTCATTCCAATACCTTGGAAAGTAAAACAGGTTTTGCCAAAAAGATTATCCTTAAGGATACTATGGTGTCCCCAGCTGGCTGATGCTGTGGGTCTGTACTTCAGACACAAAAAATGCGGGCTGCCGGTCCTGTGCCTTTCCCGTTCCACTGTGATCTGCTAGATATGCTAAATAAAAGTTCAAACCCTCCACAATCACAGAAGCATTAGATTTGAATTTTATGGGCATTAGGTCTTCATTGTGCTCTTCATGTGGTAAAACTTGGCGCTTCTCATTTCCTTGTTTTGTTTATGTAGCACCCTAGTCGTGAACAGTCAGCCTTGGGCCCTCCTATAGGTTACGCCTTCTCACTTGTGACTGGCTTTGCCACACGAGTCAATTGCAAAGCTTTCACCCAATCAGATTAGGGCCTCGTGAATAACACCGAGGAGTCCTGAAACAGCGTTCTCTGGAAGAGCGCACAGAGTGGCTTTCTCAGTCTCATGCAAAACAACACAGAAATTAATTGTTGTTTATCAAAATACAGATATATGTTCTTCATGATGTCAAAATTTGAAATTTATCCACAAAAAAGCTCATAAATGGAACCTTTAAAAAATAAAGAAAGTGTGCATGTCTGTAAAATGAATTGTAAAATTTTAGTGGAATACATGGACATATTTTATAAGGTTAAAATTCACAAAAATAATTTTTCACAGTATGGGACCTTAAGTTATTTCATTTCATTACTGATCAAAAATTTGTGTAATTTGAAAAGACTTTTTTGTACATGGTGTTCTCTGCTTTTTCATTTAAACAAATCCCAGCTTACCTCTATGGATCTACTCCCATTTTTCTCTAACTTTGTTCTCGCACAAACAAAAAAAAGGGCACAAAATAAAATAAAACAGCTGGCAACTGGGTAACATAGGTGGTAATAGTGGTTCCAAGCCCACAACACTGTTTGTTTATTTGCTAGGTTGTTGTTGGGTTGATTATCTTTTTCCAGTGGAAAGGAGTCTAATGATTAGAAGGGGAAAGAGGCATTGTGCCAGCGAAACCTGCCAGCTCTAATCGCTCCCTTAATTTGGACATGGCCAAAGCAGACAACAGATGAATCAAGGCAAGCGAATGTGAAGTTATTTTTGGATCAAGAAAGAAAAGCAGGAATAACAGACACACAACACAGAAATGACTTAGCTTTATGTACATCAACTCACCTTGTTGTGTGAGAGCCTCTTTTGCCCACGGCCAGGTGGCAGCGCCTGCCAGCTCTTCACGCACCGAGTTGCTGGCGAAGAAAACATTGAGTGTGTCGGTGCTGTTCAGCTGCAGTTCCTCCTTTAGCTCCTTCACACTCATATAAGCCCTGGAGACATGGAAAGAAATAAAATTCCAATTTAGTGGACTTAACAGCGAATGCTCAATAGGACCATTATGTGCAAAATGGTACAGTATACGCTATAAACAGCTATTAAAGCAAACTAACACCCTAACAACTAACAAAAACAAATCTTACTCCAAAGCCTTTAAGGAAGCCAGTCGCAGGTTATCAATAATGTTCACACTTCAATCTGTAAGCATGCTAAATAGCTACAAATTTGCATCCAGGAGAGCAGTTGTGTGTATTTATTCTCAATATACATCAGCAGCATCATTTAGAATTTGGAACACAAAATAGAATAAAACAGTTAATATTGTTTCCATATGGAGGCGCTAGCGAGCAGGTGATGGAGTAGGCAGCTTTGACAATGTGCTCTGCTGAAATTTAAGTTTAAAATCTTTTTCAGGCACTTTACAACAACAAAAAGCTACGAAACAAAGTTAAGACTTTATCGTTATTGTTACCTCTTCTGTGGAGTGCGAGTTAGTTGTGCCAATGGCGAATAATCTGCGAAAATACAAATACACCGGTGGCGCTTGTACAGCTGGGCCCAAAGCTTCACCATCGTGAAGTAGCACCCCTCCACCTAATGACCAAATGGACATTGCAGACTTGAAAGCTGAAATCCCTGCATCACTGAAAACGGATATTGCAGCGCTGTTCAGGTCTGAACTTAAAACTGCCCTGGCAGAAGAATTCGAAACTATCAAGTCCGAGCTCATCATCATCATCATCATCATAGCAGTCTGTCGGGGGCAACAATGACTGTTTCATTTAGGTCTGATCAGATTCCTCCACGCAGCTCTGTAATTCGCCTTCCACTGCCAGGAACTCCTGACCTTGTTAACCCGGGCAACATCCGAGCCGGTATGAGTAAAGGCAGTCAAAATGTAACTGGCTAGCAACATCATGGGTATCTGCTCCGAAGTGGAGACAATGAAAACAACAACGTCAAACATGGAACATGCGCTCTCATCATACTCAGACAATGAAACCTCGAAAAAGAAGTTAAAAACTTACAGGATAAATGCCTGGATATGGAAGGAAGGATGAGGCGCTCCAATATCCAAATATTCAACATCCCCGAGACTCCACGCTCAAACACACCAACAGCAGTCTCCAAACTACTAAAAGAAGTGCTAAAAATGGATAAAGACATCCTGATTGACAGATCTCATAGGGGTCTACAGACACAAAACCGAGACGGCAAACCCTGAGTCATCGTGGCGAAAGTTTACTACTACCAGGACTGCGCTGACATCCTCCACTGTGCAAGGGAATCTGGACTGCTCTGTTGCAATGGGACCGAGATCCTCATATTCCCAGATTATCCTCCGAGTGTTGTGCAGGCCAAATCTGCCTTCAACGAGGAGAGGCGACTACTCCGTGAACGGGATGGCATTAAGTACGGACTCCTGTATCCAGCACGACTCCGAATCTCACATAATGGAGCCGAAAAATGGTTTCAAAGCTCGGATGAAGCCATGGTTTATGTGAAAATTAAAATCCTGCCAGACCCAGCAAGAGACTGACAACAGAAATGAGGGAGAATAACCATACTTCACATCTAAATATGACATAACAAACCAACTGGACAAGAATTTGCAGCACATCGTTACCACAGTTATTATTTTGTCTTATGTCTGTGTTTAGTATGTAGACGTTGGAAGAAATATTTGTTTTCACACTTTTGTTCTAGAAATACTTTTATTATACTATTATTGCATAAAGCGGCGGAGTGGTTAGCACTGTGGCAGCACAGCAACTCACCCTTGGCTGGGGGATCCTGGGTTCGATCCCAGCCCCCGACCAACAGTGATCTGTGTGGAGTTTGCATGTTCCCTCCGTGTCTGCGTGGGTTTATTCCGGGATTTCTCCGGTTTCCTCCCACATGCCAAAAACATGTAAGTTAGGTTAATTGGCATCTAACTGGGGATTCTAAATTGTCCTTAGGTATGACTGTGAGAGTGAATGGTTGTCTGTCTCTCTGTGTTGGCCCTGAGATGGACTGGCGATCTGTCCAGGGTGTGCCCTGCCTCTCGCCCAAAGATGCTGGGATAGGCTCCAGCCCCCCAGCAACCCGAAAAGGATTAAGCGGAAGAAGATGGATGGATGGATGGATGGATGCGTAAAGTGCCTCACACAAAGTCACGTTTCATATACGTATGTTGTCTTAGAGCTAGTTAGTGTTTCCTCAAAAAAGCACTTGAATGTGTAGACGTTTTTGCGAGGGGTTGGGGAATCACCTTGTTCTGATAGGTGAGGGTTGGGGGTTAACTGTATCAGATTTTAATAACAGCCTTTTTTCAACTTTTTTTTTATCTACTCTTCTTATTTTTTTCTTTTAAAGGGTTCTCTCAAAACTCTATATGACCACAACTAACACAGAAATCTCAAACAAGCCAGTTGGATGCCATGTAACCTTTATAAGCTGGAATGTAAAATCCCTAAACAGCCACGTCAAACGAAGGAAAATCTTAAATCACCTGGGTAAATTAAATGTGGGAATTGCATACCTTCAAGAGACACACCTCCAAATTTTGGATCATTCGCGACTCAGGGGAGGATGGATCGGACAGTCATTCCACTCAAATTTTCACTCCAAATCTAGAGGTGCCACCATCCATATTAATAAAAACATATCGTTTGTCATTTCAAAGGTCGAGACAGACCTCTCAGGGCGTTACTTAATTGTAACAGGCAGGCTGTATAACACACCAGTTATTCTAGTTAATGTATACGCACCACACTGGGATGACAATTTTTTTTTTTTTTTTTGCCAAATCCCAAATATGGATACACACCATTTAATCCTTGGAGGAGATATGAATTGTGCATTATCACCTACCCTGGATTGTAGCTCATCTAGAACTGTGTCCACATCTAATATGTCTCATCAACTGCAGCTGTTTCTTAATAAAAATTATGTGATCGATGTGTGGCGCTTTAGAAATCCTACATCTAGAAGCTATTCTTTCTTTTCACCAGTCCATGGAATGTACTCCCGTATAGATTATTTCTTCCTGGATAAATGACTCCTCCCACTGGTGAGTAAGTGTGAATATCATGCTATTGTTATTTCAGATCATGCCCTTTTACTGATGACACTGCAACATCTCTTGTCAACCAGACATATCGAAAGCTTAATAAATAAGTCCCAAAGTAAAATATATGAATGTGGCGAAAAGACTGGAAAAATTCTAGCCCACCAACTCCGTCAGAAAACTATGAATAGAACTATAGCTGAGATAAATGATGAATTTGATACCAAACATACAGATCACTCCAAAATTAACTCATGCTTTCACAAATTCTATTCGAAACTGTACAATACTGAATCACTTGATTCAGGGAAATAAATGTCCCCAGAATTGATAATGAAATTTCATCTAATTTAGATAAACCATTTACTATAAAGGAACTTACAAACGCAATTATATCTATGCAAATTGGAAAAACCGCTGGGCCTGATGGGTTCCCTAATGAATTCTTCAAGAAATTTGCTGACCAACTATCTCCTATTCTCCTTTCTGTATTTGAAGAATCACTTATTACTGGCTCTCTTCCACCAACTATGCAACAAGCAGTTATCTCTCTCATCCCTAAAAAACATAAAAATCTCTCAGAATGTAATTCATTTCGTCCTATTTCACTCCTAAATGTGGACAGTAAAATCCTTTCAAAAATGCTAGCCTGCCGCTTAGAAACAGTTCTGCCATCAATAGTAGCTGATGATCAGATCATTTCAAATTTCAGATTCATTAAAAACCATCTGGAGCTGGAGGGTGCTCCTCCTGGAGACTCCATTGTCCTACTGGGGGACTTCAATGCGCACGTGGGCAATGACAGTGAAACCTGGAGGGGGGTGATTGGGAGGAACGGCCTGCCCGATCTGAACCCGAGTGGTGTTCAGTTATTGGACTTCTGTGCTAACCACAGTCTGTCCATAACGAACACCATGTTCAAGCATAAGGGTGTCCATATGTGCACCTGGCACCAGGACACCCTAGGCCACAGGTCGATGATCGATTTTGTTATCGTATCATCAGACCTGCGACCGTATGTCTTGGACACCCGAGTAAAGAGAGGTGCAGAGCTGTCAACTGATCACCACCTGGTGGTGAGTTGGATCCGATGGCAGGGAAGGAAGCCATTCAGACCTGGTAGACCCAAACGTATAGTGAGGGTGTGCTGGGAGCGTCTGGCTGAGGCCCCTGTCCGGGAGGTCTTCAACTCCCACCTCCGGAAGAACTTCAACCACATTCCGAGGGAGTCTGGAGACATGGAGTCTGAATGGGCCATGTTCTCCACCTCTGTTGTTGAAGCGGCGGCCCAGAGCTGCGGCCGCAAGGTGGTCGGTGCATCTCGTGGTGGCAACCCCCGAACCAAGTGGTGGACACCAGTGGTGAGGGGGGCCATTAAGCTGAAGAAGGAGTCCTATCAAGCTTGGTTGGCTTGTGGGACTCCCGAAGCAGCTGAGGTGTACCGGCAGGCCAAGCGGAGTGCAGCTCGGGTGGTTGCTGAAGCAAAAACCCGGGTATGGGAGGAGTTCGGTGAGGCCATGGAACAAGACTTTCGGTCGGCTTCAAAGAGATTCTGGCAAACTGTTCGGCGGCTCAGGAGGGGAAAGCAGCTCCCCGTCCACACTGTGTATGGTGCGGATGGGACACTGTTGACTTCAACTGGGGATATCGTCGGGCGGTGGAAGGAATACTTCGAGGATCTCCTCAATCCCACTGATACGCCTTCCACAGAGGAAGCAGGGTTTGGGGACGAGGGGGATGACTCGCCTATCACAGGGGCTGAGGTCGCCAAGGTGGTTAAAAATCTCCTTGGTGGCCGGGCCCCGGGGGTGGACGAGATTCGCCCCGAGTACCTCAAGGCCCTGGATGTTGTTGGGTTGTCATGGTTGACACGCCTCTGCAACATTGCGTGGAGGTCGGGGGCAGTGCCTTTGGCATGGCAAACCGGGGTGGTGGTTCCTCTCTTCAAAAAAGGGGACCGGAGGGTGTGCTCCAACTTTAGAGGGATCACACTCCTCAGCCTCCCTGGGAAGGTCTATGCCAAGGTACTGGAGAGGAGAGTCCAGCCGTTGGTCGAACCTCGGATTCAGGAGGAGCAATGTGGTTTTCGTCCTGGCCGTGGCACATCGGACCAGCTCTTTACCCTCTCGAGAATTCTTGAGGGTTCGTGGGAGTTTGCCCAACCAGTTTACATGTGTTTTGTGGACTTGGAGAAGGCATTTGACTGCGTCCCTCGTGGATTTTTGTGGGGGGTGCTTCGGGAGTATGGGGTATCGGGCTTGTTGTTACGAGCTATTCGGTCTCTGTACGACCGTTGTGAGAGTTTGGTTCGTATTGCCAACACTCGGTCGGAGTCATTCCCAGTGAGAGTTGGACTCCACCAGGGCTGCCCTTTGTCACCGGTCCTGTTCATAATTTTTATGGACAGGATTTCTAGGCGCAGCCAGGGAATGGAGGGTGTCATGCTTGGTGACCACAGGATCTCATCTCTGTTGTTTGCAGATGATGTTGTCCTGTTGGCTTCATCCAGCAATGACCTACAGCTCTTGCTGGGACGGTTTGCCGCTGAGTGTGAAGCGGCTGGGATGAGAATCAGCACCTCCAAGTCCGAGTCCATGGTCCTCAGCCGGAAAAAGGTGGATTGTCCTCTCCGGGTTGGGGACAGGCTCCTGCCCCAAGTGGAGGAGTTTAAGTATCTTGGGGTCTTGTTCACGAGTGAGGGGAAAATGGAGCGAGAGATCGACAGACGGATTGGAGCAGCATCTGCAGTGATGCGAACGTTGTACCGGTCTGTTGTGTTGAAGAGGGAGCTTAGTTCTAAGGCAAAGCTGTCGATTTACCAGTCAATCTACGTTCCTACTCTCACCTATGGTCACGAGCTTTGGGTAATGACCGAAAGAACGAGATCACGGATACAAGCGGCTGAAATGAGCTTTCTCCGTAGGATTGCTGGACTCACCCTCAGAGATAGGGTGAGGAGCTCAGTCATCCGGGAGAGGCTCAGAGTAGAACCGCTGCTCCTCCACATTGAAAGGAGTCAGTTGAGGTGGTATGGGCATCTGATTAGGATGCCTCCTGGACGCCTCCCACTTGAGGTGTTTCAGGCACGTCCCACTGGGAGGAGACCCCGGGGCAGACCCAGGACTCGGTGGAGAGACTATGTCTCCCAGCTGGTCTGGGAACGCCTTGGTATCCCCTCTGAAGAGCTGGAGCAGGTGGCTGGGGAGAGGGAAGTCTGGGCTTCTCTGCTTGAACTGCTGCCTCCGCGACCCGGACCTCCGGAAAAGCGGTAGAAGATGGATGGATGGATGGATGGACTTATTACTGGCTCTCTTCCACCAACTATGCAACAAGCAGTTATCTCTCTCATCCCTAAAAAACATAAAAATCTCTCAGAATGTAATTCATTTCGTCCTATTTCACTCCTAAATGTGGACAATAAAATCCTTTCAAAAATGCTAGCCTGCCGCTTAGAAACAGTCCTGCCCTCAATAGTAGCTGATGATCAGATCATTTCAAATTTCAGATTCATTAAAAACCATCCCTCATTTTTTAACATCAGGCACTTACTCAATGTCCTTTATGGTCCCACTTCACCCAAAACTCCAGAAATACTAATATCACTTGATGCTGAGAAATCTTTGGATTGGGTAGAGTGGGACTGTCTTTTTTATACCCTTCAGCAGTTTGGCTTTGGCGAGGGATTCATCTCCTGGATAAAAGTTTCGTATTCTTCACCTTTAGCAGCTGGCAAAACAAACAATAATCTTTCCTCTTATTTTCCTCTTCATTGTTATACCCGACAAGGCTGCCCCCTGTCGCCACTTTTATTTGCCCTCGCAATTGAACTGCCTGCATTAGCAATACGCGGTGAAGCCAGTATAAAAGGAATTCAGATATACGACTTAGAGAATAAGGTATCCCTATATGCTGATGGCATGCTTTTGTACTTATCCTACCCTCTAACTAGTTTACCAGTCACATTGAACCTATTAGAAGAGTTCGGCAGAAAATCAGGATATACAATTAACCTACAAAAAAGTGAAATTATTCCAATAAATATGACAGCAGAACAAAACAACTTTGACCTATTCCCCCTTAAAATGAGCCCACAAAAGTTTAAATACTTAGGAATCTGGATAACACAAAACTTCAAAGATATGTTCAAAACTAACTTCACTCCACTATTGACTAATCGAAAAATGAAACCTGGAGCGTTGGTGTTTACTACCCCTGTCACTAGGAGGAAGAATTAACACAATCAAAATGAACGTACTGCCGAAATTTCTATACCTATTTCAGTGCATCCCTTTATTTTTCTCTAATTCCTTCTTTATGTCTGTAAACGAACTTATTTCAAGGTTTATATGGAATAAGAAAAATCCTCGAATAAGGAGAAGTATCCTACAACAACATCGTCAATATGGAGGATTATCCCTCCCTAACTTTCAGTATTACTATTGGGCTGTCAATATAAGATCCATGTTACACTGGAAAGAATCCCCACCTAAAGATACTACCCCTAAATGGTTGCGGATGGAAAGGTCCTCCTGTCCTCATACCTCCTCGTACTCACTTCTTTGCTCAAAACTTTCTCTTTTGGACTCACTATCTAAACTGACCTCAAATCCAATCGTGAAACACTCTTTTAGGATTTGGACACAGTTCAGACGAGCCTTTTCTCTTAGAAATATGCCAGTTTGTGCCCCTGTTGCAAAAAATCATCAGTTTACACCTTCAACCACTGACAAAGCCTTCCATGATTGGGCTGGGTGGGGAGCTATCACAATAGAAGACCTATTTATTGACAATATACAGTACTTGTATCCTTCGACCAATTAATGGTTAAATTTTGTATCCCTTGCTCCCATTGTTTTGGATTTTTGGAGCTCCGTAGTTTTATATCAGCATCATTCATTCACTTCCCATCCCAGCCACCCAGCTCTCTCTTAGATTCCATTTTGAAACTCAAAATGCCCCAAAGGGACTATTGGAAGGGTCTGTTTGTTACTAAACACATACAACTTGGAACCCTTGATGTCACTAAAGAATCAGTGGGAGGAGGATCTGGAGCTGAAAATCCCTGAGGAAATTTGGGATGAAGCAATAAAAAGAATTTATTCTTCTTCAATTTGTCTGCATCACATGGTTATCCAATTTAAGATTGTACATCGCCTCCACTGGTCTAAAGTGAGACCTGCAAAGTTCACGCCCAATATTGACCCCAGGTGTGACCGATGTAGACAATCACCAGCCACCCTCTCACATATGTTTTGGTTCTGCCCGAAACTAGATAACTTTTGGCAACTGATATTTAAAACATTTTCAGATGTTTTGCAAACAACCTTACAACCATCTGCCATTACTGCAATATTTGGAATAGCCCAACAAGATGCTCTTTTTAATCATCAGATAAAGAATACAATAGCCTTTGGTGCTTTTATAGCCAGACAACTGACACTGTTCAAGTGGAAGGAGAAGCTCCCTCCAACTTTTAAAATGTGGGTTGATAGCCTTCTGCATCATTTGACTCTGGAGAAAATCTGTTACTCTACGAGAGGCTGTGCTCAAAAATTTTGCACTACATGGGAACCTTTCTTAAAATATATGGAGAAACTGAATGTTAGTTTTGGAGACCCATAAAACCCAGTATTGAGCTTTATTTTTTATTTTAATTATATCTTCCCCATCCTTGTATTATCACTGTCCAATTGATATAATTAACTATTCTGGAGTATCTTATTTACTTTTTATTTTTCTTTCTATGTGGATGGTAATATATGGCTGCTAACACAATCAATGTCAAGTTATTGAATGATACAGTATTGGTAGAGGGATGGGGCTCTGTTTGAGCGGGGGGGGAGGGATGTTCTGGGGTTTTTGTGGGTTTTTTTTTTTCTCCCTGTGTGTGTGTTTTTTTATGTACCATGTATACTAAATACTAATAAAAAGACTTAGAGCAAAAATATTGTTTCCATATCGCAGACAGTTCACCGGTCACACGGCCCTTTAGAGCTCCTTCAGCTTACACAACATCCACTCTGTTTTGTATCCACGTGCACATTCACACATTACACCACAAATATTCCCAAATCCTGTGTCCTGTGTACAAACATGCCATATGTACAGTTTTTCACCCATGTTTTTGCAGAGATGTAATTTGAATGTGAAGTTATGTTTTTATCTAGGTGAAACATGTGGCTTTTCTGTAAACTTATAGCATTTGTTTCATATGAAAAGCTGGATTATTTAGCTTTGCCTACCATAACTGGAAGAAAAGCACCAACTCCAGGTGAAAGTAAGCGATAAGCACACTTCACAAAAGCTAAATTTACTCATTTTTTAATTTAACCTTTATTTATACAGGGGAGGTCCATTGAGAGGCAACCTTTCTTTTTCAAGGACGCCCTGTTCACATTCACAACTGTAAGCTGCCCAGTCCAACCACAGACTGACCAGTGGCCACTGAGCAGCTCCACTGGAGCAGTGGGGTTATGGGCCGTCCCCAAAAGCACCACAGTGGGGTTAAGGAGGGTGGGGCAAACACTGCTATGTCATCTGTCTCACCCAGATCTGATCCTGCAGATCCTGGAACTGAACCAGCAACCCTCTGCTTACTAGCCCACAACCCTAACCATTAGGCCTTCACTGCCTAATGTTTTTAGCACCTTATAAAAACTACTATTCTGCTGTACTCAAAATTTTCCATGAAACTGTACTTTACTGTGTATTTTATTTTATTGCATAACATTAAATGTTACATGGTTGTTGGCCCCAGATGGGCTGCTCTGAGTATTTCAGAAACTGCTGTTTTACTGGGATTTTTACACAAAGCCATCTCTAGGGTGTACAAAGAATGGTCTGAAAAAGAGAAAATATCCAGTGAGCAGCAGTTCTCTAGGCCCAATGCCTTGTTGACGCCAGAGATCAGAGGAAAATAGCCAAACTGGCTCTAGATGGCAGAAAAGCAACAGTAACTTAAACAGCCACTCAGTACAACAGAGGTATACAGAAGAGCGTCTCTGAAGGCCCAACACAGTGACCCTTGAAGCAGATGGGCGACAGTAGCAGAAAACCTCAAGCAGTGCCACTCCTGTCAGCTAACAACATACAACTGAGGCTACAATTCCCACAGGCTCACCAAAACTGACTGGCGCCTAGCGGCTGCATGACTGGCGCCTAGCGGCTGCCCCGGCCTTGGATGCGCTCTGCAGAGCGTGCCCAAATGCCAAGTCACGTTTCGTTACCTTGTATTCATACATGTGTAATGACAATAAAGTTGAATCTCATCTCATCTCAAAAGTGGACAACAGAAGACCGAAAAATGTTGCCTTTTTTGACTCTCAATTTCTGCTGCAACATTCAGATGGTAGGATTGAAATTTGGTGTAAACAATACGAAAGAATCAATGCATGGATCTAGCATCGTGAACGTACAGCCAACAAATCTGTAGCAACTGTGTGATGCTAGCATATCAATATTGACCAATATCTCTGATTAATTGTTCCAGCACCTTACTGAATCTATGCCAAGAAGAATGAAGACAGTCCTATGCCCAACAGGGATCCAACCCAGTAATAGCAAGGTGTACCTTATTAAAGTGAGCATATATTTGTCCCTATGTGAATTTTTGTGTGGACTTTATCCTTGAACTTGCTGCTGGAAGATTTTATAATAATAATAATGCATCAGATTTATATAGTGCTTTTTCATGGATACTCAAAGATGCTTTACAATGGATACATTATTCATTCACTCCAGGCAGACATTGATAGTGGTCAGCGACTACCGCAGCCACAGCTGCCCTGGGGCAGACTGACGGAAACGTGGCTGCCAATCCACGCCAACAGCCTCTATGGCCACTACTGAACATTTATACACATTCATACCCAGTGTCATGGACACTGGCGGCAAGGTGGGTAAAGTGTCTTGGCCAGGGACACAACAGCAGGATGGCTGGGGAGAGCGGGATTCAAACTGCCAACCCTCCAGTTATTGGACGACCCGCTCTACCTCCTGAGCCACTGCCACTGCATATTTATGCTGCGTTGGGTCAGCTGAAGTGGATGGCATCTACTGTGCTTGTTTCTTATAGGTGTTGTTGCATCTGTTGCAACAAAGCAGCAACTTCTACGCTGTGACGGGGCAAAAGCACTAGTGTCAAGAAGTTGCAAATCCTCCTGTAGCCACTTGAGGCTGCCCCTAAAAAAAAAGGATCCCATCCAGTGGTGAACTAATTAAAAATGAATAATGTCAGCTATGTATAAAACTTGAAGTTTAAATCTATCATCTTGTTGCCTTATGGTGCATTTTTCAAAGAATTGCCTGAAACAAATTAAAACTAGGGCTGTCAAATGATCAGATCTTTACAAATCAAGTAAACTTCTGAACCTAAGTTGACACAACACATCAGTCTTTAACTGAACAAACAAGAAAACTTTGCAGCTGGTTGCTTTTTTTAATCTTAAATTATTTTTTTTACAATGTATGGAGACTACAGACACCTTATTTATACAGTCAGTGGTTGCAGGTTAGAATTTTAAATATATGTGGCTATTCAAAAGTTAAATAAACTCCTGTGTAATTTACAGTACAAGTCAATATAACAACACTGCCAACAGTTAAGTAGCAGGTTAAATTTGTGTGGATTTTTTGTGCCAATAAGGATAATACTTGTGTCCATTTCTATTGCAAACAAGGATATTCTACATACATTTTACACACACATGTACAAGTGTCCGTTTAATGATGGAGACTTAATGTGTGTTCAACAGTTAAATTTTTCTTGTGAGGGTGGGTCGAGGGGATGTATACTCCGTGTCAGGCATTGGCTCGCTTCAATCCATCAACATCCATCTCTGCCCCAAACATAACTTCAAATCAGAATTGTTTGAATTGGTCGGGGTACTCTAAACCACCGCCACCATCACCACCCAGCGACTTCCCACATCCTTCTCTCTACGGCTGTGATAAATTACCCCAGGCACACTTTGATGTGTATAGCCAAGTTTGTTTTTCCTCAGCTGTGCTGATGTCACATGTCATTTTTCTCCTTTGCTTTCACAGCTGGAAAGGTTCTGCACCTATTACCAGCATGGCCTACTGGGTTTGAGAGAGCCATACAGCAGGGGGGGCTTCACCGACTGCCCGTGCCAGACAGCTTAGACTTTCAGCGGAGTTCTTTGTGGCTTCCTGGAGCATCACAACTCCTTAGAAGGGAAGATACGTAGGTGTCTGCATGTCCCTTACAGGCCTGTACATCTTCCTGCAAGAACAGTCAAATTTGTTCTCTGTCCGAGGGGTGCAAGAAAAAAATGACGTCATTCTTTTTTTGCAGCTCTGGTTTGGGAGTTCTTGCAGCTTGTTCTTGACATATCATCTGGGCAGAATTTTCTTTCTTGTGTGGCGCCCGACAACTGTTGTGTGACTGGTCAGAATTTTAAATTTGACAGGAGTTGTGCACTTGAGTTCCGTGTGAAGTATGAAATGTCCTGACCAGAACTAACTCTCTCTTGTTCTTGCCACCTCAAGAAAACATACTAATTTCTCTGTTCTTGTGGAGTACATACAGGCCTTTAATCTTCCACTTTTTTAGAACAACATTATGCCAGATTACTTCATATTTATAAAGACACATTCTGGTAAATGAATGAATCATGTAAAGCCATGCTTTCTTTCATCTCACATTATCATAACATCATGGATTGCTGTTTCAAGTTGTATGTTTTGAGCAGGGATTAAGTTTTTACATGATGGATCAGTTTCAGCTGTGTGCCTAACCTTGTTAAAAATTACTAAACTAATAATCTAATCCTCAGCCAACTGTTTTTGGTGATTTGTTTTCTGTCGGTTTCTCTAAAAAGAAGGTAAGTATATGCATTTGATGAGTCTCAGATGTTGGGCTAGGTTTATTAATATTTCTTAACCATGCTTGGATCTTAGGGGCTTTTCATCAGAAATATCCTTCATATACTGTAATTGTTCACTAAAATGCTCATCAGCTTTGGCTCACTGCTGCTTACTGTCTTCCAACAGCCTGCAGGATAGACAGGTGAGCTTGTGGCCCTGAGATGAATGCGTTCAACTGGAAAAATTCTAGATGGATGAAATAAGAAAGTAGTAATCCCTATCCTCCCATACACCACTGTCAATGCACCATTAAGTGAGCCACTTTGCCTCTAAATTCCTCCAAAGGTGTTTGTTTAGCAGCCAAGAGCCCGGCATGTGGCTAATCCTCCCACCTAATGCATTCCCTCCCTCAGCGCATGTGTTGCACTGTAAATAAGAATATGTTTTCTCAGGCACGCCGCCTGACTAAATAAGGTTTAAGATTAAAGATGCTTAAGGGAAACCCTGCTCGCACAACATTACTGAAGCTGAGTTCAGCGGAGGCATCGTGGCAGTATCCATCAGCCTCGAAAATGCAATTACAAGTGACAGAAAGTTGACCACGAAAGAGTTGACTCTTCAAACTTCTGAGCAGCAGAGGATTCCTCAGTGGAAGACTACCAGGAAAAAATGAATGGCTTTGCATGACTGAAGTGAAAATCCTGGTTATGACTTAACAAAATTTGTAACGAGTTAAACATTGCCAAGTGGCAAAGTGAGAATGAGCAGAATCACTGCGCCAAGATACCCATCTATTTTAAATAGTATTGATAAAAAAGTCATTTACTTTTGAACCCTTAAGAATCAGAAGTTACCAAGATCTTGAAACAAAGCATGTATTAATATTCATTTGTGGAAATTAATATTTGATTACTGACATAAATAATGGTTAATGGAGCACCTTCCACTCACCGTAACCCTCGGACCACAGATGGAAATCAGTCACCGGCTACAACCTGGCAAGTTTACAGTGATTGATATCAATGTTCATCAACTTGCACGGTCCTTAAAAAACAGCAATTTACAATTTGCAATTTACTGAGCCTCATGCAAGAACATGTTAGTATTAGCATGTGTAATTTACATGTATTTTGCTAGTATGCCGAGCCAGTATGAACGAGCCACTCCTGATTCAACAAACTGCTCGTATGTCCTCCTAACGTGTCACCGTCACGCATAAAAATGCTGAATTCTATGAACATGTAAGTGAGAGCAAGTCCCCAAGAACTGACGTGCTAAAACTACCATATAATGTCAGGCTTTCTATCGTCTGAGCAGAAGTTTCAATCAAAAAATTGCTTCAAAGCCTTTAAAAAAAATCCAAGCCTGTCTGAGATCCCAAAAATTTTTAAAAATATAATTTAAGTAGCATCCACAGCAGATTCTGATGATCGACAAAAATGAAAGAATCTGTCAGATTACACAAGCTATTTGTGTGGGTGTTTGCTGCAGATGTTCCTGTGAAGACAGCGCACTATGGTTAGTTGTCCCATCTCTGTGCACTGCACTGAAAATGTGCCACTGTGCTGAGTAACGTGACGCATTTCAACTAGGGTTCTGTGATGTGATATATGTGCCAAATGGCGATATCAAAACGTCTATCGTTTCATAGCATACACTATCATTTATATCGTGATTTAAAATGCACATACTTCAGCAAAGCTCCTCACGCACTACGTGTCAGCGCCCCACTTCTCCCCCACGGCGTGCACAGCGGAACAGGTGTGTGGTGGGTGGCTAGGCCTCAGTTCAGTGGTGGCTAACTTCAAACTACCAGTTTGGTCAAATAACTGCTACTCCTGTCTGTCAGGGATGTGGGACTGTTTTCCATCGTGCTGCGTCATAAAGGATAGTCCGCTAATCCTGTTTTAATAGGAGGTATGTGACGTTAACACCATGTCTAATTATAAAACAGCAAATGCTAAATGATGATGCTAAGTTGTGCTAACTGGAAACATTATAGTGTATCAGGCCATTGTTTCTTTGGTCTAAATTGCTGCTGAGTTTTTTAGTTTTGTCTGAAAACAATTTATTAAAGCTGCAAAAGTGCATGATGGTGACACAGACACACAAAATAAATAAAATTAAAATGGGTCAGAGGAGCAAGTTGGCTCTTAATGTAATTTATTTGAGATCTAATAATTTTAATCAGTCCAGTAGCTTTAATGAATTAAGTTAAAGTCATCACAAGTATTTTATTACATTACCTTTTGTATCTTTGATTTTCAGATCATGACCAATCTGAAGTATTTTTACTAAGAAGCAAACAGGCTAAATCAGGCCAGAATGGTAGGCTGCAGGCTGTGGAGCTACACTTAAATTTTCATTGATTTAAACTAACAGCTAATTTATATCTGTAGATGGCAGTGATGGGTAATTTTCTCATTTTCAGACATTTTTTATGTTATTGTTTTTTCTTTTGCCATTCTCCTCTGACTTAGGAAATACATATTTAACTTATTAGCCATGTTTCCATGGACACAAGTAACCGGATTAAAAGCCTGATCGGAATGAAAATACTTCATGTAAACACGCCAATCTGAATTTTCTGACCCGATCACACTCATTTGGATCAAAATTTCATTCCGATTGAGACAGGTGGGTTATGCCGATTGTTAATCCAATTGGTGCGTATATAAACACTTATCCCGACGCCTGGGTCGAAAGAAACATGTTTACTGCACATGTCTGCATGTCAGCCACACGTCGATGTGACGTATTTCTGCCCTTACAGCAGCTAGCGGAAGACATGGCGGGAGTTAAACAGAACTGGTCTGTATCATCCTGCTGTCTCCCTCTGTTCGTCATATGCAGAAGTATGTACTTGTAGCTTCATTACGGAGACCAGCAGAAGCAAAGTACAGTCTGAATAACAAAATACAGGTCCATTTCAAAAAGAGAAAGACACAAAGCGGGGTTTGTTTACACCAGAAGTTGCTTCTTCTTCTACTATTTTTGGAATATCAAAATGTCGACGTGCGCATGTCAAAATGATTTAGTCCATTCAAACGTGTGACACATGGAAACGCACATCCTAATCGGATCAGCTTTTTCAGGATCCATGTAAACAGTAAAGTTCTGATCTGAACTGTAATCAGATTGAAGAAATTTTGCACATGTAACCGTGGCTATTGATGTTTACTTTTTATTCATATGATATGATTTAGAAAAAAAAACTCTCAAATTTATGAGAATCAAGTCTCAGATGCACATTAAAAAACAATTTTATAACAACACTGCAAAATTATGAGGGGAAAAAGGTGCATGTAAAAAGTTAAAAAAAAGATGGTCCTTTTTACTGTATGTGATTAAACTGTAGAATTTACAGAAAATGTATATCGTGATACATATCGTTATCGTGATACATTACTTATATCGTGATATGAAATTTTGGTCATATCACACAGCCCTAATTCCAACAATTTGGGGTTAAAATGTGTATGTGTGTGTGTGGGGGGGGGTGGATGGCAAAATTTGATTTTGTTAATTTTCACAGAAAAATGTTAGTTTATGAAAATACAGGATGGTCTTTTCTCAAGATCACTAATCACCCTAAAATCACTCTAACTCAGATGTGAAACCCACACCTCATATGAAAGGAGTAAAATAAGCCTTCCAGCTTGCAATGCATATATAGAGTAAAGAAATAATGCTGTCAGCTACAGTCATCCATGCACAGTGGAGATCAAAATTGGAGAATAATGTATTAATACTTGATTTATTCTAACATACACTACTCACAAAAAGTTACGGATATTCGGCTTTCGGGTGAAATTTCAGGATGCACCTAAAATGCACTATAACCTTTACAGGTGAAATTAATTTGGCCCTCTCAAACCTTTTGAATGCACATGTCCAACTATTCAGTATTTCAGTACTTTTTGCATAACTTGCTGTTCTCTAACAAAGTGCTTAACAGCAAAATTCACAACAGGTGTTTGATCCATGAATCGACCAATAAATTTTCTGGTTCAATTAGAATTGGTATTTAAACAGTCCTCTTCATCACGCTGTTCACATTTTGACATCATGAGACCAAGACGACAACTAACAATTGATCAACAGTACCTCACCATTGCAAGGCTTCAAAACAGGGTGTTCTCAGAGGGAAGTGGCCACTGAGCTTAGAGTGTCATCAGCAGGTTGCAACAGAGATACAGAGAGACTGGAAGAGTCACAGAAAGGCATAGAAGTGGACGTCCTTTGGCCACATCCCATGCTGATGATCGCTTCATTGTGAACTGTGCCTTGTGGAACTGGATGATGAATGCCACTCAACTCCAGGCACATTTAAGGGAGGTGAGAGGCACCCAAGTGTCACGTCGGACCATTCAAAACTGTTTACATCAGCGTGGTCTGCGTGCTAGATGACCTGCAAGGGTACTTGACCACACTATCTTGACCACACCATCAGGCACAGGAGTCATTGTCTTGCATGGTCCAGGGAGCATTTATGCTGGACAAGGGACCAGTGGGCCTCAGTGCTGTTCTCTGATGAAAGTCGATTCCCAGTGAGCAGAAATGATGGCCACCAACAACGATGGAAACGTCAAGGAGAGTGCTATGCATCAGCCACTGTTGTCACCAGACGAGCCTTTGGTGGTGGTGGTGGTGTTACAGTCTGGGCAGGTGTGTCTAGTAAATACAGAACTGCCCTACACTTTGTGAATGGTACAGTGACAAGCCGATACCTGAATAACATCATTAATCCAGTCATTGTGCTCCTGCATGAACAACACAGGCCTAATTTCATCTTCATGGATGACAATGTTCCAGCTTATCAAGGTTGCACCATTAGAGAACGGCTGCTGGAGGCTGGGGTACCAATCAGCCCGCAATTTTCATGCAAGATAATGCCCCCGTCACACTGCAAAACAGCTTAAACAGTTTGTAGCATTGACCTTGGGTTCCAATCTATAAAATCATTCTTTGTTGAAGAAAAATTGTTTCAACTCAAAAGTCTGGTCTTGAACTGTTTTTATCACCCAAGGACCAGAGCTGTAACACTATCCATCGGCCATAAAGTGGAAGCTAATCCCTTCTTCAGGAAGGAATTCCCCAAATCGACAGATTTATGGTTGATATAATCCAGACTCGAGAGTCAAGATTCTCCAGTAAACAACCGGACAGTTTAACAGTGCCATCTGGTGGACTACGCAGGAATATTTAATAATTTTTTTCTCTCTCTGAAATGGAATGTCTGCAGTTGTGAACATTAAATTAATTCATATTCTTTCTCTCAAGACAGCATCCACTACTGAAGACATGACTGAACTCTAGGATGGACAATGGTGGTGAAATGTTTTTATTGATATGATTTGATATGTGTTGCTTTATTTTCAGGAAGAAGTTAACTTTTGCATGCCTAGAAGAAGCTCGTCGCATGTACAATGTAGACATTGTGTGTTCCTTTTATCAAGCAGAATATCTTAGTCACTAAAGTTTAAAGAATTTATGCTTTCATAGGCAGCACACATACTTTAGGAGGATTTCATTCTTCATATCAAATTTCTCTCTCTCCTCTGTCTATGTGAGACCCCCACCTCAGAAATTTGAACTGACCAATGGGGTCCCAAACCTATCTTCATTGCCTTTTTAGTCAGTTTATGATTTCTGCCAAACAAAGATGCTCAAATGTAATTGGTTCAGCCCAGTTGTCATGAAGTTTAGTACCATCCTGCCACACCCGAGAAAAACTTGCTTTTTGTTTCCTTTGTTTCAATTTTTGGGGTGTTGGTCAAGCTGTAAGGAGCAGACTTCTCTGCGCTCAGATTTTTATTTTCCTATCTTCCAAGTAAGGACCAGAACCTGTCATGCTCTGTGAAATATTTTCTTTTCTTTTCTTTGAAGTTCACTTTTTCTTATTTTAATCTTTTTCTTTAAATTACCATGTAAGAAGATTTTGTTTGATGTTTTTTAAGCTTAAACCAACTCATTTAAACCACTGACATTGGAAGAAATGGATTTGTGATGTGTTTTTGGCTCAGTTTGAATTTCTGATGGGACTTTGTACAATAAACAAATTCCTTCTTCAGTGCATAAGAGAAGACCGCAGCCAGCCTGCTGAAGAACCAGCCCTTTTGTGATCTCAGGAATAGGCCATAACCGTGGTAAGGAGCCTGTCTGCCAGTATTCCAACAGAACCCATGCCGGTCCAGCTGAAACAGAATCCAGTGGAATGCCTGCTACCTACTGGGAAACAATGATTCTGCTTGGCTGATGGTCTGTTGTTTAATTTAAACTGAATTCTTCAGAATATTCCTGTATAAGTTCTTTAAACTTAATTCCATGCAAACCCCCATCAGAATTTCAAAATGCATTTTGTCCTTTCATTAATTTACGTTCTTTTCAGAGTAACACCAATTTTCTATTTTTTATAAATAGTTTACTCATCATTTTCTTCATAAAATTGCATCCACTTTTCTTAACCAATGCTATTTTATGGTTTTCAATTTCCAGTATACTGACAAGTTAAACTATGGTTTATTTGGTTCCACAAATGTTTAATTCACAGGTTACACTCAATAACAGTGACTCAATAACAGTCTATGATGCTCATAATCCATGTTGAAATCCCTGTCTGAAGTTATCCAAATGTGTTAACCTATTCTGACAATTCTTATTAAACCACTGAAAGACATATGGGAGTTACTGTTTGATTTCATGTCCATCTTCTTGATTATCAGCAGACAAGAACTCACAAGGATTTTGTTTTTTTTTTAGAGTGATTCATAATAGGTACAAATAAAGAACTGTTAATAAAACTGTCCTTTTGGACTGGTGCCCCAATGAGCTAATGTGCTGATAAATGAAAATAAATTTTCATCCCTACTCACATTCATATTTACATTAATAATTGTACCAACAATAAAACACCTATAAAACTCATAAATCCACTACAAGTTCCTTGAATCTAACAATATTGAAACAATGAAATGGCCAGCCCAGAGTTCAGATCTAAACCCTATACAGAATCTCTGGAAAATCCTTGGTGACAAAGTAATGGCTAAGAAACCCACTACAGTTACTGAGCTGTGGAAGAGACTGAAGAAGAATGGACCAAGATCAAACCAGAGCAGTGTGAGAAACTAGTGATGTCCTGTGGGCGCAGATGTGCTGGAGTCATTCAAAACAAGGGCCTCTACACTTCCTATTAATTTTTGAATCCTATAACTCTAAAAAAAATTGTTTAAATCTTCTCTTCGGACACAGTGGTCACTGTTCTGTAATTTTGTTGGGGGTTTTTTCCCACAAAATAAATGTTTGTGTTGAAGTGAAGAAATGTGTTGAAGAAATGAATCCTGATCCTGTCACTTCCGGTTCCTGTCAACCTGCTGTCAGATCCTGTCAGTTGGTGGATTTCTGTGTTTTGGTGCTCGGTTTTTGACTACTTTTTTTTTTGGCTTTTGAGAACTGAATTTGGATTACGGACTGGACATTTTAGTTTCGACCCCTGTCTGATTTAAGACGACAATACCGGCATCTTCGGACTGGAAAACGAGAGCGGAGCAGAGCGGCCCACCATTCAGCTAGCTAAACAGCTGTTTATTAGCTGTTTAGTCAACGTACGTACATCGGCCGGGATCATGGGTCCCAAGAAAGCTCAGCAGACTGAGGAGGTGGACGACATTAAAAGATCTCTCGACTTCTTGGCTGAAGAGATTTCTGCTGTTAAGCTGCAGCAAAAAACCATCCTGGGCCTGCTCGAGGAGGTGAAAGCGCTGCAGATCCAGAACGCCAAGAAGGACAAGAGGCTGGCGTATCTGGAGAGCAGCGTGTCGGACCTGGAGCAGTACACCCGGATGAACGTGAATGCTCCACACACAGTGTGGAGCATCGTAGCTAGATGGAACAAATATGCAAACACATAAACACACACAGTGCGGAGCACTGTAGCTAGATGGAATAAATATGTAAATATATAAACACACAGTGTGGAGCATTGTCGCTAGATGGAATAAATATATAAATATACAAACACACACAGTGCGGAGCATTGCAGCTAGATGGAATGAAACAGCATAACCGTCTACTTAGTTATCCTACATGGTATGATTATGTACCCATACATATTGTCACCCTCCGTAGCTACCGGTATTTTCCTAGTTGTATACCGGAGGGGACCACTGTGTAAGTCTATTGCGTCTTTTGCATTCAATACTATTAGGTTGTCACGTCTTTTTGCTATCTCTGCGAGCAGCCCTGCTTAGGTTATACAGTCTGACAGCCGTTGGTAGGAAGGACCTGCGAAACCTCTCGGTTGTGCACCTAGGATGATGTAGTCTGCTGCTAAATGAGCTCCTTAGTGCATTCAGTGTGTCCTGCATAGGGTGGAACTCGGACTCCAGCAGAGATGACAGTTTAGCCACCATCCTTCTCTCTCCCATCTCCTCCACTGGGTCAAGGCGCTGCCCCAGGACAGAGCTAGCTTTCTTGATCAGTTTGTTCAGTCTTTTCCTATCGGCTGCTGTAATGCCACTGCCCCAGCAGACCACTCCAAAAGTGATGGCTGATGCCACCACCGTGTCATAGAATGTCTTCAGCAGCGCCCCTTGTACACCAAAAGACCTGAGTCTCCTCAGTAGGAACAGCCTGCTCTGTCCCTTCTTGTAGAGTGCGTCAGTATTGTGTGACCAGTCTAGATTATTGTTCAGATGAACACCCAGGTACTTGTAGGATGTCACCATCTCAATGTCTGTTCCCTGGATGTTTACTGGTGCTGTGAGGGGTTGTCCTTGCCTGTGGCAGTCCACCACCAGCTCCTTAGTTTTCCTCACGTTGATCTGGAGGCAGTTCCGATGGCACCAGTCCACAAAGTCCTGGATAAGCCCTCTGTACTCAGCTTCATCTCCGTTGGAGATGAGGCCAATGATCGCAGAGTCGTCAGAGAACTTCTGTAGATGGCAGTGTGTTGTGTTGTGTGAGAAGTCCGCAGTATAAAGGGTGAACAGGAAGGGAGCCAAAACCGTTCCCTGTGGGGTCCCTGTGCTACCAATGATCGTGTCGGACACACAGTCCCGGGTTCTCACAAACTGTGGCCGGTTTGTGAGGTAGTCCAGGATCCATGATGACAGGTGCTGGTCCACCCCTGCGCACAGCAGCTTGTTCTTCAGGATCATCGGCTGGATGGTGTTGAAAGCACTGGAGAAGTCAAAGAACATGATCCTCACTGTATTCCCGGGCTTCTCCAGGTGGAACAGAGAACGGTGAAGGAGGAAGATGACCGCATCCTCCACCCCAATACCATGCTGGTAGGCGAACTGGAGTGGATCCATCGCTGGACCCACCAGAGGGCGGAGGTGAGCAAGGAGCAGTCTCTCCAGGGTCTTCATCATGTGGGACGTCAGGGCCACTGGTCTGTAGCTGTTCAGATCTTTGGGGTGGGAAGTCTTTGGTACAGGTACAGTACAGGTACCTGTACTTTGGTACAGGCCTGGGGGGAGGTATTCTGGAGCCCAGAGATGGTTTTAAGGTTTCTCCAGACCCTGCCGATGTCGCTCTGTTGCAGCTTGTCCTCCATCTTCTTCCTGAAGCTGTCCTTGCCTTCTCGGATCTTTCTCCTCAGCTCCCTCTGTACGGACTTCAGCATCTCCCTGTTCCCTGACCTGAAGATTTACATATTTATTCCATCTAGCTACAATGCTCCGCACTGTGCGTGTTTATATATTCATATATTTATTCCATCTAGCTACAACGCTCTGCACTGTGTGTTTATATATCTATATATTTATTCCATCTAGTTACAATGCTCCGCACCGTGTTTCTATATATTTATGTTTATACGTACATATGTATACTCGCTGCTCTTGTTTTTTCTTGCCTTCTGATTGTTGCTCTGAGTGTTGCTATCCCTGTGCTGTTGCAATCCTGGAATTTCCCCATTGTGGGACTAATAAAGGCTTATCTTATCTTATCTTAAATCATGAAATAATGGTAACAATAGATGATACCAGAATAGAAACAGTACAGGAAAGTAAGTTTCTGGGGGTGACGCTAGACAATAAAATCTGCTGGAAACCTCACATCAGTCACATCTGGGCCAAGTTGGCAAAATGTATAGGGATACTGGGGAAGACAAGACACATCTTGGACTATAAATCATACTTCCTCTTACTGTACAATTCACTGTTTCTACCATATCTTAACTACTGTGTAGAAGTCTGGGGAAACACCTACAAGACCAACCTACAGTCAATATGCACACTACAAAAAAGAGCTATAAGGATAATAAATAATGTTGGATATAGAGACCATACCAATTCGTTGTTTTTAAAGTCACATGTCATAAAGTTCATCGATTTAGTTAAATTTAAGACAGCACAAGTCATGTACAGGGCAATTAATAATCAACTCCCAGCTAATGTACAAAAAATATTTAAAAAAAAGACAATGATTATAATTTGAAAGGAGACTTAAACTTTACAAAACCCAAGATACGAACAACTAAGAAAAGTATCTGCATATCTGTCTGTGGGGTGGATTTGTGGAACAGTCTGGAGCCGGAACTGAAACTATGTACAAACAGAAATCACTTCAAAAAGAGGTATAAACATTATTTGCTGAAATAATATATGTTAGAAGGGTAGTATTTATATGTATGATTCACTATGCTCACTCTAGGACACTATTTTTTTTTTTGTACTTATTTTGTACCCGTAGGTAGATTTGTTTTGCAGTCTGGTGACAAGCCACCAGCTGCCGGTCGCTGCGTGCGCAAGCGCCCCGTATCCCTAACCTGCATGTTTTTAGCATGTGGGAGGAAACCGGAGAAATCCCAGAGTAAACCCACGCTTCACGGGGAGAACATGCAAACTCCACACAGATCACTGTTGGCCGGGGGCAGGGATCGAACCCACGATCTCATGATCCCCGCGATCCCCCGGCCGAGGGTAAAACTGTGCTGCCGCAGTGCTAACCACTGCGCCACCGTGCAGCCCACTATGGAATGATGGGTGGGACAGCACTGTGTATATTTGTGTTGTTTGGGGCTGGTTTTGACGTATTGAATATTGATATGTACAAAATATAGTTAATTATTTACTTGGGGTCTTAAATGTGGTAATTTGTATATATTTCACATGGGTTGTATTTATGGAAAAGAGGAGCTGGAATTAATAAGTGTTCACTTCTTCCTTCTCCCTTTCGAACACTGTATACTGTTACTTTATTGCACTTGTCATTTGTTTTGTTTTTGTTTTACTTTTTTGTTTGAAATAAAGTATCTATTTATCTATCTATCTATCTATCTAAGTGTCTTGGTTATTTAAAAAAACATGCTAGAACAGCAATGGTATAGTCACAAATGATATTCTGTCAAATGCTGAACAATGAAGAATAACATAAGTTAGAATAAATCAAGCATTAATACATTGTTCTCTAATCTTGAGCTCCACTGTATATCCAGTCACAGTGTGAGAGACCAAGGAGTGGCACTGGAATATCTTCAAGGACTGCTACAACACCATCTGTACGGACACATGAATTATGTTATGTTCAGGTGAGCGCACTCCCCCTCCCTTTCTGTGGGGGGTTCTTCTTCAAGACCCCGGCTCCGCAGGTGATCAGTACACATGCGTGAGTGAACGCACCTGCCGCCTCTTCCCTGCCAGCGCTTAAAAGGACCAGTTCGTGATTGCGCCAGTGCTGGCTCGTTGGGTATAGCTGCCATCAGTAGAATGTAAGTGCTGTACTAGTTATTAAGGAACCCAACCATTAACTCCTTTTCTTCTCCCCCTTTTCAGATTGCGGCCATCTCTGCGGTGCATCTCTGGGGGTTGTTGTGCGCTTACTTGCTCCATCAATGTCATCATCACTCCAGACAGCTTCCTCCACCCGGTCAGACACTTCTCCCAGCTCAACTCCTTGCCGGCTACTCCTCGCTGGTTCATCTTCCCCCTGCTGGATTTCTCTACCGGGCTCTCTGCTCTTAATTCGTAAGAATATCCCTGTAATTCTTCATTCCCGATCTCCCTCCTTATAGCTAACCTGCTCTCGTCTCCCTCTCTTACAGGCTGGGTATTCCTCTGGCGAGTGACGTTTTTCCCCTAAGTTTGAGTTTACTTTGTTCAATAAAACTGTGTTTAAATGTTGCTTCTCTATGTTGTGTGCATTCACTGGTGTAGCATCCTGCACATGAGCTGATCATTCTCTCAAACATGATGGAACGAGCAAGCCACGAATTTGGCTCAGCAGGTGCTGCATCAGCAGAGCACTCCGCCCTGTACCACCTCATCTTCACAGAGAGGCAGGTGGCCGTGCTCACAGAACAGCTGCAGACAATTACGCAGGAGCTGAGCATGTTCACCAATCATCTTAGCCCCATGTCTCGTTCGGGCCAGCCCCACCCCCCCATTCCAGTTTCTTCCACCATTTGCTGAACCACTTCCGTCCCTTCACCGGCCCCGTATGTGAGGGAGGTGGGGAAATGTAAGGGGTTTTTGTGCCAGGTCCGGCTTTATTTGAGGCAGATGGGGGGGGAGTACCCAGATGACACGTCCAAAGTTCATTTCATGACCCTCCTGCTTCGAGACCGAGCCCTCAGCTGGGCGCAGTCTATTCTCAACAGCGTGGGGGGTCCTAATTATACTTTTGACAGATTTGTTGGTGAGTTCTCTCTGGCCTTTGACTGTTCTGAGAGCGAGGGTAACATTATGAGCTGTCTTTTGTCACTTTGCCAGAGCAGTTGGTCTGTAGCAGACTATTTTGTGGAGTTTCGGGTCATCGCGGCGGACTCTGGCTGGAATGACGTTTCCCTACACAGCGCCTTCCTCCAGGGTCTAAATGCCAACCTCCGTGACGACCTGGTGGTTCATGCTGTTCCCTCCTTTTAGAATGGGCTCATTGATCAGGCTGTCAGTTTGGATAACCGCTACTGCGAGCATGTGAAGCAGCGGAAGACCTCCTCTGGCCTGCCCGTTTCGTGCACGTTCCCCCCAGCTACTGGCACGGGTGAAGCCGACTTCTTCTCCAAAGCTATGGTGCTTGGCCGAGTCCACCTGACTCCGGAGGAGCACCGGCGACGGAGGAAAGCCGGTGCATGTATGTATCATGGCTCCTTAGAGTACAAATTGTTTAACTGTCACCTAAAGCCAAAAAGACATGGCCTGTCAGTAGCCGT
Source organism: Pholidichthys leucotaenia (assembly GCA_020510985.1). Taxonomy (NCBI): domain Eukaryota; kingdom Metazoa; phylum Chordata; class Actinopteri; order Cichliformes; family Pholidichthyidae; genus Pholidichthys; species Pholidichthys leucotaenia. The sequence goes on from CM035846.1 coordinate 304,765,170, forward strand.
GGGGGGTACTGACGAGCAGGAACTCCATTCATCCCCCCGGTAACTTTTCCATTCCGGCCCTCATTCAATTACCGGGGGTCAAGAGGAGGGTGTCTGCATTAATTGATTCAGGGGCGGAACAGAATTTAATTTCTTCGTGGCTCATGCAGGAAGTAGGCATCCCCACGACTAAATTGCCGACTTCATTAAACGTCGCGGCATTATCTGGTAGTTGTATGGCATCCATTACCAAATGCACGGCGCCGATCTACGTCCTCCTTTCCTGGAACCACCAGGAGACTATATCGTTCTTTATTCTCCCTAGTTTGTCCTCCCCGGTGGTTCTGGGGTTACCCTGGCTCCAGAAGCATAACCCTATTATTAATTGGGCACAAAATTCCATCTCTTCCTGGAGCCCCTTTTGTTTAGCATCCTGCCTCGGCTCGGCCAAGTGTTCACCATTACTTCCCATCTCCTCCCTTCTAGTGGAGCCGCTGGATCTCAGCCTCGTACCCGAAGTCCATCATGACCTTGGGGAGGTCTTTAGCAAGTCGCAAGCCCTTTCTTTGCCTCCTCACCACTCTTACAACTGTGCTATCGACCTCCTCCCAGGTGCACGGTTGCCATCCAGCCGGATCTACAGTCTTTGTGGACCGGAGAGGGAGGCGATGGAAAGTTACATCAAGGACTCTTTGAATGCCAGTCTCATTTGGCCTTCTTTGGCTCCTCTTGGAGCAGGGTTCTTCTTTGTTGGAAAGAAGGATGGATCTCAACACCCGTGCATAGATTTTCGCGAGTTAAACGCCATTACAGTCAAGGATAAATACCCTCTGCCCCTGATCAACTCTGCGTTTGAGCTCCTTCAGCGTGCACGGGTGTTTACCAGGCTGGATTTGGCCACTGTCTTTGGAGGGACACCCGGGCTGCTCTTCTCCGCTCTGCCGAGCGGAACCGGCAGTGCGCGGGTCGCAGGCGGGTTCCAGCGCCCAGATATACTGTCAGGTAGAGGGTGTGGCTGTCGGCGGACAGGTGCCCCTGAAAACGGAGTCCCGAAAGTTGTCAGCTCGCTTCCTGGGTTCATTCACCATCTCCAGGATCATCAATGACGTGGCAGCCTGCCTGGAGCTGCTGCCAACCCTGCGCATCCACCCTACCTTCCATGTGGCCAAGATCAAGCCCCTCTCTGCCAGTCCTTTATGTCTCCCCCCGGAGTTGCCTCCTTGGATCCTTGACGGCCAGACCACCTACACCATTCAGAGGATTCTGGATGTTCACCGTTGGGGCCAGGGGTTGCAATACCTGGTCCACTGGAAGGGCTATGGGCCTGAATTAAGGTCATGGATCCCCAGCTCCTGCTTCCATGAAAGAGAGATGGTCCATGCCTTTCACTGAGCTCATCCCAACAAGCCCAGTCGGCCACCAGGAGCCATCCCTTGAGGGGGGGCACTGTTATGTTCAGGTGCGCACAATCCCCCTCCCTTTCTGTGGGAGGTTCTTCATCAAGACCCCGGCTCCACAGGTGATCAGTACACCTGCATGAGTGGATGCACCTGCCGCCTCTTCCCTGCCAGCGCTTAAAAGGACCAGTTCGTGATTGCTACAGCGCTGGCTTGTTGGGCATAACTGCCATCACTAGAATGTAAGTGTTGTACTATTTATTAAGGAACCCAGCCATTAACTCCTTTTCTTCTCCCCCTTTTCAGGTTGTGGCCATCTCTGCGGTGAGTCTCCGGGGGTTGTTGTGCACTCACCTGCTCCATCAACGTCATCATCACTCCAGACAGCTTCCTCCACCCGGTCAGACTCTTCTCCCAGCTCAACTCCTCGCTGGTTCATCTTCTCCCTGCTGGGTTCCTCTGCCAGGCTCTCTGCTCCTAATTCATAAGAATATCCCTGTAATGCTTCATTCCCGATCTCCCTCCTTATAGCTAACCTGCTCTTGTCTCCCTCTCTTCCAGGCTAGGTATTCCTCTGGCGAGTGACATTTTTCCCCTAAGTTTGAGTTTACTTTGTTCAACAAAACTGTGTTTAAATGTTGCTTCTCTGTGTTGTGTGCATGGTGTAGTATCCTGCACATGAGCTGATCATTCTCTCAAACATGACAAACTATATGGGAAATTAGCATGTTTATGGTTCCTGCTTTTCCAAAATAACAGACGGAATAAGCTGTTCTCTGATGGATGAAAAATTAAAAATTATGCCTGGGCAGCTATTAATGTATCATAATATACATACTGGATATTTGGGGAAACACTGAAAGAGTATCCTTGTAAATTTAAAAGACAATATGCTGTACAAGTATGGAAAGGTGTGGAAACAATAAAAGCTCAGCAAAGAATCAATCTCAATTACTCACTTACGCAACAAACAGTCTGTCATTCAGATGAAAAGCATCATTCAACGTACTAACAAACATTCCCTCTATGCCTTATAATTGAATAATACAAAAGCACAATGAAAGTTGATCTAACATAGCAACATCATGCACGAGCTTTGTATGCATGAGACCCAAGTTTAGGGCGAATTGTTCTTTTGAGGGAGTTGCCTAGAACTCTGCACACAAGAGCATTGTCCTGGATTAACTAATCAAAAGATGTTAGCAAATCCTGGACATTTCTCTGAGCATAAATGAACATTATGTCCCCCATCACCCCATCACTCCCCCTCCACCCTTGCCTCTCTCTCTCTCTCTCTCCATCTTTCCCCGTTCTGCTCCCTTTTCTTTATTGCCATGCCAGAATCTGTGCTGTACCTGGCCATGGCTCTACAACTGGCTCTCAACAACAAATTTGTGTCGTGACAGCAGCTGGCTTCAAAAACCTCTGGCCCTACACTGGCCAGCAGCAGCTGCACACATATAGGGTCCCACAACCTGAATACCTGGCCAAGACCTCAGAGAGAAGGAGGGGAATATCAAAAACCCAGATCCCAAACATAAAAATGCTTCAGTGCTCCTCAAATGCCAGCAAAATGTCATCCTCACATTAATTCTCTCTCCGCCTGAGAAATTTCAAGTTGGGATCCAGGTACACAGATGAACACATGCGTGCCGGGATGTTTAAGTGCACACACAGGCTTTTTCAACAAGCTAAGGTCAGCGCCTTTGTGGAAGACCTACACTACTGTTAGTCCACTGGGCCCAGTTTTATGATACTCCAGTCTCCTGTGTATCGCCTGTTCATGTTGCCTTTGGTGGATTGTCAGATGCTTACAGACAGGAACCCTGGCAGGAGCTACTGTGGAGTTGCTGCATTGAAGTGTACACATACAGTGGTGTGAAAAAGTGTTTGCCCCCTTCCTGATTTCTCATTTTTTTGTATGTTTGTCACACTTAAATGTTTCAGATCATTAAACAAATTTAAATATTAGACAAAGATAACACAAGTAAACACAAAATGCAGTTTTTAAATGAAGGTGTTTATTATTAAGGGGAAAAAAACAGTCCAAACCTACATGGCCCTGTGTGAAAAAGTGACCCCCCCTTCCCCAAGTTAAAACATAAATTAACTGTGGTTTATCACACCTTTGGAAAGCTGAGTTCAATTTCTCTCGCTACACCCAGGCCGGACTACTGCCACACCTGTTCTCAAACAAGAAATCACTTAAATAGGACATGCCTGACAAAGTGAAGTACACCGAAATATCCTCAAAAGCTAGACATCATGCTGCGATCCAAAGAAATTCAGGAGCAAATGAGAAACAAAGTAATTGATATCTATCAGTCTGGAAAAGGTTATAAAGCCATTTCTAAAGCTTTGGGACTCCAGCAAATCACAGTGAGAGCCATTATCCACAAATGGTGAAAACATGGAACAGTGGTAAACCTTCCCAGGAGTGGCCGGCCCACCAAAATTACCCCGAAAGCGCAGCGACAACTCATCCAAGAGGTCACAAAAGACCCCACAACAACATCCAAAGAACTGCAGGCCTCACTTGCCTCAGTTAAGATCAGTGTTCATGACTCCACCATAAGAAAGAGACTGGGCAAAAATGGCCTGCATGGCAGAGTTTCAAGACGAAAACCACTGCTGAGCAAAAAGAACATAAAGGCTCGTCTCAGTTTTGCCAGAAAACATCTTGATGATCCCCAAGACTTTTGGCAAAATACTCTGTGGACGGATGAGACAAAAGTTGAACTTTTTGAAAGGTGTGTGTCCCATTACATCCGGCGTAAAAGGAACACAGCATTTCAGAAAAGGAACATCATACCAACAGTAAAATATGGTGGTGGTAGTGTGATGGTCTGGGGCTGTCATGCTGCTTCAGCACCTGGAAGACTTGCTGTGGTAAATGGAACCATGAACTCTGCTGTCTACCAAAAATCCTGAAGGAGAATGTCCGGCCATCTGTTCGTGTCCTCAAGCTGAAGCGCACTTGGGTTCTGCAGCAGAACGATAATCCAAAACACACTAGCAAGTCCACCTCTGAATTGCTTAAGAAAAACAAAATGAAGACTTTGGAGTGGCCTAGTCAAAGTCCTGACCTGAATCCGATTGAGATGCTGTGGCATGACCTTAAAAAGGTGGTTCATGCTCGAAACCCATCCAATGTGGCTGAATTACAACAATTCTGCAAAGATGAGTGGGCCAAAATTCCTCCACAGCGCTGTAAAAGACCCACTGCCAGTTATCGCAAATGCTTGATTGCAGTTGTTGCTGCTAAGGGTGGCACAATCAGCTATTAGGTTTAGGGGGCAATCACTTTTCCCAAATAGGGCCATGTAGGTTTGAATTTTTTTTTCCCTTAATAATAAACACCTTCATCTAAAAACTGTATTTTGTGTTTACTTGTGTTACCTTTGTCTAATATTTAAATTTGTTTGATGATCTGAAATATTTAAGTGTGACAAACATACAAAAAAAAATCAGAAATCAGGAAGGGGGCAAACACTTTTTCACACCACTGTACCTTGACTTACTTGGTTTCCTTTCAATATCTAAACAGCAGGAACTCCAATGTGCAAAAAACATCAATCTAAAGACAGGCTCACATCACAATCAACCCCTCCCACTTTGAAGCAATGCCTCCAATACATCAAACTGAGATTCTGACAGCTCCCCAATGCTGTCATGGATATTTTTTCATTTGTCTTTTGAATTTCCTCTGCAGTAATCATTAAATTAAATCTAGAATAAATCAAAAAGCATTTATGTAACAACCGCCAACCTCATTTTTTTCACTCTCTGCCTCCCTCTGTCTATCCCAGCAAGCATATGACAGGACAACATAAATTAACATGTACTTGTGACACACCTGAAGGACATCCTGCATATGGCCAAGCAATGAGACAACACACAGGCACACTGTTTCATTTTTCTACTTACACAGAGGTTTATCCCAAGCCATTCAGGGAAAGTGAACCAACCACTACACTATGTTCTTTTCACATTTATGCAGCTGCAGAGATACACACCTGAGGTTGCAGAGTTCAGAAATACGTAGTCTCCATGTGTGAGAGTGGTCTTTTTCTGGGAAAATTTTGAAGATTAATGCCTTGTATTGGTAGTGGCAAGCAGTACCAACATCAATTGTTTAAACATAACTTTTCCACATAAAGTCATCGGTGATGTGAAACGGAACCATACTCCTGCACCTCCAATAGCCTTCTGTTTACATGCTGCTGAAATAAATAGCTGTAGTTAATTCTGAGTGCTAATATTTAGAAGAAAATAAAGAAGAAACGGAGAGAAGCATGATCTACTACTAGGGCTAGACAATTTGACCTTTTCACATCAGTTTCGGTGGGAGATTGGGGGTTTTCCCCTCCTTCTCCTTTATAGTTCATTGACAAGGTTTGCAATTAAACAATATTACACAAGAGTGTGATATCATATCACTGCAGTGCAGTAGTAAATATCATAATTTAATAAAGAATAGACCTATTGTCTTTTCGCACACAAATTAAACACTGTCCAGTGCAGAAGTCAGCGTTTGTTTACATACAGTATCTCACAAAAGTGAGCACACCCCTCACATTTTTGTAAATATTTTATTATATCTTTTCATGGGACAACACTGATGATATGACACTTTGATACAAAGTAGTCAGTGTACAGCCTGTATAACAGTGTAAATTTGCTGTCCCCTCAAAATAACTCAACACACAGCCATTAATGTCTAAACCGCTGGCAACAAAAGTGAGTATACCCCTAAGTGAAAATGTCCAAATTGTGCATAAAGTGTCAATATTTTGTGTGGCCACCATTATTTTCCAGTACTGCCTTAACTCTCTTGGGCATGGAGTTCACTAGAGCTTCACAGGTTACTACTGGAATCCTCTTCCACGGCGACATCATGGAGCTGGTGGATGTTAGAGACCTTACACTCCTCCACCTTCCGTTTGAGGATGCCCCACAGATGCTCAATAGGGTTTAGGTCTGGAGACATGCTTGGCCAGTTCGTCATATTTACCCTCAGTTTCTTTAGCAAGGCAGTGGTCACCTTGGAGGTGTGTTTAGGGTTGTTATGTTGGAATACTGCCCTGCGGCCCAGTTTCCGAAAGGAGGTGATCATGTTCTGCTTCAGTATGTCACAGTACGTGATGGCATTCATGGTTCCCTCAGTGAACTGCAGCTCCCCAGTGCCGGCAGCACTCATGCAGCCCCAAACCATGACACTCCCACCACCATGCTTGACTGTAGGCAAGACACAGTTGTCTTTGTTCTCCTCACCTGGTTGCCGCCACACACACTTGACACCATCCATAATCCATGTCCTTAGTCTGCTTAGTCTTCAGCAAACTGTTTGCGGGCTTTCTTGTGCATCATCTTTAAAAGGGGCTCCTTTCTGGGATGACAGCCATGCAGACCAATTTGATGCAGTGTGTGGCATATGGTCTGAACACTGACAGGCTGACCCCCACCGCCACCCCTTCAACCTCTGCAGCAATGCTGGCAGCACTCAAACATTTATTTTCAAAAAACAAACACTGGATAGGACGCTGAGCATGTACACTCAACTTCTTTGGTCAACCATAGCGAAGCCTGTTCTGAGGGGAACTTGTCCTGTTAAACCGCTGTAAGGTCTTGGCCACTGTGCTGCAGCTCAGTTTCAGGGTGTTGGCAGTCTTCTCATAGCCTAGGCCATCTTTATGTAGAGCAAAAATTCTTTTTTTCAGATCCTCGGAGAGTTCTTTGCCATGAGGTGCCATGTTGAACTTCCAGTGACCAGTATGAGAGTGATAACACCAAATTTAACACACCTGCTCCCCATTTACACCTGGGATGTTTTAACACTAACAAGTCACATGACACCGGGGAGGAAAAATGGCTAATTGGGCACAATTTGGACATTTTCACTTAGGGGTGTATTCACTTTTGTTGCCAGCGGTTTAGACATTAATGGCTGTGTGTTGAGTTATTTTGAGGGGACAGAAATTTACACTGTTATACAAGCTGTACACTGACTACTTTACATTGTATCAAAGTGTCATATCTTCAGTGTTGTCCCATGAAAAGATATAATAAAATATTTACAAAAATATGAGCAGTGTACTCATTTTTGTGAGCTACTGTAGCTCTTGAGGGTTTGCGGGTCATGTGGCTCGCGACAGCAGCTAATTAGCTTGTTAGCGGCATTGGGGAGATCCTTTATGCAGCTATGATTGCATTACCACCACATAATGAGTCTCTTATTGGGTTCTTAAATGCAGACTTAGTTTGGACATTTTGTTGTGAATTTCCACTGAAAAATGGTTGAAATGACGTGGATAGCCATCAGAGACTAACAGCGACTTACCTTCAGGCATCATGCACTTTGCTCATGTTTTCTTGGCATCTTCAGATGAAATGATAAGTCAATCATCGCATTTTTTTTTTTGTTACAAGCCATTTTAGTTTTTCTGCAGTGTTTTTCTGCATGCTAACTGCTGCGTCCAGGGTGCGGAGTTAAGTGCCTGCACACATAACTCCGTGGGCACCGGGGCACGTCTTTAAAGGATAGTACATGAAAAGCTCTCTAAACACATGTACACAAGAGGGAGAAGGAAAAAACTGACACAAGCCAAATAACGTCAATTTTACACCCCGAACGTCAGTTTCAGTTTTATTTTGGTTAATCACCCGGCCCTACTACACACCAAGTCTATGGATAAGGCAGACTGTTCATGGATGGAGTTTTCCAGTTTTCTGTTCAGCCTGTAAACCATAACAATAAAAATAGACAATAGAGTATGATTTTTGCACATTCCCAAAAGGCACATTTAGTTAGGTGTGGTTCAGAAGGAGAAAATCAAAATCGTGTGACATTTTTTTTTAAAAATCTTTCATACTACTGGAACTTAAGTGAAAGCGGTTGATTTACTCCTTGGTTGTCCATACCCAAATTTCCCAGCCACTTTGGCTCCTGGTAGTATCTCAGCATGAACAACAATCAGGAGCCTTTACTTAGAAAATAATGATACTAACCAATGGGAATGAGCAATTATTAAATAAGTGGTGCTAGCATACTATAGAATGGATAAAAAGAGCTTGCTCTTGAAAATGTGATCCAATTTAGACAACAGCAATGCTACTATTCCAATATTGTCTTTAAAAAAGCTTTGATTACCTCCGCCAGGCCGCAGGCCAGGAGGAGGTTATGTTTTTGCCAGCGTTTGTCTGTTTGTCTGTCTGTCTGTTTGTCTGTTGGTTAGCAAGATAACTCAAAAAGTTTTGGATGGATTTCGATGAAACTTTCAGGCGTTGGAAATTGTACAAGGAAGAACTGATTAAATTTTGGGGATGATCCAGATCACCGTCTGGATACAGGAATTTTTTAAAGGATTCTTTAACATTGTGAGATACGGCCATTTTCAACATGTGTGCAGGCACAATGGAGGGCGCTGGTCATCGTGTCTGACAAACACAAACTCCGCGTTCTTCAAAGTTTTAGGCACAAAAGCACGCGGAAAACAGTGGTGGGCCGGGCCCGGCAGCGTGCCTGTGTTTGCGCTACGCTGCAAAAGCTGAGATGGGCAGCTGTCCGGCTCCGGATTATTTGGCAGAAATTCCCCGGGCAGCCATAGTGGCTGCGCATAAGCAAGCTCTCTGCCGGGGAAGTTTCCAAATCCTCTTTTGCCGCGGAGCGCAACCCCAATATAAAACCCACACCAACCTGTCTACCCAAATTGCATCCGTTAGTGAAGCCCTGAGTGCTGCTTTCAGTGATCTATGAAAACGCTCGCATAACCCATTGGCCTGTGGGTTGTACGCGGTTGTGCGATGAATTACAACGCCCGCAGCCTGGGAGTTTGGAGATGGACACAACAGCAACACTTCAGTTTATTACCTCCGCCAAGGAGGTAATGCTTTTACTAATGAACCACTAATCCTATCATTGTGAATCCAATTGCTAGTCATATGTTTTCATGGTCAAGGAATCTGAAAACGTACACACAAACACTGTATGGGGGGGAACTGTGGCGCTTGGCGGAGGTCTGCGCTCTCCGAGTGCTTTTCTAGTTATGACATGTATTAGCCATGACATTGCTTCGATAAGCTTATGTGATGTCACAACATTTTTGTCTATCCGGAGTTGTATGAATGTTAGGGGTGGAAATAATCAGAGGCCACACAACACGATATTATCAGAATAACTGTGCTGCAGTGCAATATTATTACAATCTTGTGATACACTGAGTGTTCTGATATCATATATTGTGATTTCCCATCCTTATCTCTGTCTTGTTCAACTCTCAGCTACAGCGGGGAAAATAAGTATTGAACACATTAACATTTTTCTCATTAAAGATTTTTCTGATGGAGCCATTGACCTGAGATTTTCACCAGATATCAGTAACAACCCAAGTAATCCATGCATACAAAGAAATCAAGGCAACTGTGTTCATAAAACAAGTTATATTTAATAAAGTGGAATGACACAGGGAATAAGTATTGAACACGCTTGGTGAAATTCATTTAATATTTAGTGGAAAAGCCTTTGTTGGTAATAACAGCTTCCAGATGCATCCTGTATGGAGAAACTAGGCGTATGAATTGCTCAGGAGTGGTTTCAGCCCATTCTTCCACACGAACTGTCTTCAAATCTTGAAGGTTCAGCGGGTGTCTTCTTTGAACTCTGATCTTCAGTTTGTTCCATCGATTTTCAATTGGATTTAGGTCAGGTGACTGGCTGGGCCATTCTAGCAGCTTTATTTTCCTTCTTTGTAGCCAGTTGAGACTTTCCTTGGCTATGTGTTTGGGATCACTGTCTTAATGAAATGTCCACCCTAATTTCATCTTCACCATCTGGGCAGATGGTATCAGGTTCTTATCAAGGATGTCTCTGTACATTTGTCCATTCATCTTTCCTTCAATTATATGAAGTCTGCCTGTACCATGTACTGAAAAACACCCCCACATCATGGTGCTTCCATCTCCAAACTTCACTTTTGGTACGGTGTTTTTGAGCTGATGTGCAGTGCCATTTCTCCTCCAAACATGCTGTGTGTTGTGGCATCCAAAAAGTTCAATTTTGGTCTCATCTGACCAGACTATATTCTCCCAGTATTTTACTGGCTTGCCCAAATGTTGTGCAGCAAACTCTAAATGCACTTCAAGATGCTTTTTCTTCAGCAATGGAGTCTTGCGAGGTGAGTGGGCATAGAGCTCATGTTGGTCAAATGCATGACTTAGTGTTTTCTTTGAAACAGCAGTACCTGCTAACTCCAGGTCTTTCTGGAACTCTCCATGAGTGGTCTTTGGCTCTTGGATAATTCTTCTGATAATTCTCTTGACTCCTCTGTCAGAAATCTTGCAAGTAGCTCCTGGTCATGGCCAGTTTATGTAAAATTATGTTCTTTCCACTTCTGAATGGTGGCTCCAACAGTGCTCACTGGAACATTCAGCAGTTTAGAAATGCGCCTGTAACTAATGCCATCACTTTGTTTTGCAACCATAAGGTTGTGAAGGTCTAGAGGAGGGGTGTCCAACCTGGGGCTCCTGGAACGTTCAGGTTTTTGTGGGAAATTTTCTAATTTCACTTCTTAAGTGGTCCAAAGATTTTCCAATAATTTGTCATTGTTGTGCATGTGTTCTGTAGGCACCCTTGCACCCATGCACACAAGCAGTAAATTATTTGCAAATCTCCGGATTAATTAAGAAGTTAAATTAGAAAATTTCCCACAGAAACCTGAACATTCAAGGAACCCCAGGTTGGAGACTCCTGGTCTGGAGAGAGCTCTTTGCTTCTACCCATCAGGAGTTCTTTGTGGTGTGACAATTTGATATTCACAAACCTTTTTAAAGGCTATCAATCAGGACTTAACCAGTAGAAATTAATTTGCACTGATGGGGGATGGCTTCATAAATTCTGATGGATTTCAGTTGGTTTTTTGGCTTTCTATGCCTTTTTGCACCTCTTTTTCTTCATGTGTTCAATACTTATTCGCTGTGCCATTCCACTTTATTAAATATAACTTGTTTTGTGAACACAGTTGCTTTGATTTCTCTGTATGTATGGATTACTTGGGTTGTTATTGATATCTGGTGAAAATCTCAGGTCAGTGGCTCCATCAGAAATATGTTTAATGAGAAAAATGTTGACATGTTCAGTACTTATTTTCCCCACTGTAGATCTCATGAGTCTCTCCTTTGCTGTTCTGACCCAACCAGGCAGTGAGCATTTAGCACCATCTCATCATTGTGGTCCCATATCTTAGTGAGACGTTGGGTTTAGTCCTTTCCAAGCTTTGCAGTCATCACTTGTGTGGATAAAGTCATTGCAGCTTCGTTCTCCTTTTGTGATATAATCGTTTAAACTTTTCAGGTAGGTTATTCTTTGTCTTCCTCTGCTCCTCTTTCCTTCAATTTTCTCGGTAAGAAGCACCATCTAATGGACTGAAAAGTCAATTGTTTTTTATTACTCTGGTACCTAAATATGCAGTTTGTATTTACAACATTTATTAATAATTTTTAATAATAATTTTTAATAAAGGATCACAATACTGATGTCCTTGAATCAAGGTCGTATACATTGATATACAGCATCGTCACCACAAAGTATCGTGACATTATGCAGCATTGATTTTTCCCCCACCCCCAATGAACTTTACTCCAAGATCTTGTATTTTATTGTATTTTTTTCCAACCACATTTTTTCCTCAAAGACGATGGTTCACTACTATTCCTTTAAGTTTTAAAGGGGTCATTGACTGAAAAATGGTGTTTTTGTAAGTTTTAACATTCCTAAATGTGTATATTGGTCATGTGATTATCTAAAAAATACCAAAACTCTTCTCTTAAAGTAACACTACCCAAAATCAAGGCGTTTTTTTTTTTCCTTGTTAATATGTTTTTATTACTTACCAGACATATCAAGAGGAAAATCACTCAAATGTCTCATGTCTGTTTTTGTTTTTTTTTGCTTGAAAGTTTCACTTAAGCCCCGCCCCCTGAAAAAGGGCAAGTTTAGATGAAGTGTTTTTGGTGACGTAGCCACTGGCACATCTGCGGTGTTGAGCCAATCAGGACTATCTGGTCTAATTGGAGTTAGCCTTCAGGCCAGTTATCCTGTTTGGACAGCTGCTTTGACAACTTGACCCAAATTAAGATAGGTTTTACCATTACACTGCTCTTAAGGACCAATGCAGTTTCATTTTACTGGGCCACCATGCAGCCAACTAGGCATGTCCTTCAACCGGTAAGTCTTTTCATCATAGGATTTCTTCTGTTTAATATAGCACTAGCCACTGTTAGCCTTGTGGGATGTGGGTGGGCCTAGTTGCAGATCCTGGCATTTGAAGGAGTAGGACAAGTGAAAAGATTCTGACACAAAACTGTAAGACAGGGTGGGCGGTGAGGGCCATTCCACTGCAGGTTTTCTGCTTCACCAAGTGTCTTCAGCACATGTTTTCAATTATTAGCAATCCTTGAAGCTGAGCAAACACATGCTGAAACACCTGCTGAAAACTCTGGGTGGAACAGAAAGTTGCAGTGGAATGGCCCTCCATGGCACATGACTGTCCACCCCTCCTGTAAGATAATGAAAGGTTTTATTTGTAAATAGATGGGCATAAGATACCATTTTAGACAATGTAGATTTGTTTTTATCAGGGATTTATATCCACCGGAGCATTTCTTTAAAAAAAACACACAGCCTTTATATCGTTTATGTCTCCGTTTAGCCATTTTATCTCTTTGGGGTTTGTTCTGCTACATCAAGTAAAGGAATAGTAAGCCCAGCCTTGATACCTGCTCTATTACTGGTCAGCCTAGCTGTCTGTCTGCAAATGTGTAGATGAGGAGGAAGCCCAAGCTTCAGCGCTAACAGTGCTACTAGGAGTTAGCTTACCAAGAGTGGTTTATATTGTTATTTTCTTTAGACTTCGATCACCATTAACAGACATCCTTATTCCCACCTGGTTCACTAATCCACAGTCGATAATATATCTTGCATCATTGTGGCTTATTTTGTTATATATTTTGCTGTGATGCTACAGTGAAACATTGGCATTATTAATTTTTCTAACCAAAACCCAAGGCAACTATCTGAAGCAGTTTAGCCACTCATTCAAAAATGTTTCTGTACTCATTGTACTCCAGGGACCAGTCATATCCCATCGACCACTGAAATCACACACCCCTCTGTACCAGTGATGCATTATGTCATTCATTCTTTAAGACAAATTTAGATTACAGTGGTGTGAAAAAGTGTTTGTCCCCTTCCTGATTTCTCATTTTTTTGTATGTCACACTTAAATGTTTCAGATCATCAAACAAATTTAACTATTAGACAAAGATAACACAAGTAAACACAAAATGCAGTTTTTAAATGAAGGTGTTTATTATTAAGGGGAAAAAACAATCCAAACCTACATGGCCCTGTGTGGAAAAAGTGATTGCTTCCCCCCTTCCCCCGGTTAATGCATAAATTAACTGTGGTTTATCACGTCTTTGGAAAGCTGAGTTCAATTTCTCTAGCTACACCCAGGCCTGATTACTGCCACACCTGTTCTCAATCAAGAAATACCTTAAATAGGACCTGCCTGACAAAGTGAAGTAGACCAAAAGAGCCTCAAAAGCTAGACATCATGCTGCAATCCAAAGAAATTCAGGAACAAATGAGAAACAAAGTAATTGATATCTATCAGTCTGGAAAAGGTTATAAAGCCATTTCTAAAGCTTTGGGACTCCAGCAAACAACAGTGAGAGCCATTATCCACAAATGGTGAAAACATGGAACAGTGGTGAACCTTCCCAGGAGTGGCCGGCCCACCAAAATTACCACAAGCGCGCAGCGACGACTCATCCAAGAGGTCACAAAAGACCCCACAACAACATCCAAAGAACTGCAGGCCTCACTTGCCTCAGTTAAGGTCAGTGCTCATGACTTCACCATAAGAAGGAGACTGGGCAAAAATGGCCTGCATGGTAGAGTTCCAAGACGAAAACCACTGCTGAGCAAAAAGAACATAAAGGCTCGTCTCAGTTTTGCCAGAAAGCATCTTGATGATCCCCAAGACTTTTGGCAAAATACTCTGTGGGCTGACGAGACAAAAGTTGAACTTTCTGGGAGGTGTGTCTCCCATTACATCCGGCGTAAAAGGAACACAGCATTTCAGAAAAGGAACATCACACCAACAGCAAAATATGGTGGTGGTAGTGTGATGGTCTGGGGCTGTTTTGCTGCTTCAGGATCTGGAAGACTTGCTGTGGTAAATGGAACCATGAATTCTGCTGTCTACCAAAAAAATCCTGAAGGAGAATGTCCGGCCATCTGTTTGTGACCTCAAGCTGAAGCGCACTTGGGTTCTGCAGCAGGACAATAATCCACAACACACCAGCAAGTCCACCTCTGAGTGGCTTAAGAAAAACAAAATGAAGACGTTGGAGTGGCCTAGTCAAAGTCCTGACCTGAATCCGATTGAGATGCTGTGGCATGACCTTAAAAAGGCGGTTCATGCTCGAAAACCCTCCAATGTGGCTGAATTACAACAATTCTGCAAAGATGAGTGGGCCAAAATTCCTCCACAGCGCTGTAAAAGACTCATTGCCAGTTATCGCAAATGCTTGATTGCAGTTATTGCTGCTAAGGGTGGCCCAATCAGTTATTAGGTTTAGGGGGCAATCACTTTTTTGCACAGGGCCATGTAGGTTTGGATTTTTTTCCCCCTTAATAATAAACACTTTCATTTAAAAACTGCATTTTGTGTTTACTTGTGTTATCTTTGTCTAATATTTAAATTTGTTTGATGATCTGAAACATTTAAGTGTGACAAACATACAAAAAAATGAGAAATCAGGAAGGGGGCAAACACTTTTTCACACCACTGTATTTGGTTCAGATTCACTATGCGAGCAGGGAGCTAGCCAGCGAACATTAGCAATAGTGATGTAAAAGGGAGTTAACTGTGGTTCTTGAACATTTAAAGAGACATGCACCAAAGCAAGCCATTCTGAGGAAAGCTTCAAAAAAATGACTCTCAAGGATGCTGCAAATAAAGAAAATTTGAACAAAATATGTCACAAACATTTCATTAAAGATTCATTAACTCTAGCAGCTCTAAAACCACCTCAAAAACAAAAGCGTATTGCCCAAAATAGTATATTGTTGTTTTTATTCACAAAAAACTTCCATTGCTTGGAAAGAGCTTTTACATCTTCCACCAACTTAAGTATTTTATTTTTTTTTGTATTTTGTATACTTTATTGATCCCCAGAAGGAAATTCAGGGCATCCACCTGGATGGATGAGGCAGCCACGGTATGGTGCCATCCCTTCACCATTCACACACACATTCACACCTAGGACCACTTTAGAGTCTCCAATTAACCTAACTTGCATGTTTTTGGCCTGTGGGAGGAAACTGGAGTTACCGGGGTAACTCAGAGGTCAGAGGTGGGATCGATCCCATGACCTTCTTACTGTGCTGCCACTGTGCTAACCACTGTACCACCGAGCTGTGCGGATCTATGAATATTCTAATTAGCTCCACACATACTCTCGCCCAATAGCAGCAGATGCTGCAAGGCCAGCCCTCCCCTCTCCTTTGACCTGAAAACACCAACGACTGCTTCACTAAACAATGGCTAGTCAAAACATCGGAGTGATTCAGCCATATGTGTATACGCCACTGACCCCCACCAAAGCGAGCTGGCTCTGGGAGCAGACGGGTGCCCGCTGGGCAGCTCGCAGGGGCCCCGCGATCCGATGCACCTGCCCGCCACTGCGGAACTACAACCTCAGCGCGGCACGCGCAGCCTTGCCCCAGCCATTTTTCCACGTGCCCCCACGGTCACCCAACTCGGAGGGAGCAGGGGGGTTTAATGTCCCCTCCTCTGTCCTCCCTGGCGGGAACGGAATTCAACATCCAGCGGGGTTTGTGTCCCCCCTCAAAAACCCCTTCACCAAACCGAGTAAAACAAATGCAAAACAGACGGGTGGCGGTCTTGGCACCTTCATCCCCCCCCCACCGTCTCTCTCTGGTTCGCCCTTCAGAGCATGTGTCTCCCATTTCTCCGTGGGCGCTTCTGAAACCCCGCACATGCAAGCACAGCAGCCGGTGGAGTCTGGTCTCCGAATTAACCACGCCCGCATGTGTGTCATAACCAATCAGGCTAAGCAGGAATACTTACACAGCTAGAAACATTCTGTTCAAAGTTACCTGCTTTTTTTTGGGGGGGGCAGGCTTAACTGGACATTCACAGCAGAAAAACACAGACTTGGGACTGGGGTCTGATTTGGACGTTGATATGTCTTGTAAGTCACAAAAAACATGTTAGACATATTAACAACAGAAAAAAACTTGATTTTTGCCAGAGTGTTACTTCAAGACATGTGGGAGCTGTGAACATGTGGAAAAAGTGCAGTCAATGCCCCCATTAATCATGCGTTGGACAGACCTATTTTAGTTGTTTTAGCGTCTCCTTAGTTTCATTCTTTGCTTGATGCAGACCAATAATCAGACCCGTCTGAAATGGAGCAACATCTTCTCCATGGCCACAAGATACTCATCCAACTTTGAGAAATGAGAAGCTGCTCACTGCATCATTTAGGGTTAAATAACTTTTTGTCAACTGAAGCTTTTAAATAACGACAGCAATTATGCAGTGGAAGGGTGTTAACAGATTGCTTACTTAATTCCAGATGGTGACTTCTTTTTAGCCAAGCAGTGTATTTCTTTATTTTTAAGGGGAAGTCATCTATCTTAGCTTTGGTTTCCTAATCTAAGGTGGTGGTCAAGGCAGACTGTTTTGACTACTGTATGAACCATCATGACTATATAGTAGTAACGCATAAAAATCATCAACTGCTTAATTGTTGATTTTAAAAAGATTGCAACAGTTCCCATAGTCTGTTTCACAGTGGCACAGTGTAAAGCTTGGGGTTACAATTTGGATTAAGAATCTGGTCTTTAAAAACTTCAGCCGACGACCTCATGGTGAGGTTTCATGCAAGCTATTTGGAACTCAGCGTGAGCCTGTCTGTCAGACCAAATGAAAGGCAGTGGGCTACCCCTCGAGTTGTTTAGCAAAAATAAGTGTGTACTTTGGCCTTATAACCTACCACTTCACAGAGCTTGCTCTACAACCACGGAGCAAAGTGAGAGCACCAATTTGTACATGCTGAATGCTGGGCAGGTCATTACACAGTCCTGCTGAAGTACGACACAGATCCTTCGAGAAAAATATGTTGTCCTTACTGGCTAAAATGTAATCCTCCCGGTACTGGCTCTTCATAATTGAAAAGTTGATAGATTTCAACATAAAATGATTTATAAGCTATAGCTGTGACCATAATCATTGTCTACAATATCTTTATCAATTTTCTCCTTTATCAAAATGCAGACAATAACTCACTTATCCAAAGGATTATTTAATTGATTTAAAACAATATTGATAAAATAGAAAAGTATCATGGTGCTTGAAAACATGGTGCTTAAAAACCCAAGCTGCGACTTCCGGTTATGGCTGCCACGTAGGACGGACGTGTCTCGCTCTGCTCTGCTCCTGGAGAAAAAAAATCGGCAAATAACTCTCTCATTTGGGACAGAACGTATCCCAGCATTTGGGCGAGGATATGTCGGCGAAGCCTAAGGCTGGAAAACCAGGAAAAGGAAAAAGCGAGCCGCCGAAACAGTCCAAATTAACGGACTTTCAGGTCTGTGATGCAGCAAACAAAACTCCATATATGGCGGAGGAGGCTGGCAACGGTGCGATGTCTGCGGGGAATGGCGCAGATGCGCTGATGGCTGCCATGAGTTCAATGAGAGCGGACTTTTCCTCTAGATTTGATGGGATATGACAGCGTTGGAAGGAATAAGAAAGGAATTGGGTGACTGTGTAGAACGAACGGCGCAGATGGAGCTCCGTCTCGCTAGTGCTGAAGATGACGTCACCCGTCTTCAATTAAAGGTGCGCACTTTGGAAAAAAAAAAATAAATCTCTGGAAGATAATATTTGGATTTGGAATCTCGGTCGAGACAGAATAATTTGAGGCTGGTGGGTCTTCCAGAGGAATCAGAAGGTCGGGACGTATGTTCCTTTCTGGAAAAGTGGATTCCGGAGGTGCTGGGCAGCGAGGAGTTGCAATCAGCAGTGGTTCTGGAAAAAGCACATCGTATTGGCCCACGGAGAGATAAGGGACCGCCGAGGACCTTAATTATGAAGTTTCTTAGCAACAGAGACAGGATGAAGATCTTCAACGCTGCACGTGCTAAAGGAGAGATTAAACACCAGGACCAGCAGGTGCGGTTCTACCCAGATTTGGCCACAGGAATCCAGCAATTGAGGAAGCAGTTTGATCCCGTACGTAAGGAGCTGCGCAACCTTGGGATTCGTCATGGTGTAATCTATCCTGCGAGACTGCTGACCACGTATGAGGGCAGACCCCACATCTTCAAGACCCCAGAGGAGGCGCAGGAGTTCATCAAGAAGATCAAAGAAGAAGAAGAGACTGGTGGGAGCTAAGCATGAACAAAATATAAGGTAGAATAATTAAGCATTTGCACAGGCATCTGACTGACTTGAAGTAAATAGTAAGTTTACAAAATATAGATTGTATTATATATTAAAAAACAAAAACAAAACAAACAAAAAAAAAACTATGATGTAACAAAGTTGTTAAAAATTTTGGAGTTAAGTTGGAAAACTACAGAGGAGAGTTAATGTTACGTCATAAAAGCAGTAGAGTTAGGGTGATTGGGAGGATGAAGAAGGAGTGGCTTAGGCTGTTCCCCGTGGGTGTGGAACGGTCGATGGCTATATCGGGAGACAGAATTTTTCTTTTGATTTTGGGGGGTTTGCCACAAGTGTGGGAAGGGGAAATTTGTTTGTGTGTAGTTTGTAGGATGAATGTTCAACCACTCATGTTTTTGCTTCTCTGTATGAGCATGTTTACACTGCAAGGTAATCCCAAACTCTCTATTGATCATGGACCAAAGTGTTAATCTTAATTTAACTTCATGGAATTGCAGAGGTCTACAAAATTTTAAAAAACTTAAACAAGTTATGAATAAAATAAAGGACATGGGTTCAA
Source organism: Pholidichthys leucotaenia (assembly GCA_020510985.1). Classification (NCBI taxonomy): domain Eukaryota; kingdom Metazoa; phylum Chordata; class Actinopteri; order Cichliformes; family Pholidichthyidae; genus Pholidichthys; species Pholidichthys leucotaenia. The sequence continues at coordinate 304,784,603 of CM035846.1, forward strand.
GAATTGTGTTTTTACAAGAAACTCATCTGATAGAGGAGGATGTTAAAGAATTAGGAGTAGATGGCAGGGAAGTGTATTCACCTCTTCATTTTCATCCCGAGCCAGGGGAGTTATGACTCTCATACATAAATCAGTTCCTTTTCAAGTGAAAAATGTAATTGGAGACAAATTTGGAAGATATGTAATCATTCAAGGTTCTTTGCTATTAGAAAATATAAATCTTGTGAACTTATATGGTCCCAATATAGATGATCAGAAGTTCTTTGCTAATTTATTTCTCATCTTATCATCACTTACAGGGCAACATATAATAGCAGGGAATTTTAATTGTACATTGAATCCAGGTGTGGATAGATCAACAGGACTGGATTGTACGCACATTGGATGTAGGATGACTATTAATCATTTTATGAAAGAATTGAGATTGTTAGATATATGGAGAGAAATGAAACCACAAGTTAAAGCCTATTCTTGTTATTCCAGTACCTACAAGACATTCTCACGTATAGATTATTTTTGATTTCCACAGAATTAAGGTCCAAGATTCAAAACTGCTTTTATGATAACATCGTGATCTCTGATCATGCACCCTGTTGTCTAATATATGTAGATAAAAAATTGACAAAGGAATCAGGTAGATGGCAATTTCAGCATAAATGGCTTCAGGATGAGGAATTTGTCAAGTATATAGAAAAACAGATAGACGAGTTCTTTGACATCAATACTACACAAACATCAGCATGTGTAAAGTGGGAGGCTTTCAAAGCTTTTATTAGGGGACATCTATTAGTTATACAGGATCAAAATCTAAGAAGACTCGAGAGGAGAGAGCTAAATTGGAACATAAAATAAAAAATCTTCAGGAAAAAGTGTATGGCAGAAGTGACCCAAGGTTGGAGAATGAATTACTGATTTTGAGAGCTGAATACGACAAAAAATCAGCGAATAGAGGCTGCCTCGAGTCTTCTAAGATTGAAACAATCTTTATGAACAAGGTGAAAAATCAGGAAAATTATTAGCATGGCAGATTAAACAATTGGAAATTAAAACACCAATTACCAGTATTATAAGTAACGGACAGGTAGTTATAGATCCTTTAGAAATTAATAGAGCCATTAGAGATTACTATGAAAAATTATATGATACAAAAATGAACCTGATTTAACAAAACTAAATGGGGTTTTTGAACGAACTATCTATACCGTGTATTCCAAAGAAAACAGGGAGATATTGGAGTCTAAAATTAGTCAAGAAGAAGTTGGGCTAGCCATTGATAATATGAAATCAGGAAAAAGTGCAGGACCAGATGGTCTTCCAGTTGACCTTTATAAAAAATTTAAGAATAAATTAATAAAACCTTTTTTGAAAAATGGTTTTAGAAGCATTTCAAAATAATAATTTACCATCATACATAAATAATGCCTTAATTATACTGCTGCCAAAACCAGGTAAGCCCTCTAATAAATGTGAAAATATGAGACCAATAAGCCTATTAAACGCCGAACCTTAAGATAATCTGTAAAATTTTAGCAAGACGAAATACAAGAAATTTTACCAAATATTATTAATCGAGATCAGAATGGCTTTATAAAGGGTAGACAAGGCTTCCATAATGTAAGAAGACTATTTAATATTATTTATTTTAATAAAGAAGCACCGGATACAGCTCTCCTATCATTGGACGCCGAAAAGGCCTTTGATAGAGTTGAATGGCCCCTTTCTTTTTGAAGTCCTACAAAGGTTTGGACTTGGAAATAATTTCATAAAATGGGTTCAAATAATATACAATAATGCTACAGCAGAAATCCTAACAAATAACAATATTTCAAAACCAATAAAAATCAATAGAGGATGTCGACAAGGCTGTCCACTTTCACCTTTACGGTTTACTATGGCAATTGAACCTTTAGCGATAGCGATACGTTTACATTCACTCAATATATGGAATTAAAGTTGGACCAACAGAACATAAAATCTCCCTGTACGCCGATGATATAATTTTGTTTATGTCGAATCTAAAAAATCAATTCCAACCTTGTTGAATTTAATAAAGAATTTTGGAGAAATATCAGGATATAAAATAAATAAAACTAAATCTTCAATATTAATGCTAAATGAGACCCAGAGAAATTACCCAGCCCCTGAGGTAAATCAATTCAATGTTGTAACATCAGTTTAAATATTTAGAATCCAAATTATGCCTAAGCTAGAATCAGTCGCCAGTGTCAACTATGAAGCCTTAATGTCAGATATCAATGAGTTAATTCAGAGATGGATGTCACTACCAATGTCGATGATCGGGAGAATCATATACTTAAAAGTAATATTTTACCTAAAATACTTTAATTATTTCAATACATTCCCTTATCACCACCTTTCAGATCTATTCTCAAGAATTAAAAAAAAAGTTAGTGGAATTTATATGGAACAACAGGAGGGCTAGATTACGTTTGTCTTATTATATTTACCATTTGACTCGTGGAGGTCTGAAATGTCCAAATTTTATGTTGTATTATGGTCGGCACCAACTACGGTCTATGACATATTATTTTTCATCAAATGATCTCCCTCACTGGACTGAAATGGAATCATACAATTTACCTTTACCTCTTCCCATATTCATATACTCAGATTCGGCAAAAAAATTACAAAAACAAGTTAAAAATCCATTTGTAAAGCATATGATCAAAATATGGTGTGAAGCTAAAAACTATTTAAAGAACCACAGTTATTGTCACAATTTAGTCCAATATGGGGTAATCAATATTTTAAACCAGGGAGAGCGGACGCTGTATTTAAAGTATGAATTTAAAAGGGATACAGAAAGATTCAGGATTTATATTTGCCATGTGCAGACAACATAATGTCTTTTGAAGAGCTGAGGATCAAATTTAATCTCAATAGAACACATTTTTTTAATATCTTCAACCTAGAAACTTTATTCGATCAAATCAAAAATAAAGCTCTCACTCGACCTAATCTATTCATCCTTGGAAAAATGATGATAGATAGTAAAAGAAAGGGTATTATTTCAGAGTTTTATAACTCATTGACACTATCTTCAAGTGAAAAATTCACTGAAAAGATTAAACTACTGGAAAGAAGATCTGCAATTGAAATTTCAGAGGAACAATGGGAATTGGCTTGTACAGAAGCTCAAACCAAATCAATAAATGCACGCCTTAAATTGATACATTTCAAATGGTTAATGCGGATGTATGTTACACCGGAGGAGTTAAATAGATATAACAAAAATATACCAGATACATGCACAAATGCATGGAAAGTAAAGGAACCCTATTTCATTGTTTATGGGAATGTAGATTAATAAGAATGTTTTGGGAAGAGGTGAGGGTAACAATGAAAAAATAATCTCAAAACAAATCATATTGAATCCTAACTGTTTTTGTTGGGTCTGTACCCAGAAAAGCATAATTTTAATAAAAGTGAAAGAACATTCATAGACCTCAGTTTGCTTAATGCAAAAAATGTATTGCACTATTATGGAAAACGACTCATAGACCAGATGTGACTCAGTGGTTAAGACAGATGTTAACAAACCTTCCATTAGAAAGAATAACATATATACTAAAATCAAAGGAAATTGTGTTTGAGAATATATGGAGACCTTTTATTGATTATGTAAAAAATTTAAACATAACTCTTGAAGAAGAAGGTGAATGATGTGTGTGGACCTTGTAAATTCCAAACTGGTGAACATAATATGTATACTTATGTATTGGATTGTCTAGACTAAACAGAGGAGCATTGTTGAAGACTTGATTTTGTTGGTGGTTGTTGGTGTTTTTAGTGCATTTTTTTTTTGTAGTACTTTAGTGTTAGTGTTTGATTGTTTGTATCATGTTTGTTAAAAAAAAAAAAAGGTTCAATAAAGATATTGTGGAAAAAAAAAAAAAAACCCAAGCTGCCATAGGGGCATGATCTGTGAGGCTGATCATGCCCCACCTTTTGAGTATTTTTTAATACAGGGAAGGTCCACTGAGAGGCAATCTCTCTTTTTCAAGGACACCCTGTACACACACACACACACACACACACACACACACACATTCACACCTGGAAGACGCCCAGTACAACCACAGACTGACCTGTGGCCACTGAGCAGCTCCACTGGAGCAGTTTGAATTAAGGGCCTTGCTCAAGGGCACCAGAGTGGGGTTAAGGAGGGGGGTAAACACTGCTATAGAATTGCTATATTCTGTGTCTAAATAATAAGCCTATCCCAGTGTGAGATTACAAAACTACAACTCCCATAACCACCATCTGCCATCAGATGGCAGTGTATGGACCAATGAGAATACAGTGTATTGTCATTGGTCCACTGTTGGCAGGAGAAGATGCGGACAGAGTCCGTGCTGGGTACTTGTGAAGGCGCAGACGGTCTGCTCCGCGGTTCGGTTCATTTTAGAGCCAGTCTGGAGAAACGGTGATGGACAGCAGCTGCGCTCAGCAATCAGATCATGGGATAACTGCCCCTGATCCCCCGCCCAGCGACGAGAATAACCTCTGCTCTCTCCTCCAACATTAGCGCCTTCCTCTGCGGTTAAATATGATTATTTTTAGAGCAAGAAGCTCCCGTTAGCTGTGCAAATTTAAGTCTTCATATGACGGAGAGAAAAAGTGACTAAACTTTATGTTGCTGTAAAGAGCAAATGAAATTTCTTCTGAGGTGAACTTTTGTTTATTTGTGATTATCTATGATATCTGTGATTTGCAGCTATTTCATGGAAGTAAAACCTCTAATTATGTATATTTAATGTGCTGGTCCAGGGGTGTCAAACATGTGGCCCGCGGGCCAAAAATGGTCACCGGGGGTCCATGTTTTTCTCTGAATTTACAGTTTTCTTTCTAGTAAATTTCTGACTTTTTCTACTGATCAGAATTGTTCATGTAAATTTGAGACATTTTTCTCCTTAAGATGAGACTTTTTTTTTCTCATCAGTTTTCTTTTTCTTCTTTTTTTTCCTGGTGAAAGCAGGTAGTGTCCATTTATATTAAATCCATCAGCAATTACTAATGATGTCATGCAGCCCTGAAGGGGTGTCCCAATTTAAAGGGGTCGTTTTCAACGAGGCAAAGGGGATGAGGCACAGATGAGAACTGGGATGGACCCTAAATCTACCCGTACTTCACTCTCACCTTGCAAATATTTTTCTTGACTGTTTTACAGTATTTACTGCTGTTAATAATTAAACAGTGTTTCTCTTGCTATTTTTTATGCATGTATAAAGGTCATTTACATTTAAGAAGGTTGTAAATTTAGTTCAAGTAAAATTTAGCACGCGCGATAGTCAAATTTGATCATTCATTCATTCATCTTCTTCCGCTTAATCCTTTTCGGGTCGTGGGGGGCTGGAGCCTATCCCAGCATCTTTGGGCGAGAGGCAGGGCACACCCTGGACAGATCACCAGTCCATCGCAGGGCCAGCACAGACAGACAGACAACAATTCACTCTCACAGTCATACCTAAGGACAATTTAGAATCCCCAGTTTTGATGCCAGTTAACCTAACTTGCATGTTTTTGGCATGTGGGAGGAAACCGGAGAAATCCCGGAGTAAACCCACGCAGACACGGGGAGAACATGCAAACTCCACACAGGTCTCTGTTGGTCGGGGGCTGGGATCGAACCCAGGATCCCCCGGCCAAGGGTGAGTTGCTGTGCTGCCGCAGTGCTAACCACTCTGCCACCGTGCTGCCCTTTGATCATAAATTTGATCATATTAAACATAATTTTTCAATCACAAAACTGTGGCTAGTGAAAAGGTTGAGTGGCTAGTAACTTTGGAAAATCACTAGCCACAGTGGCTGGTGAGCAAAAAAGTTAATGTCAAGCCCTGCAACTAATCCACTAGTTGTCAAATTGAGAGTCTGGAGAACAGATGAAGAATGCACATTTATATTAATACATTTAGAGCATTATGAGGAAACATAAAAAAGATGAAAAGGAGCTTCTTCTAAATAAAACTTTTGTATCTAATTTATTAACAAATCAGAAACTAAAGCTGTGTGGTCACTGCTGAAAGCAAGAGATGGATGATATTTTTCAGATTTAAACAATTTATGAATGTGCTAATTTAAAAAAAAAAACTATAAAAAAATTATGATCAGATATTCAGAAATTTATTTTTCAGCGCAAAACAATTTATAGTATATTTCTAATACTTTTATTTCATGAATGAAGCTATATATAAAGCTTGACAGTTTTTCCCCATTGTTGCAGTATGGATTCATTAATGCCACATAATATTCAGAGCTATGTACATAAAAAACTTTATAAACAGCATAATCTTCATTTTAAAGGTCAAATTGCTTTTGCAGCCCTCAGCTACTTCTATTTTAGTTACAGACAGACAAAATGGCTCTTCGGTTGGCAAAGGTTGCAGATCCCTGCCCTAATCTGATTGGGTGAAAAGTTTGTGATTGATGGCAAAGCCAATCACAAGTGAGGAGGCGTAACCCACATCAGAGCCCAGTTTGACTGTTCACTGAGCAGTCAAAAACCTGGAAATCAGAAGCTGCAAATGTTACTACAGTGGATATAAAAAGTCTACACACCCCTGTTCAAATGCCAGTTTGCTGTGATGTAAAAAAGATGAGACCAAGATAAATCATTTCAAAACTTTTTCCACCATTAAAGTGACCTATAACCTGTACAACCCACTGAAATCTTTAAAGGGGAAAAAAAAAACAAAAAAAACTTACAATAACCTGGTTGCATAAATACGCACACAATCTTTTAACTGGGGATGTGGCTGTGTTCACAATTAACCAATCACATTCAAACTCCTGTTAAATGGGAGTCAGCACACACCTGCCGCAATTTAAAGTGCCTCTGATTAACCCCAAATAAAGTTCAGCTGTTCTAGCAGGCTTTTCCTGACATGTTTGTCGTCACATCTTACAGCACAAGCCATGGTCCGCAGAGAGCTTACAAAGCATCAGAAGGATCTCACTGGTCAAAGGTATCAGTCAGGAGAAGGGTACAAAAGAATTTCCAAGGCATTAAATATACCATGGAGCACAGTAAAGACAGTCATCATCATGTGGAGAAAATATGGCACAACAGTGACATTACCAAGAACTGGACATCCCTCAAAAATTGATAAAAAGACGAGAAGAAAACTAGTCAGGGAGGCTGCCAAGAGGCCGACAGCAACAATGAAGGAGCTGTAGGAATTTCTGGCAAGTACTGGCTGTTTAGTACATGTGACAACAATCTCCTGTCTTCTTCATATGTCTGGGCTATGGGGTAGGGTGGCAAGACCGAAGCCTTATCTTACGAAGAAAAACATCCATGCCCGGCTACATTTTGCAAAAACACATTTGAAATCTCCCAAACACGTGGGATTGTCTGATGAAACCAAGGTTGAACTTTTTGGCTATAATTCCAAAAGGTATATATGGTACAAACACAACACTGCTCTTCACCAAAAGAACACCATACCCCCAGTGAAGCATGGTGGTGGCAGCATCATGCTTTGGAGCTGTTTTTCTTCAGCTGGAACTGGGGCCTTAGTCAAGGTGGAGGGACTTATGAACAGTTCCAAATACCAGTCAGTGTTGGCACAACACCTTAGGCTTCTGCTAGAAAGCTAAAGATGAAGAAGAACTTCATTTTTCAGCCCAATTGAACATCTGTGGGGTGATCTGAAGAGGGGTGTGCACAGGAGATGCTCTCGTAATCTGACAGATTTGGAGTGTTTTTGCAAAGAGTGGGCAAACATCGCTACATCAAGATGTGCCAAACTGATAGACTGCTACCCAAAAAGACTGAGCGCTGTAATAGAAGCCAAAGGTGCTGCAACAAAGTATTAGTTTAAGGGTGTGCATATTTATGTAAACAGGTTGTAAGGTTTTTATTTTTCCCCTTAAAAGATTTCAGTTTGTTTTTCAATTGGGTTGTAGATGTTATAGGGGCAACACGGTGGTGCAGTGGTTAGCACTGTTGCCTTACAGCTAGAAGGTTCCTGGTTCAAATCCCCAGGCTGGCAGGGGTTGGAACCTTTCTGTGTGGAGTTTGCATGTTCTCCCTGTGCTGCGCGGGTTTACTCCAGGGGTTCCGGTTTCCTCCCACAATCCAAAGACATGTATGTTAGGTTAATTGGCTGTTCGAAATTGTCCCTAGACATTTGTTTCCTATAGGCCCTTAGAATAGAGGGTTAGTACTAGTGAAAGCACTTTGAGTGGTCTTTGTGACTAGAAAATGCACTATATAAGTGCAGGTTAGTTAGTTGGTCACATTAATGATGGAAAAAGTTTGAAATGATTTATGTTGTTTCTCAATTTTTTTTACATCACAAAAACCTGGTATTTGAACGGGGTGTGTAAACTTTTTTATATCCACTGTACATGACCGCAAATGATGATTACCGTTCAGACCTTCCACAATTACAGGCGGTTTAAGATTTTTAAATTTTTTTAGGCATTTCAAAGCATTTGCTGCGTGTGATACAGTAGTACCCTTGCTAAGAGTTTTGCTTTTTGGCAAAACCTAAATTATACTTTACAGGGTTTTGGAATGAATCTGTTGTGAAATGACCAAAACACAGAAATAAATTTGGGCAAAACACCTCCGAAATGTCCGTTAAAATCATTTTTAGCCACTGATAGACAGCTCCACCAGGACTGGCTGGATGAGGCTGGGCAATAATAGTGCACGGGGCACTGGGCTGGGTTTGCTATAAAACTGACATACCATGGCAAATCTGGAAAAGTTAGTTTTGCTTTTTGGAGTGAAAAATGATATTTAAAAAAAGTGTGTGTTTAAGAGAAGCGAGTGTTTTGATATTTTTTGATAATAACATGACCAATATATGCCTTTCAGAAGGTGGTTGTCGTCGGCGGCGGCCTCCGTCGGTCTATGATGACCATGGAAGAGAATCCTAAACGTCTACTCTGCTGGAACAGCACCGCCTGTGGCTGAACAGGCCGATGCGCGAATGGCAGTCCCTGTCACACAGGTCGCACTTGTGGGTGGTCTCCGTGCTGCTGGGTCTGTGGCGGTTTTTCCTGCGGGTCCTTTTTTCATCTGCTGCAGCAGTCAGTCTCTCTTCACCCACCTTGAGCTGTCTGGTCAAGGTGCCTCTCCATTTGGAGCGGTCCGTTACAAGGTCCTCCCAGCGCTCTGTGTTGATCTCCAGGGCCTTCATGTCTCTCTTGCAGACGTCTCTAAAGCGCTGCTGTGGGCGGCCAACGTCTCTCGTGCCAGTTGCCAGTTCTCTGTAGAGGACGTCTTTTGGATTCTGCATCCTCCATACGGTGAACGTGGCTTAGCCAGCGGAGCCTGCGCTGCCTGAGTAGAGTGAACATGGAGGGAAGGCCGGCGTGGGACAGAACTTCTGTGTTGGGCACTTTGTCCTGCCAGGATATGTCCAGGATGTGGCAAATGCAGTGCAAGTGGAAGGAGTTAAGTCTCTTTTCCTGCCGGGCGTATGTTGTCCACGTCTCACTCCCATAGAGCAGTGGTGCTGATGATGCAGGCGTTGTACACTGCCATCTTCGTCTTGACAGAGAGTTGGGATTCTCCCACACTCGTGTGGTGAGGCGAGCGAGTGTGAAGGCTGATTTTCCAATCCTCTTGTTGATCTCTGTATCAAGGGAGAGGTTGTTGCTGATCGTGGACCCCAGGTACGTGAACTGATTCACGACCTCCAGCTCGTAGTCGTCGATGGTGATGGTTGGTGGTGCTTCCGTGCCTTGCGCCAAGACGTTAGTCTTCTTCAGGCTGATGGTAAGCCCGAAGTCCTTGCATGCCTGGGAGAAGCGGTCCATCAGGGTCTGAAGCTCCTGCTGTGTGTGGGTTGCGACTGCAGCATCGTCTGCGAACAGCATGTCTCTGATTAGAGCCTCGCGTACTTTGGTTCTGGCTTTCAGGCGGGCGAGGTTGAAAAGCCTGCCGTCAGATCTTCTGTGCAGGTAGATTCCCTCTGTTGCTGTGCTGAAGGCATGCCTCAGGAGCATAGCAAAGAAAATCCTAAAGAGGGTTGGCGCAAGTACACAGCCCTGTTTCACTCCGCTGCGTATGTTGAATGGCTCTGAGACGTTCCCATCGTGTTGCACTATCCCCTGCATGTTGGTGTGAAACGATTCGATGAGGCTTTGCAACTTTGGTGGGCATCCTATCTTTGGCAGGATCTTGAAAAGGCCCTCTCTGCTGACCAAATCGAACGCTTTGGTGAGGTCGATGAAGGCGACGTACAGGGGCATGTTCTGTTCTCTGCATTTCTCCTGGAGTTGGCGGATGGAGAATATCATGTCTACCGTCGATCACGCAGCGCGGAAGCCACACTGAGACTCGGGGTAGACACGTTCGGCAAGCTTCTGTAGACGAACGAGAACAACTCGTGCGTAGACTTTGCCAACAACGCTGAGGAGGGAGATGCCCCTGTAGCTGTTGCAGTCGCTTCTCTCCCCTTTGTTTTTGTAGAGGGTGATGATCTTGGCATCCCTCATGTCCTGTGGTACGGCACCTTCCTTCCAACACTGGCAGAGGACGTCATGCAATGGCAGCAGTAGGGCGGTCTTGCAGTGCTTGATCAGGTCAGGGGGTATGCCGTCGTTGCCGGGTGCCTTGCCAGCGGCCAAGCTATCAATGGCCTTGCTGAGTTTGTCGATGGTTGGCTCGGCGTCAAGTTTGTCCATGGATGGCAGGCAGTCGATGGCATCAAGGGCTGACGGTGTCACGGTGTTCTCTCTAGAGTAGAGGTCGGAGTAGTGTTCCACCCATCTCTCCATCTGCTTGTTCTTTTCTGTGATCATCACCCCAGTGGAGGATTTGAGGGGGGGCCGTCTTGCTCTGAGCCGGACCAAGTGCTTTCTTGATGCCATCGTACATACCACGGATGTTCCCTGTTATGGCAGCGGTTTGAATGTCTTGGCTGAGCTGAGTCCAGTACTCGTTGGCACAGCGCCGAGCAGTCTGCTGAACTTTGCTTCTCGCAGCCCTGAGAATCTGGAGATTCTTCTCGTTTGGGTACTTCTTGTACTCAGCAAGTGCTGAGCGCTTGGCTTCAATGACAGGGGTCATCTCGGTCAACTTGACATCAAACCAGTCCTGTGACTTCGAGGTCTTCCTCCCAAAGGTAGCCAAGGCTGTGCAGTGGATGGTGTTTTGCAGCACTTCCCACTTCTGCTTTGCAGATTCTCCTTCTTGTGGTACACCAAGTTCCTTGTCAAAGGTGGAGGCAAACTGCTCAACAAGTTCTGGTTGAGCCATCTTGCTGGTGTCAATCCGTGCCTTTCCAGGCTGTCTAGCACGATGGAATTTCTTCAGCTGCAGCTTGACCTTGCAACACACCAATGAATAGTCTGTGTCGCAATCTGCACTCTGGAACGAACGGGTGATTAGCACGTTCTTCAGTGAGGTGCGCCTGGTCAGGATCAAGTCCAGCTGGTGCCAGTGCTTTGAGCGTGGATGTTGCCAGGAAACCTTGTGTTGGGGCTTGGTCTTGAAGAACGAGTTTGTGATGCAGAGATCGTGATATGTGCAGAATTCGAGCAGCCGCTGTCCATTGTCGTTCATTCTGCCCACACCAAAAGGTCCAAGACAGGAGGGCCAGGAGTCGTGGTCAGCACCCACTCTGGCATTGAAGTCTCCAAGGAGAATGAGTTGTTCAGAGTTGGGGATGGTCCTGACAGTTGTTGCGAGATTCTCGTAGAACTCGTCTTTTGCCTCTGGTGTGGCTGTCAGTGTTGGGGCATACACACTGACGAGGGTGACTGGGCCTTGAGTGGTGTTCAGGCGGAGGGTGAGGAGTCGTGCAGAGCCAGTGCTGCCCAGTTCCACCATCTTCAGCAAGGTGTTCTTCACTGCAAAGCCCACTCCGTGTTCCCTGTGTTCGTCGCTGCCCTTTCCCTGCCAGTAGAACGTGTAGTCCTTCTCTCTCAGTGTGCCTGCGTCAGCCAACCGTGTTTCCTGGAGAGTGATGATATCCACTCCCAGTCTCTTCAGCTCATTATTGATGATGGCAGTCTTCCTGGTGTCGTTGATGTCCTTGAGGTTAGCAGCGAGTCCTGTCATCATAGTGCAGACGTTCCAAGTTCCCAGTTTTAGAGTTGGTCTCTTTTGTTTTATTGTCTTGCCTGGTGCAAAGGTTCTCAGCCTGCTGTTCGGACTTCTCCTCACCCCCATGCACCCAATGAGGAAAGGAAGCTGTGGCGGGACGCCTTATTGGCTGGGGGCTGCCCAGCTTGAGGCCGGCGGTAGCTGTCCAGTGAGATCCGATGATCCCTCCCACCGTCGGGAACAACCCCTGGCGCCATGCTCTACGCCAATTGAGCGGTGGCTTATAACCAGTAGCTGTCATTCCCCGTGTTTTTTTTCTACGCCAGAGGCGAAGCTGGAGTGTCCTCTCCAGTGATCCGGTGTTCTACCTTCCAGCGCTGGCGTTGGTAGGATTCAAGCCTGGGCAGGAAGATATGGAGGACAAGATGTTGCCCATGCAGCATGTCCCCCCTCTCCACGTCACTGATGAATCCAAAGGAACAGCAGGGCTGCTACAGTTTGGCACCAGCGCTGTTGCAGGAGCTGCCAGAACGACGTTGAGCACAACATAGAACTGCCTTAGGGGCTCCGACTCCGGATTTTTCCTCAGGGTTCACTCCCGAAGCCTTTCCCGTGACCGGGTATGCCGCAAGGCAGCGGAGGTTTGAAATCAGGGTTTACCTTCCCCTAGATGGGCTACCTTCCCAGGTTGACGAGCCACCATCTACCCGAAGCATCTGGTTTTAAGGCGCCAGAGATCCGCCCTCGCCCCTTCTCCTATTAGTGAAAGCAGTTCCGCCGGGCTTAGAGACTAAACCACACAGGGCAGGCTAGGAGTTGGACTTAGTTGTCAGAGGCTTTTTGAGACGCATGCCATAAGGAGCATTTTATGAGCACTGGGAGCTTAACCCCAGTGCCGCTCCTGGCTATGACAACCAGGTTAAAACCTACAAAATCCCATTTTTCAGTCAATGACCCTTTAATGTTTTTCGTATGGCTCCTAGTTATGCCTTAGTTCTGTTTTCTTCCTTAGTATCGGCCTTCTTTTCCTCCTCGCTATTGTCCTCCTGATTCCCTCCACCCACAGTATCTGCTGCTGGCTAATATATATTTTAACTGTTGACCAGTATCACTTAATCTTATCCTACACTTTATTACATGTATAGTTTATTTCTCTTATCTTATCATGTTTAATGTTGCAGCATTGTACCGAGACAAATTCCTAGTTTGTGTACTACATGAACAATGGCAATAAACCTGATTCTGATTCTGATTCTGATTCTGATTCTGTATGTTCTCACCTGTTGTCCATTCCCTTGATTGTCTGTTCTACCTTAAAGATGCACTCCTGTCGATATAAATCCCCTATAAAAAGAAATTTGCATGTCTAAAATGGTATCTTATGCCCTTTTTTCTACAAAAAAAAAAAAAACTTTCATTGTCTTTCAGTCTTGTGTCAAACTCTTCACTTTTCCTACCCCTTCAAATGACAGGATCTGCGACTAGGCCCATCCACATCCCATAATAATAAGAATAATAAACTTTATTTACATAAAGCACTTTTCAAAACAGGGTTACAAAGTGCTTCACAAGAGAGAATAATAAAAACAACCAAACAAGATGCAAATAGATTTAAATAAAATACAGTTAGAATAAGAACAAGCAACAAAATAAATGAAAATATACATATACCGCAAAAATTAAGTAAATGCCCATTTATAAAAGTGAGTTATTAAAACTGATTTAAAAGCTAACAAAGATTTGACTTGCCTGATCTCCTCAGGAAGGTCATTCCCGAGAGGCAGGGCCCTAACAGCAAAGGCCTGGTCGCCCTTGGTTTTGAAGATGGTTCTGGGTATCACTAGAGGGATCTATCGGAAGATCTCAGGTTACATTTTGGAACATAAGGAGTTAGCATATCATTGATGTACCCAGTCCATTCTGAGCTTTAAAAGTGATTATTAAAATGTCAAAGTTAATTCTAAGATGCACAGGCAGCCATTGTAATGATGCTAAAATTGGGGATATGTGTTCTCTTCTACAGGAATTTGTGATAAGTCTAGCTGCGGAATTTTGAATTAACTGAAGTCTAGAGATATTGTTTATTTAAACATGAATACAGAGAACTGCAGTAATCCAGACGGGATGTAATGAAAGTGTGACTAACAATTTCCAGATTTTTAGAGGACAGAAAGGAACAGATCTTAGAAATTCTTCATAATTGTATGAAGCATGACTGAACAACTGATTTAACTTGCTGATTGAAAGTAAGACTGCTGTCAAATATTATCCCAAGATTTCTACAATTAGGGGTAACATTGATGGAGAAACAGCCAAGCTGTGATACAATCTGAAGGTGTGTAGAGTCTCGACCTATGATAATGACTTCTGATTTACCTGTGTTGAGTTGAAGGAAACTGGCTGACATCCAGTTTTTAACATCATTGAGGCATGCACTGAGAGTGGTCAATTGATTATTATGAGGATCAAATGAGAAATACAGCTGTGTGTCATCTGCATAAAAATGGAAACTAATGTTGTGTTAGCAAAAAATATGCCCAAGTGGTAGCATGTACTGTATATGGAGAACAGCAGGAGGCCAAAGACTGACCCCTGAGGAACTCCGTAACGTAATGATTCCATGGACGAGCTGCAGTCACCAGTGACAACACTAAAATTTATGTTATGTAGATATGAATAAAACCATTCAAAACTGTGCCAGAGATGCCAACCCAATTTTTAAGATGCTCAGTTAAGATATGATGATCCACAGTATCAAAAGCAGCAGAGAGATCTAAAAGGATTAAAATAGTAGAGTAACCAGAATCTGCTGCTAAAAGTAGATCATTGAGCACTTTCAGGACTGCAGTCACAGTGCTATGACCTTTTCTAAAACTGGACTGAAATTTCTCAAAGAGACCAAGGCTAACAGTTGCTAGTGCTACATATATTAAAAAGAAGAAACCCTGTGATGAAAAGACTTACCAGTTGAAGGACATGCCCAGTTGCATACACGGTGACCTAGGATAATGAATGGTAAAACCCATCCTAATTTGGGTCAAGTTTTCAAAGCAGCTGTCCAAAAATGCTAACTGGCCCTGAAGACTAACTTCAGCCAGGTCAGAGACAGTTCTTGATTGGCTCAACACTACAGACCTGTTACAGTTACGTCACCAAAAACACTCCATCTAAACTTGCCTTTTTCCAAAGGGAGGAGCTTAACGTGACATTCAAGCAAAAATCAAGTTTTTCTGTTTTTAACATGTCTGTAATTTTTTTTATTTATTTATTTTTTTTTGTGGCTTACAAGCCATATCCACAGCAAAATTTGAGCGCAGTCCCAAGTCTGTGTTTTTCTGCTGTGAATTTCCATTTAGGGAAGTTCCCCCCCCCCCAAAAAAAAATGGGCGGGTTTGTACAGACCGTTTCTAGCTACGTAAGCATTCCTGCTTAGCCTGACTGGTTAATGTTATAACCAATCAGGCTAAGCACTGAGACCCCTACTTGATTCTCTTGGGAGAAGAGGGAGGAGCCGAGGAGCAGGCAAAGAGAGGTCGGCTTGAATGGGGTTGGCGAGATGATGCTGAGGGCCAGCTCAAACTGTACCTACCACTGACCACGCTGACAGTCAGTGTCCCTTCCCGGGGACAGTGCGAACTGACCGTGGCCGCCGTTTTCCACCACTAGGGCTGCCGTATTCCGGAGCCCTGAAGGGCATATGGCACCTTCAGCTTGGAGACCAGAGTCCACCAGCTGCCGGAGGCACCCACAGAGGAAAGGGAGGTACACGGTCAGAAAGCCAAACCAGAGCACGACATCTGCTCTCAAAGGATGAAGGAACCAAGACCGCCACCTGTCCATTTTGCATTCGTTTGACTCTGTTTGGTGAAGGGGTTTTTCGGGTGGTTTTAGAGCCACCGGAGTGCATCTTTAAGTGAATATTAACAGCAAAACACACAAGCATAGCAAATTTGAATGACTTTGCTCTTGATATGTCTTGTACTGTAAGTCCTAAAAAAACATGTTACAGACATGTTAACAACAAAAAAAACTTGATTTTTGGTGACCGTCACTTTAAATGTAGCTTTCATGACTGTACAGTGGTGGGAAGTGTTTGCCCCCTTCCTGATTTCTCATTTTTTTGTATGTTTGTCACACTTAAATATTTCAGATCATCAAACAAATTTAAATATTAGACAAAGATAACACAAGTAAACACAAAATGCAGTTTTTAAGTGAAGGTGTTTATTATTAAGGGTAAAAAACAATCCAAACCTACATGGCCTTGTATGAAAAAGTGATTGCTGCACCCCCCCCCCCCCGGTTAAAACATAAATTAACTGTGGTTTATCGCATCTTTCGAAAGCTCAGGTCAATTTCTCTAGTGACATCCAGGCCTGATTACTGCCACACCTGTTCTCAATCAAGAAATCACTTAAATAGGACCTGCCTGACAAAGTGAAGTAGACCAAGAGATCTTCAAAAGCTAGACATCGTGCTGCGATCCAAAGAAATTCAGGAACAAATGAGAAACAAAGTAATTGAGATCTATCAGTCTGGAAAAGGTTATAAAGCCATTTCTAAAGCTTTGGGACTCCAGCAAACCACAGTGAGAGCCAATATCCACCAATGGTGAAAACATGGAACAGTGGTGAACCTTCCCAGGAGTGGCCGGCCCACCAAAATTACCACAAGAGCGTAGTGTCGACTCATCCAAGAGGTCACAAAAGACCCCTCAACAACATCCAAAGAACTGCAGGCCTCACTTGCCTCAGTTAAGGTCAGTGTTCATGACTCCACCATAAGAAAGACACTGGGCAAAAATGGCCTGCATGGCAGAGTTCCAAGATGAAAACAACTGCTGAGCAAAAGAACATAAAGGCTCGTCTCAATTTTGCCAGAAAACATCCTGATGATCCTCAAGACGTTTGGGAAAATACTCTGTGGACTGACGAGACAAAAGTTGAACTTTTGGAAGGTGTGTGTCCCATTACATCCGGTGTAAAAGGAACATCAAACCAACAGTAAAATATGGTGGTGGTAGTGTGATGATCTGGGGCTGTTTTGCTGCTTCAGGACCTGGGAGACTTGCTGTGGTAAATGGAACCATGAATTCTGCTGTCTACCAAAAAATCCTGAAGGAGAATGTCCAGCCATCTGTTCGTGACCCCAAGCTGAAGTGCACTTGGGTTCTGCAGCAGGACAATGATCCAAAACACACCAGCAAGTCCACCTCTGTGTCATGATGCGGAGTATGGTGGGAAAACTGTGTTCATGCTTTCAGTTTATTTCTAGTTTATTTTGTGTACTTTTCCTACTTCAGTTTTATTATTGTATTGGTTATGATCTTGTCTGTATTTTTGTTATGAGTTTACCCTTTGTTTCTGTTTGTTGTGATTTGGCCAGTATTGCATCTTAGTTTGGTTATTATAGGCTTGTTTTTTACTATTTTGTGTTTTTGAATCATCTTGTATTTTATATGATTTCTTCCTTTGTTTATATTTGAGCCTTCCCCGCCTTTGCTTTCAGTTCTCCTTTTGTAACTTCTGTATTTATTTGTACTGTATTATCAGTAAGTTAAAATTTATTTATATAGCACTTCTCACAGAAAGAACCACAAAGTGTTTCACAATAAAATAAAACACAATCACAATACAACAGTAAAGGCAATAAAATAAAAAATAAAAACATTAAAAGATAACATTAAAAACATGAAAACCATAATTCATAATCAAACTAAAAAGCCTGTTTAAACAGCAGTGTCTTCAGCTGCTTTTTAAAAGCGTCAACAGTCTACTGAGCGCAAAGTCAGTGGTAGAGCATTCCACAATTTTGGTGCCACTGCTTGAAAGGCTCTATCACCTTGAGTTTTAAAATGTGTTCGAGGGACAGCCACTAAAAGTTGATCCGAAAACCTCAAAGACCGTGAGGGGTTATACCCTTTAAGCTGCTCAGTGATGTATTTAGGGGCCTGATCATGAATAGCTCTAAAAATTGGCGTAGGTGTCTTTTGGTGTGGTTGTCTACTGTAAATTGGCGGTGTAAATTGGCGTGGGTGTCTACTGGCGTAGGTGTCTTTCTGATCCAGGTGGGTGACCACCCTGCACTCTGTCATCACCCACCTGGATCAGAAAGACACCTACGCCAGACTCCTGTACATTGATTTCAGTTCAGCATTAAACACCATTATTCCCCAGAGACTGATGGAGAAATTACTCCTTCTCGGTCTGAACACCGCTACATGTCTCTGGATTCTGGACTTCCTGACCGAGAGACCTCAGTCTGTCCGTGTTGGAAACAACATCTCCAACTCTATCACGCTGAGCACAGGATCCCCTCAAGGCTGCGTACTCAGTCCACTGTTGTTTACACTTCTAACACATGACTGTGTATCCAGACACGAGGGGAACCAGATTATTAAGTTTGCGGATGACACCACAGTGGTGGGACTTATTCAGAGGGATGAGGTATCAATGTACAGGGAAGAAGTTAGAGACCTGGAGGGCTGGTGCAGGGAGAACAATCTGGGCTCAATGTGGACAAAACGAAGGAGATGATTATCGACTTCCAGCGGCCATGGCCTGAACACGTCCCTCTCAGCATCAGCGGCCGTTTGGTGGAGAGAGTGAAGAACATCAAGTTCCTCGGAGTGCAGATCTCGCAGGACCTGACCTGGAGCAAGAATTCTTTGGGGATCAGGAAGTGGGCCCAGCAGAGACTGCACTTCTTGAGGAAACTCAAACAGGCCTCTCTCCCCATCTGCATCCTCAGGACCTTCTACAGAGGTGTGGTGGAGAGTGTTCTGACGTACTGCATTGCAACATGGTACTCCAGCTGCAGTATGTCAGACAAAAAAGCCCTGCAGAGGATAGTTAAGGGAGCTGAGAGGGTAATTGGAGTTTTCCTCCCCTCTGTCCAAGAACTTTTTCAGAGCCGTTGTAGGAGCAGGGCACTGAACATTGTCAAGGATCACTCTCACCCTCTGCATAAACACTTTGAACTGCTGCCATCTGGCAAACGATTCCAGAGCATCAGAGGCAGAACCACCAGACTGATCAACAGCTTCCTTCCACAAGCTGTTAGGATGCTGAACAGTTGATCCGGAATCTTTCATACATACTACTGCACCTTATGAACATTATGTATATTATATGTATATAGTTCTAGTTAGTTTCAAGTACGTCTCAGGGATGTGTGAATGGCTGTGTTGGGGTGGGGGGTGAAGAAGTGTGTGGGTGTGTCTTAAATTATGTTCTTTTTACTTATATGGATGCCTAGAGAAACGTAATTTCATCTTGCCTGCACTACAGTTGTATGTACAGCAACATGACAATAAAGGTTGATTTGATTTGAAAAACAAGAACTAAAATTTTAAACTGAATCCTAAAGCCAACTGGGAGCCAGTGAAGTGCTGCTAAAACCACTTTAATGTGAGCCCTTTTCTTAGTGTGAGTTAAGTCTGGCAGCTGAATTTTGAACAACCTGAAGGCGTTGAAGATGCTTTTGGCTCAGACAGGTAAAAAGACTATTACAATAATCTAAACGAGAAGAAATAAAAGCATGAATAATCATCTCAAGTTCCGCCTTCGACACCAGGGTTCTCAACTCAGAAATATTCTTCAGATGGAAGAAACAATTTCTAATTAATTGATTAATGTGGTGCTCAAGAGACATAGCTGAATCAAAACTAACACCAAGATTCTGAAGACTCACCTGGACAGAGGAACCTAGGGTACCCATGTGGTGCTTAATAAGCGGGATCTTGTTTTCAGGAGCGATAATTGATGTCTCTGTCTTGTCTGAGTTGAGCTTTAAAAAGTTTGCACTTAACCACTGTTTGATGTTAGACAAGTAGTAAGTTAAAGATGACAGCATGTGAAACTCAGACTCTTTAAAAGAGCAATACAACTGAATATCGTCAGCATAAAGATGATAAGAAATATCTTTGAACTGGCTAATTATCCGTCCCAGTGGCAGAATGTAAATTAGAAATAAAATGGGTCCTGGAACTGAGCCTTGTGGTACCTCACATGAATACTGTGCTATTTCAGAAAGCATCTGATTCACGGACACGTTAAAGGTTCTTCTGGTGAGGTACAATGAAAACCATTTTAAAACAGAACCAGACAGCCCTAGCTCTTTGAGTCTGTTGATCATTATACAGTGATCAAAAGTATCAAAGGCAGAAGAAAGATCCAATAAAACCAGAACTGTGTATTTACCAGTGTCAGCCACAATCATAATGTCACTGGAGACTCTGACTAAACCTGTTTCAATAGAATGATTTTTTTCGAAAGCCCGACAGAAATTTATCCATGATATTACAATTTGCCAAAAATGACATAAGCTGCTCATCCACTAGCAATTCCAGAATTTTTGATATGAAAGGGAGTTTAGAGATTGGCCTATAATTATTTGGCTGTGATGGATCCAAACTCGGCTTCTTAAGTGTTGGTTCAACAACTGAAAGACCAATTGACTCAAAAACTGCTAAAAATGGCTTAGTAGGGAGAACATCAGCAGGGGAAGAGAAGGGTTTCATTTTCTGCAGCAGAGCCATGATGTCCTGAAGGGTCACAGGATTAAAAGTGGACCAAGTACAAGGTGAGGGCATAACACTGGCACAGTTAAAAGAAGATGATGGCAAAAAGATTAACAACTCTTGGGTTTTGCTTTCTATCTTTTTTTTTGCCTTGATGGGCTATTATTATTTTTCTCTGTGTGTATTTTGTCTGGATCTCATTTTGTATTCAGTTCTCCCCTTTTGTAACTCGGGTACTTAGCAGTACTGTAGTATTTGGTTTGAATCTTGTTTTTGTATCAGTTCCTATTTACCTTTGACATTATTCCTTCTGTGCTTTTACTTTGACAGTACTCTTTATTTACTTCTGTTAGTCCGGCAAAAGCTAGCGGTACTCAAATACTTTGCAAGCAGGTTCATGAAATGGTCAGTCAGAAGGCAACTCATACCGGCTCAGACGTCGCCCGGGTTAACAAGGTCAGGAGTTCCTGGCAGTGGAAGGCAAAGGACAGAGCTGCGTGGAGGAATCTGATTAGACCTAAATGAAACAGTTATTGTCGCTCCCGACAGACTGCTATGATGATGATGATGATGATAATGATCTCCTAGCTTAGTTTCGCAGTTTGTCCCAGCTGTTATTTTGGTCTGATTAACTATCCTCACTCTGGTTACCCACACCTGTACCTCATTTGTGTTTATGCTCTCCTGCCTATTTATGGCACGTGGCCACATCCTCACATTGTATTCCTAGCGTGTGTCCCACGCTTCATTCCTCATTGTTCTCCAGACGTAAGTCCCACATCTACTCCAGCATTTCCACACGCCTAACCTTCTGAGTTTTTCTACCGTCTCGCTTCCTGCTGTAAGTTTTTGTTCCGTTTGGACTTTGTGTTTTATTAAACGTTAGCAAACTCACAGTTCAGCATTTGGGGTCTTCTATTCCAGCCCAGCCCGGGCAATTCATGACACTCTGAATGGCTTAAGAAAAACAAAATGAAGACTTTGGAGTGCCTAGTCAAAGTCCTGACCTGAATCCGATTGAGATGCTGTGGCATGACCTTAAAAAGGCGGTTCATGCTCGAAAACCCTCCCATGTGGCTGAATTACAATTCTGCAAAGATGAGTGTGCCAAAATTCCTTCACAGTGCTGTAAAAGACTCATTGCCAGTTTGAATGGGTACAGGACTGAGAGAGAATGGGTCTGTCTGGGTGAGTGAGGGTGAGTGAGCGGGAGTTAGCGCATATGGGTGCGCATGGGAGCATGTGGGTGTGAAGTTGTGGGGAGGGGTGTGTCTGCGAGTTGGGAGGTGCTGGGTTAAGGGGGGTAGTGCCTCTCAGCAACGTGGGCTCCCCGGGGCGGGGGGGACTTCTTTGGGCATGGGGGTCCCCGGGGGTGTGCAACAGAGCGCTGGGGCGGGCCTGCTGTGGGGGTGCCTTGGGGGGGGGGGGGCGGGGGGGTGGGGGGCTTGGCGCCGGGGGGGACGCAGGCCGGTCTCTGCCCCAGGGGTGGGGTCACTGGCCTCCTGGTGCCTGGGGCCCAGGGGCGGGCGTTGGCCCCGCTGGGGGTCAGGTGGGTCCGGGGGTGTGGGCTCGCCACGCCGGCCACCGAGCAGCCTGGCCTCCCTTGATTGTCCCCTCCGGGGGTGGATGCCTGGTTTCCTGGGGCTTGCTGACCTCAGACGTTTGTGCCCTGTGGGGGTTGGTGGGCGCTGTCTTGCAGCTCGGGGTTCCCGGGGGGAGAGCTGCTGCGACCGGCCCATCCGCTTCATATGTTTCCTGACAAACCACTCACATGCACACACTTATTTTGTGCGCGTTCTCATATATATGCACGCAGACATACATGCACAAGTGTCTCTCTTTTAACAGGTGCGGAAACCAGACTTGTGTTGAGACATCTTGGGTGGAAGAAGCAGTTTGTCTTTTGTTTGTTTTGGTTGTTGGTTCGTTTGTTTTTTTGTCTGTTCCCCTCCCTTTTCTTCCCCCCCTCCACACACTTCCTTTCCCTCTTCCCCATCCTGTTGGGTCTTCCATGGGTAAAATAATTAAAATAAAGTATTAAATTTTATTACAGGAGGAGCTTACAACAATATACAATACACAGTTAGGTACTGTATAAGCTCCTCTTGGCAAAGTAAATCTGTTCTGGCACAATAAGGGTGACAGATCCATGTTCTGTTTGCCTAGCTGCCTGACAGGACAAGGGGGGCAAAAAAAAAAAAGGGCGGTTCATGCTCGAAAACCCTCCAATGTGGCTGAATTACAATAATTCTGCAAAGATGAGTAGGCCAAAATTCCTCCACAGTGCTGTAAAAGACTCACTGCCAATTATCACAAATGCTTGATTGCAGTTGTTGCTGCTAAAGGGTGGCCCATACCAGTTATTTAGCTTTGGGGGTAATCACTTTTTCACACAGGGCCATGTAGGTTTGGATTTTTTTCCTTTAATAATAAATGTCTTCATTTAAAAACTGCATTTTGTGTTTGCTTGTGTTATCTTCTAATATTTAATTTTGTTTGATCTGCAAGATGCTGGGATAGGCTCCAGCCCCCCCGCGACCCGAAAAGGATTAAGCGGAAGAAGATGGATGGATGGATGAAATATTTAAGTGTGACAAACACAAAAAAATGAGAAATTGGGAAGGAGGCAAACACTTTTTCACACCACCGTATACTTTGAAAACACATTAAAAAGAACTTTTTAATATATCTTTATATAAATTAAACCAACTGCTGATTTTGCAGTAACACATAATCAAGGGCCTACTCTCACTGTAGTGGCGGCTCTGTGCTGACCGAGGTTTGACCCCTAAAGTATGGAACCTTTGTCAGTTTGAGTGCTCTCTGCTCTTCTGCAGAATGTCACCTTCCCCAGCTTTGGAACAGGTAAAAGAGGTGGTCTGTGGAACAGAACGAATGCAAATGTTTGCTCATGTACAGTGGGGAAAAAAAGTATTTAGTCAGCCACCAATTGTGCAAGTTCTCCCACTTAAAAGATGAGAGAGGTCTCCAATTTTCATCATAGGTATACCTCAACTATCCTCAACTAACCTCCCTTCATTGGCTTCCCATAGAGTTTAGAATTAAGTTTAAAATCCTTCTTCTTACTTACAAAGCTCTAAACAATCAGGCTCCTTTTTATTTAAAAGATCTGATACTACCGTATCATCCTAACAGAGCACTACGCTCCCAAAATGCAGGTTTACTTGTAATACCTAGAATCTCCAAAAGTTCAATGGGAGGCAGAGCTTCAGTTATCAAGCTCCTCTCCTGTGGAATCAGCTGCCAATCTGGATTCGGGAGTCAGACGCGATCTCTGTTTTAAGAATAGGGCTAAAACCTACCTTTTTGATATAGACTACATTTAGGGAGGGATCATGTGTTTCTGAACCCTCCCTTAGTTATGCTGCTAATAGGTTTAGTCAGCCGGGGGACCTCCAGTAATGCACTGGGCCTCACTCCTTTCCTCACTCTCTATGAAAATATTTTTTTTTTGCTGGTCATTAACATTTGTTTGTTCTCTCCCATAGATTGAGTCCCCATCGTGCTGTTTGCTCTCTACATGTCTGTTCTTTTCTTCTTCTCTGTCCCCTCACCCCCCCAGCCAGTCGCAGCAGATGACTGCCCCTCCTGAGCCTGGTTCTGCTGGAGGTTTCTTCCTGTTAAAAGGGAGTTTTTCCTCTCCACCGTCGCCAAGTGCTTGCTCACAGGGGATCGCCTGATTGCTGGGGTCTTTCTGCAACTGTGGGGGTCCTCCCTACAGTTGATAGTGCTATGAGATGACCTGTTGTTGTGAAATGGCGCTATATAAATTAAAGTTGAATTGAATTGAATTGAACTATGAGAGACAAATGAGAAAAAAAAAATCCGGAAAATCACATTGAAGGATTTTTAATGAATTAATTGGTAAATCCTCCGGTAAAATAAGTATTTGGTCACCTACAAACAAGCAAGATTTCTGCTCTCACAGACCTGTAACTTCTTTAAGAGGCTCCTCTGTCCTCCAAGCGTTACCTGTATTAATGGCACCTGTTTGAACTCGTTATCAGTATAAAAGACACCTGTCCACAACCTCAAACAGTCAGACTCCAAACTCCACTATGGCCAAGACCAAAGAGCTGTCAAAGGACACCAGAAACAAAATTGTAGACCTGCACCAGGCTGGGAAGACTGAATCTGCAATAAATAATCAGCTTGGTGTGAAGAAATCAACTGTGGGGCAATTATTAGAAAATTGGAAGACATACAAGACCACTGATAATCTCCCTCGATCTGGGGCTCCACACAAGATCTCACCCCGTGGGGTCAAAATTATCACGAGAACGGTGAGCAAAAATCCCAGAACCACATGGGGGGGACCTAGTGAATGGCCTGCAGAGAGCTGGGACCAAAGTAATAAAGCTACTTCAGAAACACACTACGCCGCCAGGGACTCAAATCCTGCAGTGCCAGACGTGTCCCCTGCTTAAGCCAGTACACGTCCAAGGCCCGTCTGAAGTTTGCTAGAGAGCATTTGGATGATCCAGAAGAGGATTGGGAGAATGAGATTGGTCATATGGTCAGATGAAACCAAAATAGAACTTTTGGTTATATACTCATCTTGTCGTGGTTGGAGGAGAAAGAATGCTGAGTTGCATCCAAAGAACACCATACCTACTGTGAAGGATGGGGGTTGAAACATCATGCTTTGGGGCTGTTTTTCTGCAAAGGGACCAGGACGACTGATCCGTGTAAAGGAAAGTATGAATGGGGCCATGTATTGTGAGATTTTGAGTGAAAACCTCCTTCCATCAGCAAGGGCATTGAAGATGAAACGTGGCTGGGTCTTTCAGCATGACAATGATCCCAAACACACTGCCCGGGCAACGAAGGAGTGGCTTCGTAAGAAGCATTTCAAGGCCCTGGAGTGGCCTAGCCAGTCTCCAGATCTCAACCCCATAGAAAATCTTTGGAGGGAGTTGTTGCCCAACGACAGCCCCAAAACATCACTGCTCTAGAGGAGATCTGCATGGAGGAATGGGCCAAAATACCAGCAACAGTGAGTGAAAACCTTGTGAAGACTTACAGAAAACGTTTGACCTCTGTCATTTGCCAACAAAGGGTATATAACAAAGTATTGAGATGAAACTTTTGTTATTGACCAAATACTTATTTTACCGAGGAATTTACCAATTAATTCATTAAAAATCCTTCAAAGTGAATTTTCTGGATTTTTTTTTTTCTCTTTTTGTCTCATAGTTGAGGTATAACCTATGATGAATATTGGAGACCTCTCTCATCTTTTAAGCGGGAGAACTTGCACAGTTGGTGGCGGAACTAAATACTTTTTTCCCCCACTGTACGAGCTACGTGTAACTGCACCATATAGGGATGTCACGATAGCCTCCCTATTGACAAGCAACCAGAGGTTGCCAAGCAACACCAATAGCTGCAGCTGGCTTGTCCTATTTTTTTCAATTGACAGTGCATTTTCCCCTCACATTTTTTTTTTTTTTTTTTCACAAATCTAGACTTGGGTCGGCTGTTCCTGAGACGGTGGCCTCAGCCAATGATGAGACTGGGTTAAGTTTCTGTTCCTAGTATTTTAAATGAATTATTAAAGGGGTCATGGACTGCACTTTTAACACATTTTAACAGGCTCATTCTTGTCTTAATGAAGTGCTTGTGATATATTTTGTTTACATTTTCTTTATTTTTTTAATTATTAAAGCAAATTTGTTTTTTTTTATTTTTCTGGGCTTTCTTCAACCCAGCCACAGGGGGTGCACAAGCCAGATGTACTCCTAGTGCTGGTCCCAAGCCCGGGTAAATGGGGAGGGGGTTGTGTCAGGAAGGGCATCCGACGTAAAACCTTTGCCAAATCAAACATTGCGGATCACGACGAAAATAAGGACTTTCATACCGAATCAGTCGAGGGCCCGAGTTAAACAGCAACTGGCCACTAGTGCTGTTAACCAACAGGTACCGGTGGAAATGGGGCTGCTGTTGGTCGAAGATCAAGGAGGAGGAGAAGGGGAAGGCGTGTGTAGGAGGGAGAGAGAGAAAAGGAAAGGCAGAAATGTGGAGGTGAGAGTAGAGACGTTAAATGTAGGGACTATGACTTGTAAAGGCAGAGAGTTGGCTGATATGATGGCGAGAAGAATGGCAGATATACTGTGTATTCAAGAAACCAGATGAAGAGAAGCAAGGCTAGGAGCACTGGAGGTGGATATAAACTGTTCTACCATGGTGTAGATAGGAAGAGAAATGGAGTAGGAGGAATCTTGAAGGAAGAGTATGTGAAGAGTGTTCAGGAGGTAAAGACGGAGTCAGACAGAATCATGAGTTTGAAGCTAGAAGTCAAAGGTGTGATGTTGAATGTTGTCAGTGCATATGTCCCACAATTTGGATGTCAGGTAGAAAAGAGAGGAATTCTGGAGTAAGTTGGATGAAGTGGTAGTGTTCCCAGGGGGGAGAGAGTGGTGATTGGAGTGGACTTTAATGGGCATATAGGTAAAAGGAACAGAGGTGATGAGGAGGATCTGGGTAGGTATGGTCTTAAGGAGAGAAATGTGGAAGGACAGACAGTTGTGGATTTTGCTAAAAGGATGGAAATGGCTGTGGTGAACACATATTTCAAGAAGTGAGAGGAACAGAAAGATAAGATAAGATAAGATAAGCCTTTATTAGTCCCACAATGGGGAAATTCCAGGATTGCAACAGCATAGGGATAGCAACACTCAGAGCAACAATCAGAAGGCAAGAAAAAACATCTAGTAAACATATGTCCATATTACTGTAAATGTGTATATATATAGACACACAGTGCAGAAAGCATATGATACAGTAATTCCACCCTTTGTTCCTCTCTCTTCTTGAAGTATGTGTTCACCACAGACACCCCTCAACCTTCACTAGCAATTCTCCAGTACTTTCAAATGCTTATGGATCATGATTGCTGCTAAAATGAGAAAAAAGAGCTTGACACACACAGACTTCAATATAAAAAGCTGTTTCAACCTAAAGGTCTATGTAAAAAAAAAAAAAAAAATAATAAAATAAAACAGTTTCAAAGAGGCAGCTTGCAGCTACCCCTTCTATTTTCAAAACCCTCCCACCAGACCAAATATTATGCATGGTGCGCAATATTTGTGCTGCAAGTGTTCGATCTGAACAGTGAACAACACTTTTTACTGCTTCCTTGATACTGTGCGTAATGGCAGTTTGAGGTTTCTATGACACTGGTCAACTAGGCCAGCAAAAACTGTATCAGAAGAGTAGAGCTGATCCAGTTGTTCATATAACAGTGTTTTTTAGGGAATGGAGCCAACTGAAAAGACCTGTAACCTGTGTTCTAAAGGCTGAAAACAAACCATAGGGGGTGTCTGTACTTCCACTTTAGAACATATTTCACATTCATAAAATTATTTGTCTGGAGATTTGTTTTAGCATTATGAACTGAAGTGTTGACAACCCTTGCCAACTCTGAAATATTACAAAAAAAAAAACCAAAAAACCTATGTACCACCTCAGAGAAATAAACTCTTTACTTTCATGCTATTTCACTTCTGAAGATGATGTTAGATGAGATTACTAAAATGAGTATTTGTGGTGGTCAGAATGTGTCGTTCATTAACCCTACTTGTCAGGTGATTCAGGATCAAAGCAGGTCTTGAGGACATCTGTGACGTCAGGGTCGCAGCAGTCTCCATCATCATAGTCATAGTGAATGCTGTTGCACTCCATGTTACAAACCCCGTCCTGTCTCTTCCAGTTGTAACAGGTCCCCACCCTGAGGCAGTCTCCTCCATCATGGCCCGTCTTTGGATGGTCACACTCGGGGTCACACTGGCGGTTCCCAATCTTGCTAATTCGACAGTTACTGAGGATAAACTTTTGCCTGAGGCTGGTGTTTCTGACTGTGTGGATGCTCAGATCCAGGGTGATGTTATGAGGGCGAAAGGCTGCGTTCAGGGCAGCATGTTGATGCTGGATCTGGGTTTGTGTCACTGTGGGGTTTCCACCATCATCATTGGCCAGGTTGACAATCCGATAGCGAACTCGCTTCTGGGTACGCAGCTGCCAGTTGTCGTTATAGCCCAAGATGATGTCTGTGTTGTCGCAGGCCATAAGACCACAGGGAGGCGGCAGGAAAGAGGAGACCAGTTCTTGTTCAGGGACAGGAGAGGAGAGGATAATCGGATGATGACCTCTATACGGGGTCCAGAGCTGTTCCACCTTAAATATTGAAGCAAGGAGAAAGTTTGTTTTAATTGACAGTTTTTAATCAATTCTAATACAGGATTCAAGATCATTATAGCTGATTTTTTTTTAATCACTTGACCCCAGTTGATAAAACTGAAAACAGAACAATGTGGAAATTATTTATTTATTGTCATGTATCTGAACTCAGGTTTTCTCTGACTTCAGATCCTCACCTTATTCCTTAGCTTGATTGTTTGTTGTCATTATGTTACGGTTAGTTTTTGTATATTTGTTTGGGATGAGACAGAGTTCTTCCCCTCAGACGCTCCCTGCCAGCTGCCACTGTCTGCTCAGCTGTGGCAGTCTGGTAATTAGGTCATGGCTCACTCATGATTCACACCTGAAACTCATTTATGTGTATTCTTAAGCACTGCCATTTCACCAGGGCAGTGTGGCTAGTTTGTACTGTCACCCCTCCACCAGAGCACGTTCCGCTCTGGTAAATTCTCTCACTGTAAGTACCCAGCACCTGCCAGTTATTGGACTGTTTGGATTTCCTCTATTTCTTCCCGGCGCTGTCCCATGTGCATGTTTGGAGTGTTCTGGGAGGGGGTTCTATGTTGTTGCCCGACACCTGCCAGTTTTCATGCCTAGGAGCGTTTTGGGTTTTTTCATGTATTTTTCCTCCACTCACCAGTCTGTTTGGGAGTGTGCTGTTTTGTCTTATGTTGCGCGTCACGTTAGGCTGGTTTGAGCACTGTGTATTTTCCCCTGTACTCAATAAATTGCACTGACGCAGCCTGCGAGTGGGTCTGTCTCTTCTGCCCTGAAGGGGCATTCATGACAGTTATGTTTGCAGTGTTGGGAGTGGCGTTATAGTAATGCGTTACTTTGTAACGTGTTACTGTAATGTCACTACTTTTGCAGTAACATGCTATGTAACAGAATTATGCTTAAAAATTCAGTAATGCATTACAGCTACTGAAATTTGATAAGATGCGTGATATTTTTAGCACAAATAAATGAATATACAAACTGACCCTACACAGCTAACACAGCCGTCAGTCTACGTGACCTGTTGCAGAGAGCCTGAGTCTTAATTACTGAGCCCAGGAAAAGATGAAGCTACTTTGTTTTCGTGGAAATTGACAGATTATTTTTCCTTTGTTGCGGTTAAAGACAAAAGCATATTGGTGGGTTGCAAACTAAAGTGCCGGTTGAGACCTGGGCAATCTTCAGCTCCGACAAAGCTAGTGCTACGCTATGCTAACAAAACCGTGAAGTGGATCTACTGTATTCTGAACAGCCACGTCTGGATGTAGAGTGGAAATACTCGTCTCAACAGCCACGGCTGGATTTCAATCACAGGTATGCATCTGGACAGTTTGTGACCCAGCAAGAACTAAACTGACTGATTGCCAGATACGTCATTACAGACTGAAGATGTGATAACAGTTTCCATCAGACAGCTGACTGTGATCCACTGGAATTAAA
Source organism: Pholidichthys leucotaenia (assembly GCA_020510985.1). NCBI lineage: Eukaryota > Metazoa > Chordata > Actinopteri > Cichliformes > Pholidichthyidae > Pholidichthys > Pholidichthys leucotaenia. The sequence continues at coordinate 304,814,809 of CM035846.1, forward strand.
ACACATTTACTTGCTACCTGGATAAAGATTATTCAAAAATGGATTTTGATCTCCAAAAGGAATTTGAGGGACTGGATCATGTCTCTGTCACAGCAGACATTTGGACTGTGGTTAATGGACATTTTCTTTGGATCACTGCACATTAGATTAAATCCATATCATAAATGTAAGCTAAACATGGGCAGCTTTATACAGTCTTGCCAATTCTCACTCTTTTGGAGTGATTCTCACTTTTTTCCCTCTCCCTCACTTCACAAACCCTATTTCTCACTCCAAAATGAGGACATTACTGGCAATTTTGTGTTGATTGTCTTCAGATTTTTCCCACAATAAGAGCTCTCAAGGCATGCTGCACGGTGGCGCAGTGGTTAGCACTGTGGCAGCACAGTTTTACCCTCGGCCGGGGGATCGTGAGATCATGGGTTCGATCCCTGCCCCCGGCCAACAGTGATCTGGGTGGAGTTTGCATGTTCTCCCCGTGTTTGCGTGGGTTTACTCCAGGATTTCTCCAGTTTCCTCCCACATGCCAAAAACATGCAGGTTAGGGAGTTAAGGGGTGCTTGCGCACGCAGCGACCGGCAGCTGGTGGTTTGTCACCAGACTGCAAAACAAATCTCAAAAAAAAAAAAAAAAAATGATAAAGCAGACTGAACATGTTCTAAAAGCTCTGTCTGAAACGGTCTGTTTTTAGCCTGACATTAATAAACCGTAATGTAATCCATTAATTAAATTATCTTGCTATGTGTGCAAGATGTCCCACCCGTGGGACGTTTTACATTGGCTGGACACTGGCTAAAATGGTAAGGGATTTACTGCAAATCTAGAGCTGTAAATCAGGTATGTGTCTGTTAGTATATTACCAATTTTCTCCAAAGTTTTAGAAAAAAAAACTGTTGTTACACAATTATTGGAGTATATGGAGTCTAATAATTACTTGCATCTTCTCTATGGCTTCCGACCAAATCATTTAGCTGAGAGTGCTAACTCCTACTTGAATGAACAAATTAAAAACAAAAAAGTCAATAGATCAAGGTCAGGTTGTGGGAGCTGTTTTACTGGACCTAAAAAAAACTTTTGATGCAGTGAACATTACATTTTAGTTACAAAAATATTTAGATTAATTTTTCTAATCTGGCCATGCAATGTTTTTGTCTCATCTGTGTGACAGACAACAATGTGTAATGGTGAATAATGAAGGATCTTCTTTCTCAGCCTCTTAAAATTCTAGTTTTCCCACCCACCGAATGTTTCACATTGGCTGGAAATTGGCAGGAATTCTAAGGAGTTAAATATGCATTTAAAAGTAATGTGAAAGTTACTTTTCCAAGTAACTAGTTACTTTAATCATGCAGTAATTGGTGAAGTAACTCAGTAACTTTTAAAAAGAAGAAACTAGTAACTGTAATTAGTTACTATTTTTTAGTAACTTGCCAAACACTGGCTGTTTGTAGATTATACAATCCATAACAAGACATAGGCCATATAATTATTTAAAGCTCCCATTCACTGAAAAATGGGTCTGTAGATTTCCCACCTTCTGAAATGCGTCTATTGGTCATGATTCAAAAAAAAAAAAAAAAAAAAAAAAAAAAAAAAAAAACTAAAAATGCTCACTTTTCTTAAAAATACACAAAGGTACCAATATTATATGCTCTTTGGTATGACCAGGTTGTTGCTTGAACCTGCAGCCTGCCAGTAGTGGAATGGATTACGTAAGACTAGCCCACTCTGAGTTAGTGAAACTATTTATTTCTAAACGAGCAGTCTGTGTGAGTTTTGTGGATGAGGACCGTGTTGACTTGTTTTACCATTAACACAGCATTTTAGCTATGTTTATCTTAATTTTGCATGTATGAAAACAACCAGAAGCAGCTTGTAGAACATAGAGTGAACACTATCAGTTGATTCTAATTTGACAGATGTTCAGCTAATATGAAGAGGTTTAGAGCACACATTTACTGTTAATGGCTATGGTAATGATTTTTACCAGTCCTGCACCAGTTCTACATGTATAACACGATCAACCTACCTAAATCAACTAAGGAAAAAAACTGAAAAGATTAAGCAAGTTAACAGTGTAGAAATTTACATTGCTAAAGTCCGCCCACATCGCCAGGACTGGTTCGCTCATGTCAGTATGAAGTGGCCGTTTCAGCAAGCCCATGTGGGTGTGGGCGTGGCCCCACAACACCACGCCCCCTATGTGGCCCCTGAAGCTTTGCCCCTGATCAGACTGGTTACTTCCCAGAAAGAGAGTTCTGCAAGTCTTCATGAAGGGGCTGTAGAGATTCCCAGACTGGAGGCTGCTTTCTCCCACCTGAGAGGAACAAAGAGGATCAACAAGAGCTGTCAATAAAACCACCATCTTAATGTCATTACATCACTTCACCAGTGTTGCCCAGGCTTGGCTAACCCTAGACAACATATTAATCAGGTGACCCATCTTCATTATGTAACAATGATGGTCCCACCACTTAAAGCAGCGTGATTGTGTAGGTAGTGGCTGTACTGGAAAACACTGAAGGGAAAGTTCAAGAAGCTGAGGATGTTTTTGAAAAAAAGAACTGCTGAAAATCAGTAAGACTTTTGAAAATATGCTCTCTGCATGGACCTACTGTTGATTTCATGTCAGGAACAGCCAGTGTGTAAATGCCTTAAACTTGCAACAGGGTACATCTACTTTGGTTGCACAAAGAAATCCCGGTAGGGAACCCAGTGATTCTTTTTTTATACAATGAAAAAATCAAATTACCAACTATAGCATATACTGTACATATGTGACAAATGAAAACAGCAAATCGTAAGTGTATATTCTGAATATTGGTGACACAACATGAGTGAGACTGAAGTCTGTACAATAGCAAATGAGCCTTCAGTTGGAATTGCACATGTAAAAATATAATCATATCATAAACATGAAGTTATCATGCACCAAACTACGTACCTTAGCTCCATCAACATACAAAGTCATGTTATGGCCATTGTAAGTGACCATCAGATGAGTCCAAGCATTGGCTCGGTACCGCTGATGGCTGTAGACGGTGGTGGATTTCACAGCTCGGTCTGTACGAAGTGTGAAGTAGAACCGAGGATCTCTGGTGCCTGCAGGTTCCACTGTGCGGATGCCGACTGACCAGCCTTTCTCACTTAGTGAATGGGAACAGTTGTCAAACACACCTAAGACACAGGAAGTAAACTATATTGAGTGATGTGATCATTTTGTCTTGAAACATCATGATTAGCACTATCAAGATTATTATAACATAATGGGCAAAGAAGCGATCTTGAGAGAAGGATGATAAGGCTAGCTGAGGCCCCAGCTGGATTCGAGGTCGGCTGGATCGGATACCGGCGACACCAGCAGAGATTGTTTTACTATCCACAGGTCAGTAAAAATGCCACCAAAGAAGGAGGAAATGGAAGAGATTAAAAAATCTCTGAACTTCATGTCAGAAGAACTGACCAAAGTGGCCAGTCAACAGTCTAAATTATTAGGGCTAATGGAGGAAGTCCGAGAATTGAAATTAACAATTAAGGAAACGACTTCCGGTTATGGCGGCCGCCTAGAAGGACACGTATCACTCTGCTCTGCCCTTGGAAATAAAAATTCGGCAAATAACTCTCTCATTTGGAACAGAACTTTTCCCAGCGTTTGGGTGAGGATATGCCGGTGAAGACTAAGGCTGGGAAATCAGGAGGGGGAAAAATTGAATCGCCGAAGCAGTCCAAATTAACGGACTTTAAAGTTTGTGGCGCAGTAGAAAAAGCTGCGGATATGGCGGATGAAACTAGCGGTGGTGCGGTAACTGCTGCTGCTGACGATGACGGCACAGGTGCAGTGCTGGCTGCCATTAGCTCAATGAGAGCAGACTTTTCCGCTAAACTTGATGGGATTATGGCAGCGTTGGATGCAATGAGAAAGGAGTTGGGTGACTGCGTGGAGCGAGTGACGCAGGCGGAGCTTCGTGTCTCAAGTGCGGAGGATGAAATTAGCGGACTTCAAATAAAGGTGCGCACTTTGGAAAAAAAAAATAAAGATCTGGAAAATAGTGTTCTGGACTTGGAATCTCTGTCCAGAAGGAACAACCTGAGGCTGGTGGGTTTACCGGAGGGAGCCGAAGGTCGTGATTCATGCTCCTTTTTGGAGGGGTGGATCCCGGAGGCGCTGAATAACGCGGAGCTAAAATCATCAGTCGTCTTGGAAAGCTCCCACCGAATTGGCCCACCGAGAGGTAACAAGGCAGCACCGAGGACGCTAATTATGAAGTTTCTCAGCTACAGAGACAGGATGACGATCTCCAACGCGGTGCGGGCCAAAGGAGAAATTAAATACCAAGATCAGCAGGTGCGTTCTACCCAGATTTGGCCTCAGGAATCCAACAATTAAGGAAGCAGTTTGACCCCATCCGCAAAGAACTGCGCAACCTTGAGATTCGTCATGGAGTGATTCACCCTGCAAGACTTCTGGTCACATATGAGGGCAGAACACGCATCTTCAAGACCCCCGAGGAGGCGCAGGAGCTCATCAAGAAGATCCAGGAAGAGACTGGTGGGAGCTAAGCATGAACAGAATATAGGGTAGAATATTTGAGCATTTAACTGATTAGAAGCATATAACAAGATTACAAAATATAGAATGTATTACATATTAAAAAAAAAATAAATAAAAAAAAGTACAAAATTGCTAAAAAAATTTGGAGTTAAATTGGAAAATTACAGAAGAGAGTTAATGTTACGTTATTAAAAGCAGTAGAGTTAGGGTGATTAGGAGGATGAAGAAGGAGTGGCTTTGGCTGTTCCTCGTGGTGTGGAACGGTCGATGGCTATATCGGGAGACAGAATTTTTCTTTTGCTTTTGGGGGATTGCCACAAATGTGGAAAGGGGGAATTTGTTTGTGTGTAGTTTGTAGGGTGAATGTTCAACCACTCATTTTTTGCTTTTCTGTTTGAGCATGTTTACACTGCAAGGTAATCCCAAACACCCTATTGATTATAAATCAAAGCGTTAATCTTAATTTAACTTCATGGAATTGCAGAGGTCTACAAAATTTAAAAAAACTTAAACAAGTTATGAATAAAATAAAAGACATGGGTTCAAAAATTGTGTTTTTACAAGAAACTCATCTAATAGAGCAAGATGTAAAAAGAATTAGGAGTAGATGCAAGGAAATGTTTTCACCTCATCATTTCATCCCGAGCCAGGGGAGTTATGACTCTCATACATAAATCAGTCCCATTTCAAGTGAAAAATGTAATTGGAGACAAATTTGGAAGATATGTAATCATTCAAGGATCTTTGCTATTAGAAAACATAAATTTGGTGAACTTATATGGTCCCAATATAGATGATCAAAAGTTCTTTGCCAATTTATTTCTTATCTTATCATCACTTACAGGGCAACATATAATAGCAGGGGGATTTTAATTGTACATTGAATCCCAGTATAGATAGATTAACAGGACTGGACTGTACGCACAATGGATGGTAGGATGACCATTAATCATTTTATGAAAGAATTGAAATTGATAGATATATGGAGAGAAATGAAACCACAAGTTAAAGCATACTCTTGTTATTCCAATACCTACAAGACATTCTCACGGAATAGATTATTTTTTGATCTCCACAGAATTAAGGTCCAAGATTCAAAACTGTTTTTATGATAACATCGTGATCTCTGATCATGCACCCTGCTGTCTAATGTATGTAGATAAGAAATTGACAAAGGAACCAGGTAGATGGCAATTTCAGCATAAATGGCTTCAGGATGAGGAATTTGTTAAGTATATAGAAAAACAGATAGATGAGTTCTTTGATATCAATACTACACAAACATCAGCATGTGTAAAGTGGGAGGCTTTCAAAGCTTTTATTAGGGGACATATTAGTTATACAGTTCAAAATCTAAGAAGACTCGAGAGGAGAGAGTCCAATTGGAACATAAAAATAAAAATTCTTCAAGAAAGAGTATATGCAGGAAGAGATCCAAGGTTGGAGAACGAATTACTGATTTGAGAGCTGAATATGACAAAAAATCAGCGAATAGAGCTGCCTCGAGTCTTCTAAGATTGAAACAATCTTTTTATGAACAAGGTGAAAAATCAGGAAAGTTATTGGCATGGCAGATTAAACAATTAGAATCTAAAACACCAATTACCAGTATTATAAGTAACGGACAGGTAGTTATAGATCCTTCAGAAATTAATAGAGCCTTTAGAGATTACTATGAAAAATTATATGATACCAAAAATGAATCTGACTTAACAAAACTACATGGGTTTTTGAATGAACTATTTATACCGTGTATTCCAAATGAAAATAGGGAGATACTGGAGTCTAAAATTAGTCAAGAAGAAGTTGGACTAGCCATTGATAATATGAAATCAGGAAAAAGTGCAGGACCAGATGGTCTTCCAGTTGACCTTTATAAAAAATTTAAGAATAAATTAACAAAACCTTTTTTGGAAATGGTTTTTAGAAGCATTTCAAATAGTAATTTACCATCATATATGAATAATGCCTTAATTATACTGTTGCCAAAACCAGGTAAGCCCTCTAATAAATGTGAAAATATGAGACCAATAAGCCTATTAAATGCCGACCTTAAGATAATTTGTAAAATTTTAGCAAGACGAATACAAGAAATTTTTCCCAAATATTATTAATCGAGATCAGAATGGCTTTATAAAGGGAAGACAAGGCTTCCATAATGTAAGAAGACTATTTAATATTATTTATTCTAATAAAGAAGCACCGGATACAGCTCTCTTATCACTGATGCCGAAAAAGCCTTTGATAGAGTTGAATGGCCCTTTCTTTTGAAGTCTTACAAAGGTTTGGACTTGGAAATAATTTTATAAAATGGGTTCAGATAATATATAATAATGCTACTGCAGAAATTCTAACAAATAACAATATTTCAAAATCAATAAAAATCAATAGAGGATGTCGACAAGGCTGTCCACTTTCACCTTTACTGTTTACTATGGCAATTGAACCTTTAGCGATGGCGATACGTCTACAGTCACAAATATATGGAATTAAAGTTGGACCAACAGAACATAAAATCTCCCTGTATGCCGATGACATAATTTTGTTTATGTCGAATCTTAAAAAATCAATTCCGACCTTGTTGAATTTAATGAAGAATTTCGGGGAAATATCAGGATATAAAATAAATAAAACTAAATCTTCAATATTAATGCTAAATGAGACCCAGAGAAATTACCCAGCCCCTGAGGTAAATCAATTCAATGCTGTAAATCAGTTCAAATATTTAGGAATCCAAATTGTGCCTAAGCTAGAATCAGTCGCCAGTGTCAACTATGAAGCCTTAATGACAGATATTGATGAGTTACTTCAGAGATGGATGTCACTACCAATGTCGATGATCGGGAGAATTAATATACTTAAAAGTAATATTTTTACCTAAAATACTTTATTTATTTCAATACATTCCCTTACCACCACCTTTAGATTTATTCTCAAGAATTAAAAAAAAGTTAGTGAATTTATATGGAACAACAGGAGGGCTAGATTACGTTTGTCTTTATTATATTTACCATTTGATCGTGGAGGTCTGAAATGTCCAAATTTTATGTTGTATTATTGGTCGGCACAACTGAGGTCTATGACATATTATTTTTCATCAAATGATCTCCCTCACTGGACTGAAATGGAATCATACAATTTACCTTTACCTCTTCCCATATTCATATACTCAGATTCGGCAAAAAAATTACAAAAACAAGTTAAAAATCCATTTGTAAAGCATATGATCAAAATATGGTGTGAAGCTAAAAACTATTTAAAAGAACCACAGTTATTGTCACAATTTAGTCCAATATGGGGTAATCAATATTTTAAACCAGGGAGAGCGGACGCTGTATTTAAAGTATGGAATTTAAAAGGGATACAAAAGATTCAGGATTTATATTTGCCATGTGCAGAAAACATAATGTCTTTTGAAGAGTTGAGGATCAAATTTAATCTCAATAGAACACATTTTTTTAAATATCTTCAACTTAGAAACTTTATTCGATCAAATCAAAATAATGCTCTCACTCGACCTATCTATTCATCCTTGGAAAAAAATGTTGATGAAAGATAGTAAAAGAAAGGGTATATTTCAGAGTTTATATAACTCATTGACACTATTTTCAAGTGAAAACTCACTGAAAAGATTAAAACTACATGGGAAAGAAGATCTGCAAACTGAAATTTCAGAGGAACAATGGGAATTGGCTTGTACAGAAGCTCAAACCAAATCAATAAATGTACGCCTTAAATTGATACACTTCAAATGGTTAATGCGGATGTATGTTACACCGGAGGAGTTAAATAGATACAACTAAAATATACCAGATACGTGCACAAAATGTATGGAAAGTAAAGGAACCCTATTTCATTGTGTATGGGAATGTAGATTAATAAGAATGTTTTGGGAAGAGGTGAGGGTAACAATTGAAAAAATAATCTCAAAACAAATCATATTGAATCCTAAACTGTTTTTGTTGGGTCTGTACCCAGAAAAGCATAATTTTAATAAAAGTGAAAGAACATTCATAGACCTCAGTTGCTTAATGCCAAAAAATGTATTGCACTATTATGGAAAAAGACTTATAGACCAGATGTGACTCAGTGGTTAAGACAGATGTTAACAAACCTTCCATTAGAAAGAATAACATATATACTGAAATCAAAGGAAATTGTGTTTGAGAATATATGGAGACCTTTTATTGATTATGTAAAAAATTTAAACATAACTCTTGAAGAAGAAGGTGAATGATATGTGCGGACCTTGTAAATTCCAAACTGGTGAATATAATATGTATACTTATGTATTGGATTGTCTAGACTAAACAGAGGAGCATTGTTGAAGATTTGATTTTGTTGGTGGTTGTTGGTGTTTTTTAGTGCATTTTTTTTTTGTAGTACTTTAGTGTTAGTGTTTGATTGTTTGTATCATGTTTGTAAAAAAAAAAAAAAAAAGGTTCAATAAAGATATTGTGGAAAAAAAAAAACAATTAAGGAAAGAGACAAAAAAAATTGCAGACTTGGAGCGACGCATCGAGGACCTTGAACAATATTCTCATATGGATGATTTAATCATTAGTGGACTAGACATTAAATACCAATTATATGCTCATGCAACAGCAGGAATGAGAGGTGAGGAGGCTCCCCCAAGTGAATCAGTCTCCTTGGAAAACCAGGTGCTTCAATTCCTTGAAAGCAGAAACATAAAGGTTGAAGTCAATGCAATTTCAGCCTGCCATACTTTACCCAGAAATGATAATAAAACAAAGAAATCAATTGTGGTGCGCTTTGTGAAGAGAAGGGTAAAAAACGACATACTGAGGCAGGCCAGAAAGCAACGGGGAAGAGAAGTTTTCCTAAATGAACATTTAACAAAGACTAATACTGAAATAGCACGGCAAGCACGGATGCTGAAAAGACAAAACAAGATACAGGCAACATGGACAAGAAACTCTAGAGTTTAGATTAAACTAAATGGAACACCTGAGGAAGCAAAGGCCATAATAATTAGAGATCTCACTGACTTAAATAAATATAGATGAACACTGATTAAGAAAATTAAGAGACTACGATAATCCATATCCACACACACGGCAAGAACAGTCCTTTTGTGACATACCATGACAATGTACTTTAAAAAACAAAACAAAAAAACTTATGACTGACTTTAGTAGACATCAATCATCCCCAGTTGGAGGAAGTCATTTGACACAGAGTGAGGACATTCAGACTCAAAATATCTCACTATGCTGAACACAAACTACAAGAGATGGAGAATGATATTGATCCTGATAACCACTTCTTCAATAATATTCATAATCACTGTGATTATTACACTAAAAAGCAATTCTAAAGTCAAGTGCAATTAGATGGTAAATTATCAATAATACCGTATTTTTTGGACTATAAGACACACTTAAAATCCTTTAATTTTCTCAAAAATCAACAGTGCGCTTTATAATCCGGTGCGCCTTATGTATTAATTCTGGTTGTGCTTACCGACCTTGAACCAATTTTATGTGGTACACGGCGCTCAAAAATCTGTCAAAAATGTTTTAGTACGACTTTGGTAAGCTACGAAGCCAAACCGCTTGATGGATTGTCGGAGCATTACGGTAGTCAGGAGCCTCGCGGAGTAATATGTGCTTCAACATAATGGCCAGATGGCTTTTTCCACAAATCTCCATCCCTATTGATCTGCCACTCCATGCGCGCCCATCTCACCGATACTGTCAAAACCCAAGTGAAGCAAACTAATTCAGAGCTTGCCATCATTCCGGGTGGATTAACCAAAGAACTCCAACCGCTATATTGGTGTCAACAGGTCGTTCAAAGTTAAATTGCTAGCGAGTTACACCACTATCTGCCAAAGGATCGTGGATCAAAACTGCTCCTGTTTAGCTGTAATTAATATTCAAAAATGATATTTTCGGGACAAAAGAATTCAAGCGTCCCGGCATTTGTTTGCATTGTTTACTTCTCGGGGCTGCCGCCGGAGAGCGAGCCGTATCGATTACTGAGCAAGTATCCTGGTGATGTAAACAGCCACGGACCAAAAACGTACATTTGCTCATGGAACAGGTCATTCACACTCGCAGACAATCGCGCTATATGTGTCTATAATGACTATAGATAGGATTTTCTTTCCATGCACGCAAAAAAAAAAAAATAATTCCCAGATCCGACTACCTCGCGAGGTAGTCGATACCCAAAAGCCGATGGTGTATAGAACACATATATTAGGATTTGTATGTGAAATTTCGGCATCGAAACTGCTCCCGTTTAGCTGTGAACAGGAGCAGTAAATACGGCTGTAAATACGTATTTACAGCTGTAAGAGCGAGCCGTATCGATTACCGAGCGAGTACCGAACGAGTATTCTGGCCAATATGGCGATGTAAACAGCCACGGACTAAAAACGTTCCACCTGCTCATGGAATAGGTCATTCACACTCGCAGACAATCGCGCTATATGTGTCTATAATGACTATAGATAGGATTTTCTTTCCATGCACGCAAAAAAAATTTTTTCCCAGCTCCGACTACCTCGCTTTAATGCGCCTTATAATCCGGTGCGCCTTATGTATGAAATTAGACCATCAAATAGACCGTTCATTGATAGTGCGCCTTATAATCCGGTGCGCCTTATAGTCCCAAAAATACGGTACACTTTAACAGCAAAAGTCTTAAGAAAAACTTTCCACAGATTCAGGACTATTTAAAACAGCTAGATAGAAAATTTACAGCTATTGCAGTCTCTGAAACTTGGCTCAATGAAGAGCAGGCTTCTTTGATGGCAATAGAGGGATATCAGATGTTTTATATTAATAGATCTCAAAAAAAGGGTGGTGGTGTTGCACTGTATATTGATGACCTATATATGTGTAAACTTGTAAATGGAATGTCCTTTGTACTACCAGGGATTCTGGAATGTGTTACTGTTGAGATTGACCAAGATAAAACAAAAAAATCTAATTATAATTTGTATATATAGAATGCCGGGAAGTTAGTCGAGCTGTACAATAATATAACTAATAAGAAAATTGTTGTAATCTGTGGAGATTTCAATATTGATTTACTAAATCCATTTCAACAAAATGTAATTACAGAGTTCATGAATTCTATGTACAATATGAGTCTATATCCCACATTAACACATCCCAGTAGAATCACAGTTCACACTGCTACACTTACTGGTAACCTGTTTGTTAATATTATTGATAAGAAAATAGAAAGTGGATTATTGATAAATAACATAAGTGACCATCTGCCAGTCTTTGCACTTATCCATGGCCACACGGGGGCCAATACAGAAAAAACTTTAAAATCTTTCAGATACAAATCACAAAATGCAATCAGTTCTTTTAAAGAAGACCTGCTGAAGCAAGACTGGGCAAAAGTCTATGTATCAGATGTAAATGAAGCCTATGACACATTCATGAACATTGTAACTACTCTTTATGAAAAAAATTGTCCATTAGTAAAGAAAAAGCTTAAACAGAAATTTGTCGACAAGCCATGGTTAACCAAAGGATTACAAAAAGTGTGTAAAAAGAAAAATTCATTATATAAAGCTTTTCTAAAGAAAAGGACAAAAGAAGCAGAGCAGCGGTATAAAACATACAAAAATAAGTTAATATATATAATGAGATGTAGTAAAAGAGACTATTATCGTAAAGAACTGGAGAAAAACAGAGATAATACTAAAAAATACATGGCCAATACTTAACAATATTCTTGGAAATAAAAACAGAAATACAAGCTACCCAACCAATCTTTCAAAAAAAAAAACAAAAAAAAAAAACGACTCAGCGTGTGAACGCAGTCTCACCTGCAGGTGAATTTAATAAATTTGTTGTTAACATTGGTCCTAATTTGGCTTGAGAAATACCCAATACAGCATCTACAGGTGATACAATAAGCAAAAACATTGCTATAAAAGACTCCATTTTCATAAAGAACACAGACGAGAGAGAGGTCATTGAAATTGTTAAATTGTTTAAAAGTAAAACATCTGCGGATTGTGATGGTATAGACATGCTTTTAGTCAAAACTATCATTGAATGCTTAGTGAAGCCACTGACGTATATCTGTAACCTGTCTCTCCAAAAAGGTATATTTACCAGAGCAATGAAAATAGCCAAAGTAATTCCAATATACAAGACGGGTGACATAGGGGAATTTTCAAACTACAGACCTATTTCACTATTGCCGCAATTTTCTAAGATACTTGAAAAAATATTTTGTGAGAGAATTGACATCTTTATAATGAAGAATAATTTATTGTGTGAGCAGCAATATGGGTTCAGACACAAGAGGACAACTGCATTTGCTCTAATGGAATGTATAGAAAAAATATCAACTGCTGTTGAAAATAAAGAGTATTCAGTTGGGGTATTTCTGGATCTTAAAAAAGCATTTGATACAGTGGATCATAAATTATTGTTAAAGAAACTACAAAATTATGGTATTGGGGGGTAGCACTGTCCTGGTTATGTAGTTACTTAAAGAACAGATATCAGTATGTTTGTGTTGGGAGCAAAAACTCGCAGTTACTGAAGGTTACTTGCGGAGTCCCACAGGGTTCAGTTTTGAGGCCATTGTTATTCAATATGTATATAAATGATATATGTAACGTTTCGGGAAAAATGGATTTAATATTGTTTGCAGATGACACTAATTTATTAAGCAGTGGAAGTAATTTGGAACAACTTCTGGATACACTCGGAAAGGAATTAGGAAAGCTTAAACTGTGGTTTGATTCAATCAAATTAACACTCAATTTAAGTAAGACAAAATTTATAATTTTTAAAAAACATCACAACAACTTAGTATCTAAACTCAGTGTAAATGGTGTAGAGAGTGAAAGGGTATCCAAAATTAAATTTCTTGGAGTAATAATTGATAATAAACTGTGTTGGAAGTCACATATTAATTATATTAAAGGTAAAATATCCAAATCAATCGCAATACTACACAGTGAAATATTTGCTGAATCACCCCACACTGTATACTTTGTATCATTCATTAATACTCCCATACATGACATATTGTACTGAAGTATGGGGAAATGCATATAAAACAAACATATATCCAGTCTTTATGCTTCAGAAGAGAGCCATTAGAATAGTAAACAAAGCTGCTTACAGGGAACCAACAAACCCACTTTTTCTTAAATTAAAAGCTCTCAAGTTGAAAGATCTGGTTGATTTTAAAACTGCAGTAATAATGTTTAAAGTGAAGAATCTATCACTGCCCGCAAATATCCAAAAGCTGTTCCAAATAAGGGAGAAACAATATCATTTCAGAGGAACATGTATATTTCAAAAACCTTCAGTGAGAACTACCACCAAGCAACACTGTGTTTCAGTGCAAGGAGTCAGATTATGGAACGATTTTGGACCTGAATTAAAATCATGTACAACGCTTGGACAATTTAAACAAAAACTAAAGGAAGAAATACTCCAAACATATATACAAGATGACATGTAAAATCATATAAGAATTATCATATTCAGTCTGTGTTGTGCTGTTGCTTAGTTTTTTGTCACGTTTTATCTTAGCTTTGTTCTAAATTGTAATCACTCTTGTTTTATTTTCTTATTGAATTCTTAGATGGAATATGGGTGGGCAATATAAGCTGTGGCTTCAGCCATCACCCATTTCGGATAACTTATGTTGAACTGTATAATCCGAGGAGTTATTGTTTAACCTGTTGCACTTCGGTGTACTGCGGGCGGACACGTCTCTGCATCCTAGGGCGTACGAGGGCGTCCTAGGATGCACATTGTGCGTCCTAGGAGGCACTGAAAAAAAAAAAAAAAAGCTGCATTTCCGTTCTTCCACTACAGACACAGCCGCGAACAGAAAGCCAAAGTGTGCCAAAGTGTGCAATCACATCTAAACCAATCAAAGAGTGCTTTGATTGGTTTAGATGTGATTGACCTCTCATTCGACTAATAAGAGCCTTGAATTGGGTTTCTGAAACCTTGAAGAACCAATGACTGAAAACCTAGCAAGAAGGACCCGCCTGCCAACGGCTGCGAATACAGCAAGCCAATTGAAGCACAGTAGTTTGAAAGCGTGCCTCCCTTGCAAAATCTGTTTTGTTTTTAGCCGCTGGGTGACACACACGCGTTCGCCAGTCTTTTTTTCTTACTACTGTTCTTATTTGTTTTGAAAAATCGTTCGCCAAAACCGCAATCATGGAAGCGCAAAACCGCAATAATGGAGTTATAGTTTGACCGGGTCGCGTGACCAGAACCACGAGTCTGTAACAAGCGGACCAGCATCATGTTCGTCTGACAATGAGGAAGAGAAGTTCGCCAGCGACACTGCTGTTGTGGACAGGTAAGTGTTATAAGCTAAATTATTCTTTTTTCCTGAAAATTGTAATCAAAAATGACTTTTGACCGATCGGTAAATTACAACTGTGCGTAGTAGACCGCGGCGCACAAACCGGACTCCGTGCGCCGCGTCCGGACTGTGAATGCCCCCCCCCACCGCTACTCTTCTGTAGCGGATTGCAGATATTATTGCAGATATTTTAGTACAACTGTGCATAGCAGACCGCGGCGCACCGTGACCGCGGAGCACCGGGCGATGTCCGTCGTCTGTAGCGGGGGGGGGGGGGGTTGTTATCTTCTACATTACAGATATTCTAGTATAATTTTTAGTGCACTGTAGGTTATTTTTTCTTGTAAAAAAAAAAGCCACACATTTTTTATGTGGCATGCTTCTTTGTGTGTGGGGGCTTGTTTGTTCATTCATTCATTCATGAATGAATAAACAACCCCCCCCACACACACAGCCCTGAGTGTCACCTTTCATTAGAGCCCAAGATCAAGCTTCTATATTGAATCATTCAAAAGTTACAGACGTTTTTCCAAACTGTGCCATTTGGCACAATTTGGCACAGTTCAAAAACGTCTGGGAACAACCTGTGAAGAAAGCTGTGTAATATATTAATTTTTTGTGGTATTGTTACAAAATTTTGACCTCAGCTGGATAACACTTGGTTCTACATTTCTGTTGCATTTTCCAGCCCGTATCTGACAGCTGTGTTATTTGCAAGCATTTGTATCCAAAAAAACACCCAGATGAAATTTATTTTCTTCAAGTTCAGTATGTTTAGATGACTGTTACTCAGTGGCCGGAGCACTTAGAGAGATTATGACTGTTTTGCCAAAAAATTCTAAGTGTTTTCTTTTAAATGAGACCAACCCCATGAAGATGCTGCAAAGGGTTGAAGAACAGCTTTTGATTTACTTTGGGTACGTTATTTTTTGGTGTTTTTTAGGGAAATTGACCAGAGTGCAAGGGGTTAAGGACTAATTTACTTCCAGTCATTATCCTGGGCCACTGTACATACAACTGGGCATGTCCTTCAACCAGTTGAATCTTTTTATCACAGGATTTCTTCTGATAATGTAGTGCTAGCTACTAGCCTTGTAGTATGTGGTTGGGCCTTGTAATCACCGATCTTGGTGTTTGAAGAAGGGGGGAAAATGAAAAGATTTTGACATGAAACAGTAAGACAAAAAGTTTTGTTTGTAGAAAAAAGGGCATAAGATACCATTTTAGACAATGTATATTTTTTATGGGATTTATATCTGTTAAGTTATTAATGCTGTTTTATGTTTAATGCAGTGTCTCTACTCTCCGGTTATTCCAGGAAGTTGTAATGCTTTTATTTTGGTGGTACAAGGAAGTTACCTATGTAACAGAGGAGAAGTTGGCCTGTTAGTGCTTCTGCAATAACACTGTGGAATAAAGCACCGTTCTGCTAAGTAACAGTCGTGGTTATTTTTTTTTTTGAGTAAACATTGGTAGCAGAGCATGGTTTCCAACTACAGAGTACCCCCAAGCTTTGACAAGAAGAAGCCTTACAAAAGTTTGAAAAATTAAGTTACAATTTGGACCAGAGTTACTGACCTCGACAAGAAGAAGCAAGCTCTCGCCGTGGTTTTGGTGCTGTTTAGGAAGGGCGAGGGAGGCTGGGATGGAAATACCGGTAGATGACGTGAATAAACACAGCGGTACGTAAACTTTGTTAGCAAACCTTGACAGTTTGTTCCTTAAAGAGGAAAAGAACCAGATAAGCCTATTCGCATTTAGACCAAATAAATAGAAGCTGTGATGTGTCCATGGTGGACAATAAGTATAATTGACTTTGAGCAGCGCTATTCACGAATGTGCAAATACAAGATGTAGTTACCCGACGCAGTCTTAGCTTTTAAGCTGCTTGTAGGGGTTAAAGCAAAAATAAATCCTGAGCCTGAACTTTTTTCGGGGGCAGGGTCACAGGGATGGAGACACGCACATGTGCGTGCACACACATATACATATACATATATACACATATACATACAGTATATACATATACAGTGCATCCAGAAAGTATTCACGATTCAAGTATTTTTCCACACTTTATGTTACTGTCATGGCCGCCAATCACGGCACCTGTGCACGCACCTGCCTGTCATCTCCTGCGGCCCTATTTATTTCCATCAGGACCAGTGCTGGGCGCAGAGTCGTCTGATTCTCTCCTGTGAATCACGCCACACCCTGCCTCCGTGCTTCCCTGCACTCTTCTATCCAGCCTGCGGCTTCCAAGCCCTGCTGAACGACGTCCGGGTCGGTTCCGCACAGACCAACGATCAAGTAAGCTCTATCGCTACTAAAACCTGTCCATTCCCCTGTGCACAGGCAGAGCCCGCAACGACAGACCTCCATCTCCCTCCAGGCAGCGGACCTTTATTCCACCTACAGCTAACCTGCCGGCAGACACTGTCTCCCTGGCTGCAGCTTTGACGCCTCCTGAAGCAACTCTAACATCTGCTGACAGTAAGCGCTGCAATATCTAACGTGCTGCATAGGTTGAACTGTAAGCTAACGGCCCTTGTCTCTTTCCAGGGTTGCCAGTCTGTACGGTGCTCTGCCGGCCCAACTGGAATACACGGATTGCACTACACTACATTGCACCATATACCCGCACTCATGCACCCAATCACTCACGTTAACAAATAAAGTAGGTTAATTGTGTTAACCCTGAGTTGTGTCTGTTCTGTGGGTCACCTGAACCATGTCAGTTACAGCCTTATTCCAAAAGGGATTAAATTGCCTTTTTTTCCCTCAAAATTCTACACACAATACCCCATAATGACAATGTGAACAAAGTTTTGTTTTTTTTTTTTGCAAATTTATTAAAAATAAAAAACTAAGAAATCACATGTACAAAAGTATTCACAGCCTTTGTTCAGTACTTTGTTGATGCACCTTTGGCAGCAATTACAGCCTCAAGTCTTTTTGAATATGATGCCACAAGCTTCGTACACCTATTTTTGGGCAGTTTCACCCATTCCTCTTTGCAGCACCTCTCAAGCTCCATCAGGTTTGATGGGAAGTGTCACAGCCATTTTCAGATCTCTCCAGAGATGTTCAATTGGATTCAAGTCTGGGCTCTGGCTGGATCACTCAAGGACTTTCACAGAGTTGTCCTGAAGCCACTCCTCTGATATCTTGCCTGTGTGCTTAAGGTTGTTGTCCTGCTGAAAGATGAACTGTCGCCCCAGTCTGAGGTCAAGAGCACTCCGGAGCAGCTTTTCATCTAGGATGTCTCTGTAAATTGCTACATTCATCTTTCCCTCTACCCTGACTAGTCTCCCAGTTCCTGCCACTGAAAAACCCCACAGCATGATGCTGCTACCAACACTGGCATGATTATGAACGGTGCCTGGTTTCCTCCAAACATGACGCCTGGCATTCACACCAAAGAGTTCAATCTTTGTCTCCTCAGACCAGAGAATTTTGTTTCTCATGGTCTGAGAGTCCTTCAGGAGCCTTTTGGCAAACTCCAGGTGGGCTGCCATGTGCCTATTACTAAGGAGTAGCTTTCGTCTGGCCACTCTACCATACGGGCCTGATTGGTGGATTGCTGCAGAGATGGTTGTCCTTCTGGAAGGTTCTCCTCTCTTCACAGAGGAATGCTGGAGCTCTGACAGAGTGACCATCGGGTTCTTGGCCACCTCCCTTACTAAGGCCATTCTCCCCCATTGCTCAGTTTAGACGGCCGGCCAGCTTTAGGAAGAGTCCTGGTGGTTCCAAACTTCTTCCATTTATGGATGATGGAGGCCACTGTGCTCATTTCAACCTCCAAAGCAGCAGAAATTTTTCGGTACCATTCCCAGATTTGTACCTCGAGACAACCCTGTCTCGGGAGGTCTACAAATAATTCCTTTGACTTCATGCTTGGTTTGTGCTCTGACATGCACTGTCAACTGTGGGACCTTATATAGACAAGGGTGTGCCTTTCCAAATCATACCCGATCAACTGAATTTACCACAGGTGGACTTCAATTAAACTGTAGAAACATCTCAAGGATGATCAGTGGAAACAGGATGCACCTGAGCTCAATTTTGAGCTCCATGGCAAAGGCTGTGAATACTTAGTTACATGTGATTTTTTTTTTTTTTAGTTTTTTATTTTTAATACCATCCATCCATCCATCTTCTACCACTTTTCCGGAGGTCCGGGTCACGGAGGCAGCAGTTCAAGCAGAGAAGCTCAGACTTCCCTCTCCCCTGCCACCTCTCTCTTCAGAGAGGATACCAAGGCGTTCCCAGACCAGCTGGGAGACATAGTCTCTCCACCGAGTCCTGGGTCTGCCCCGGGTTCTCCTCCCAGTGGGACGTGCCTGAAACACCTCAAGTGGGAGACGTCCAGGAAGCATCCTAATCAGATGCCCATACCAACTCAACTGACTCCTTTTAATGTGGAGGAGCAGTGGTTCTACTCTGAGCCTCTCCCAGATGACTGAGCTCCTCACCCTATCTCTGACAGTGAGTCCAGCAATCCTATGGAGAAAGCTCATTTCAGCCGCTTGTATCTGTGATCTTGTTCTTTCGGTCATTACCCAAAGCTCGTGACCATAGGTGAGAGTAGGAATGTAGATTGACTGGTAAATCGACAGCTTTGCCTTAGAACTCAGCTCCCTCTTCACCACAACGGATCAATACAACGTCCGCATCACTGCAGATGCTGCTCCAATCCGTCTGTCGATCTCTCGCTCCATTCTCCCCTCACTCGTGAATAAGACCCCGAGATACTTAAACTCCTCCACTTGGGGCAGGAGCCTGTCCCCAACCCGGAGAGGACAATCCACCTTTTTCTGGCTGAGGACCATGGACTTGGACTTGGAGGTGCCGATTCTCATCCGAGCCACTTCACACTCAGCAGCAAACCGTCTCAGCAAGAGCTGTAGGTCATTGCTGGATGAAGCCAACAGGACAACATCATCTGCAAACAACAGAGATGAGATTGTGTGGTCACCAAGCATGACACCCTCCATTCCCTGTCTGTGCCTCGAAATCCTGTCCATAAAAATTATGAACAGGATCAGTGACAAAGGGCAGCCCTGGCAAAGTCCAACTCTCACTGGGAATGAGTCCGACCGAGAGTTGGCAATATGAACCAAACTCTCACAACGGTCGTACAGAGACTGAATAGCTCGTAACAACAAGCCCGATACCCCATACTCCCAAAGCACCCCCCACAAAAAAAAAAAAAACCCACGAGGGACGCAGTCGAATGCCTTCTCCAAGTTCACAAAACACATGTAAACTGGTTGGGTAAACTCCCACAAACCCTCGAGAATTCTCGAAAGGGTAAAGAGCTGGTCCGATGTGCCACGGCCAGGACGAAAACCACATTGCTCCTCTTGAATCCAAGGTTCGACCAACGGCCAGACTCTCCTCTCCAGTACCTTGGCACAGACCTTCCCAGGGAGGCTGAGGAGTGTGATCCCGCTAAAGTTGGAGCACACTCTCCGGTCCCCTTTTTTAAAAGCGGAACCACCACCCCGGTTTGCCATGCCAAAGGCACTGCCCCCGACCTCCACGCAATGTTGCAGAGGCGTGTCAACCATGACAGCCCTACAACATCCAGCACATTGAGGTACTCAGGGCGAATCTCGTCCACCCCCAGGGCCCGGCCACTAAGGAGATTTGTAACCACCTTGGCGACCTCAGCCCCTGTGATAGGCTAGTCATCCCCCTCATCCACAAGCCCTGCTTCCTCTGTGGAAGGCGTATCAGTGGGATTGAGGAGATCCTCAAAGTATTCCTTCCACCGCCTGACGATATCCCCAGTCGAAGTCAACAGTGCCCCATCCGCACCATACACAGTGTGGATAGGGAGCTGCTTCCCCCTCCTGAGCCGCCGGACAGTTTGCCAGAATCTCTTTGAGGCCGACCGAAAGTCTTGTTCCATGGCCTCACCGAACTCCTCCCATACCCGGGTTTTTGCTTCAGCAACCACCCGAGCTGCACTCTGCTTGGCCTGCCAGTACACCTCAGCTGCTTCGGGAGTCCCACAAGCCAACCAAGCCTGATAGGACTCCTTCTTCAGCTTAATGGCCCCCCTCACCACTGGTGTCCACCACTTGGTTCGGGGGTTGCCACCACAAGATGCACTGACCACTTTGCGGCCACAGCTCTGGGCCGCCGCTTCAACAATAGAGGGGGAGAACATGGCCCATTCAGACGCCATGTCTCCAGACTCCCTCGGAATGTGGTTGACGCTCTTCTGGAGGTGGGAGTTGAAGACCTCCATTGTCCTACTGGGGGACAATGGAGTCTCCAAGAGGAGCACCCTCCAGCACCCCAGTCACAGACTCCACAATGGGTGGGTACTCTGAAACATCATTTGGTGCATAGGCACAAATGATGGTCAGGACCCGTTTCCCAACCCGAAGGCGCAGGGAAGCAACCCTTTCATCCACCGGGAAAAACTCCAATATAGAGGCAGCAAGGTGGGGGGATACAAGAATCCCCACCCCTGCTCGTCATCTCTCGCCCGGGGCAACTCCAGAAAAGGCCAAGATCCAGCCCCTCTCCAGGAGACTGATTCCGAGATGAGGCTGACTATATCTAGCCGGTATCTCTCAACCTCGTACACCAGCTCAGGCTCCTCGTGTGTGTATGAAAATGATTTTCCTTGAAGCTAGCTAGTAACATATCTACCATACCCACTGATAAATTCAGACTAGATTATGGTGGACTGTTTGAAACAGCAGTACCAATAGTACTCCATCTCGCTCTAATATGGTGCAAACATCTAACATTTAAGATGCTGTTGCTATCAAGTTAAATAAATTATGCACAGAATGACCTACAATCTATAACATGAAATTTATAAATCAAGGTATGTGAAACTCAGTCAAGTGAACTAATTCACTGGTGGAATAAGATTTGATTAGCAACCATTCAGTAAAGGGTATATGGAAAAGGCAATTGATTTACTATTTTTAATGGACTGTGCAACATTTGCACCATGTATTTTGTAAACAGCAAAAGTGAACTGTATATAATACTCTGAATTGCATTATTTCGAGCACAACATGCAGAAAAAAGCTTCTGGTTTTCTAATTTTTTTACACCAGCAACCAAAAGGCTTGCCATCTCTGCCCATTTCTTCGATTCACGCCCAGTGCCATTTGTTTTTGGGTCGTCTGTCAATTAGGACATCTTCCCCAGGCTTCAAAAACTTACTCTCCATCCTACAGAGTGTATGAAAGGTTTGTGTATGATGAAGGATGAAACTGTCAACATTCTGAGCATGGTTGGGGAACCATGCTCATGCTTTAAGTTTATTTTGGTTATTTTCTGTATTTTCCCCACCTTGGCTTAGTTTGGTTTTTGTATTTATGTTCATGGTCATGTCTTTAATTATGTTCTCTTGAGTTTGCCATTTGTTTCTGTTTGCTATGTTTATCTTCTGAGTTCTGTCTTATCTTAGTCAGTTTAGTCATTATAGTCCTGTTTATTAGTATTATGTTCTCATCGTCACGTTTATGTTTTGTTTTTGTCTGCCTTGGATCAGGAGATGAATCAGGCCTTTTAACTTTATCATGTTTTTGGTTTTGCCTGGATTTTATTGTCATAGTCAACTATGTTTGATTTTGATGATTTGTATTCTCGTGGTTATGTTGTCATGTTTATGTGATAGGATGTATCACAGGTGATGACGAAGCAGCCTACAGGAGGGAGGTGGCCAACCTGGTGTCATGGTGTGAGGACAACAATCTCACCCTCAACACAGACAAGACAAAGGAAATGATAGTGGACATAAGGAAAGGGAGGAGGAGACCCCATCGGCCACTGTTCATCCGGAAGCTTGAGGTGGAGAGGGTGAGCAGCTTTAAATACCTGGGCATCCACATCAGCGAGGACCTTAAGTGGACACACAACACCACAGAGCTGGTCAAGAGAGCTCAACAGCGACTGTACTTTCTGAGGAGGCTGAAGAAGTTTGGCATGTCTTCACAGGATCCTCAACAATTTCTACAGCTGCATCATTGAGAGCATCCTGACCAACGGCATCACTGCGTGGTACGGAAACACCACTACCCTGGAGTGCAAATGCCTGCAGAGAGTGGTGAAGACAGCAGAGAAGATCATCAGGACTCCACTCCCCCCTCTGCAGAGCATCTACCACTGCAAAGTCCAAAAGAGTGCTGACGCCATCCTCCGGGACCCCACCCACCCCCAACACAGACTGTTTACACTTCTACCCCCAGGCTGGAGGTACAGAAGTGTAAAATGCCGGACAACCAGACTGAAAAACTCCTTCTTTCCCACTGCCATCAGACTCCTGAACACACAACAATTCCCAAAACTCTGTAACACAGCTTTGCATATAGGAACTCACACATCGGCTGCTAAATTTGCACACTGCTCACCTGTATAGTAGCTATAGTATCACCTGTCTGATGTCCATATTATCTCTGCTGCTACTTATCAATAATTTGTAATTATACACTGCTTGTTGCACAATGCTCATTTGCACACTGTACATAGGTCTATGCCATCTCAGGTTCACATCAGGTTGCACAATGCTCATTTGCATACTCTACATAGGTTCATGCCATCTCAGGTTCACATCATCTCTGATATCAATATTCCACTATCACTTTAGTCATCCGGTGACTTTCATTTTCATTCCTCTACTGCAGGGGTGTCAAACTCATTCCATGGAGGGCCAAGACCCTGCAGGTTTTACTTCCACCCAGTGTCTTCAGCAGGTGTTTTCACTGATCAGCAATCAGTGGGAAGAAATTCAGTGAACCCACCTGTTGAAGACACTGGGTGGAGGTAAAACCTGCAGGGTCTTGGCCCTCCATGGAGTGAGTTTGACACCTGTGCTCTACTGCCTAACTGTGTGTTGGTGTATGTGTCTTAGCATCCATCAGTACTAGGATTGAGTTACTGTGCTAGTGTGTCATGACCTATTAGAATTGTTGTTTCTGTACCTTTAACTTGGCATTCGTTCAGAGAGCAAAGTAAGAATTTCATTGCTCAGGAAATGTAGCATTTCTTAACTTAATAAAGCCTTTGAATCTTGAATGTTTATTCCTGTCATACTTTGAATTTGGGCTTTTTTTTGGACAGCATCTTTTGTTTAATTCCGGTTTTATGTTATAGGCTTTGGCTTCGGTGATTATTCACGACTGCTTTTGATTTTCTGATTACTGATTGTTCACGGGCATTTTTGATTTTCTGCTTTATATAGACACACCGCACTTTGCCCTCGGTGTGGCGATCTACTGTGTTACTATTTACTTTGTCACATCATGCCACATTAAGTCAAGTCAAGTTATGCCACTGCGAAACTCGGCTCCAACAGATGGGTCCAGTTAATCCTGCTTGTGCACCATGAAGAGGCTCAATTCATAATAGAAACACTCATGTTTCCAGTCACTCACTCACTCTCGCTGTCATTATCTGATTAGAAGTGCGCCACTGATCTCTATAGAAAAACTGGATGGATCATTGGTCGCCAGAAGTGAAGCCATCTGGCCGCCATATTAGTACAACCAAAACATTCAGTGAGTCAATGGAGAATGAAGGGGTTTAGTAGTAAATGGTGCCACCTTTACCTTGATAACTTCCCAAAAAATTAACAGATTTTGAACTTCTTGATATGGAGACACAGCTTATAATCTTGTGCGGCCGCTAAACATAATGTCAACTTGATTCCCTCCCTAATAAGGCGGCCAGGTGGCTTTACTCTGCTCTGTACTCGCTAATGGGGTGTGAGCTATCTATAGAGATCAGTGGAGCGTGCAAGCTCAATATGTTCCACCACCCCAAATACTATATTCACCGCTCTAAATACACTACTCTCAAAAAAGTTATGGGTGAAATTTATGGTAAATGTAAAAAGTTCACACTACAGTGACATAATATCATGAAAGTAGGGCATTTAAGTAAACGCATGTAATAGTGATTTCCTCATCTCAAACAATTTATTGAAACAAAAGCCAACAGTGGTGGGTATACCACAACAAAAAATGTCAATGTCTCAATAACTTGTCATGTGCCCTTCAGCATCAATTACAGCTTGACAACGACGTCTCATGCTGTTCACAAGTTGACTTATTGTCTGCCGAGGCATGGCATTCCACTCTTCTTGAAGGACAGCCATCAGGTCACTGGGGTTGTGGGGTGCAGGGTTACACGCCTCTACATGGCAATTCAGCTGATCCCATGGGTTTTCTATGGGATTCAGGTCTGGAGAAAGTGTAGGCCACTTCATTGGAGGTACCCCAGCCTCCAGCAGCCATTCCCTAATGATGTGACCTCGATGAGCTGGAGCATTGTTGTCCATGAAGATGATATAAGGCCTGTGTTGTTCATGCAGGGGCAAAATGGCTGGATTAATGATGTTATTCAGGTAGTATCAGCTTGTCACTGTACTATTCAGAAGGTGTAGGGCAGTTCTTTATTGACTAGACACACCTGCCCAGACTGTAACATGCTAACAACATTGCCTGATGCATAGCACTTTCCTTGACGTTTCCAACATCATTGGCAGCCATCATTTCTGCTCAGTGCAAATCGACTTTCATCAGAGAACAGCACTGTGGCCCACTGGTCCCTTTTCCAGGGTAAATGCTCCCTGGCCCATGCAAATGATGGTGCCTGTGCCTGGTGGTGTGGTCAAGTACACTTACAGGTCGTCTAGCACGCAGACCACGCTGATGTAAATGGTTTCAAATGGTCTGACATGACATTTGGGTGCCTCTCTCAGCTCCCTCTCTCAGCTCCCTAAATGTCCCTAAATGTGCCTGGAGTTGAGTGGCATTCATCATCCGGTTCCACAGGGCACTGTTCACAAACTTAGCATCCAACCTAAAACGTGCAACTGCGCAAAACATTTGTGAAGCAAACAGAATTGTGTGTAAACTTAAGTTTAAGGAGGTAGCTTTGAACTTTCAGCACTTGGGAAAAGACTGATTTGAAGCTCCTAGTTTTTAGTGATGCTTCATTTGCAAATCTTTCTGATGGAGGCACACAAGAAGGACATTTTATTGCTCTCACTGGAGAAGAAGGTAGTTTCTCTCCCCTACCTGACAGTCAAAAAGAGTCAAGAGGGTTGTGCGCAGCATACTTGATGGTGAAACCCTGGCAATGTCTGATAATGCCATTTTTCTGGCTACCCTTTACTTTGAGCTAGCTACTGGTAAAGTTACAAACTTTCCAAAAATAACATGCATCACAGATAATCACTCACTGGTTGATGCATTAAAATCCACAAAATCAGTCACAGAGAAAAGACTTTGTTTGGAGACAAGTAGCATTAAAGAACTGATTCAAGCTCAAAAGGTGGAGCATGTCTTCTGGTACAACACAAAAGAAGAGCTAGCAGACTGCCTCACTAAGAAGGGGGCATCAGCTCTTCAGTTACTAAAAGCACTTAATGAAGGGCAATGGAAATGTACCTAAAAATGCAGAGTGGTGCTTATGTCATGTGTAGAAAGTTAAATGTTGTGTACAATGTTGTAACAAAGGGAAAGATTTGGTAATTATATACGTATATGTTTTTTTTTAAATAGAGTGAGACTTTGTTCAGTTATTAATGCCGTTTTATGTTTAATACAGTGTCTCTATGTGCCGATTACTCCAGGAGGTTGTAATGCTTTTATTTTGGTGGTACAAGGAAGTTACCTGTGTAATGGTGGAGAAGCTGGCCTGTTGGTGTTTCTGCAATGGCAGCATTGAATAAAGCAGTGTTCTGCTAAGTAACTGTCATGGTTATTTTTTTGAGTAAACAATATCCACCATCTTTAAATAAATTACTCTCCTCTTTCTATTCAGCTATTAGATGCTGTTGGAGATGCTGCACTGAGGGTCATGTGCACAAAATTGCAACTAGATGACAATCAAATAAAGTTCAGCTCGTAAAATGTTTGAGAATCCTTTATAGAGCCAATAAAACATTTACTGTACCTCAAAAGATAGTGGTTGAAAGCTGACACTAACAAAAATGGCAAAGGTTTAGAAATAAAACATACTCCTCCTTGTTATATCTGATAAATGACCAGGACAGAGGCGAGTCTTCATGCAGCAACTAACTAACTTTATCAACTTGAGTTTATGTACAGAGTGGGCCGTGCCCACCTGACGTCACCCTGTGGGTGGGCACGGCATCCCAGACACAGACACTCTCATACCTAACATTCCCCCCTCTTTACAAAATTGGGAAACCACACACACAATTGAACCTCCCAAATTTAGAAACCCGAATCACACACTAAGAACAGGGAGAACAATATATTGTCATGAACATCCTATCACATTCACACAAAACAACTAAACTGGACCTGGTCTCTTGAAAAAATACAACATTACCCCATATTATTCACATTCACTCACATGCACACCAGCATCCAATATATACAAACTATACATCTTATCTTATATACAGTACATATATACACAGGTATTTACACAAGGACAAAGAACAATTCAAGTAACGCCAACGTCTCTGGGCAGCCACCATCCACAAAACTGCCTTGGAGGCCCCGGGCACCCCCACAGCATATGTGCCCCTGGCCTCTGTCCATGTCCAGGGTCGAAGCCCCTCTTTCTGGTGAAGATGTCCCTTCCCGCCATAAGCTTGGTCTTCCCTCCGGCCCCACAGTGCTGTTGTCCAGCGCGCCGTCCCACCGTGTCCCTCGGACCGCTCCCAACCACCTTCAGCTCGCCATCATGCTCACCTCCGGGACATGCACCATCACCCTCGCCGGGCCCACTCACCAACCTGGGCTCCTCACCGCTGCATCCAGCGCTCTCGGTGTTGGTGCTCCGCTGTGCTGTCACCATGTCCTGCGGCTGCTGCTCCTCCCCGGGGCCATCAGCCTGCCTGGCCTCCAGCGGCGGTGCTAACTCCTGCTGCGCCACCTCTCCACAGTTCTTGCACACCGCACTGTCCGACCCATCAGCGCCATGGTCCCGGGTCAAGCTGGGCTCCATGGCTGGTTCGCTGTCTTCAGTGACCGGGAACTTTTCAACCCGTGGTCCCGGTTCTGCCTCAAGGTCCAGTTTGATGCCCTTAGCCACGTTTTGGCGTGGGATTAGCCTGTCCATTGACTTCGACTGAGCCATTAGCATTCCCCAGCTAACTAGCTCTGTCACCCTTAGCGCCACCAGCTCCTTCGTCCGCAGCTCTCTGGCCCTCGCCCGCTCCGCGAAGTGCACCTCCATGAGCCCAACAGCCTCCACCTAGCCCTCACTCGTGCCCAGCAAGTCGAGAATCCTTCGGTCCTCCGTGCCAAGGTTACGGGCCAGGAGGGCAAGCCACTGTCTCCCGCCAAGCCAAGGGAGACCCAGCGAGTTGATATACTCCTCAAACTCACGTCTCCACTGCGGCCACGAAATCACCGGCTCACCTGGGTTTTCCAGAAACAGCAATAGTCGCTGATTTAGCCAGCACGCTCCCATTCTTCTCCTTGTCGCCAAATGTTATATCTGATAAATGACCAGGACAGAGGCGAGTCTTCATGCTGCAACTAACTAACTTTATTATGAACTTGAATTTATGTACAGAGTGGGCCGTGCCCGCCTGACGTCACCCTGTGGGTGGGCACGGCATCCCAGACACAGACACTCTCATACCTAACATTCCCCCCTCTTTACAAAATTGGGAAACCACACACACAATTGAACCTCCCAAATTTAGAAACCCGAATCACACACTAAGAACAGGGAGAACAATATATTGTCATGAACATCCTATCACATTCACACAAAACAACTAAACTGGACCTGGTCTCTTGAAAAAATACAACATTACCCCATATTATTCACATTCACTCACATGCACACCAGCATCCAATATATACAAACTATACATCTTATCTTATATACAGTACATATATACACAGGTATTTACACAAGGACAAAGAACAATTCAAGTAACGCCAACGTCTCTGGGCAGCCACCATCCACAAAACTGCCTTGGAGGCCCCGGGCACCCCCACAGCATATGTGCCCCTGGCCTCTGTCCATGTCCAGGGTCGAAGCCCCTCTTTCTGGTGAAGATGTCCCTTCCCGCCATAAGCTTGGTCTTCCCTCCGGCCCCGCAGTGCTGTTGTCCAGCGCGCCGTCCCACCGTGTCCCTCGGACCGCTCCCAACCACCTTCAGCTCGCCATCATGCTCATCTCCGGGACATGCACCATCACCCTCGCCGGGCCCACTCACCAACCTGGGCTCCTCACCGCTGCATCCAGCGCTCTCGGTGTTGGTGCTCCGCTGTGCTGTCACCATGTCCTGCGGCTGCTGCTCCTCCCCGGGGCCATCAGCCTGCCTGGCCTCCAGCGGCGGTGCTAACTCCTGCTGCGCCACCTCTCCACAGTTCTTGCACACCGCACTGTCCGACCCATCAGCGCCATGGTCCCGGGTCAAGCTGGGCTCCATGGCTGGTTCGCTGTCTTCAGTGACCGGGAACTTTTCAACCCGTGGTCCCGGTTCTGCCTCAAGGTCCAGTTTGATGCCCTTAGCCACGTTTTGGCGTGGGATTAGCCTGTCCATTGACTTCGACTGAGCCATTAGCATTCCCCAGCTAACTAGCTCTGTCACCCTTAGCGCCACCAGCTCCTTCGTCCGCAGCTCTCTGGCCCTCGCCCGCTCCGCGAAGTGCACCTCCATGAGCCCAACAGCCTCCACCTAGCCCTCACTCGTGCCCAGCAAGTCGAGAATCCTTCGGTCCTCCGTGCCAAGGTTACGGGCCAGGAGAGCAAGCCACTGTCTCCCGCCAAGCCAAGGGAGACCCAGCGAGTTGATATACTCCTCAAACTCACGTCTCCACTGCGGCCACGAAATCACCGGCTCACCTGGGTTTTCCAGAAACAGCAATAGTCGCTGATTTAGCCAGCACGCTCCCATTCTTCTCCTTGTCGCCAAATGTTATATCTGATAAATGACCAGGACAGAGGCGAGTCTTCATGCTGCAACTAACTAACTTTATTATGAACTTGAATTTATGTACAGAGTGGGCCGTGCCCGCCTGACATCACCCTGTGGGTGGGCACGGCATCCCAGACACACACACTCTCATACCTAACACTCCTATGTCTATTTCTTTTCTGTTCTATATACCCCTCTCACCTAACCATAAAGGGCATGATGCACATAAAACAATTCTCCATCACAGAGGAGGTGCATAAGTCCAGTTTGACCTTAGACCACTTAAATGAACAATATAAACTTTTGTTCCTAAAAATGTGAATGAAACATGTTGCTTTTTCATTGTTTTTAGAGGCCTCATAACACATTTAAGTGCATTTAGCCTTCTGATGTTGATGTCCCCTGCAGCAACAATCATCAGGTCATCCTGCAAATATCTGGGAAACATCCTACGGGTCTCCCTAAATACAACTTTTTCTACCCACGCCAATAGAGTCAAGGCGTGGGTAGGGCAGTCGCCTGAGTCTACGTATCTGTCTGTGTATCCATGCTCTAACTAAAGACAAAACTTGGCATGCAGGTTGGCCACGGTGGTGGCATGTTTGGCTATGCTTTTGGGATCAATAGGTCAAAGGTCAAGGTCACAGCAGGGTCATAAAAGGTCAAAATCAGTTTTCGCTTACAGCGGCTTTATCATGAGAAACAGAACCACCACATTTTAACACAACCTAGAATGGGGTCTGGGACACCTCTTGAATGTCCAATGACCTTGACCTCGCTTTTGACCTTGAAGATCAGTAAGGTCTGAAAATAGGTCATGGAATCCCATCAGAATTGAAGCTCAACCAGACTCATGTCAATTATCAATGTTTTCTTCCTGCATTACCGACTGCACTATATGGTTCTCCACAGTATCTGCTGCTCGCTAATATATTTTAACTGCTGACCAGTATCACTTACTCTTATTCTACACTTTATTGCATGTATAGTTTATTTCTTTTATTTTATCATGTTTAATGTTGCAGCATTGCACCGAGACAAATTCCTAGTTTGTGTACTACATGAACAATGGCAATAAATCTGATTCTGATTCTGAAAGTCAACCAAGGGTTTTCCCTACTATATGACATTCCAACAGGGATAGGGCTGTAAAGTGTGGGTCTGCATCTCTGTTGAGTGCAATTCTAGTTTTATTCAGCAATTCCATCTCCACCAGAACACTAGCAAGTGCAGCAACAGTGAAGGTGGTTTTATCATATTCACATTCATATATTATTACACCGACACCACCATGCTAATGTAACCCGGGTGAAAAAAACAGGTTAATTAAATTAAAAACAGTAAATCTGTAAGAAAAGAGAGAAAGCAAAAGCTTATCTGCAGTTGTTTCAAAATAGTGCATACCTGTGCATGCCCATAGAAATCAAGTATAAGCAAGTATTTCTGCATGCCCGTAGAAAGCAGGTGTAAGCAAGGGTGTAAGCAAGCACGTCAGCACTCGTTTAGTGATGCCTGACTTTGTTCTTTGATGGTGTCATAGCGAGTCCTATGGTCTTTGATGTCATAGCGAGTCCTATGATCGTGATTGATGACTGCCTTTGATCTTTGATGATGTCATAGCGAGTCCTATGATTGTGAGTGATGACCGCCTTTGATCTTTGATGATGTCATAGCGAGTCCTATGATGCCTGAGATCACAGGAACATCATATGATCTTTTAGCGAGTCCTAGGATCGTGACAGACAGACACACAGACACTTCTTTTAGATTTGATTGGTGGTTGGCAACCAGCTTACAGGTGCATTGCCGCCACTAACTTGACCATCATCACTACAGACACACACACACAGATTTCTTGAATTATAAGTGATATTAAACATGTATGTTCCCAATACAATTGAAGGCATCATTAGTTTACAGGGAGGTGATGCAGTCATCTTATCAGCCAATCAGAAGCCGTATAAGCCACATTCAGCCTATTGCTAGAGGGGTTAATGTGGGTGGGCTTTACTGCATTATTTCCAGTTCAATCTCCGTCACAATGGACAGAAGCAGCAACCATTACGGAGAGCAAAAAGACAGAAACTTTCAACTACAGTGGTGTGAAAAAGTGCTTGCCCCCTTCCTCATTTCTCATTTTTTGTGAGTTTGTCACACTTAAATGTTTCACATCATCAAACAAATTTAAATATTAGACAAAGATAACACAAGTAAACACAAAATGTAGTTTTTAAATGAAGGTGTTTATTATTAAGGGGAAAAAAAAATCCAAACCTACATGGACCTGTGTGAAAAAGTGATTGCCCCCAAGACCTAATAACTGATTGGGCCACCCTTAGCAGCAACAACTACAATCAAGTGTTTGCGATAACTGGCAATGAGTCTTTTACAGCACTGTGGAGGAATTTTGGCCCACTCACCTTTGCAGAATTGTTGTAATTCAGCCACATAGGAGGGTTTTCGAGCATGAACCACCTTTTTAAGGTCATGCCACAGCATCTCAATTGGATTCAGGTCAGGACTTTGACTAGGCCACTCCAAAGTCTTCATTTTGTTTTTCTTAAGCCATTCAGAGGTGGACTTGCTGGTGTGTTTTGGATCATTGTGCTACTGCAGAACCCAAGTGCACTTCAGCTTGAGGTCACAAACAGATGGCCGGACATTCTCCTTCAGGATTTTTTGCTCTACTTCACTCTGTCAGGCAGGTCCTATTTAAGTGATTTCTTGAGAAGAACAGGTGCGGCAGTAATCAGGCCAGGGTGTGGCTAGACAAACTGAACTCAGCTTTCCAAAGATGTGATAAACCACAGTTAATTTATGTTTTAATGGGGGGGATCACTTTTTCACACAGGGCCATTTATTTTTTTTTTACCCTTAATAATAAACGCCTTCAATTAAAAACTGCATTTTGTGTTTACTTATGTTATCTTTGTCTAATATTTAAATTTGTTTGATGATCTGAAACATTTAAGTGTGACAAACATTAAAAAAAATGAGAAATCGGGAAGGAGCAAACACTTTTTCACAACACTGTACTTTGATAAAAAGTCAATTAAAGTTAGTTTGCTGTCAGCACCGAGCAGTGTGAGTCAGCAGGAGTCTGGACGCCTGTCAAAACCAAACTTTAATAATCGGTAACAGAAAGGCTTGCATCAGCCATAAAGCTAACTATGCTTAGCAGCTAATGCTCGTCCTCGTGTCCCACAGGCAACTCCCCATTCTTTTTCATCTTGCCCGTGCTGCAAGCCTCGTGGTGGCGTTCAGCCTCTGAGCATTGTTCAGTGAGAATTGTGAGAACTGTGTTTTTGTTGCTCTTAGCAAGTTAGCTGCTGCTGCTATTAATAGGCCAAAACCATGCAGGCAGGAGGTGAAGTGAATACAAACTGGGGTCAGCTGAGAGTAATGAGAAGGGAGAAGACGGGACTTACAGCTTGACAGGGGCATCGCCCACTACAGAGCAAAACCCGAAAATGCCACTGACAGCTGCAGCCCGAGAGAGAGAGAGAGAGAGAGACAGAGACAACACAAAAGTACAAATATAAAGCGAGAACTAAAATGTTAACAAATAAAGACTAAAGGATAAATACCAACAAATACCAAATAAATAAGTAACCAGACTATGATAAACATAAACAGGAGAATGAGTAGGATGAAGAAACAATACAAGATATATGAACACCAACCAAGGACAAAATAACAGGAACCTCAGAACTCAAGGGGCTGGGCTGCACGGTGGCGCAGTGGTTTAGCACTGTGACAGCACAGTTTTACCCTCGGCCGGGGGATCGCGGGGATCATGAGGTCGTGGGTTCGATCCCAGCCCCCGACCAACAGTGAGCTGTGTGGAGTTTGCATGTTCTCCCCATGTTGCGTGGGTTTACTCCGGGATTTCTCCGGTTTCCTCCCGCATACCAAAAACATGTAGGTTTAGGGCGCTCGCGCACGCAGCGACCAGCAGCCGGTGGCTTGTCACCAGACTGCAAACCAAGTCTACCTACGGGTACAAATAAGTAACAAAAAAAAAACAAAAAAAAAACCACAAGTATACAAATAAGGAAAAAGACCATGATACTGAGCACGGCAGAACCCCCGTGCTCAGGTCATGACATATAACTTGAAATGCAAGATTCATTAATACATAGTCTAAACAAACAAGACTATAATAACCAAACTAAAATTATGATAATGGGACAACTCCAAATGAACAGAGACAAAGGCCAAACTTAGAATATCATACAAACAAAACCATACACAAATACAATAATAAAACAGAAGTGGGAAAAGTACAGAAAATAACTAGAAATAAACTGAAAGCGTGAGCACGGTTCTCCCACCCTGCTCCGCATCATGACAGAGCCCCCTGTCCAAGGGGTGGATTCCAGACACCCTAACGTAGCATCAAAAAGAAAAAGAAAACACACAACCCAACCCCCCCCCCCAACAGGAACAGAAGAATAACCCATCCAGGGAGGGCGGTAGGGGAAACCAAGCCAGGAGGGACAAACCAAGACACTCACTCAAGACCCACAAAACAGGACAGATCGGGTGGCCAACTGAAAACCTAGGACCACTGGCGAAAAATTAAGGCAGTTCAGGTGGTCTACAAGAGTCACAAGACCACCAGATCACAGGATGAAATAAAGTGGGCGGCCTTCCAGAGTCCCTGAGCCACTGAAGCAAATTGCATAATCCATCAGGTGGTCTCCCAGAATTCCACCACCAACAGATCAGAGAACACGATCTGTTGGGTGGCCTCCCAGCATCCCTGAGCCAGCAGACCATAGAGCACAATACGCCCCTTTTAGGAGGTAGCAGCTGGAAAACGTGCTCTTCATGGGCTGCAGGGGCTGAGGCATGGAAACCAGACGATGAAGCTGGCTGACCAGCGAAGAAACTAGATCACTATCATAGCTGACCAGTGAGAAAACCAGACGAAGAAGGTGACTGACCAGCAAGGAAACCAGACAAAGAAGACAACTGAACAGCAGGGAAACCAGACAAAGAGGGCTGATGACCATCGGCAAATCCAGTCGAAAGGGGCTGATGACCATCTGCGAAACCAGGCAAAAACTGCTGACCAGCAGCGACCTCAGGAGAAGACTGATGACCAACGGCGACCTCAGACGAAGACTGATGACCATCGGTGAACCCAGACGAAATGGACGGATGGCCATCACCAAAACCAGACGAAGGCTGCTGGCAAACGGCAACGTCAGGTAAAGACTGATGATCAGCAGCGACCTCAGGCAAAGACTGATGACCAACGGCGACCTCAGGCAAAGGCTGATGACCAACGGCAACCTCAGGCAAAGACTGACGACCATTGGCAAACCCAGACGAAATGGACGGATGACCATCAGCAACACCAGACGAAGGCTGCTGAACAACGGCGACCTCAGGCAAAGATTGATGATCAGCGGCAACCCCAGGTGAAAACTGATAACCCTTGGCAAACCCGGCTCAGACTGGGGCATCTCGAGTCCAGCTGCCTGGGAGTCCATCCCCGACATGGCCACCTCAGACAGGAAGGAAGACACAGACACCGGGTCACTGTCACTAGCAGCGGTGGAGCCCGACAAGGAAAACTCAGGAGCAGATGGCAGCTGCAACTGGTTCTCCCCGTCAAGAGCTAAGCAAGATCTCTCTAATACTGACATAATAAAGACAAAGAAGAGGACTTGTCTTAACTCAGACTCCACTGTCGACCAGTACTCCGGTGACTCTGCTGTGGTGGCCCAAGCAGCAGGCATGATGGCGGGTGACGCTGGCGAACCCCAGACGTGGCGGCTGACGCTGGTGGAACTCCAGATGTGGCAGTTGAAGCTGGGGATTGTCTCACCAAAGGCGCTGGGTCCTGCGATGCTAAAACCATGGAACACTCTGTTGTCGGCTCAGGCTTCAGGATACAGGGGGCGCTCCTCTCCCATCCAGGATGTGGCTGCGGAGAAGGAATAGGACTCTCAGGAACCGCAGGCCCCTCCACTGTCCGGAAGCTCCCTCCCAGGACCGGTGAACACACAGGAAAAACAGAGGGGGACATGGGGAAGCAGGCGAGGATTGAGGACAGGATGCAGCAGCAGGTGGTGAGGGCTCAGCTAAAGAGGATGGTTGCTGCAGAGCCCCCACCACCACCACCACCACCACCAAGAATAAGGCAAGACAATTCATTTTTAGGTGTAAGAAAATGAAAGGATACTTGCCCCAGTTCCCAGGAAGTGGTGGTTGCTGCTGCTGAAGGCCCAGCCAAGTCCCTCTCATTAGCTGCAGAGGGCGAGGGCACCAATGTGGAAAGTGGAGGAGACAGCACTGCAGGCATGAGGACAGCTGGATTCTTAGCAGCAGGCGGAGACACCGTGGAGAAGAGGGGGACAGCAGCCGCGGAAACCAGATCCCTCAGCCACTTCATGGCCTCCAGCTCCCCCTTGGTTAACAGCACACACCCGAACATGGCTGAACACACAGAGTCTGCTGGGTCCTCACTGATGAACACAAAAATGAAGGGTGGAAAAAAAAGCAAACCTCAGAGCCGCTGGGTCCACATTGTTGGCGTCCTTCTGTCATAAATGCCCTTCAGGGCAGGAACGAAGACCCAAATGCTGGCTGTGAGTTTGCAGAAGTTTAATAAAAAGACAAAATTCAAACAGGAACAAAAACTTACAGAAGCAGGCAGGAGTAATTGGACAATAAGATGTGAAACGCACACCAGGATACAACGACAGTGTGGGGCACACGCTGGGAAACAATGCTAAAGGACGCTGAGCCAAACTGCAGGCCGGCATTCCTTAAATAGGACAAAGAGAAATAACCCCAAATGATGACAGGTGTGGGTAACAAGAGCGAGGACAATCAGATCAAACTAATGACAGCTAGTGACAGTCGGCGCACAGAACTTGAAACAACATTAGTAAATAAAGAACGCTGTCAAAATAAAAGCACAGAAGAACAAAACAACTGAAAAAAAATACAGAACTAGATCCAGACAAGATAATACAAAAGGAGACAATAACAATAACCCACCAAGATAAGGACAAGAAGAAATATAAACCAAGAGATACTAATAATATCATGAACTCATGAATACCAATATACTAAAAGAGAAGTGAGGGTGAAGGCGAGGGTAGACTCATGTTTAAAAACACAGGGAGATATAATTTGAAATGCAAGATGATTCATTAATACATAGTCTAAACAAACAAGACTATAATAACCAAACTAAGAGTATGATAACGGAACAACTCCAAACAAACAGAGACAAAGGCCAAACTCAGAACATCATACAAACAAAACCATACACAAATACAATAATAAAACTGAAGTGGGAAAAGTACAGAAAATAACTAGAAATAAACTGAAAGCATGAGCACAGTTCTCCCAACATGCTGCACATTGTGGCAGTTTAATGCAATGTTTTATACATTTGATTGACAGTGAAACCTTTTACAATTCTTTGTTGAATAGTGAGTGATATACATATATGACCTTGTCTTTAGGTCAGGTTTATTTTTGTGGGATGAGTTCAAGGACCAGTCCAAGCTCCCAGATTATCCCAGATGGCGAGCTAGACCCAGGATCTTCAGGTTTCTTGTTTGAGTGGGACAAGTTCAGGGACTAGCCCAGGATTCCAGATCCCAAATGGCAAGCTAAATTCAGGACCTTGGAAAAGATAGACACGCGCACGCACACACACACACACACACACACACTCTCCCCCCTTTTTTTTTAAACTTTGGAGGTCACGTGACTTTAACTTTAAAGGGCCCCAATGAAAAGTTTTTGGGACAAAGAAAATATTTATTTTGTGTGCACTTTTCTTATTTTAGTTTATTATTTTTCTATACAAATTGTTTATCTTTTGGAACAACATACGCGTGGCTATGCAGCTGTTACTGCTGTGTCTGAGCCATTATTGCTGCTCAAAGTACTGGCTCCATAAGAATCTGGTTTCTTCTGATGTTAGTCCTTTTGGCCTTAGTGAGTATAGATTGTTATTACACTGTAATCCATTCACACATTGCTAAATTGGTTACACTAAAATCTTGCAAAAATGCCATACATATTTCTAAAGATCTGAAGAAAAAATACCACTGAAGCACCATCCACAGAAGCTGACTGACAGATAATGTCAAGGCAGAGAATACATAGAGACAGCACAAGAGAATAAGGAGAGGAAGAAGGATGGAGATATTTCACTAAGCCAAGGCAAGGCCCTGATGTTTCCATCTGATGTTGCAACAGACACACACAGACCCACATCTGCCAACCAGATGTCAAACACTGGGACAGGGAAGGGTCAGGGAACCCCCTCACCCTTCTTCAGGCTGTCTATGCGTGCATGCATGTGTGTTTGCATATGTACGTACGTGCATGCGTGCATGCTTGTGCGTGAGAGAGAGAGCTGGGATAGTTTCACAGCAGATTACTCTATATCTGTACTGTACTAATTAATGCTATTATACAAATGCATCAGTGTCAGACTATTTTTCTATGTGCTATATTTAATATTTGCATTGCTCTGAGGCTGAAATTTCTTGAAATGCTCTCCAACTTCCATGTAAAGCTGTAAGTACATAATTTTAATACACTCCACAGGACTGTTGTTTTAGTGTTTCATGCAATTATTCAGGAAATCGTTTTATTTTCAGAAAATTTATGAGAAATCTGGTCTGTATTTATTTTACTGTGATTATTGTACTAAATTAAATTGGATGCTGATGCTTTAAAGCTACATTTATTGCCCACCTGGGGAAGCAGGAACACATGACAACTCAACACTTATTTCAGAGTTTGGTAACAAGCCTACAGTTTGATTTTCACATATTTTACAGACAAGTGCAGCCAGGCATCATCATTTCTTTTGAAAAACTTGGTATTCTTTCCACCACAAAGAAATATTCTGTTTTTTGGAGGCTAAATGCTTCACTGTTGACCACCATGCTGTCAAACTTTAAAAAAAAATAAAAAGCAGAGAAGGTGAAACATAGGAGTTCAGTTAGGAAACCAAAACAGTGGGATTCTGAATAATAAAAAACAATAAAATGTTTGTCTGACGGATATAATCTAAATCCCTGAAAGTGATAAATCTGTTAGGGGTGGATGTTAGCAGTCATCTGGGCCTTCTCTGCTGGTCGAAACACTGTCAGAATCATCATCATCATCATCATCATCATCATGGCAGTCTGTCGGGGGCGACAATGACTGTTTCATTTAGGTCTGATCAGATTCCTCCATGCAGCTCTGTCCTTCACCTTCCGCTGCCAGGAACTCCTGATCTTGTTAACCTGGGCGACGTCCGAGCTGGTATGAGTTGCTTTCTGACTGACCATTTCATGAAATTGCTTGCAAAGTATTTGAGTACTGCTAGCTTTTGCTGGACTAGCGGCACATTCTTGGCAGATAGAGGTATTATCAGCGGCAAGGACAGGCCAAGACAAACTGACTCCAGTATCTGTTGCAGTGACTGAGCAGATGATAGGTTTGTTTATCTCTGCTCTTTGTGTAGTGCATGTCACGATGCACTGACTGGCAAAAGTCCACCACAGACCTTGCGACAGATGTGCTGATCTGCCAGGACGTCCAGTCTCACCCCATGTAACTGGGAGTGGTCCACCACACTGACATGCATTTACACCATACATTCCATTTGTTCCATGAAGATGTATTACATAAATTATTCCCAATGATGTATTCTCTTCAGTTCATAGTTTTTCTCTTAGCTGCACTACTTCTAATAGTGTAGTGTACATTAGCGTTTTTATCCAGTCATATTTCAGCCATCATTTGCCAGGGTCAAAGAAATCTGCCTTGAGGCCTGTGGGAATGAACTGTGCAGGCATCTGTAGGTTGAGATGAACTAAATCATGCAGGTTTACGATAGCGTTTGCATTTTTGCATCCTCTGATTGGATGGGTATAGTATGTTTTTTTAAAAAAAAAAAAAGGAATTGCATTTACAGCAGGTGGAGTGATGGAAAATGACTGGTATAGTATACAAACAATAGTCAAATAGCTTTGTCCCGGGAGAAAGACAGATTGGTCCTGCTGCTGAGAACACAAAGGCTGAATCTGACTGGTCGGCACTACCAGTCATGGGCAGTCTTTCCCCTTAGTTCAGCTTTTGGACAACATGGTGGATCGTGAGTAAACTTTGTCTGATATCTTCAAAACAAGCCAAATGTTTCTAGTAACATTTGAAGTGAGAAACAGTGGGTGCAGTTAACAACTCCACTGATATTTGACATCAGCAAGTGCTGGATTAAATGTTCGGCACTACACCCCAGCCCAGCCAGAATGCCCATGTAAAACCCACCATAGGTTAAATCTGAGCTGTCTTATGGGTCCCATGTGCAGGGTTTCCTCTGGTAACATTTTTGCGTGGCGGGCCGCCATCCTTGAATTTTTGCCACCATGCTAAGGAAATATGAATTTAAGAAAAAAAATATGTAGGAATGATGTTCCGCAAGTGCGCACACAAACAACACGCATGACCGTCATCCACGCGGAGTTCGGAAGCGTGCCATCCTCGTCTGTTCCAGTCAGCAGGCAGAGTGTCTCTCTAGCGTGGGGCTCCTCAAATGGCGGACCCCGGTCCGGATCCGAACCCAATCACAGGTCAGTCCGGACCCGAACATGTGTCACATTATGTGCATTTCTTACCAATTTTGCTGCGCTGCCTGAGTGTTGCGTACATGCGTTGCTCAACACCGTTGCACAGAGCACGCGCGATCAGCCCACTTCCAAACATAGCAGGGTTGCCGAACACTACTACCAGCTTGCCGAGACCTGTGTGAAGTTGGCCCCCCGTCTTGCAGAGCTGCCATTGCTCATATCTGAACGTGCCCAATTTTCATGTATGTACACCCATCAACGCCGGTGCAATTACATGCAGTAATGTTCTGTAACTGCTGCGATGATGTAGCTAATATCAAACGGCATGTCACTTTCAAAGTTGGCACTAGAAAAAAAAAAAAAAAAAAGGGAAGGACGATCAGAAAAAAAGAGAATTCAAAGAGGAATGGACAGAAAACTATGCGTTCATTCTGCCAGAGTCCAGCATGAAACCGGTGTCCCTGATTTGCAGCGACACGGTTGTTGAATACTGAGGTGAGGTCAGACAAACTTGCTCAGCTGAAATCTTCATATTGAGCTACAGACAGTCAGATCTATGATCCAGCAAGAAAGAGCAGCTGAGGCCTCACTCAGAGTGGCCTGGGTCTTGCAAACCAGCAAACTGGTGACATTAACAATGCACAGTGCATTTCATTAGCTGTGTACGAATCAACAGACAGTACAGACAATGCACTTACAGTCATGTGAAAAAATTAGGATACCCTGTATAAGCCTGTGTGGGTTTTTTTTTTTTACATATTTAGACATATGGATATTAAATATCAGTGGTTTACAGGAGAAGTTTAATTACAGGAGAAGTTTACAACAATATACAGTACATAGTTAGGTACTGTATAAAGCTCCTTTGGGCAAAGTAACTCTGTTTTGGCACAATAAGGGTAACAGATCTCTGTTCTGCTTACCTAGCTGCATGACAGGACGAGGGACAAAAAAAAAAAGAAAAAAAATTGTGTACCCTTGACGTATTGTGTCCCCTTAATATTTACTCAGAAGAAAATTTTCTGTTTATTGTCCCTCCCAACATCAAAATGAAATGTCTGCTGATGCACCATGTTAGCACTGCTCTGGACCGCCAACCCACTGGAAAAAAACAAATGCGGACCCCTGGCAAAAACATTTGAGGACCCCTGCTCTAGCGTCACTGTCCGAGAGAAGCACAAGCTAATTAAAGTATTTTAAACGCGGAAAAAATTCAGAAGAGGTATGTAAGCACTGGAGGCATTTATGGTGATTTTAACCTGCTGGTAATGGGAACAATAATGATGAGTCGCTTAGCTAACAGGTGTGATTAGGCTTCATATTGCAGGGAAAGGCAAAAGTGATGGATGAAATGCTGAGGATTTACTTCACCAGCCACTACAATATTAATTAATTTATGTTCATTATTATTATGTACCTGGCAAGTTAAGATGACAAAAATTCACTACGTCAATGACTTTAATCCGTCAACAGCCTTCAGACAAACTAAACCTGCCAACATT
The DNA here is from genome assembly GCA_020510985.1 of Pholidichthys leucotaenia. NCBI lineage: Eukaryota > Metazoa > Chordata > Actinopteri > Cichliformes > Pholidichthyidae > Pholidichthys > Pholidichthys leucotaenia. Next base: position 304,856,701 of record CM035846.1, read on the forward strand.
TGGATTTCAAAATAAGGGAGTTTTTTCCTGCTGTCTGGGTGATGAGGAGATTTCTAAAAAAAAAAAAAAAAACAATAAATATATAGAAATATTATATCAGAAATAACTGCATCTTTGGCAATTTAAGTTAATTTATTTCATTAAATACAATTTTAATAATACTTTTTTCTTTGAAATCAGAGTTAAATTATTGTTCTGTTTTGGCTCTGCAAAATTATGGTCAAAAATGTAAATTGTTATAAGGAAAAAGTAAAAAAATTACCATAGTCTGTTTCAAATTTATCAAAAAAACAGTAATTTTATTTTAAGAAATAGACAAAAATTAGCCATAAAATAATCTACAAATTTATAATAAAGTCTCAAATGTACAAGAAAAGTCAATTTTACAAGAGGAAATTACAAATTTAAGGAAAATGGTTTCAAATTTAGATAAATTTACAGAGAAAAGTAGAAAACTATAAGAAAATGGTTATAAATTTTTGAGAAAAACCTCAAACCTTCAAGACTGAAGTCATTATTCAAGTTTTTAAGTGGGTGCTCTTTGTACCCTTAACTCAACTAGAAATTTTTGGTTGTCTACTTTTAATTATTAATTTCATAGCACTGCTTTTACACGAGTAGAATTTCTGGCTACTATACCCACCTCTAATCATATAATTTACAGACGTGGACAAAATTGCTGGTACCCCTCTGTTAATGAAAGAAAAACCCACAAAGGTCACAGAAATAACTTGAATCTGACAAAAGTGGTAATAAATAAAAATTCTATGAAAATTAAACAATGAAAATCAGACAATGCTTTTGAATTGTGGTTCAACAGAATTATTTTAAAAAACAAACTCATGAAACAGGCCTACCAATCAAACCATTTCTGTAACTGTCAATGAGACTTCTGCACCTCTCAGCAGGTATTTTGGCCCACTCCTCATGAGCAAACTGCTCCAGTTGTCTCAGGTTTGAAGGGTGCCTTCTCCAGACGGCGTGTTTCAGCTCCTTCCACAGATGTTCAGTAGGATTTAGATCAGGGCTCATAGAAGGCCACTTTAGAATAGTTTGTTTCTAAAGTTGTTTCGCTCTTAGCCATTCTTGGGTGTTTTTAGCTGTGTGTTTTGGGTCATTATCCTGTTGCAAGACCCATGACCTGCGACTGAGACCAAGCTGTCTGACACTGGGCAGCACATTTCTCTCTAGAATACCTTGATAGTCTTGAGATTTCATTGTACCCTCCACAGAATCAAGACACCCTGTGCCAGATGCAGCAAAGCAGCCCCAGTACATAACAGAACCTCCTCCATGTTTCACAGCAGGAACAGTGTTCTTTTCTTGGTATGCTTCATTTTTGCGTCTGTGAACATAGAGCTGATGTGCCTTGCCAAAAAGTTCCAGTTTTGTCTCGTCTGTCCATAGGACATTCTCCCAGAAGCTTTGTGGCTTGTCAACATGCAGTTTGGCAAATTCCAGTCTGGCTTTTTTATGATTTGTTTTCAACAGTGGTGTCTTCCTTGGTCGTCTCCCATGAAATCCACTTTGGCTCAAACAACAACGGATGGTGCGATCTGACACTGATGTACCTTGACCTTGGAGTTCACCTTGAATGTGTTTAGAGGTTGTTCTGGGCTCTTTTGTTACCATTCGTATTATCCGTCTCCTCCTGCGGCCACGTCCAGGGAGGTTGGCTACAGTCCCGTGGATCTGAATAATATGTGCAACTTTAGTCACAGGAACATCAAGCTGCTTGGAGATGGTCTTATAGCCTTTACCTTTAACATGCTTGTCTATAATTTTCTTTCTAATCTCCTGAGACAACTCTCTCCTTTGCTTCCTCTGGTCCATGTTTAGTGTGGTAAACTAAACATGGACAGCACATGTTCAAACAGCACAGTGACTACTTTTCACCCTTTAAATAGGCCGACTGACTGAATACAAGTTTGTAGACACCTGTGATGTTAATTAGAGGACACATCTTGGTTGAACATGTCCCTATGGTCACATTATTTTCAATCTTTTCTAGGGGTACCATCATTTTAGCCCAGGGCTGTTTCATGAGTTTGTTTTTTAAAATAATTCTGTTGAACCACAATTCAAAAGCATTGTCTGATTTTCATTGGTTAATTTTCATAGAATTTTTATTTATTTCCACTTTTGTCAGATTGAAGTTATTTCTGTGACCATTGTGGGTTTTTCTTTCATTAACAGAGGGGTACCAACAATTTTGTCCACATCTGTAAGTATGCATGAGTAAATTACTATTATGAATGGGATTTTTTCCCTTTCCTACTCTTTCTCAATGGAAAAAAAGAAACACTAGAATAAAAATACAAAAATGCACATATTTTTGTCATTTATGTAAACCATGACAAGAAAATCCAGCAGGACAAAACGTGACACTGTATTTTCTAACCTGTTTGTATACCACCATAGACAGAGAGAGAACCTGAATTAGACAGAGCTCAGAGAGGGAAAGATGAGACAGAAGAGAGGAGCCAAGGAGAGGAAAGTGTTCAGGCAGAGGGTCCAGGAGAGGTGAGAGCAGAGGAAGGAGAGAAGGATGACACCAGTAAAAAGTTCAAACACAGGACATCTGGGTGGGATCCCAACTGGCCCAGTATTCCAACATTCAAGCCTCGGTTGTACAATACTTCAAATGGTAAGTTCCATATGCAAAGTTATTGTTTTCATTTTGTTTATATTTTCAGCCACTGCAGATTAGGGGGGAGGATATGGGAGTGGTTGAGAACTACAAATATCTGGGTGTCAGGATCAGCAGCGGGTTGGACTGGAGATCCAACGCCGATGCTGCGCACAAGAAGGGGATGAGCAGACTCTACTTCCTGAGAAAGCTGAGATCCTTCAACGTGTGCAGCAGGATGCTGGAGCTTTTCTATCAGACTGTTGTCGCCAGCGCCATCTTCTTTGCTGCGGTCTGTTGGGGTAGCAGTATCAGGGCCAGAGGTACCAACAGACTTGACAAGATTATCAAGAGGGCTGGCTCTGTAATTGGTCTCAGACCGGAGACCTTTGAGACAGTGGTGGAGAGGAGAACACTAAATAAACTGCGATCCATCATGGACAATCCTGATCACCCCCTCCACCACACACTAGATAGACAGCGAAGCACTTTCTCCAGTAGACTACTACAGCTTCGTTGTCGAACGGCCAGGTACAGGAAATCTTTCCTGCCACATGCAATTTCACTGTACAATAACTCACTATGATGTTGTATTCTGGTCATAGCTATGCTGCCACACTGCATCTTACAGACTAACTGGTACCTCACTTTTTCACTCTGCTCCTGATAGTCCTTCTTTGTGCAATGGGATGATTCATGTGTTTATACGGGTCATCATATATTAAGCTGTGATGTATATAGGTTCTATAGTCGTGTTAGTTTTTTACTTTCCATGGGTAATCCCTTTGTCTGTCGTGTGTGTTTCTGTTGTTTGGCTGTCAACTGTCATGCTGCTGTTACATTGTAATTTCCCAGTTTGGGATCAATAAAGTACATCTATCTATCTAACTATTGTGCAAAATTAAAAAAGAGAAATGAATAGTATAAAATTAGCATACTCTGGTTATGTGTATACTAGTGTCATGTGTTTTCTGCCCCCCGCCCCCCCGGAAAAATATGTTGCCACCGCCCCAAGGTCTTTAAGCCAGAGAAAACGGTGTCAAGTGCATATTTACACTTACCTAATTTGTAGCATGAATTAAAATGTATAAGGTATAGGTGGGCGATCATGTGCCATGGGGGGGACATTCCACTATAGATTTTAGATTTAGATTTAGATTTAGTATACTTTATTGATCCCCAGAGGGGAAATTGAGGGTATCCACCACCTGAATGGATGAGCAGCCACGCTACGACGCTATCCCTTAACCATTCACACACACATTCACACCTAGGGCCACTTTAGAGTCTCCAATTAACCTAACCTGCATGTTTTTGGCATGTGGGAGGAAACCGGAGAAATCCCGGAGTAAACCTACACAAACACGGGGAGTTTACTCTGGGATTTCTCCGGTTTCCTCCAGATGTAGTCAATGATTAGCAATCCTTGAAGCTGATCAGAGCAAACGCCTGCTGAAGAGACTGGGTGGAACAGAAAACCTGCAATGGAATGGCCCTCACTGCCCACCCCTGGCGCAAGCATTCTTTTTGTTTTAAACTCCCACTGGCGACTTTAATAAGTACATCTGTTCAGCTGCTTATTAATACAAATATCTTATCAGCCAGCCACATGGCATCATCTCAGTGCATTTATATATGTCGAACTGGTCAAGATAAGCTTCTGAACTTCAAACCAAGCATCCGAATGGGGAAGAAGGGTGATTTTAGTGACTTTGAAGGTGGGACATCTGGGTGGGACCCCAACTGGCCCAGTATTCCAGCATTCAAGCCTCGGTTGTACAATACTTCAAATGGTAAGTTCCATATGCAAAGTTACTGTGCAAAATTTAAAAATGAAATAAATAGTATAAAATGAACATATTCTGGTTACAATAGTGTCATGTGTTTTCTGCCCCCCCCCCATCCCCCGGAAAAATATGTTGCCACCGCGCCAATGTTTTTAAGCCAGAGGAAACACTGCATGTGGGTTTGTCCGTGGGCAACATCATGGCCCAATCTGTGTTTGCCCACATGGACTTTACCTGTGATGCTGGTAGAGAGGTAGTCTGCTTACCCACTTTAAACCCATCTGGGTCCCACATGGGCTTAATGTGGATGAAAAGGTTTCAGTAACACTGGCATCATAGGTAAAGTCCATGTGGGCAAACACAGAGGGGGCCAATGTGCAGCCCATGAACAAACCCACATGGGACCCATAAGACAGCCCAGATTAAACCTATAATGGGGCCCACATGGGTATGCTAGGTGGGAGGTGGACTGATGGTACATGTCCATTTAGATTTGCATTTTTCTGCCTCCAACACATTGTCTATGTTGGGCACCTTGCAGTAAATTTTGGTTGTGGTTGCACGTGGTTCTGGCTGCACGGTGGCACAGTGGTTAGCACTGCGGCAGCACAGTTTACCCTTGGCCGGGGGATTGTGGGGATCGTGGGATCGTGGGTTCGATCCCAGCCCCCGACCAACAGTGATCTGTGTGGAGTTTGCATGTTCTCCCCGTGTTGCGTGGGTTTACTCCGGGATTTCTCCGGTTTCCTCCCACATGCCAAAAACATGCATGTTAGGTTAATTGGCTGTTCTAAATTGTCCCTAGATATCTGTTTCCTATAGGCCCTTAGAATAGAGGGTTAGTATTAATGAAAGCGCTTTGAGTGGTCTTTGTGACTAGAAAAGCGCTATATAAGTGCAGGTTAGTTAGTTAGTTAGTTAGTTGTGTCATGTGGGCATAGAGGCGATCGTTTCAGGGACCTCATGTTGAACTTTTCAAATAGTGGTCATTAGTAAAACGTAAACACATATTCAGCACCTATACAATTTATTTCTTGCCTCGATAGTTTTCAGAAACATGTTTCGTTGTTTACTTTTGAAGATATAGGCAAAAGTTTACCATCCTTCTTCTTCCGGCATTCAGAGAGAGCAGACGCTTTTCTCCCTCCTCTCCCTCCTAATCCTCTCCCTTCTGATCCCAGCTTGCAATGTTGCGTTTTTTGTCTGTGTTTAGTTGCTCTTCTTCTGCTGAATCTTAATCTAAACGGAAATTATGGATCTGGAAAGCGGCTTAAATGTGATTGTCACCACTTTAAAGGAAGATCGGGTCAGGGGGAACCCAAGGGGAAGACTCATGGACATTGGGAACTCATGCGTCTGTATGATTCGACTGGAGATGCAGAAGACATCTATTGGCTATGATCACAGGACTTCTACTTTGGCTTTGGAGTTTCCTGATGTTTCAGAAATTAAGGAAGGTGGAGAGCTGTTCAAAATGCGGACCCAGGCAAGCTCCTTCACCAAATTCGACCAGTTGGGGAGTGCACGAGGCGGCATGGTGAACTGAATGGTAATTGATTCAGAGGGTGGAATACATCTTGAAGTCGCTAGTGCTCTCCAGGGAATGTTTTTTAAGCCTGTATATGGAAATTATGAAGCACAGAATTGCATGAGAGAGGAAAATTCTACTCTCTGAGTGCACTGTGCAGATTTGACCTTGTTTTTTTGGTGCCCTGTTTACATTCCTCCTCGATGAAGATAAGGTGGAAGCGGCGGCTCTGCTAACCCAAACAATCGACAAACAATTGCTGTTGTTTCAGCAGACTGAACTCTTCAAGGACAGTGTTACCATGTGTCTTCAAACTCTGCCATCTGCAAGCACGAGAGAGATAGACTCTGGACTTGCTTATTGATCACATGATTATAACATCCATCCACTGCCAGGAGGCGCCCTCTGCTGTTCACTAGCAACTGACACACCCACACTACACACTGCATACAACATCACATGACTGATACACATACACTGACATACATACACACACACTGTCTCTCTCAACTTTTGTTTTGTGTGATCTATATTGACTGCTAATTGTGCATTGGAGAGTTTTTTTCTATGTAATCACAATTTTGGTCATAAAATGAGCTTTATTTTGATTAACAATGCTTTTTTCTCTCTGCCCACTGTGTCACTTTCCTTTCCCCTCATTCCCTTCTTTACCCTCTACTGCTGACAGGCGCCTCCGTGGCTGCCGCGTCATTGAGTTGCGCTTATTCAGCGCGCCCAATGTCAAGTCAAATTCCTCGTATGTTTATGTTTTTTATGTAAACATGCTTGGCAATAAAGCTTTCTGATTCTGATTCTGATTCTGATCCTGGTGCCATCTTGGATGCCGGTAAAAAGACTTGACAGACTGCTCACTGGAGAGATGTGTCGAAATGAGCTGCAGCTCATTTAATCTTACTCAGATTTCCCTTTTTACAGCAGACCTGTTAAGATTTTTAAGTAAACTGTACAGCAGTTGTTGGTGTTGTAAAACCACAGGTTTGGTCAGTGTTGCCATGATGATGCAGACGCTTGGTGACATCATTACGCCAAGCATATAACTGCAGGGAACGGCCATCTTATGGCCTCTTTCAGCCTGCCATGATTGCGCTCAGCCTCCCCACCAGAGTCTGTAACCATTAATGTGTTTTATGTAATAAAGTTCGTGTTCTCAGCAAATGCCACTCTCTTTCAGCCCCTTCCCCAGTTTCCAGACATAACATTTGGTGACGAGAGTAAATCATGGAAGCGTGTTTGAGGCCACTACGATGGTTTCTGGAAAACCTCAGTGAGCTGCCTGTACCATGGCTGCGCTGGCTCTATGCTTTTGAGACCTACATATCAGTGTTGGACCTAGGCAAGCTGGACAAGGTACGGAAGCGAGCTCTATTGGTTCACAATTTGGGCATAGAAGGCCAACGTATTTTCCACACACTAGAACCAAAAAAATCATTTGCTGATGCAGTCAAGTTGTTAGCTAGCTACTTCAACACACCTGACAACGTGCTGGTGTGGCACATTAGGTTCCGCCAACGGCGACAAAAGGCTGGAGAGACGACACAGCAATTTGTCGCAGAACTTCGCCACCTAACTAGCATGTGCAGATTTGGTTTGTTGGAGGACGAAATGGTGTGGGACCAGTTGGCCAAGCACACTAGCAACCAGCGGCTGTGGACAAAGACGCTAATGGCGCCAAACAACATGATACTAGCTAACACCATCGAGCTGGCATTCCAGCTAGAATCTGCCGACAGGTTAGCATCCGAGCTAGGTGTGTAGCAACAACAATGGCAGCCAAGCCACACACTGCTAGCATATGCGGTAAATACTGAAGAGCCCGGTGACGAGGCAGGAGAGACTGAAGCAAACACCGTAGATCAGAAGAACGCTACAAGGCACTTCTCATGTGACAACTGTGGCTCCCCGACGCACCGAGAGAGAGCGCGTTTCTTCCCGGCAAGGGGGCAATGATGTAAACGATGCGGGAAATTCAACCACTTTGCCAAGGTTTGCCGGTCAGCACCACCGCTGAGCCCACTGGTCAGTTCGAGTCACTCACCCGCGACTACCATCCACACAATGAGTTCCGGAGATGCAGCGTATGCATTCTACATAGTTGGGCTGGACGACATCAGCTTGCCGCTCCTACTCGACACCGCCGCAGTAAGATCAATGCTGAACTGGGTCACTGTGAAGAAGTTCTTTCCCAATCACTTGACTGGGGAAAACGCAGCGAAGCAGTACGGGTATGGTGGCTACCAAGTCAACACTGTAGGGACTATCACACTGATGGTCCGAAGTGCATCAAGAGCCATTGCTGATTTCGTTTTCCTAGTGGTTGCGCATGGACACAACATACTAGGATGTAACCTGTTTTACCAACTGGGCTTCTTTATCTGCGACAATAACAGGCTCCATTTGACCGATGATGTTGATGATGAGTGGGACACAACATATTCCGATGATGATGAGTGGGACGCAATGCACTCAGATGATGATGATGAAGGTACAGCTGTCCCGTGCTCACAGGAGAAGCACGCCCAGGAGAAGTGGCAGTGACCGGACTCGCCTCAGATCCTCACTCAGCATGAGCCTCAGGGAGCCGCTGCAGAGCTGCAGGAGAGGGAGCTCATGTCTATCTGGAACCCTGGGACACAACAACCCGTCATAGGTCTTACTGACAATGACATAACGCCACAACCAGACTGCCCAGGAGAGGAGGTGGAGAAACCGGACTGTTTCCGAATCCATGCCTGGCACCAGCCTCCAGGGGCCGCCGCTGAGCTGCAGGATGAAGAGTCCACGACCAAACAAACGACAACAGAGCCACCAGCCAGAATCAGCATCAGCCCCCAGGAGCCGCCGCTGAGATGCAGGATGAGGAGTCCATAGCCCAACAGGATGCAGCAGAACCACCATGGCCTGGTAGATGCCCCATAGCAGATGTGAGTCACACCATCACAACCACAATGCCGAATGCAGCCAAACAGAGTGCCACTCACAGTAATGAATTGGGTTTGGGTCTGCAGAACCGAATGACTGGAGCTGCAGCCGGCCTCACCACCATCTCCACCACTACTGGCACCAATCAAGATCACCGTGCAGCCGGGGCCAGCGACCTTCCAGCTGGCAGATGGTTCAGTATGGCACGTCAACCGCCTTCGTCAAATTTGAGCAGCTGCCCCAGATGACACGGCTTTGTGGGAGTCGACTTGCACAGTGTGGGACCCGGACTGGGATTCTGAAGATGACGATCGCGGTCCACGGGCCCCCGTACCTTCAGGGGCACGTCCACCACAAACTCACTTCAGGGCCCCTCCAACTGAAATGCCTTCCTCAATGAAAAGACTGTTTAGCTAGGGGCGCGGCTGTCAACAAACAGTGGCATAATAAACCACTCAGCCGCGCTGGGCTACTTGATAGTGTACCCACTGGCCCTAGCTAGTTTGGGGTTTGACTGTGTACCACACTGGGGAGGGTTAATTGGGTTATGTATGTGTTGTTCCATTTTTCCAAGGGAGGGTGAATGTGGTGTTGTAAAACCATAGGTTTGGTCAGCGTCCACGTGATGATGCAGCCGCTTGGTGACGACATCATGCCGAGCACATAATTGCAGGGGACAGCCATCTTACGGCCTCTTACGGCCCACCATGATAGCACTTAGCCCCCCCACCAGAGTCTGTAACCATTAAAGTGGTTTATGTAATAAAGTTCGTGTTCTCAGCAAACGCCACTCTCTGTCAGTCCTTCCCCAGTTTCCAGATATAACACCCTCATGGCCTCAAGATCCACCTTTTTTAAATAAACTTTATTGAAGAAGGATGAGAGGAGGATAATAGCATTTGAATTGTGGGTTTGGAGAAGGGTACTCTAGAACTCCAAGACTCAGTTGGACACAAAAAAGAACAAATGAATGGGTTTGAGAAAAAATTGGAGTCAGAGAAAGTGAAGGATTGCTGAGCTCCATCATAAAGAAAAAGAAAGCGAAGTACGGGCACTGGAAGTGACACCACTGGAGCCTCCCCCTGATCACCACAGAGGGTGAAGTTGATGAGAAAAAAAGAACAGGGGAAGAAACAAAATGGGATGGATAGACAAAATCAATATACGTATGGACAGAAGACAGCCTTAAAGCAGCCCAGACAGAAGAATGGCAATGCCAGCGGCCACATCGGCTATGGTGATACAACAACAATAATTATTTAAGAAAAGACCCATCTATCCATCCATTCATCCATCTATGCATCATCTACCACTTATCCAAGGGTTTGTGTTGCAGGCGCAGCAGTCCAAACAGACAAGCCCAGACTTCCCTCTTCCCAGCCACCTCCTCCAGCTGTTCAGGGGAATACCAAGGTGTTGCAGGCCAGCTGGGAGACATAGTCTCTCCAGCACATCCTGACTCTGCCCCAAGGTCTCCTCCCAGTGGGACATGCCCAAAACACCTCATGTGGGAGGCATCCAGCATGCATCCTGATCAGATGCCCCAACCACCTCAACTGGCTCCTTTGATGTGGTGGAGCAGTGGCTTTACTCTGACCTCCTCACACTATCTCTAAGGGTGAGTCCAGCCACCCTACAAAGAAAGCTCATTTCATCCGCTTGTCTATGATGTCATTCTTTCGGTGAGTACACAAAGTTCATGATTATAGGTGAGGGTAAGAACATAGATTGACTGGTAAACTGTCTCATGAATAAGACTCTGAGATACTCAAACTCCTCCACTTGGGGCAGGAGCTCAATCCCAAACTGGAGAGGACAATCCCACCCTTTTCCACCTGAGGACCATGGACTCAGGCTTTGAGGCACTGTTTCTCATGCTGGCTGCTTCGCACTCAGTAACAAACTGTCCCAGCAAAACCTGTAGGTCATTGTTCAATGAAGCTAACTGGACCACATCATCTGCAAACAGCAGAGATGAGATCATATGGCCATGAACATGACATCCTCCATTCCTTGGCTGCACCTAGAAATCCTGTCCATAAAAATTATGAACAGGATCGTGACAATGGGCAATTCTGGCAGAATCCATTTCTCACCAGGAACGAGTTTGACTGATTGTTGGCAATACGAACCAAACTCCTGCAATGGTCGTATAGAGACTAATGATCGCTCTTAACAACGAGCCCGATACTCCACATTCTGGGAGCACCCCCTACAAGAAACCAAAAGAGACATGGTTTAATGCTTTCTCCAAGTCCACAAAACACATGTAGATTCGATGGGCAAACTCCCACAAACCCTTGCGGATCCTTGAGATGGTAAAGAGATGATCAAATGTGCTACATCCAGGATAGAAAAAACATTGTTCCTCCTGATTCCCAGGTCAGACCTCTGAAAAGACTTACTTAAACTTAACTTAATTCTCACCTGGCCACTTAAGTGACCGTGGCGGCCAATCGTCTGAAGGCAGGACGATCTTGGGCTAGGGCAATGAGGTCAGCCAGAGGTCTTATCATTGCAATCTGGGCCATCCAGGACAGTCTGGGCTGACCTCGGGGGCAATGCCAGCCCTGGGGGGGGGGGGGGGACGAGCACTGGCGGAGAGGGCCTGCTTGGCCGGTGTCCCGTCTTCCAGCCTGACCACGTGACTGAGGAGCCGCAGCCTCCCTCTTCTGATGACGGTGGAGATGGGGATAGGCCAGCCAGCCCTCCTGTAGACCTCATCATTTGTGGTGTGGTGGAACCATCGGATGCCGAGGATGTTATGGAGGCACGTCCGATGAAATATATCCAGATGGTGGGTGGTTGTGGTGGAGAGGGTCCAGGTCTCAAACCCGTAAGGGAGGACGAGGATCACACAGGTGTCAAAGATTCACAACTTTGTGGTTGTGCGGATCTTCCCGCTCTCCAGACTCTCAGGAGGCAGCCAAAAGCACTGTGAGACAGCTGCAAGTGGCGAATAATCTCTGGGTCTGATGAGCAGGAGCTGGTGATCTTAGATCCGAGGTAGACAAAGTCGTTGACAGTCTCAACCGGCTCGTCTTTGATGAAAAGACTAAGTACAAATATTACTGTGGTTGTAGCACAAAGGATCTGGTATCAGAAGATACCAGGGTGGACACACACAGGTAGGACCACTGACCAGTGGTGGACCCTCAGGGCCAGCAAATCCTTCTCTGCTGGCCTAAACACTATCAGAATTATATTTACAACCTACATTCTTATTTGTTCCATGAGGATGTATTAAATTATTCCCAATAGTCTATTTTTTTTCATTTTGTAGCTTTTCTCTTGGTTGCACTCCTTCCAGCAGTGTAATGCATGTTAGAGTTTTTTTGTCCAATCATAGTATTTCAGCCATCTGTGTTGCCAGGGTCAAGCAACTCTGCCTTGGGCCTTCAGGAATTAACAGTGTGCTCTGTAGGTTAAATTAACTGTTAAACTTATCCTGTTGCTTTAACCAGTCAGATGTCTTCTGTATGTCCAGGGGTACGCATAGAAGGCATCCGAGAACATCGGCATTTTCACGTCTTTTGATTGGATGGTGAGACTCCTCCACCTACAGTGTAGAGGATCCTACCTAGCAAAATGCCAGTGCGCGGACTTGCTTAAGCAGCTACAATATACTGTATCTGTTTAAATATAATAGCTGTTTTCCACCCACAATGGCTGACGGGGAGAGGAAAATGATTTGGTCGCTGATATTTATAAAAAGTCAATTTTCCAGACAGACTTTTCAAGAAAAGCTGGTCGTTGTGAAGAGAGGTCGGCCAACCCCGAGACTAGCAGGCCCGTCTCAGCTGGGGAAAAGATTTGTCCGTCACTTCCATATTAACAACGAGTGGTATCCTTGGATTACAGCCTCTGAGGAGTGCTGCAAATTATCTTGCTGGAAATGCCTGCTGTTTGCAACTGATCGAGTAGATACTTGGAGCCGGACAGAGCTTGCAAATTTGAGCTGTGTAGCATCATCTCACTTTGGCTCATCAATAAAATAATTCTTCGGCTTGAAGACCCAGGAAAAGGACAGTCAAGAACTGCTCTTTCATCCCAGGACCACAGCTGAACTAACATTCCTTTGTTAAACCAGTCTCAGGAATTCCTCCTGAACCCTTAGGGCCCAATAAAATGTGGACAAAAGAACAGACCTTTGAGGAATGCCATATGGTCACTACAAAATATCCACAGCTCAACACTGCCCTCTACTGGCAACTCTGGGACATGCTGGATTTAACCAGTGAACTTTTATCCACATTCTTGTTACAAGGCTCAATTTTAAACATTCTCTTTTTCAGGATACCACGGAAAAGCATGCTAAAATGTTTAAATGAATGTTTATTTTTGCCTGTTAATAAATCATGTGACCGATCGCGGCAAATCTCTGCTTGACAACGGCTCTCTCAAGGTATTGGTTGTTTCAGATAAAAGCCTGTTTGTACGTTGGACTAAAGTTCTTAAAGCCCGCCCACGAAGGAGAACTAGTGGCTGGAACTTTTGTCCATTCCCGGAAGCCCGCGAAAACTCGACTGGAGTTATAAAAGGAGGAAGACCCCTCGCTTCTCTCTCTTTCATCTCTTTTCCACTTCTCTCCTGCTCCTCGTCACTTCACAGCAGAGCATTTTCGGGAGTACAAAGACTTGTGATCTCTTCACCACGGAAGAAAAAAGGACATTTCTCCCGCGCGTTCTTTGTTTCGCTTTAAACGTCTAGGAATTAATCCTTTTCTTTCCTGAGCTCAAATCCTGATTCGGAGTCAAACTCCATTTCTAGATGTTTATTTTTATAACTTTTTCCTGAAACTTTCTTTAAACTCACTGTTTGTAATTTTGACTTCATGTTTATAATTTTTATTGACCAACTACACACTAGAAACTAATTTCATCTCCACAAAGTCCGAAAATCTTTTAATTTTGCTATTGGATCAGATTTTGGTAATTATCCTCGAATTCCCTCGTGAGAAGTCGTTGACCCACGACGCACAGCTAAAGAAATCCACACACCACGAAAAAGGAGACGCTTCGGCTGGACTTCAGCCATTGGAATAAAACATCCAGAATCTCATCCTGCAACAACAGACTGGAAAGGCCAGTCCTCGTTCAAATATTTGCTGGTCAAATATTCCAGTTTTTGGCCTTTCTCTACATCTAAAGCTTCCCGAGGACGACAAAAGAACTCGCCACCATGCATGGTCACGTAAGCTGCATTCTTTATCCATCTGCTGAATAAAACGTCTGAGATTTGAGAATAATTCAGTATCTGATCAGATGCAAAATTAAAGAGCACTTGACATAACTCTTCTTTTCCTTAAAATTCCGTTTTCATTTTTTTAAGAGTAATCCAGAATTTTCCATATAATTAGTTTAATTTTCCCCATAAATTTGCGTTCTGTTTTCCATAATCTGTTAACCTCAAAGTGATCTAGATTCAGCTTACATTTTCACCCTGGTTCTGCAAATGTTCACATTGTTAATCTATCATTTACAAGTTTAATTTCATGGTTAATGAAATCACTGCAATGTACTTTAATCATCATTTCATTTAATAAATATGTGAAAATGAGAGAAGTTCTTGGGAATTTATTTAATTCTGAGTCTGGTTTCAAAGCCCCCAGTATCGAATTCACTAAAATTTTGAGACTGATTATTAATTAATTTATTGAGTGATTAAACAGGTATAAAGTGAAATTAAGGATTAAAGTGCTCCTTAAAGAAGAGCTGGTGCCCCACGAGTGTTTATTAACTTTTTCTGTCTATATAGACCCAGAGTTCAACTCAGGTCCCAATACATTAATACAAATTAAATAATTTTTATACCTGATCATAGTTATTAATCACACATATCTCTACATATTTAACTGTGCCCCGTGTGAGGCTGGCTCAACTTTGAACATACTCAGAATGAAATATTAAGGCATAAGCTATGTGTGGTTTGGTCAAACTTATAACTTTTAAAGACAACGGTGGAGCGTTTGTCTCTCTCTGTGTCATGAGGGGGAGGGGGGAATTCGGCCCACTCTCCCTGATCACTGCTGTGTGTGTGTGTGTGTGTGTGTGTGTGTGTGTGTGTGTGTGTGTGTGCTGATCACAAGGGAGGGGAGAGAACGCCCCACCCCAGTGGGCTCAGTCACTCGTTTGTTGTTTAATGCATGCTTAAGAAGCATGATTACACACTAAATAATTAAAATAGGCCTGGAAACAAATAGCGAAGAAATCTTGTTTGTTTTCCCGTTGGTTCAAATCCAAAGGCAAAGGAGTCCCTATGGAAATTAATTGAACTGACCATTGTGTAAACTAGTCTTCAATGAATAAAAGTTTTAAGGAGATTTAAGCGCTCCAGTTTTTAAAAAAAAAAGCAAGGCGTGGTTTTATCGAGACTCGCACCCACATCCACATGTCATGTGCACACTCACAGTCGTGCGCGTGACCGACAGGCTGTGCACGAAAAACTGCGTGTGTGTAGATCAGCTGAGAGATGCCATCTTAAGTCCACTTAAAGCAAGTTCCCTGTGGCCGCCATTTTAGAGTAGAGACCCTGGACTCTCCGAGTGACGTCACTGGGTTTCCTCTTCCGGGAATGCAGACAAAAACTGCCTCTATCTTGTGGTCAAACATAGGGACTGCATCTTTTGTTCAAACTTCTAATCTTTAAAGCCGATTTATAACCAAATTAAGTCTTCAAAGTAACTTCAAAGCAATCCATATTATTCAGAATAAATTAATTTAACACCAATTTAAAGTTTCTATGCAAAAAGAAGCGAAAAAGAAACTTGTTGGCTGCTGAAAGTTTTTATCAGTGGGGGACTCCACCCACTGCATAGATATAAAGTGCATACAGTAGGAACATATAAAAGCATCCATATTGTATTTAATCGCTTATGTAACCACATATTGTAATCTTTTAAGTTAAAAGCAAACATATTTATACATTTTTAAGCAAAAATTGCAAACTTTGAAGCTGTATGTGTGTTTATTTTGCCGTTTTTAAATGTGACAGGGTGTGATTCCCTCCCACAGAAAACCCATTTTAGCTTAAGGATTCTAATGCTGATGCTTACTCAAGAGTGATCTTAAAGTAGGATTAAACCTGTGCATTTTAACAAATAGATTTAGTGATTCACTGAATATTTATATATTTTTTTTTCAAATTTAGGAAACCACATTAAGCAATTAACACTTAAAAGAAGCTCCAGGTGTTATTTAAACTCATTGTATCATTTCTTGGTTCATGTTTTCTCCACAGGAAAAGAAAAACATTTAACCAACTCACATAATTTTAAATTTTTTTCCCAGGAATTAAGAGAAAAAGTCAAAAAGTGCAAACATTGATTATTCTGTAAATAAGAAAATTTATAGATAACAATCAAAATAAATCACTACTAGCTTTAATTCTAAGAAATCCTTGGTAATCAAAATACCCAAAACAATTCACTTGCTTCTAATCTGTAAATATTAAAACATTCAATGCTTCAAATGAAAATAGGCTTCAACAAATAAGAAAAAAGGAAAGCCTTAATTTCAAAAGAAAGTGGAAACTTATAACCTTAAATCTCTAAAGCATTTAACCTCTTTTGTTTGGTATTTCTTTTGTAAATAAAAATTCTCACTTTCAAAGTGACATTCAGCAAAAATTCCAAAGCTAGTTATTGATGACCATTCCAATACTAAGCTTTGAAAATCAAAGTAAAGAAGTCAATCCACACAACTTAAATTCTTTTTTTGTTTTGTGAAACACAAATTCAACTCAATTTCAACTTTATTTATCAACATGCAGTTTCAACAAATGAATTAATTGAAGCAACTCTCCATTTTTAAATAATTTCAAAATTCTACTTCCCATATTACAAGTCTACAAGTTGGAACAAAGTCTAAAAGGAACTTTTAACTAACACGGTTGTAAAATAAAACCCTCAAGGTTAAACCTTGTCTAACAATTTAACTATAATCAACAAGCTTATCAAAAAAAAATAATAATTCTGAGCTAAATAACAATAACGGTAAAACATTGATGACTCAACAGACAACCGACCGATTTACCAAACTGGATGACCTTCAACCAACATTGGAAGGATGGACTTCTGATTTTATTTTTAGCTTCACAACACAGGTCAAGAAAACACAGCGCAAAGATTTGAAGTAACTCACTGAAGAACTTTTGAATGACCACACTGAAAAGTCACCAGAAGGCAAGGACCTCACCAGTGTGTTAGGTAAGTTCGCGCTAGCATTAGTCGCAAGATTAAAGGTAGCCGAGAACGAGCTAGCAAATCAACAAACAACAATCCTATCTCTCCAAGAAGAGAACGAAACACTGAAAGAAAATCTGGAAGAATCTCAAGAGAAGAACGGCAAGTCTCAAGATCAACTTGATGAAGCGGTACAAGATTTGGGCCATGCAGAGTCAGGAAATAAACGGTTGATGCATGACAATGACTTGCTTCACCAAGACAACAGTGAACTTGAAGATGCCCTTCAAGACACAAAGAAGGAACTCAGAAGAGTTGAAGGTCAACTTGAAAATGTGAAGAATGACTACAAGGAATGTCAACTGCTCCTAAAGGAAGCACATGAACACTGGGACATGCGTCGCGCTCCCTCGCCCGATTCCCGTTTCGAGTATGGACGACCGCGTAGACAGCGTGCGTATACCCCTTCAGACCGTGACGTTGACAAGATCGCGCAAAATGTTACAAAATTTGATCCAGGTCCTACGGGTCCACCTGATGCCAAAGTCTATTTACAGGACATTGATTACTACCTGCATAAGTACTCTGATGCTACGGTTGACAATCGCATCTATTTGATTAAACTAACATCTAACAGGTCAGTATCAAAATTCATAGACAGACAGCCGGCAAACATCAAAGCAGACTACATGCCGCTCTGCAAAGCCATCGAAAAGGAATTCTCCGACGGCCTACAGGCAGGGCTAACCGCAGCCCTAGCCGTGAAACAAGGACGCTCAGAGCCGACACAGGCCTACTACCAGCGACTCCTACTTGCATATTTCGGATCTCAAAATACACCAGGGATGGAAGAAGACCATAATTTCAAGACCCTCTTCATCCAAAACCTCCATCTCACTGTGAGTCATCACCTTGGAGTTACAGCTAACCCACGGTCAAACTCAATAGGTCAGCTGAGAGAGTTCGCACACTATGTGTTACAAAAACAGCAACAAAGCCGCAACAAGCACACTGAGCCTGCCACAGTGCTAGCTATCAGCAATGCATCTAACACCTTGGAGTTGGAAGGAGCTCCTTGCTCTACTCCACCTCCTACACCGCAAGTACATAAACAACTGAAACATTTTTCCAACCGACCTCATCAAGATCAAAACCAAACTAGGTCCTCTGGATCTCACTTAGGACCAACTTTGCGAAAACCTGACTACCGTCGTTGACCATATCCACCGGATAGGTCACGAGAACACAGTACGGACTACCATGATGACAGATACCGATACAAAGACACGCATAACAGCGACAAATGGTCTCCATCCCATCACAGAAGCTCAGAAGTAGAGACCTATCACAAACCTTGGAAGGAAGAAGAAACTCCTACTCTCAGTAAAGAAGATATTGAAAGTGTCAAACACCTCCTAGCGGAGATTCAAAGCAACAAAGAAAATAAAACTGCTAACATCCTAGCTATATCAGCTATAACGACTCAAACATTCCAAACGACGAAAACGCAAGAAGAAAGTCCCTTTTGCAAATGAGGACAAGCCAAAGGACTCAACGCGGTCCATTGCTGTTATGACAGCCCAACCACAGGTCACAGACCACTCCTCTAACAAAATTTCACAACTCTGTGTCGAACCACCGGTTCCACAATTTCTATGTGATTTAAACGAGAGGGGGGTGGCACGGAAATTCTACCTTCTACTGACCCTTGAAGATGTGATGTGTCAGGACGCTGTTTTAGACACTGCCGCTGACATCACTCTCATGTCACACAACCTTTTTGACAAACTATGTGTAGCCGCTAACCGTGCTCACAAACATTTAAAACTGGAACCCTGTCCATTAGCCGTGTGACCATATGCGCTCACTAAAACAACCCTGTTGGGCGTATCACTACTAAACATCTCCATTGGACACATGACCTTGACACATCCGGTCTATGTGTCCAAGCTTGACGCCATTCCATTGCTCGTTGGCAAAGACCTACTGAACCGTTTTGAGCCACTGATTGATTTCAAGAACCTCACGCTATGGGCTCAGACGCAACACCCTCACCCATTTGACCCAACAAGGACAACGGAATCACAGTGCTTTGTTTTGAACACTTTGGACACGCCAAGTCTCACACAACTAGCACTGTTGGAACAACTGCAACCGATTGAAAGCGACCGCAAAGACCAAGGTGAGTACTGTCCTCAAAAAGTCAAAAGTCACCTTCAAATACAAAGTCAAGCCAAAGAAGCAAATGATCTTGGAAACTCAATGGCCGAGCAGAAAACTCCAAACGCCCCCCTTGATACCTTTGACTAAATGTTGGTGTCACATTTTGAAACCCACCCACCCGCCCCTGAGGCCTGCGTGGTCACAAGAGCCACACCAACCGGCTCTCTAGACCCTCCAAAACCTCAACTTTTTGCGATGATGGACCCAACTGTTGCAAACGCTAGGCGCACATTTACTCAAGCTTGTGACCAAATGATCCATAAAACTGTCGAACACCGATCGGATAAAACTGTGCACGCGCTACCCGCGTCTAAAACCTTTGACATACCAAAATTGAAACCACTTCCTGTGACACAAGTTTCTCTGCAGCTACATAATGGCAATTGTATTCCTGCTTCCGACGAACCATCATTGCCACCGCTCAAAGTTCCTCCAAACCAGAGGGAGGTGATGACTGCCAACGCCCATAACATTCCAGTTGCAGAACACAAAAGCGTCAAAACAACATACAACGCTCCCAAGGCTGTATTTCAAAAACATTTGGACCGATTCGTCAAACGACACAAAGTGTACAACAACCAAAGACTCTTGCAAGACAAACTGAAAAGGAGGGACAAGATCTTCCACCCCACATTTGTACCGCAAACACCAGAAATCAATTTACAGGAAAGGAAAATCATTCCTAAGTTCCTGCCCGAGTGGATGAATCCACACATTGTCAACAACAAACTTTGGCCACTCAAGTGCCAAATCCAAGACCCCATTTTCAAATGGGCTCATCAAAATCAGAGCAACCTTTACCAAAACCCCATGGGACTTGTCGGGTACAACACTGTCAAAGTAAGTCCATAAATAAGATTAAAATCAGGCCTACGTCCAAGAAATAACTGTAGCTAACTACTAGCCTCAGGTACACTCAGTCAAATTTCTCTAAACAACCAGTTAACTGCATCAAAAACTTCTAAAAACAAAAGGGTAAATTAAAACCAAATTATCCCTTTAACTAATTTCAAAGGCCTCTGTAAAATCTAATAAACTTCAATCAACTTACTATTATCAAATAGTACACACAAAACATTCAACACCATTAGTCTGAGCTAACAACATCAAAATTTCCACTGAAGGTGAAAAACAATCTAAGGTTTAGAGTTCATTCTCCAAAAGAAATTGTTCCACCCCTGAGAATAATTTTCATTTGCCAATCAGGTATCTAAAGAAAGATCAACAAGAAGATTAAGATCCAAAATCACTCACTTTTATCTGTTTGCCAGGATGATGGCCCTCCTGTTTATCAGTTTAGCCATCTGCCTAGCAGTCACACCCACTGTTACCCAGTCAGAACTGGGCTGAGTCAAGACAAAAAGTCAACAATTCTCAGGTGGATTCTTAATAACAGCTTCATCGTTAGAGCCTCTTGTTAGCCTTAGCACATCTACTGTTAACTCGGTCATCACCGCTAAACCGAAACACCAGGTAATCGAACCACAAACCGTTACCAAAATCTTACAAGACATTGTGTTGGTTTTGAATGCTTGCTCCAAAGCTTCAGTCAAACTCAACAAGGTCTTGAACTCTTTGCTCTTTGTGTTAAGGGTTGACTATGCTCACACACAGCCAATGTCTATGTTACTCCCAAAGGTAGCTAGAAACATTAACTTTTCAGTTAACACTTTAGCAATGAACATGCTATCACATCATCTTACCCTTTTTGCAGTAAATCCAAATTTACTTCTCGTTGCCATTCAAAGAACGATGACATCCCATGTCCACTCAGTTTTTCTGAACAAAAGCCTCACACACCCTATGATTTGGACATCTGTGGAACCATGGTTTAGTCTAGCTAAACCAATTCAATTTGAACCTCCATGAGTTACTTCAATATTGATTAGCCTAAATCTCTACCTCAAATATGAGCAAGAATTTTTGTAATTTTGCTTTTGATCTGGACTCCTAAGATTTTTGAGCACATGCATGCGTATATACAAACATATATTCTTTGCACTCTATTTAGATTTTTATGCACATTTAATCTACTTTTGAAATTTTGTATAGATATTTTTCAGCAAACCCTAACATTTATCTTAAGTATGTCAAAACCCACATACTTCTAGTTCACACTTTTGTACCCAGAATTTTTAAGTCTTTACATACAGACATATACATGATTCTAGTACATCCTAGACAATTATACGATGTTTATATTTCGTCATACCCAAATTATTTTTGAAAATTTCTAGAAGTTTTTCAGAAAACCAAATTTAAGGATCTACACTTTGGAATAGATACTGTTTACAAGCTTAAGACTTATGGCCATCAGAACCTTTAGCTCAGCATTTGGATCAAGAATCGCAAAATTGGAATCTGATGCCTAGGATTTCTGTCAACGCTGACCAAAACTCACCGTCAATACCAAAGGGGGGAGCTGTAGCATCATCTCACTTTGGCTCATCAATAAAATTAATCTTGGGCTTAAAGACATTGTTTCACCCAGGAAAAGGACAGTCAAGAACTGCTCTTTCATCCCAGGACCACAGCTGAATTAACATTCCTTTGTTACACCAGTCTCAGGAATTCCTCCTGAGCCTCTTAGGGCCCAATAAAATGTGGACAAAAGAACAGACCTTTGAGGAATGCCATATGGTCACTACAAAATATCCACAGCTCAACACTGCCCTCTACTGGCAACTCTGGGACATACTGGATTTAACCAGTGAACTTTTAACCACATTCTTGTTACGTGACTCAATTTTCAACATTCTCTTTTTCAGGATACCATGGAAAAGCAAATGGACTCTTGATGTTTGATGTGGACAATCAATAATGGGTTTGAAATATATTAATCCTTGATTTTAAATATGTGCATGCTAAAATGTTTAAATGAATGTTTTTTTCTTGCCTGTTAATAAATCATGTGACCGATCGCGGCAAATCTCTGCTTGACAACGGCTCTCTCAAGGTATTGGTTGTTTCAGACAAAAGCATGTTTGTTCATTGGACTAAAGTTCTTAAAGCCCGCCCATGAAGGAGAACTATTGGCTGGAACTTTTGTCCATTCCCGGAAGCCCGCGAAAACTCGACTGGAGTTATAAAAGGAGGAAGACCCCTCGCTTCTCTCTCTTTCGTCTCTTTTCCACTTCTCCTGCTCCTCGTCACTTCACAGCAGAGCATTTTCGGGAGTACAAAGACTTGTGATCTCTTCACCATGGAAGAACAAAGGACATTTCTCCCATGCGTTCTTCATTTCTCTTTAAATGTCTAGGAATTAATCCTTTTCTTTCCTGAGCTCAAATCCTGATTCACTAGAAACTAATTTCATCTCCACAAAGTACGAAAATCTTTTAATTTTGCTATTGGATCAGATTTTGGTAATTATCCTCGAATTCCCTCGTGAGAAATCATTGACCCACGACGCGCAGCTGAAGAAATCCACACGCCACGAAAAAGGAGACACTTCAGCTGGATTTCAGTCATTGGAATAAAACATCCAGAATCTCATCCTGCAACAACAGACTGGAAAGGCCAGTCCTCGTTCAAATATTTGCTGGTCAAATATTCCAGTTTTTGGCCTTTCTCTACATCTAAAGCTTCCCGAGGACGACAAAAGAACTCGCCACCATGCATGGTCACGTAAGCTGCATTCTTTATCCATCTGCTGAATAAAACGTCTGAGATTTGAGAATAATTCAGTATCTGATCAGATGTAAAAATTAAAGAGCACTTGACATAACTCTTCTTTTCCTTAAAATTCCGTTTTCATTTTTTAAAGAGTAATCCAGAATTTTCCATATAATTAGTTTAATTTCCCCCATAAATTTGCGTTCTGTTTTTCATAATCTGTTAACCTCAAAGTGGTCTAGATTCAGCTTACATTTTCACCCTGGTTCTGCAAATGTTCACATTGTTAATCTATCATTTACAAGTTTAACTTCATGGTTAATGAAATCACTGCAATGTACTTTAATCATCATTTCATTTAATACATATGTGAAAATGAGAGAAGTTGTTGGGAATTTATTTAATTCTGAGTCTGGTTTCAAAGCCCCCAGCATCGAATTCACTAAAATTTTGAGACTGATTATTAATTAATTTATTGAGTGATTAAACATGTATAAAGTGAAATTAAGGATTAAAGTGCTCCTTAAAGAGGAGCTGGTGCCCCACGAGTGTTTATTAACTTTTTCTGTCTATATGGACCCAGAGTTCATCTCAGGTCCCAATACATTAATACAAATTAAATAATTTTTATACCTGATCATAATTATTAATCACACATATCTCTACAGCTGTCTACTGTCACACCATGGCAATTTTGGAAGCATTCACCAAACATATAAAACTTGGTCTAAGCCAAAATTTTCACTTTTAGCCGTATGCATCGCATATCCATAATGACTTGGACATATACCTAATGTATTAGTGACTTATGTAGAATATTTCCATACCTTATAAATAATTTAAATTAACTAATGCTTAGCATGTTGCCGGCATTCACAACTTATGCGCAACAATAGTCTCACTTCTGCATAGCTTTTAACTTCAGCATAGCGCAGTCATGCCAAACTGCCATTGCCTCCTGACCTATGAATCCTAGATGTGCAGAGATCATCTCTGTTCAACCCAGATGATTCTCCCCTCCAAAGACCACGGCAGGGGGGCATGACTGACCTGGCAGAGCTGTCAAATTTGTCAGGTCACTCACGCCTTAAACAGCTGATGTGACATGTCAGGAACATCAGACAAAAGTTGTTACAACCTGTCTCAAAGGCACGCAAACTGATGGCAATAAAAAAGTTTATTTTCAATAAAAGTGGAAAAAAAAACAAGATAATGCATGGAGTGTGCTTTTGCTGGGAGGCGCAGCCAACAGCAAAGTGTGATTTATCATGGAAAACAGCTGTGCTCTGCGCTTCAGGCGATCAGCTGATTGGATCCTCCTCCTCCGGTGTTCTGACATTTTGGCATATCTATCAGAACAACACTGGACAGCTGATGGTACAGACCAGTCAAATGTATAAAACATGGGGGGGGGGGGCTAAACAGTGATTTGGATCTTAAATCCTGTAGCTTGAAAGTGCTCAGACACATCCCCGACAGGTCCCGTTATACGAACAAGTACATGTGTTTAGCTCTGTGTGTGTGTGTGTGTGTGTGTGTGTGTGTGTGTGTGTGTGTGTGTGTGTGTGTGCGTGCGTGCGTGCGTGCACACACGCTACAGGCACAGCTCGGTACGGGTTTTTCCTGTGAACCAATGCTGCAAATATGCCACTATAGGGTAGCTGTAAGTTAGACGCCCATTCAGTAAGTTACACATTGGTTGAAAGAGCATTACTCATGTGTTAGAAATAATTTTTGGGTACGCTAGACATTAATCTCGACATATTTCATCTTTTGAGTAACTATGAGTCGCTGACAAGTAACGCGTGTGAACAAATGCATGACTTCCCCACAACCTTTGCTCTGCGAACGCGGGACATATCAGCCATACGCTGGATAGGTCGGAAAATTTTCAGCATGTTGAAAATTAATTTTCAGAGGAGCTCAGCGAACTACGAACTACCAGCGTGCTTCAGTGTTCTTCAGCGTGGTCTTAACTTAGACAAACTTAGCCATAACTGATTCGACGTACGCCAACGTATTCTCCAAATTTTTCATACGTTTTGCAAAGGCTGCCTAAATTGTCTAAGTGTGGCAGGGCCTTAACCAGGGTAGCAGCAAGACACCAAAGCACAGCCACAAGCAACAGTACTTTTAAACCTTTGGAGAAACAAGAGCGAATCTGTAGCTCAATGAACAAGTGCACAGGGAAATGGAGCTCTACAATGAAAAGGTATAGATTTTTAAAACTATAATTTTATAGTTATGCTTTGTACAGCCCTATAGGCTATTTTTATGGAGCTTGGTATAAATGGCACTTAAATCAGGTAGCTCACCACTGAAGGCCTAGTTGTAAAATACACGGTCCGCCACTGCCACTGATGTCTTATAAACACCAACCATCCATCCATCTTCTTCCAAACCCATTATATTAGATCTCTATGGGTAGGACATCACTGAAGGCCCTGGTGTATAATACATGGTCTACCA
The DNA here is from genome assembly GCA_020510985.1 of Pholidichthys leucotaenia. NCBI lineage: Eukaryota > Metazoa > Chordata > Actinopteri > Cichliformes > Pholidichthyidae > Pholidichthys > Pholidichthys leucotaenia. Next base: position 304,882,074 of record CM035846.1, read on the forward strand.
CTGCTAAATGTTGCAAACAAAAGCTTAGCTTTTTGGTTGCCAGAGTAATATAAACCAATTGAATTTTCAATCCACTAAGCACTAATCCACAGTGCTAAGTGTTCACTGTCTGGTTAGGTCATCACAGCAAAGGAGTAGCTTGTGATATCTAATGAGGTGTTGGACAAGACAAAGATTGGATGGGGAACTTGCAATATATGATATCCCAATACTCAATATATCATAAGACTGTGATAATATTGTATTGTGGCCATTATATGGGGATAATATCGTATCCAGGGGCTCCTGGTGATTCCCACCCCTAATAGCTATACATTTTTAGGTTGGCAGAGACAGAAATACATTCCATCGGTGTAGCTCATGATAAATTCTCACTAAAATGCAAAAAAAGATACGTGTATAAATGTTGTCATTATTGTCCAGCTGTCCACTTTATATCCCGCAGTGAATACAGTCACAAAACAATGAAAGGTGAAAAACACAAACAAATTTATATGATCATCAGTGACCAGTACAAGTCAAACCAATGTCAACATCATGTCTGGCAGAAACAATAGGAGTTTGTTTTTCACCGAATTTCTCACATTCCTTCAGGACACTACAAAGTGAAAGGCCCATGCCACAAAATGCCGCCCTCACATAAGGAAGCAATGAGGGGAAAAAACAGTTGAGTAATGGAGTCAGATCTTTGATCAGGGTAAATGTGAGCAGACGTAACAGTTTGCGGTCTCCCTCACTATCTGGACAGCTGTGGCACAGCGCCATGGCACTGTTATCCTCTTCAATTTGTTTGATGAACATGTTGTTCTGTCAAGTGCTCTGTGTTTTTTTTTCAAATGCAACACTCTGGGTGTCGGGAAAACAACGGTGTTCTACTAAATGTGAGGAATCCGTGAAAATAAAGGCTTCGCTGGGATCAGAGTGTCTATAGCCTCAGCTCAGGCTGAATGAAACGCAGTTATGTAATCACATATTTGTACATATAGAGTCTGTGTCTGAAGTAAAGGTACCATTTGCTATAGCAAAAAGACTATAACTGTAAACTAGGTTTAGTCCCATAAAACATATTGGTGATTCTTAAAATGAAATATGGATATTGCACACACTGTTTTAATGTTCTTTTTGCATAATTAGACTCTTTTGCAGTTTCTGTGCACTTGTACTGCAACTTTCAAAGTTATAGACCTAAAAGTATTGCCATACCTTCCACAAGTATTGGGACAGTAAAGATGAGGAAAATGGTTTTAAAAATCGTCTCACACTGCAAAAAAAAAAAAAAATAGAGAAACATAACCTCTAATTAAAAATAATGTATTCAAGAAAAAATGTACAATTACTTTCAACAAAAGTGTTCCACAGTTGTTAATTTTGCTGGAAATGATTCTCAACACATGCAAGTGAAGCATGTTTTCCATTTATAGTGTATGTTGTTTGAGTTGATGGGGGCGTAGGAACTGTTAGGCTATGATCAGTAAATTCCTGACTAACTGGGGTACAAATATAGCAAGACACGGAGTCAAAGATCCATAAGTCATGTGCCAGCATGAGAAAGATAAGAGGCAAACCAAGCAGAAGTGTTGTCATGATGGCCATGATCAGCCTGCTGCTGAACTCTTGTTCATGCCTCTGATTGCTTCCCTGTATATTCTGTTCAGTTTCCTTGTAGCATCATCATAATGTCTCCCAGTGTCTTCTCATGCATGTCCCCTCGCTCCACGTCTTCCCTACTATGATTAATGTTTTGGGGTCCCCCTCGCGCAGCACTTTGTATTTCAGTTGGCGCCCATGCGTCACGGTTTTATTTTTAGTGCACTCCAGTGTTTAGTTTAGTATAGTAAAGTTCCCGGTTTTGTGTCCTTAGTTTTCTGTTTATTGTGCAATAAAATCCTGAATCCTCCTGATTCCTGCCTGCGTCCAGGTCCTCCCTCCTGCTTTTGCCTTAACTTATGACAAGTGTGCTGACCATCATATGGATAGGAACTGATATTAAAAAATAACTGCTTCCTAGAAAATGCCCAATTTGATACTAGGGCAAAATTTTTAAAAGTTGACTTCAAGTAGAACTGTTACAAACTTGTCTGGAAGAGGACCACTGCTTATTTTACCCCTACGGACAGCGAGGAGCATGAAAACGGGGACAAAAATCCCCAAGAGTCACTGATGGTAAATTACAAGAAAATGTAAATGAAAAACGTCGAAGTCCATTCCTTTTTACTGAGTATCTTCCAAACATTCAAGGTCCTCTGGTCTCTCATCAGTCTCCTAATCAGCTCAGCCACAGGTTTTCAATGTAGCTCACCGAGGGAATGAGATGACTATGGAAGAGGCTCAGCTTCTACAGAATCTCCAGACACTCACAATATACCAAGTTAACTAAAAAAAAACAAGCTTTGGGCTGTGGAAGAAAACCCATGCAGCCTCCGGAGGAACATGCAAATTCCATACAGAATCACCTTCTTCTTGTTTCGGCTGCTCCCTTTAGGGGTCGCCACAGCGAATCATCTGCCTCCATCTCACCCTGTCCCTTCATCTTCCTCTGTAACACCAACCCTCTCCATGTCCTCCTTCACTACATCCATGAATCTTCTCTGTGGTCTTCCTCCTTTCCTCCTGCCTGGCAGCTCCATCTTCAGCATCCTTTATCCAGTATATCCACTATCCCTCCTCTGCACATGTCCAAACCATCTCAGTCTTGCCTCTTGCTCTGACTTCAAACTGCTCAGCCTGAGCTGTCCCTCTGATATACTCATTTCTAATCCTGTCCCAATCAGAATATTAGCGTCTTCAACTCTGCCATATCCAGTTCCACCTAATGCCATTTTGTCAGTTCCACTGTCTTCAAACCATACATCATAGCGAGTCTTACTACAGTTTTATAAACTTTCACACTTTCTGCTATCCTTCTGTCACAAATCACCCCTGACACTCATCTCCACTCACTCCATCCTGCCTGCACTCTCTTCTTCACCTCTCGTGTGCACTGTTTGCTGTGGATGGTTGAGCCCAGGGCTCATCTACTTTCACAAGCTCTACTCCTTCCATCTTCACCGTTACACCTCCCTCCCTCTCATTCACACTCATGTATTCTGTCTTGCTTCTACTGACTTTCATTCCTCTTCTCTCCAGTGCAAACCTCTTTCTCTCCAAGTTCTCTTCCACCTGCTCCCTACTCCCACTACAGATCACAATATCATCTGCGAACATCATGGCCCACGGAGATTCCTCCCTGACCTCATCTGTCAGCCTGTCCATCACCATAGCAAACAATAAGTGGCTTAGAGCTGATCCTTGATGTAACCCCACCCCCACCTTGAATCAATCTGTCACTCCTACAGCACACCTTACCACTGTCTCACTATCCTCATACATGTCCTGCACCACCCCCACATACTTCTCTGCCACTCCTGACTTCCTCATACAGTACCACACTTCCTCTCTTGGCACCTTATCATATGCTTTCTTGGTCTTCCTCTTTTCCTCCTGCCTGGCAGCTCCATCTTCAACATCCTCCTCTGCACATGTCCAAACCATCTCAGCCTTGCCTCTCTTACTTTGTCTCCAAACCACTCAACCTGAGCTGTCACTCCCAATGAAAATCTTAGCATCTTCAACTCTGTCACCTCAAGCTCCACCTCCTGTCTTTTTGTCAGCGCCACCGTCTCCAAACCATACATCATAGCAGATCTCACTACTGTCTTGTAAATCTTCCCTTTCGCTCTAGCTGTTATCTTTCTGTCACAAATCACCCCTGACACTCGTTGCCACCCACTCCACCCTGCCTGCATGCTCATATTTATATAAATATTATATACAATATCTCACAAAAGTGAGTACACCCCTCACATTTTTGTAAATATTTTATTATGTCTTTTCATGGGACAACACTGAAGATATGACACTTTGATACAATGTAAAGTAGTCAGTGTACAGCTTCTATAACAGTGTAAATTTGCTGTCCCCTCAAAATAATTCAACACTCAACCATTAATGTCTAAACCGCTGGCAGCAAAAGTGAGTACACCCCTAAGTGAAAATGTCCAAATTGTGCCCAATTAGCCATTTTCCCTCCCATGTGTCATAAACTGAGGGTAAAGGTGATGGACTGGCCAAGCATGTCTCCAGACCTCCAGACCTGTTGAGCAGCCGTGGGGCCTCCTCAAACGGAAGGTGGAGGAGCGCAAGGTCTCTGACAACCACCAGCTCCATGATGTCGTCAGGGAGGAGTGGAAGAGGATTCCAGTGGCAACCTGTGAAGCTCTAGTGAACTCCATGCCCAAGAGAGTTAAGGCAGTGCTGGAAAATAATGGTGGCCACACAAAATATTGACACTTGGGGCACAATTTGGACATTTTCACTAGGGGTGTACTCACTTTTGTTGCCAGCAGTTTAGACATTAATGGCTGTGTGTTGAGGGGGCAGCAAATTTACACTGTTATACAAGCTGTACACTGACTACTTTACAGTGGATCAAAGTGTCATATCTTCAGTGTTGTCCCACAAAAAGATATAAAATATTTACAAAAATATGAGGGGTGTACTCACTTTTGTGAGATACTGTAGCTCTTATCTTACATATCTTATATATCTCTTACTAGAATGATTCTAGTCAAAAACCCAAGTGCTGTTAATAAAATCAATAAAGCCTGTGTACCTTAAACAGAACATTTTTTAACATTAATAATAATAATACCAGTTTTTACCTGTTAATCACTTAAATTTAAAGAATGCTACGCAGAGTTGAGTCTTGAAATTTGCAGGACTTTTATAATTAATAATACAGAAGCATTAATTAAAGCAACTCTAATTTATTCTATAAATGCATATAGTGTATATCTATCTATCTATATCATATATATACACACACACAGAGTGGTGTGAAAAAGTTTGCCCCCTTCCTGATTTCTCATTTTTTTTGTATGTTTGTCACACCTAAATGTTTCAGATCATAAAACAATTTTAGTTATTAGACAAAGATAACACAAGTAAACACAAAATGCAGTTTTTAAATGAAGTTGTTTATTATTAATGGGGGAAAAAAATCATCCAAACCTACATGGCCCTGTGTGAAAAAGTGATTGCCCCCTAAACCTAATAACTGGTTGGGCCACCCTTAGCAGCAACAACTGCAATCAAGTGTTTGCGATAACTGGCAATGAGTCTTTTACAGCGCTGTGAAGGAATTTTGGCCCACTCATCTTTGCAGAATTGTTGTAATTCAGCCACAATGGCGGGTTTTCAAGCATGAACCGCATTTTTAAGGTCATGCCACAGCATCTCAATCAGATTCGGGTCAGGACTTTGACTAGGCCACTTCAAAGTCTTCATTTTGTTTTTCTTAAGCCATTCAGAGATGGACTTGCTGGAGTTCTGGATCATTATCCTGCTGCAGAACCCAAGTGCGCTTCAGCTTGCAGTCACGAACAGATGGCCAGACATTCTATTTCAGGACTTTTTGGTAGAAAGCAGAATTCATGGTTCCATTTACCACAGCAAGTCTTTCAGGTCCTAAAGCAGCAAAACAGCCCCAGATCATCACACTACCACCACAATATTTTACTGTTAGTATGATGTTCCTTTTCTGAAATGCTGTTACTTTTATGCTGAATGTAATGGGACACACACCTTCCGAAAAGTTCAACTTTTGTCTCATCAGTCCACAGAGTATTTTCCCAAAAGTCTTGGGGATCATCAAGATGTTTTCTGGCAAAACTGAGACGAGCCTTTATGCTCTTTTTGCTCAGCAGTGGTTTTCATCTTGGAACTCTGCCATGCAGGCCATTTTTGCCCAGTCTCATTCTTATGGTGGAGTCATGAACACTGACCTTAACTGAGGCAAGTGAGGCCTGCAGTTCTTTGGATGTTGTTGTGAGGTCTTTTGTGACCTTTTGGATGAGTCGTCGCTGCGCTCTTGGGGTAATTTTGGTCAGCTGGACACTCCTGGGAAGGTTCACCACTGTTCCATGTTTTCACCATTTGTGGATAATGGCTCTCACTGTGGTTTGATGGAGTCCCAAAGCTTTAGAAATGGCTTTATAACCTTTATCTTTTGTCCTTATTAAAGACAAAAATAGAATAGAAAGGAGATGTCTTTACCTTCTTAACATGTTTCGACTGTACACTGCAGCCTTCGTCAGACAGGTGAAGGCTGCAGTGTACAGTCAAAACATGTTAAGAAGGTAAAGACATCTCCTTTCTATTCTATTTTTGTCTTTAATAAGAACAAAAGATAAATAATTAAAAGAAGACAAAATGAACCTGCTTGGCTTTATAACCTTTTCCAGACTGACAGATCTCAGTTACTTTGTTTCTCGTTTGCTCTTGAATTTCTTTGGATCGCACAATGATGTCTAGCTTTTGAGGATCTTTTGGTCTACTTCACTTTGTCAGGCAGGTCCTGTTTAAGTGATTTCTTGATTGAGAACAGGTGTGACAGTAATCAGGCCTGGGTGTGGCTAGAGAAATTGAACTCAGCTTTCCAAAGACGTGAAAAACCACAGTTAATTTATGTTTTAACAGGGGGGCAATCACTTTTTCACACAGGGCCATGTAGGTTTGGATTTTTTTTTTACCCTTAATAATAAACACCTTCATTTAAAAACTGCATTTTGTGTTTACTTGTGTTATATTTGTCTAGTATTTAAATTTGTTTGATGATCTGAAACATTTAAGTGTGACAGACGTAGAAAAAATGAGAAATCAGGATGGGGGCATATATATATACTGTATATATACAGTATATACTGTATATACTGTATATATATAATGGCTTGTCATCAATTCATCACTGTAACATATCACATGACTGGGAATACATCATCTGCCTAAACTCTATTACAACTGCATTATATTTGTCACTGTTAGTCAGTTATCATTTTGGTCAGAGGAGACATAAGTGAAGCGTTTTAGCCTGATTAGAGTGAGGGTGTGCATTTTGTTTCGTGCATTTTTGGGATGTTCAAATATAGGACAAGGTTAACTTTGAGAAGCATATTACTCATTGTTAAGTAAAAAATGAAACATGCAATAGAAACAAAATACAACCCTACATTATGCTCAGATGATTTCATTTACGGTATGTACGGTATTGTGCACACAAGCCTCAATGGGAGCAGCAGAGGACCGCTTCTCCTCCTTACCTAGAAAATGAGCACTCACCCAGGGTGTACAGAGGAAGGATTTACTTATGTAACCCCAGAGAATTATGGGTTCTTTGGGGTTCACAAGTTCACATGTCAGTGCAATCAGTTTACTCAGACATAAAGCAGCGAGAGTGAATTTTTAAAGCCAATACTCCTTTATAAAGGCATATTATGTGCTATATCAAAACAGCTGAGGGAAACAATTCTAATGTGGCCATGAGGTGGAATTATGATTTAAAAAACAGGGTTTATTATTATTATTATTATTATTATTATTATGACTAAAACATTGCATGCAACCTTTCATATTGTGTTGGTTTAACTGCAGACTGACATGTCACCTTAACTGAGGTTAGGATATAGTGACTTCGTTCTGGAGGTCCATACTGGTCCACCTGCTCCGCTCACAAACGCTTCCCAACGAGCCGCTTGATCCTCTGCTGACTGAACTGAGATGCTGGAGTCTGATACTGATTTCTGTGCTTAATTCAGGTGAATAACAGTCAAACCATATGAACTGATTTTTTAAATTTAATTTAAAAAAAATACTTGAATGAAGTAGTAACCAAACGTGTTATAGCTATAATTAGAATAATTAGAAAACATGTGGCATCAGGATTTTGTGATATCTTGTTGCGTGCCAGCATTGGTCTGGTTGAAGGCGCACCTGTCCTCATCCACACACCAAAATGTCCTCTGTCTAAATATGAATTGATAGGTGGGATAATGGCAGGTAATCGTTGCACCGGGACACAACCCCCCCCCCCCCCCCCTCACTGGCCCGGCTCACACCCACCTGCTATGACCGCCGGGCTGCTCTGTCCTCCCTCGGGCTTCACCCACAGCTCCAGGCTGAACGAAGCCCTCGGCAGCTCCACTCCCGCGGGCAGCCGCACCTTCAGCTGCTCCCGGCGCCCGCCGAAGTACAGGGACGTCATCCAGGAAGGGGGCACTGTCGGTACGGGGCTTCTCCCCCAGCCTCCGCCGTCCCGGAGATCTTCCAGCTCTCCCGAGTAGTCCTCCGTGACGCCCTCCGCAGTCCCAGCGGGGGACCGGCGGCCTCCCTGTTCCGCTCGGCGGAGCACCTGGAAGGAAACTTTCTCCCAGCTGGAGTTGCCCTCTTCTTCGTAGCGGAACGACCCGTAGAGGCTACGGGTCGCCCTGGAGCGGGACTTCTCGACGCCCTGTCCGCTGTCTTTGAGGGGAGCTTGTCCGGGCTGCTTGGCGCCGACATGCCTTGCTTCTGTTCTGGTGTTTCTGAAGCGCTTGTCGTGGAAGCGCTCGGGTGCTCCAGCGGATCTTCTCGCCGCCACATCCCTGTCAACCCCCCGGCCTTCTTTCTCCGCCGCGGCCGCTGCGCCCCGCTGCGCCCCGGTGCCAAACTCGACAACCCCGCAGCCTCCTGCGCAAACCGCAGGAGCGCTCGGCACGGCGTACGCGCCCCCGCTTCTCGTGTGCGTCCTCTGGTGTGCCGCTGGAGGGCGGTGTTGGGACTGGGAGAGGGAGCGCGGCTGGCGGCGGGACGTCCGGGCTCCGGAGACGGCGCAGGGTTCACCTGCCTGTCTGGAGAGCTCCCGGTCAGCCCGCCGCGCCAAGGCGCGTTTGTGGCGGCTCAGCGCATCAGAGCGAGCCGGGCCGAGCAGCCACGTGTTGGTGATGAGGACGAGGAGGAGAGGCAGTAGTCTGATCACCAGCATCTTGTCAGGGTGGGATGGCGGTCTGGCCGCTTCTTTACCTTCAAAAAGCAGAACGTTTATCACCTTTATCAAGTCAACAGCAAGACTTTTCTCACCAAGATTTATCTGCGCACATTTACACGACAAAATAATAAAAAAAAAAAGCGTTTCTCGGATAGTAACCAAATTATATCAGTGCATCCAAAAGGGTGTAATCAAAAAGGATGAAGCTACATATAAAAAAAATTCACGAGGATTTATTGGTGTTCTTGGTTGCTGTAGTTTCAGTATGTCGGTAAGCGTTGAAACTTTAATCCAGGTGAAAAGTGTCCTTGGCGCCCCCCCACATCTTCTGCTTCCTTCTCATCCGTATCTGTATCATCCCTACAGTCCACCTTCACAGGGGAAGAAACAAGCCTCCAGTCTTTCAGCAACCGTCAAGCACTTTAAAATGCTTAAAAAATAGTTATTTCTACAAGTGATCAAATATGCTACCTACTACAGATTTTTTTTCTCCGAATGAATAAATCCAGTTTCACTCCATGTTGACCGTTCGCCAGCCCTGCTGTTTATTTTCACCTGACCACTGCGGTTATCCTTTATGCGTCCTGTCTGCAAGGTGATCAGAGTCACAAGTTTAAGCTCCACAGCAACAATCAAAAGCAGTGCAGTGCAAAGTGCCAGCCTCCTAAAAAAAAACAAAAAACGGCAACAGCAACGCCACTTGTGGAGCTTTCCTATAAATTCTGCAAGAGGACAACAACAAAAATAGTCCAATAAAGTGCGTGTGAGCTCCTCTTTTATCGTGCGCGTCTGCGTTGTGCGCTCTTTGCCGCTGCAGCCGCCGCACTGCTACTCTGCACCGGCTCGTGCAGTAGTAGTATCCCCCTCCATTCACCCCCCCCCCAACCAGGGAGCCCCTACCCGCCCTGACATCACCGGTAGGAAGCGTTGAGGAGGAGGCGTCCTACCCTCACATCTGACTTTTACAAGGGAAATCCTCTCTCTCTCTCTCTCTCCCTCTCTCTCTCTCTCTCTCTCTCTCTCTCCCTCTCTCCCTCTCTCTCTATCTCTCTCTCTCTCTCTCTCTCTGCTGCGCACCTCGGATCCACACTGCAGACAGGAAAGGAGCTGTAAACTTTATTTACGCTTCCATTATTCTTGCCCTCACTTCATCCATCACGCCATCATCTTCCTAGCGGTGAAAGAAGCATCGGGCGTCGCACCCGTAGCGGATGTGGGCAAGGGCGCAGGGTTGCCCCCCCCCCCAGTTTCTCTGGCCTCTCTGCGCGCTGCTCTGCCAGTCCCTCTCCTGTTCCTCGAAACGTGACACTGGTGACGGGCTTTGAGCGTGACCGCCTGGTCTGTGCTCCTGTCAGTGACGTTGGAAGCGTCACAGGTGAGCAATGAAATAAATTTAGGATTAAAATAATTGCACGCAGGATTTTTTTTTTGTTACAGTTTGTGGAAGATGTGAGGAAGAAGAAGAGGAAGAGGAGCGGCCGTGTGTGTGTGTGTGTCATTGGTGCTGCTTATTTCCATCCAAGGTGCATTCCTGTCTAGCATGTGAGCACGCGTACGTGCGTGTGTATGTGTGTGCATTTCAAATTTCATGGTTTTGATTGGGGCATCTGTAACTCGCATACACCATCCATCCATCCATCTTCTTCCGCTTAATCCTTTCCGGGTCGCGGGGGGGCTGGAGCCTATCCCAGCATCTTTGGGCGAGAGTCAGGGTCCACCCTGGACAGATCGCCAGTCCATGGCAGGGCCAACACAGACAGACAGACAACCATTCACTCTCACAGTCATACCTAAGAACAATTTAGAATCCCCAGTTTTGATGCCAGTTAACCTAACTTGCATGTTTTTGGCATGTGGGAGGAAACCAGAGAAATCCCAGAGTAAACCCACGTAGACACGGGGAGAACATGCAAACTCCACACAGATCACTGTTGGTCGGGGGCTGGGATCGAACCCAGGATCCCCCGGCCAAGGGTAAGTTGCTGTGCTGCCACAGTGCTAACCACTCCGCCACCGTGCCGCCCCACATAATGTGAGGATGTGGCCAGTAGTGAGGACGGAGATGAAGAGGAAGGAAGAGGCAGACAAGAAGGACGGAGTGGGGGAGAAGAAGATGAAATGGTGGAGGGAGGAGCAGAGCAGTCAGACTCAGCTGTTACTTGCCATCAGCTCAGTAAGCCCGCAGGTACGTGCACAGATAGGGCCTAGGTGATGCTCCTGACCTGCCCCTTTGACCCCTGAAGTGCCCTCCTGGAGAGTTTTTACAATCAATCCTGGAGAGTTGGCGATTGATTTTTTTATAACAAGAGGATGTTCAGTACTAATTAATTTCAGTACTAATTTGCAAGAACAAAGATGCAAAAATATGATAAAAGGTGCTAATTTACAATTTAAAAGTCCCAAATTTACTAGAAAAACGTTACACTTTCATGAAAAAATACACAACTTCCAAATGCTGAAAAAACTCCATATTTCCAAGAAAAAGTCATAAATTTACAACAACGAAGCCATACATTTACAAGACAAAAAAAATAATAATTCCTAGAGCACTTTTAGTTTTGTTTTGTTTTTTTTTACCTTATTCTCTCATCATTGTCCCATTTTCTCACCAGTTAGGTTTTGCTTGTAAACTAACATTTTTCTTGGAAAGTTTTATTATTTTTTAAAGGATTTACTTAAATGTTTAATATTTTATTTTATTTATTGAAAGAAAAGGATTTTTTAGATTTTTGCAAAGATGTACATATTTTCAACAATTAATTTTTCAATGGAAGCTGTCTATTCTTTTTTTATCATTGGTCCTTTGTCCTGTAAATACATAAGTAATGTGGGAGACCATGGTTTTTGTAAAAATCTACTGGTTATAAAATACCCCGTCAGCCAAACCACAACCCCCCACTTTTGAAAAGCTTGCTACGCCCCTGGAAAGATGCTAATATACAATAAACGAACCATAATGTTATACCACATATGTTGATCATCTTTTAAGTAGGCTATATGATGCAGCTTGTAAAGTGATTTGTATTATCTTTTATAGAGTTGCAGTCAAACAAGTGTAACAATCTCCAAGCATTCCTACTGACATATTGATTTAATAAATTACTTTAATACTTTGAATCAAATTTTTAAAAAAAATAAAGCCGAAATTATTTTGAAACCTGTATCACTTTTAAAGGAGTTCTCTATTTCTTTTTTTAATCACTTTTACCTGATTAGAAATTTCCAGCTCCACATTCCCATTACTGCACCCCACTTCTACACACTCAAAAATATTTGAGGGAATTTTCAGCACTTTGTGCATAACAATTTTCCTCCCATTTGGATTTAACAGTGTTCACATAAGACACTATAAAGCTGATGGTGTCCATCTGATCAAACATAAAGGCATTATGTGAAAAAAATTACATATAAAACTAAGTCAACTCAAATTCAGAGAAACAGCTTTATGTGTTTATTACAAATCATTCTACTTTGTTTTAAATTGTATACAAAATAGTCTGGCTTTTTCATTGCATACATTATTTAATTAAACTTGTTTTGTAATTTTAATTGATAATTTAGAATGGACAATTAAGACATTTTCTTCCTAATTCTAAACAATTCAAGCAAATAAATGTTATAAATAAAGTGATGCAGAAAAATAACGGAAACATTAAAAAAAATAAACTACTGCATGCCACTATTCTTTTTAAATGTAGCTGCACAAGCTTTGTATTGTAGTATAATAATTTTTGATAATCAGTTCATTCAGAGTCTGAAACACTTCTCCATTGAATTTTTAAAACCTTCCAGAATTCATGTCAAAAGGTTTGAGCAACTAAGTGAAGCTTGGTTGCTAAACTGACAGTTGCAGTAATAATGGTTTTCTGAAATGCCCACATAAGGATAAGTCTTCTCTGTGACATAACAGAGATCAGAGTTTAAAAAAACTTTCCATATGTGAGTGTGTAGACCTGCATAAAGACTGACCTCTTTATGCAGAACTTCAGTGTCATGAACCCTCGTGCACCATTACGCCGTGCACGAGGGAGGAAATGAGAAGCCCAAAAGCGAGAGTCAATGGTGCACTTTATTAACAAACCAGGAGAAAATAACAAGTCCAATACTGTCCACTATACAGAGAATGAATATGCAGAGTAAGGGCCACCAGACATACAGGGGGCTACCCGGATGTTCTACAGTTGGGGAGGGGAATGCCTAGTGCTACCGAACTGTGATACGCACAACAGGGAAAGGCAGCCAGCCTAGTGCTGACGCAGCGATAGCACAGAAGGAAAGGCAAATAAGCACTTAGGGCTGGAACCACTCAAAGCTGTCTGAGAAGTCTGATGGATGAGGATAGGAGGCTGAGTCAGCCGCAAACACCCAGGAAATGATTGTCTGCAGATATCGGGCCGAATGCGTGAAGGGAGTGAAACAACATTCATGGAGAGCTTGCTGCCATGAATGAGGGCGAATGCCCCGACAATCTCTTTCCTCCGAAGCGGCGAACAAATACTCCTGAAGCTAATAAGGAAAGAGATTGCCGGTGCGAGAATGTGTGGGCAGGACTGATTGGCACCAGGTGTGTGAGAGAGCGTGTCAATGAGAGTGAATGGAGCGTGTGCATGTGTGTGTGTGCGTGTTTGTGTGTGAACACCCGTGACAGTGTAGCTGATGGCACCTGACAGGAGGAGGGGGGCGTGCCAGAGCTGTCAGGAGGAAACTAGGGCAAGCATAATAATAAGTCAGAACTGGGTTTGGCTTCCAAACCCACATTCATGACAGCCCCCCCCCCCCCAGGGGTGGGTTCCAGACAACCCAGTACCATCAGCCAAAAAGAAAAGGAACACCCCTCAAGGGAACCCCTCCCCGCCGGCAACAAGCACTAACCCAGGGTGGGAGGTGGGGGAAAACCGGTTAGGAGGGAACCAACCAGTGAAAAACACAATCAGAACAAAAACAAAATAAAGAGCACACCCCTCCTAACAGACCCCAACCTGGAACACTAATCCCCCTCTCCAGAAGTCCAAAGTTCAGGGGGCCGACCAGAGTCCCAGGGCCCCAGCATGGTAAAGAGTGGCAGATCGGGTGGTCTGCCCAAGTCCCAAGTCCAGCAGGCGGCTTGTGGGAAAGCGTCCAGCGGCCTGCCTGGGATGATGGACCACCCGACCCATAGGCCACGTCCTTCGGGTGGCCGACTAATGTGGTGGAGCCACCAGGACCTGAGAGGAAGGCGGAGAGGCAGCCTCCATACTTGGGAACATTGGCGGCCGAACCAAGGGACAGGGGCACCCCCTGCCGTTCGAGGATTAATGCAGGGGAACTGCTGCACCCACGATGGTCCCGGTTTGGGATGTGGCTGCACCGGCGGTGGACTCCAGCTGGGGCTCTGCTGCACCGGCGGTGGACTCCGGCTGAGGCTCTGCTGCACTGGTGGCGGACCCTGGCTGAGGCTCGGCTGCACCCACGGTGGGCTCCAGTTGGAGCACCGTTGCACCGGCGGTGACCCCCATCGGGGGCTTCATTGCTCCCGCGGTGGCCTCCCCAGCGAGGGAGGTGATGCTCCTCACGTCTGCTGGCGCTGAGCCCCGATCCTCGGTAGCTTCCAACAAGACCCGCTGCTCTCTGGTGACCCCGGCAGGAACTCCGAACCCAGGGGGAGAGAGAAAGAGACCGTGTGAGGGTTGCTGGCAGTGGCAGAGCCCGGTGAGGCAGGCCCGAGGGCTCCTATGAGCTTCCCTGGGTCCTCCTCTCCATGAGTTGGGCAGTGTGACATAGACATAACTGGCATAATGGAGCACACTTGCCTGAATTCGGGCTCCACCGCTGTCCAGGACTCCGGCGATTTAGGGTGCACAGGTTTTTCCAGTTCGTCGGGTGCTGCACCCCCGTCGACCTCCTCCAGGGCAACCGGACCCTCCTCGTTGTCAATGGGCGACCGAGGTTGCAGCGGCTCCTCTCCGGCAACCCTAGGAAGGAGCTCGAAGGAGACGGGAGAATGGAGATGGTTAGGGTCACCGGCAGCGGCAGAGCCCAGTGAGGAAAGTTCAGCTGCAGCTGGGGGTTGCACCCGACTTACCTCCCCAAGAGCCAGGCAAGAACTCTCAACACTCAACAGGTGAAGTACAGGACAGATTACTTGCCTGTGCTCGAGTTTTACCACCGTCCAGGACTCCGACGGTGCCGACGATGATGTTCGGGGTCCAATTGGCTGGAGGTCTGGTCCGGGGGAGGACTCTGCCATAGCAGCCCCCACAGCAGGCATGATGGTCTTGGCAGTCATGGTCTCCTCCAGTGAAGTCCCCGATGCCGGTAATTCACCCAGCATGAAGTCTGGAGGTGGAGACCTGGGTGGTACTGTGTCCAAAGAGACTGAAGCTAGGGGATGCCCCTTCATTGGCACCCACTCCCGGTCGGCCACAGCGCTCCTCCTCTGGTCGTAGCGATTCTGTGGGGTGCAGTCCTCCAGCACCGCACATTCCCTCCTCTCCTGATAACCAAGCTCCAAGGCTGGTGGACACTACAAGGCAGGGGATGGAGACACAGAGGAAATAGATGAGTTCATCATAGGAGCAGCAGGAGGAGAGCACTCAGGCGACTGCCTAGCCTGAGGCTCTCTCCCAGGGGACAGACAAGGCTTATCCTTAATGACCAAGGTAGAATGAAAACCCACTTGCCCGGCCTCCCGGGTCGGAATGCTGGCGGCTGCCGACGGCATGTGGTCATCCTTCTCCATGCCCATAGTTATTCTAGGCTCCTCGGTGGTTGATGGAGGAGCCGGCCTGAATGGCACGGAGGTGGGCGGGTCCGGAGTGGCACACACAGTCCCTCCAGTGGCTGGGGTGGATGACCCAATGACATGAACTGTGGCTGAAGCTAAAGGGACATCTGCTGGCATGACAGCTGGCGCCAAGGGGGGCTTTGCCGCAGCAGCAGTCGGGCTCGACATCCAGTTAGGAGCCGCCGATGAGGTGACGGGCCTCCTCCATCACTTAGGCCTGGGATTAACCTCACGCTATGGGATTGATTCCTCCCGCTCCTGTGTCCGACGATCCTCTCCCGGGGCCGATGGGGAGTCAAGGGAGACAAAAGACAGGGAATAAGGAGGCGTGACAGCAACTGTTTGGGGAGCTTCAGCGGGTAACAATTTCTGAAGCTTCTCCACAGGAATCTGATTAATCACCTCAGGAGACATTGCAAGAGAACGGATATGAACTTGCCTGAACTCCTGACTGGTGATGGCGTCCACCGCTGCCTCGGTGTCCTGTTTCGTCCTCCCAGGAGTAGGATGGGAAATCCAGCGGGGGGAGGAAGACTCCAGCTTGGGCTGTGAGCAGCGGGCTCCGGTCCTCCAGGAGCACGTCGTGGGAAGCCGCGGTTGAGCTCCGATGGCTCCTCCTGTCATCTCCTCCAGCTGTCAGCGTGACTCGTGGACCAGGGTGAGAAACAATGTCAACCCTGGATATTTCCTGAGACCGGGGCATGTCTGGAGCACCCTGACAGCGATGTCAAACAGCAAAAATTTCACCTCCAGGGAGTTGGCAGCTTGAGCCCGGGAAACGGACACTACAGCCCAATCAGCCACTCCACACTCCTCAGGGCTCAGTCCAAAAACAGAAAAATCCATGGAGATGACTAGGGGAAAAAGCACTAAGGAGAGAAGGCAAAAAATTCACTCGTCCACCACCTCTCCGCTGGGCTTTACACTGTTCGGGGCATTCTGTCATGAACCCTCGTGCGCCATTATGCGGTGCACGAGGGAGGAAATGAGAAACCCAAAAGCCAGAGTCGATGGTGTACTTTATTAACAAACCAGGAGAAAATAACAAGTCCAACACTGTCCACTATACAGAGAATGAATATGCAGAGTAAGGGCCACCAGACATACAGGGGGCTACCCGGATGTTCTACAGCCGGGGAGGCGAATGCCTAGTGCTACCGAACTGCGATACACACAACAGGGAAAGCAGCAGGGGCGGGAAAAGACCCAAACACTGACTGTGGGTTTGCAGGTATTTTAATAACAAAAGCACAAAAATACAAAAACACAAAAACTTACAGGATGTGAGGCAAGGCAGGTAACAAGAGGGTGAATAGCTGGACAGGCAAAGGCGTGGAACACACGCCAGGAATAAATAATAGGAGCGGGGGGCACCCACAGAGATAAAGTCCTACATGTGAAACTCACAAACCATACAGAATAGAAAAGACGTGAAATTTCCATCTGAAGATGAAGGGCCGCAGCGCTCAATTGTGGAGCAGGCGGCCTTATAAAGGGTACAGAGAAATGGCACAACTGACTGCAGGTGTGGGTACTGTGGTGTTGTGAGTGTGGCATGTGTGTGTGCTGTCGTACCCGTCCCTGGCGTGATGTCAGGCAGGCACGGCCCTTGTATATAAATAGTTCTGTTCTCTGTAATAAAGGCGGTTGGTTGGTGTTGATGGTTTCTGCAAGACGAGACTCTGACTCTTCTTTCTCATACATAACATTTTGGCGACGAGAATAATTATGGCAGTGTATGGGCTACCTCAAACCCTAATTCCGTTTCTGGAGTACGTGGGAGAGCCAGTAATTCTGTGGCCAAACTGGAGGGCTGTGTTTGAGGATTACATCGGGGCACTGGGTTTGAGCAGACTCGACGGGAGATGACGACGAGCGCTTCTGGCCCACCATCTTGGCACAGAGGGACAAAGAATTTTTGCTACATTGGGAGAGACGGATGTGTATGAGGATGCTATCGAGTGGCTGGCCGAGTTCTTCGCTGGGCAGACAAGCTCCACGAAGCTGTGGGTGGCGGGAGTTTTGGCACTAAGGGAGGCTAGGCTAGCTAGCTTGGAGAAGCTAACGGCCTTTTCGTTACCTATGGGCAGGCTAGCCGCTAAGCTAACTGCGCGCCAAAAAAGAGCTCCAAGCTGCCTGCTAGACTTCATGGTGGGACTGGGACTGCGAGAGGGGGAGTCCCCAGTCAATGAAGACGGTGGGCCAGCCGCGAAGGGCAGGAAGGTGGAGGACTGGAGTGCTGATGAGTTGGACGGCGCGGTGTGCGGCGACAGCGGAGAGTAAGAGCAGCAGGAGTCATCCCCACAGCTGGAGGCAAGGTGGCGGAAGAGCGGGACCATGGCAGCTGAGGGCCTCGGGAAAGAACAGTGACAGTCGGGTGCAGCGACAACTCAGCGGAGTGCCTGGGATGAGGGTGCTGAGAGCAGCAATGGAGCGCCTGGGTCAATTCAATTCAACTTTATTTATATAGCGCCATTTCACAACAACAGTCATCTCATAGCACTATCAACTGTAGGGGGGAACCCCCACAGTTGCAGAAAGACCCCAGCAATCAGGTGATCCCCTGTGAGCAAGCACTTGGCGACGGTGGAGAGGAAAAACTCCCTTTTAACAGGAAGAAACCTCCAGCAGAACCAGGCTCAGGGAGGGGCAGTCATCTGCTGCGACTGGCTGGGGGGTGAGGGGACAGAGAAGATGAAAAGAACAGACATGTAGAGAGCAAACAGCACGATGGGGACTCAATCTATGGGAGAGAACAAACAAATGTTAATGACCAGCAAAAAAAAATATTTCATAGAGAGTGAGGAAAGGAGTGAGGCCCAGTGCATTACTGGAGGTCCCCCGGCTGACTAAACCTATTAGTAGCATAACTAAGGGAGGGTTCAGAAACACATGATCCCTCCCTAATTGTAGGCTATATCAAAAAGGTAGGTTTTAACCCTAATCTTAAAAACAGAGATCGAGTCTGACTCCCGAATCCAGATTGGCAGCTGATTCCACAGGAGAGGAGCTTGATAACTGAAGGCTCTGCCTCCCATTGTACTTTTGGAGATTCTAGGTATTACAAGTAATCCTGCATTTTGGGAGCGTAGTGCTCTGTTAGGATAATACGGTAGTATCAGATCTTTTAAATAAAAAGGAGCCTGATTGTTTAGAGCTTTGTAAGTAAGAAGAAGGATTTTAAACTTAATTCTAAACTCTATGGGAAGCCAATGAAGGGAGGCCAGAACCGGAGAGATATGATCTCTCTTTCTAGTACCTGTTAAAACTCTTGCTGCAGCATTTTGGATCAGCTGAAGACTTTTTAAAGATGTTTTAGGACAACCTGATAATAAAGAATTACAATAATCTAATCTCGAGCTAACAAAAGCGTGGATCAGTTTCTCAGCATCACTCTGAGACAAGTTGCTCCTAATCTTGGCAATATTACGCAAATGATAGAAGGCAGTCTTAGAAACAAATTTAATATGTGAATTGAAGGACAAATCCTGATCAAAAATAACTCCAAGGTTCCTCACAGAGCTATTAAGAGAAAGAGTAACTGCATCCAAACTGAAAGTTTGATTTGGAAAGGAATTTCTAAGGTTTTTTGGACCAACAAGAATGACTTCAGTCTTATCTGAATTTAATAGCAGGAAATTACAAGTCATCCAAGCTTTGATTTCCTGCACGGTGGCGCAGTGGTTAGCACTGCGGCAGCACAGTTTACCCTTGGCCGGGGGATTGTGGGGATCGTGGGATCGTGGGTTCGATCCCAGCCCCCGACCAACAGTGATTTGTGTGGAGTTTGCATGTTCTCCCCGTGTTGCGTGGGTTTACTCCGGGATTTCTCCGGTTTCCTCCCACATGCCAAAAACTTGCATGTTAGGTTAATTGGCTGTTCTAAATTGTCCCTAGATATTTGTTTCCTATAGGCCCTTAGAATAGAGGGTTAGTATTAATGAAAGCGCTTTGAGTGGTCTTTGTGACTAGAAAAGCGCTATATAAGTGCAGGTTAGTTAGTTAGTTAGCTTCTAACTTGGCTAATTGATTACTATCATCTGGCTTCATTGACAGGTATAATTGTGTGTCATCTGCATAACAATGAAAATGTATACAGTGCTTTCTAATAATGTTGCCTAACGGAAGCATATATAAACTAAAAAGAGTAGGGCCTAGCACAGATCCCTGTGGAACTCCATGACTAAGCTTTGAGTTGAAAGAAAACTCATTATTTACATGAACAAACTGGAACCTATCAGATAAATAAGATCTAAACCACTGCAACGAAGTTCCATTAAGTCCAACATAGTGTTCTAATCTATCAAGTAGAATATATGATCGATAGTATCAAAAGCTGCACTAAGGTCTAAAAGGACAAGTACAGAAACTAGTCCATTATCAGATGCAATGAGGAGGTCGTTAGTGACCTTCGCTAAGGCTGTTTCAGTACTATGATGGATTCTAAACCCAGATTGAAACTCTTCAAGTAAACCATTTCCCTGCAGGTGGTCGAATAATTGCGTAGCAACAACTCTTTCTAAGATTTTTGAAATGAAAGGGAGATTAGAGATTGGTCTATAGTTAGCTAAAGCTCCTGGATCTAGCGTTGGCTTTTTGAGTAAGGGTTTAATTACAGCTGTTTTAAAAGCCTGCGGTACATGGCCTAAAGTTAATGAAGAATTGATTATATGAAGAATAAAGCTACCAATAAGTGGTAAGACTTCTTTAAATAACCTAGTAGGAATAGGGTCTAAAAGACAAGTTGAAGGTTTGGATGAGGAAACTATTTTGTCTAACTCACAAAGGTCGATTGGAGTAAACTCATCAAGACAGACATCAAAAGAAGGAGTTGTAGTAGTTACAGTATTTAAGTTAACTGTGGGAAGAATCTGATTGATTTTATCTCTGATGGATGAAATTTTATTATTGAAAAAGTTCATAAAGTCCTGACTAGTAAGCTCTAAGGGAATGCTAGGATTGATAGAGTCCTGACTCTTTGTCAACCTGGCTACAGTACTGAAAAGAAACCTGGGATTATTCTTGTTCTCTTCTATTAATGCAGAGTAATAACTTGTTCTAGCTTTTCTAAGAGAACAGTGGCGCCGACAGAAGTGATGCTGGGAGCCCCGAGGGAGAACAGCTACAACCGGGCACGG
This sequence comes from Pholidichthys leucotaenia, assembly GCA_020510985.1. Lineage (NCBI taxonomy): Eukaryota > Metazoa > Chordata > Actinopteri > Cichliformes > Pholidichthyidae > Pholidichthys > Pholidichthys leucotaenia. Next base: position 304,902,814 of record CM035846.1, read on the forward strand.
AGAGCACAGCAGAGCACCTGGAACAAGGGTGCTGGGAACAGCAGCGAGGTGCTTGGGTCGGAGAACAACACCAGCAAAGGCGATGCTGTGAGCCCCGGGAGTAAGCAGCAGCAGCTGGACATGGAGACAGTGCAGCGGAGCGCCCTGGACGAGGGTGCTGGGTGTTACAGCAAGGCGCCTGAGGCAGCGAGCGGCGCCAACAAGCAGGCTTCGGGTCTCCCCGGAGTTCGGCCATGGGGGCCGGCGTGTTCGGAGCCACGACGGTGGTGTTGAAGGCAGTCAGGAGCAGACCGGTAGGCACGGAGGGATGGTGTGCCGGACAGCAGTGCAGCAGGTCTCGAACAATAAGGCAGTCAGTGGCGAAGAGGGACACTTTCGCGGGAAAGGTGGTTTTTGATCCCAGAGGCAGGCGGCGGCCAGGGGCACATACATTGTGAGGCTGCCTGGGGCCTCCGAGCCTGTCTTACCTTCGGTGGCCAAGGGCGTGGAGGCTTTGGGGCTGTCTGGGACCCCCAGGCCGGTGTTACCCCTGGCTGCTAATAGACATTGGTGTAAACTTAAAAGGTAAAGTGTAAACATGTACGTACATGTACTGTATATTGCTGGTGTGCATGAGAGTATGTATGTGGTGTTATGGGATTATTTTTTTATACGTTTTAAGAGACTTGGTCCAATTTTTGTTATTCTTTTGGATGAGTGTGTTAAAATATTTTATTACAGTTTATTATTCCTTGTTCCCTTAGTGTGCGATTCGGGTCCTAAATTGAGGAGGGCCTCGATTGTGTGTGTGTGTGGTCTTACATTTTTGTTAGGGGGAGGGGAATTGTGGTGTTGTGAGTTTGGCGTGCGTGTGTGCTGCTGTACCCACCCCTGGTGTGACGTCAGGCGGCCACGGCCCTTGTATGTATATAAATAGTTCTGTTCTCTGTAATAAAGGGGGTTGGTTGGTGTTGATGGTTCCTGCAAGATGAGACTCTGACTCTTCTTTTTCATACATAACAGGTACATGGGTGAGGATAATTACTTAAACAGGTGACAGCTTTGACAGCCTGCGAAAAGAGTTGACAGCCGGAAGTACACAGACAGCTGTCAAAGGGAAAAGCACAACCGGGCAGAATGAAAATCAAAATAAGGACCAGGAAATGATTATAATCAGCCAAGGTGGAGACAAGAGAAATTACCGAACCAAGAGATACAAAAACTAGAATACTAATATCAATATATAAAAGGAGAACCAAAAGCAAAGGTGAAAGTACTGAAATATAAACACAGAGAAAACTAATGTAATCTCCGAGGTGATCCAAAACACATAATAACGACCAAGGCTAAATGACCAAACCAAAAATAAGATAAGCCTTTATTAGATAAGCCTTTATTAGATAAGCCTTTATTAGTCCCACAATGGGGAAATTCCAGAATTGCAACAGCACAGGGATAGCAACACTCAGAGCAATAATTTAGAAGATAAGAAAATAAGAACAGTGAATATACATATGTACACATAAATATATATACACAGTACGGAGCATTGTAGCTAGATGGAATAAACAGCATAACCGTCTATTTAGTTACCCCACATAGCATGAATATGTACCCATACATATTGTCACCCCTCCGTAGCAACTGAAATTGTCCTAGTTGTATACTGGAGGGGACCATTTGTGTAAGTCTGTTGCGTCTTTTGCATTCAATACTATTAGGTTGTCACGTTTTTTTTGCTATCTCTGCGCGCAGCCCTGCTTAGGTTATAAAGTCTGACAGCTGTAGGTAGGAAGGACCTGCAAAACCTCTTGGTGGCGCACCTAGGATGATGTACCCTACTGCTAAGTGAGCTCCTCAGTGCGTTCAGTATGTCCTGCATAGGGTTGGACTCAGACTCCAGCAGAGATGACAGTTTAGCCACCATCCTTCTCTCTCCTATCTCCTCCACTGGGTCAAGGCGTTGCCCCAGGACAGAGCTAGCTTTCTTGATCAGTTGGTTCAGTCTCTTCCTGTTGGCTGCTGTGATGCCACTGCCCCAGCAGACCACTCCAAAAGTGATGGCTGATGCCACCACCATGTCATAGAATGTCTTCAGGAGCACCCCTTGTACACCAAAAGACCTGAGCCTCCTCAGTAGGAACAGCCTGTGCTGTCCCTTCTTGTAGAGTGCGTCGGTATTGTGTGACCAGTCTAGTTTATTGTTCAAATGAACACCCAGGTACTCGCAGGATGTCACCATCTCATACAGGAGATGGTGACGGGATTTCCCGATGGAAATACGGAATAATACAAAAACAGCGACTAATGTAAACAGGAAAATAAATACAATATAATATAAAAATATGGAAAACCCAACCTAAGATTAAACACAGGATACACAGATACCAAAATGCAAAAAAAAAAAAAAGACAAATAACCCGGAAGGCTGAGCACGGTTCCCCACTTGTGCTCAGCATCATGAATGACTCTTTTCTCCTCTTCTTTCTACATTTTCTCTTGATGTTCGTATCTCACTCACTCACTTCTATGCTGTAACACAGAACATCTGTCTTGCACATGAAATTCACATGGGTTTTTTGTGCATGTTTTTTTTTCCATTCAAATATGCTTTACCTGCTTTGTGCAAAACTCCTGAGCTCACATGCTTAAAACAGAAAATAAAATAAGTTTATTGCTTCAGCCATTTGATGAATTGAATAACTTTATTGTCACTGCACACAGAACAACAAGACATTGTCTAGAGCAAATCTAAGATGCCACCGCTCAACATATTAAATAAACAGATAGAAATCTAGCAGCATCAGCTACAGATACAATAAAATAACATAAAATTTGATGTTTATTGAAATAATATGCTATTAAATGTCTCTTTTATGTTACAGTTAAGCATTCTGTGGAAAGAGGAGTTGATACTTTAGCAACATATGGCGGGGAAAATAAATATTGAACATGTCAACATTTTCTCATTAAACATATTTCTGATGGAGTCATTGACCTGAGATTTTCAGGAGCAAGTTAATATTAGACACTTGGTAATAAAAGTACAAGTAATAAGCTTCCACATTCTGGCACTAATGCAACAAAGATATTATAGTTGGCATTATCCAAAACTAGTGAACCTCAACACAATATGCAGTGCATTAAACTTCTGTCTGTTCAAAATGAGAGGGACAAACCTTCAAAATAAGTTGATGACAACAAAACCAAAAAAAGGGCCCTTACCGGGTGGGTGGTGGGAGTACAAGACCAGGCGGGCCAAAACCAAGTCTTTACCCCCCACAGAGTCCAAAAAAGCACACAGTCACATGGGACCAACCACAGTCCACGGCCCCAAAACAGGAACATGGCGGGTCAGGTGGTCTTCCTTTGTGCCAGGACCACTGGACCGGAGAACAAGGTAGATCTGGCGGCCTCCCAACGTCCCTGGACCACCAGATCATAGGGAGAAATGGTTCAGGGGGTCTACCCACATCCACAGGACCCCAAATTAAAGGACAGGGCGAGTCAGGTGGCCTGCCAGGGTCTCTGGGCCACCAGACTGGAGAACAGGTGAGTTGAGCTTAAGGGGCAGTTCAGGAACGACTGACAGTGGCACGCTGCATTCAGAAGCAAATGAAGGAGGCCCCCCGGCCTCAGGGGGAGCAGACTGCTCGTCCACCGGAACGACGGAGGGAGGCACCCCGGCCTCTGGGATGAAAGGTTGAGCAGACTGCTCAGACAGCCCAGGTGGAGCACTCTGCTCAGCCACCGGAACAATGGGTGGAGGCCCCCTGGTCTTTGGGACAATGATTGGTGGAGTGGACTGCTCGACCCCCGGAACAACGACGGGTGGAGCAGACTGCTTGACCTCTTGGATGATGACTGGAGGTCCCTTGACCTCTGGGACAAAAGCTGGAGGTCCCCTGACTTCTGGAACAACAGCTGGAGACCTCTCAGTCTCTGGAATGACGGCTGGAGGTCCCCGGGCCCCTGGAACGGCAGGTGGAGGCCCCCTGGCCTCTGGAACGGTAGGTGGCTGAGGTGGAGCATGGTCCTCCAGTGGCTCCATCCTCAACATGGCCACCCCGGACGAGGGAGAAGAACAGGAGGTCAATGAAGTGACACCACAGTCATCAGTAGCAGAGATTGGTGGGGGGGGACCCAAAAGCTGGTGAATCTGCACTTGGGTCCCTTCACCAGGAGTAAAGCAAGTCTTTTCTAACATAGATGTAGAAGATAATAGAAAAAGTACTTGCCTGAACTCCTGCGGCCTCATGTACAAAGGGTACTTATGCACAAAAACATGGCATACATCCTTTTCCATAGAAAATTTCAGATGTATCAAGAATGAAATGACCGTGGAAATATGCGCAGCCCCACGCCAACTTCATGGGTGGCATACGTATGTTTCTACTGTTATTGGTCTGTTGGCAACACTTAGAGGTGATGTTGGGAGACTGATAATGATGTGAAAATTATTGTACACACCAGAGATACATGATGAACAAACATCCAAGTGTGTGCAATTAGATGAGTGAATATAAAAGCAAGCGCAAAGAAGTGCAGAAAATGCCTCTAACAACAATGGCGTTAGCATTATTAGAGGATACTGCAAATCGTGCAGTGACAAGAGAAAGGGTATTTAGAGACAGAAGATTTTCTGGCTCAGGATGATTACTGGCTTGTCAGCCGGTTTAGGTTTCTACGGGCAGTCCTTGTGGAACTTTGCTCAGAGTTACGGCTGCTCTTGGAGTGCGACACGGCAAGAAGCCATGCTGCCCGTCCCAGTGCAGGTGCTGACAATTCTGGGGTTCCTGGCAACAGGGGCATTCCAGAGGGAGCTGGCAGACCCTTTGGGAATTTCCCAGTCAACCCTGAGACGAGCTATGCCAGCTGTGTGGGATGGCATTATCTGGCTGTCACCCAGGTACATCATATTCCCATACAAATGCAGTTGAACAGGCCAACATCAAAACGCAATTTGCAGCAAGAGCCGGTTTTCCTAATGATTTTAATGAACAGCATTGTTGGGCACAAACTACAAGCTGGCACTGTGTGAATGGGTGGCTTCTTGGTGAGTAAATTCATGTAATTGTCCCAATAATAGCCCACCTCATGCGCAACACACCTGTGCACCCCCAAATATCACCCTGTCTTCAAGGCTTCATTACAATTCAGTGGTTTGAGTAAGTGACTTTCTTTTTTTGCTAATTAAACTACAGTTTCACAGCATTTACCAAGCCCCCAATTGCCTCTGTGTGTACAGTAGTTATGTCAATAAACACGTGTGTAATGTTTGAAATGCAACAGTCTCCCCCTTTCCCTGGCGCACTTCATTCATTTACAATTGTAGTGTGTGTAATCCACGTACAGGTACATCTCAAAAAATTAGAATATCATGAAAAAGTTCAATATTTTTTGTAGTAGTAGTAGTAGATTAGTTTATTTGACAGGGACAGTGCAATAGTCACTCATTTCAGGAAGTGAAACCCATATATTATGTAGATTCATTACACAGAGAGTGATATATTTCAAGTGTTTATTTATTTTAATTTTGATGATTATGGCTTACAGCCCATGAAAACCCCAAATTCAGTTTCTCAAAAAATTAGAATATTACATAAAATTAATTAAAAAAAAAAGTTTTTTTTTTTAATACAAATGTGGACCGACTGAAAAGTATGTCCATGTACCACTCAGTACTTGGTCGGGGCTCCTTTTGGATTAATTACTGTATCAATGTGGCATGGTATGGAGGTGATCAGCCTGTGGCACTGCTAAGGTGTTATGGAGGCCCAGGTTGCTCTGATAGTGACCTTCAGCTCATCTGCATTGTTGGGTCTGTGTCATGGTTGGCCCTCACGGACAGAAGCACAGACTCACTCGCGGGGTGAAGTTGAAGCATATTTTAATAGAAGAAAACTGTTGCATGGCAGAGACAATGATACTCACAACCGGTGGTAATGACAGGTAGATAATGACGGGAAAATAACCATGGTGATGATGAGGAAATAATGACGATGGTAACGATGAGGACCCAACAAAGGAATGAGGGAGTGAAACCCAATAAATAGAAATTTACACAATGAGACTAATGAGCAACAGCCCTGACCAATAATGACTGACATAGGGAGTAGCTGTGCTCAAACGGAAGTAAACAAGCATTGTCAAAATAAAAGTCCAACCAGAAACAAATGATGAACAGGAAAAAAACAAACATACAATGTAGCTTTGATGGATGATGAAAACAATACTAATAATGACAATAACAACAATCATAATAATAATGATGAGACCAAGATGGAAACAAAACCCCAAAGATGACAATAATGAAGACAAAATAATAAACACTGAAGATCACAAAGTGTGGCCTGGTCTGACCCAGCCCAAACCACCACAGTCTGGTGTCTCTCATCTTCCTCTTGACAATACTCCATAAATTCCCTATTGGGTTTAGGTCAGTGTGATAAACCACAGTGGACAAACACCAGCAGATGACCTCTGTTCAGATAAAAGTACTTTCCATTTCATTTGGAAATCAAAGTCCCAGAATCTGGAGAAAGAGTGGAGAGGCACAGAATCTAAGCTGCTTGAGGTTTAGTCTGAAGTTTCCAGAGTCAGTGATGATTTGAGGAACCATGTCATCTGCTGGTGTTGTTGCACTGCGTTTTGTCAAGACCAAAGTCAGCGCAGTCTTCTACCAGGAAATTTTAGAGCACTTCATGCTTCCCTTTGCTGACAAACTTTATAGAAAAGCTGATTTCATTTTCCAGCAGGACTTGGAACCCCCCCATACACTGCCAAAAGTATCAGAACCTGGTTTAATGGCCATGGCGTCACTATGTTTGATTGGCCAGCAAACTCTCCTGACCTAAACCCCGTAGAGAATCTATGGAGTAATGTCAAGAGGAAGATGAGAGACACCAGACCCAACAATGCAGATGAGCTGAAGGTCACTATCAAAGCAACCTGGGCCTTCATAACACCTCAGCAGTGCCACAGGCTGATCACCTCCATGCCACGCCACATTGATACAGTAATTAATCCAAAAGGAGCCCCGACAAAGTATTGAGTGTGTAAATGGACATACTTTTCAGTCAGTCCACATTTATATTAAAAAACTATTTTTTTAAATTAATTTTATGTAATATTCAATTTTTTTGAGAAACTGAATTTGGGGTTTTCATGGGCTGTAAGCATAATCATCAAAATTAAAATAAATAAACACTTGAAATATATCACTGTGTAATGAATTTATATAATATATGGGTTTCACTTTCTGAAATGAGTGACAAAAGATATTGAATTTTTTCATGATTTCTAATTTTTTGAGATGTACCTGTAAGGTGTATATAATTATAAAGGACGAGATATGCGTTTTGGACATAAAATCTGTGCTTGTCGAGTCTAATATGATCTGTTTTCAACTGACAGGTGACTTTGGCTACCCACTAAATAGGTTCATATTGTCTTCTTTTTCGTGACTGTTTTTCTTTGATTCAACCAGCTGATCCACCCAGCTGGTCACAAATCACAGTGATCAGTTGACTCTTCTGAGGACTACTGCAGATGCCAGTCAAAACATGTTAAGGTTAAATAAACATCTCCTTCTTATGAATAAACGAAAACAGTAAACTAATCTTATGGGGTTGTGAGCAGGCTATTGAATTACATGTATCCAGTGCTAATGCTAGAGGACAGTGTGCCAAACAAAATGTTTTTACGTGCCTCTACCTCATTCAGGAGCGCCTCCAACTCACAGTCCTTGAAATCCCATTAAATCCTTTATTTTTCATTGTGGATACAGGAGAATCAAATGTGCAGGGCTTGTATATACTGTACAAAGAAAATGTGCTTGGATTCCTGCGTACGCACTGTTTCATACATCTGGATTTTATTTATTTATTTTTTTTGCTTACGGCATTTTCTTGATTTAAACGTACATCATCTTTCGGTAGGAAATCCATGCAAGCCTGTGTACATGAGGCTCCTGGTCTCCTGCTGCTGGAGTGATGACCTCAAGATGAGCTGCAAGAGCATGCATGTGAAGAGAAGCAGTCTCTGCAGGAGCGTGTATGTGGGGCTGAACGGGAAAAAGAGGGTGCCCCTTGGGAATAGGTGGAGTCATTGTGTGCACCTCAGGGACAGCAGAAGCTGTTGTGGGCACCTCGGGGATGGCTGGAGCTGGAGGTTGAGCTGGTACTGGAGCTGGGGAGCGACATGGAGCTGATACTGGAACCTCAAGATCAGCAGACACTTCCATGATCAGTCGGTTCCCACCCAGTATTGGCAAACGCTCCTGCGAGAAGGGGAAGAAGCAGATGAGGTGGAGGCAGCAGCAGAGACCGGGAGAGAGAGCTCAGCAATGGCTGGTGACTGAGCCCCTCCCCGGGAACAGGACAAGACCCTTCATAGAGTGATGCAAATAAATGAAAAGATACTTGCCTCTGTTTCCTTCCTGCTGCTGCTGATTGGACAGGCGGGTCCTCATGGGGGCTGATCGACCTCATCCGATAAGGGGCCCATGCACGGTGATATGGTGTTGGGATGTACGCCCTGGAACAGATGGTTGGGGTGCACTGTCCTCCCGCCACTGATGGAGCACTCGAGGAGGGTGGGACCACAGCAGGAGAATCCCGACGGGACCTTGAGTGAAGGGCTCGGGTGGCGAGCAGAATGATGCTTCCTCGAGGCTCGCTTCCCCACTGACCCTTTAGAAGCTGTCTGATCCTCTTGAGCTGGAAACAGCACCTCTGGAGCGAGCCAGGGCTTGTGCTCCAGCAAAATCTCTGACTGTGCGAGGATAACCTGCCTCCGCTCCTCCTGCTCCATAGTGTCTGCCGCCATGACTGGTGAACTGGGGACGGCAGGCAGCGTAGGAGTGATGGGAAAAGCGGGGGGCAGTTTACCGGAGGCAGGAGGAGGTGATGACCCGGAGCCAGGTTGGAAGAGATAGTGTGGGCAGCCGCTTCATCTCAAGCGTGTGCCGGAGTCTTGTTAAGCTAGAGCGAAGTACGGCTACCTTGGGGAAACACAACAGGTCCAGAAGACTGTGAACCAGCTCCTCCACAGCCGTGAGATCCGCCAACCCCTCGCAGGGGTTGAAACGATCCAGAATCTGGGTTGTCAGGCTGGAAATCCGGTGGAGAAACCCTGACAACTCCTCCTGGTTCCACTCCTTCCTCCTCCTGTCAATTTTGCCAGTTGAGTCCTTTGATGGTGGCAACCTACTGTTGTGGTTTGTACTCGGGCTGGGCAGAAAATAGGACTCATGTGCATGGCATTTCTTTGGCATGATTTATTATAACCAAAATAACAAAAGAACACAGCTTGAGAGCTGGAAATAAACACAAAGGCATGGCAGAACACAATTGTGAGGGTACACACAGATATGACAAGGTCGCCACACGAAACACAGACTGAGATGCACATATGTAGACAGGGGAGTAATCAAGACAATGCACAACAGGTGTGAAACAGTCAAGGGCAACGGAGAAGCACAGGACGGGCGGGGCTGAACAGACAGAGCACACCGGGACCAAAAATACAAATGATAATCACAGCACAGAGAAACATAATAACAAAAAGGGAGGACATGGCTGAACTCATGTCCTGAAGATAACAGAAAAACAAATATAAACATAAAGCGAGGACATGAGCACAGTCATGTCCAAACCCTTACAAAAAGAGGTGCAAAAAGGCATAGAAAGCCAAAAAACAACTGAAATCCACCAGAATTTAGGAAGCAACCCCATCCCCCATCAGCGCAAATTAATTTCAACTGGTTAAGTCTTGAATGATAGCCTTGAAAAAGGTCTGTGGATATTAGATTGTCACACCACAAAGAACTCATGATGGGTAGAAGCAAAGAGCTCTCTCTAGACCTTTGCAACCTTATTGCTGCAAAACATAATGATGGTATTGGTTACAGGTGCATTTCTAAACTGCTGAATGTTCCAGTGAGCACTGCTGGAGCCATTATTCGGAAGTGGAAAGCACATCGTTCTACTATAAGCCAGCCACGACCAGGAGCTCCTCACAAGATTTCTGACAGAGGAGTCAAAAGAATTATCAGAAGAGTTATCCAAGAGCCAAAGACCACTCGTGGAGAGCTCCAGAAAGGCCTGGAGTTAGCAGGTACTGCTATTTCAAAGAAAACAATAAGTAATGCACTCAACTGACATTGTCTCTACGCCCGCTTACCTCGCAAGACTCCATTGCTGAAGAAAAGGCATGTTGAAGCCCATTTAAATTTTGCTGCACAACATTTGGGCAAGCCAGTAAAATACTTACAGTATTCCCTGTGTCATTCTGCTTTGTTAAATATAACTTGTTTGGTGAACACAGTTGTCTTGATAGGTATAGATTTCTTGGGTTGTTACTGATATCTGGTCAAAATCTCAGGTCAATGGCTCCATCAAAAATATGTTTAATGAGAAAATGTTGATGTGTTCAATACTTATTTTCCCTGCTGTATATTTAAATGACTAGCAGTCCCTGCAAAATACACCAGAACTCCACATTGTTATGGTTTGTTCTTGTATTGCAGTCTTTAGTAAAGGCAAACTTTGATGCTGGCAACACATTCCAAAAAGCTGGGACAGGAGCATGTTCACCACTGCGTTATATAACCTTTCCTTTTAACAACACTCAATAAGTGTTTAGGAACTGAGGACACTAATTGTTGAAGCTTTGTAGGTGGAATTCTTTCCCATTTTTGCTTGATGTACGATTTCAGTTGCTCAACAGTCTGGGGTCTCCACTGTTGTATTTTGCACTTCATAATACAGTATGCCACACATGTAACAATAGCCAAGAGGCAGTACAGAGAAAAGCTGGACAGCCTCTACTCCACTCCTGACCCGGGGTGCATGTGGCAAGGCCTGCAACACATCACAGACTACAAGAGCCAACAGCAGCACCACTAGCTCCACAGGAAGCCTGCCGGACGGACAATCTCAACATCTTTTACACCCACTTTGAGACCACGCTTTTCCACTAGGGTCAGTACGGTACGGTTCGGTATGGTTCGGAATGGTTTGTCCGCTTTTCCATTAGGCACCGGAAGTCCTTACAGTTCTGGTTTTTTTAGAACTATTCCTATTTTTTCGGCACTACTCCAGAGCAGGTCCCAAGCATACCGGCCCGGTTACGTCAAGCTACTGCTGGCCACTGATTAGTCCGGGAATTGCGTCATGAGAGTGGGCGTTACGCTGACTTTCCAGAATTGCTGGCTGGCCGCCATTTGCAATTTTTCGTCCGTGAGCCTGTGAACAAGTGATATTATAAACAACAATGATAGAATGGCTTAACAGAAATCAGCAGAAATCAACACCACGGTCCAGCAGAGTTTTCTGTGCGTTTCGGCTGAAACGCAGAATGCAGAAGGAAGCAGACTGAGCTTGCAGTGGGGAGCACAAGCAGACGCACTGGAAAATACACAGAGACGCATCAGGAATTAGACCCAGCCACCCGAATTGAATTGAATGTACAGCCGCGACAGCACCCAACTTCAGCAGTTGAAGCCATGATATTGTGATAGAGGACGGTGAGTGATGTGATATTCATGTTTTACATTTTTCCCAGCAGTGGAAAGTTCACTTTGGACAGACGAAAACTTAATCGTGTTTAAACGATGACCTAGCTCAATGCTACGTGCGTCGTGGTATGTAGCCTTTGTGTTGACAATATCTGATGAAATAAGCTAGTTGTAATCCTGGTTAAAAAGGTGTTTTTTTACATGTTGCACTTTCATGCTGTGCATGTACTTAAGGTGTGTGTATTTTCATTGTAGAGTCCAAACAGGATCTGCTCGGAATGGCGACGTTTTGACAGCAATGTATTGTGACAGGTAAACAACACATTGTGGGCGACACACATTGTGGGCTCACGTTTCCACAGAGACAGGACTGCATGTGTATTGAGGGTGTCACGTCTGCAAGGACAGAGGACTCGAATCTGCAGAAGATAACAAGGAGGTGTGAGATTTGTCTCTTTGTCCCACAGAAGATGCCCCGGAGAGATTTCCGGTTCATCAGGAAATGAGAGACAATGGTGAAGATTCAAAGGGATGCTTTGTGACTGTATGTTTACTGAAAACACCATGTGACTTGAATTCTGATGCTGGAAACATATAAAAGGGTGTTGAGATATGATTCTTTCTCTTTCCTGCTTTGAGAATGCTAGAAGCTGTGTTCTGTCAATAAAGCTGGTTTACGACTAAACTCAGCCTCGTCATTTGAGCACATCTTCTACACTGGTGACCTACGACAAGAAATGAGCAGACAGAATTCTCCCGAGCGGGGCTCGGCGGAAGCCAGCCTGATGGCTGCCTCCACGATCCGGCTGCCCGATTTCTGGCAGCACAGCCCGCGCTCATGGTTTAGCGCAGTCGAGGCGCAGTTCAACCTCCGGAGAATCTCCAACGATGACACAACATTCTACCACGTGGTAGCGAAGCTGGACAGCAACACGGTCCAGAGAGTGGAGGATCTGGTTAATCATCCACCAGACAGCGACAAGTACAGCGCATTGAAGGACGCGCTGATCAGCCATTTCACCCCTTCAGTCCAACAACGAGCAGAGGGACTCCTGACGTTGACGGAGTCAGAAAACGATAGACCTGCGGACCTGATGGTGAAGATGCTGAAGCTCAAAGACTCTGAGGATGGCGAATTCATTTTCACCCACCTTTTCCTTCGGACCCTGCCACCAGCAGTGAGAGTGGCCCTGGCAGAGTCGCCCCGATTGGCCAGGCGAGACTACCATGGGTTGAGCAAAGAGGCGCAGCGGTTGGTCGACGCCCACAAGCGGAACGCGGTTTTGGCCACGGCGGCTAGCCCGGGAACGGCATCCGGAGACAGCGCAGGTCCAGCGGCCGCGGCGCCAGACACACCAACGGCGGCGGCGACGGGAGCCAGACGACGTGGAGCGGAGGACGGCCCGTGCTTCTACCACCGCCGTTTTGCAGAGAGAGCACACAGGTGCGTCCCACCGTGCAACTTTAAGCGCCAGGGAAACGCCAAGACCGAGGGCCGGTAGCAGCTGCGACCCTCGGCAACAAGAACAGGCTGCTTTACCTGACGGATGCACGCTCGGGGAAACAGTTCCTCGTGAACACGGGCTCTCAGCTGAGTTTCGTCACACCCACCTACGCGGAACGGCTGATGCCTTCTAAAGCTCCCTGGGTGTCAGTGTCAGCAGCGAATGGCTCCATGATTAAAACGTTCGGTGAGAGGACCATGCTTCTGTCCTTACAGGGCCGTTCATTTGAGTGGACATTTATTGTAGCAGCAGTCAGTTTCAACATGTTAGGGGCTGATTTTTTGTGCTCACATGGTTTATTGGTTGACCTTGCTAATAGACGTCTGATTAATGCACTGTCCTTTCATTCTATTCCCTGCACAGCTCGGGTGGCCCCGCCGACTGCACATGCCAGCGTCTCAGCTGCGGGTGGTAAGTTTCACACATTGCTTGCTCAGTTCCCAGCACTCACAGTCCCCACGTTTTCGGCAACGGTGGCTAAACATGGGGTGGAGCATTTCATAACAACCACCGGCCCTCCCGTTTTTGCAAAAGCTCGGCGCTTGAACCCAGCTAAACTGGCCATCGCGCGCAAGGAGTTCACTAATCTGGAAAAACTGGGCATTGTTAGACGCTCCAAGAGCTCTTGGGCTTCGCCGTTACACATGATCCCAAAGGCTGACGGCTCGTGGCGACCTTGCGGCGATTTCCGCAGGTTGAACAACGTTTCAGCTCATGACCGCTACCCGATTCCGCACATTCAGGATTTTTCTGTTCATTTGGCGGGGGCGCGCATTTTTTCTAAAATAGACTTGGTGCTCGGTTACCACCAGGTTCCAGTGCGCGCGCAAGATGTACCCAAAACAGCGGTCATAACTCCTTTCGGCCTTTTTGAGTTTTTGCGCATGCCTTTTGGCCTCAAGGGGGCTGCGCAGACTTTCCAACGCATGATGGATGCAGTTTTACGCGACCTTCCTTTCGTGTTCGTTTATTTGGACGATATTTTGGTAGCCAGCGCGTCCGAGGGCGAGCACGAAAAACACCTCACAGCAGTTTTTCGGAGGCTGGCAGAGCATGGGTTAATAGTTAACCCAGCGAAGTGCCAGTTTGGGGTGGCGCAGATTGATTTTTTGGGACATCGCGTTTCGGCAGAAGGAGCGGTTCCTCTTCCAAATAAAGTGCGTGCCATAACGGATTTTCCGCAACCTCAAACGGTCCAGGCGCTTCAGGAGTTTCTAGGGATGGTTAATTTTACAACCGGTTCCTCCCAAGCGCAGCACGGCTCATGCAGCCATTGTACACCGCATTAAAAAAACAAAAGCCCGCAAATAAAGTTGAATGGTCTCCGGAGCGGGAGCGCGCTTTTGCCCAGGTCAAATCAGCCCTGGCAAACGCAGTTTTGTTAGCGCACCCAGTTCCAATGGCCCGCATGGCGCTCACCACTGACGCTTCCGATGTAGCGGTGGGGGCGGTAGTTGAACAGTTTGTGGCAGGTACCTGGCAACCCCTCGCGTTTTTCAGCAGGACTTTGCGCGATAGTGAGTGGAAATACAGTGCGTTCGACAGGGAGCTTTTGGCCCTACACTTGGCCATCCGTCATTTTCAGTTCTGGTTAGAGGGGCGACGTTTCACCGCGTTTGTGGATCATAAACCGCTAACGTTTGCGAAGGCCAAAATTTCAGAACCCTGGTCAGGCCGGCAACAAAGGCAACTAGCCGCAATATCGGAGTTCACTACTGATATTCAGCATGTCGCGGGTAAACACAATGTTGTGGCAGAATGCCTCTCGCGCGCGGTAGCACCACCAAGCCCCATAGGGGCAGACTCTGTAGCCGTGGCCGCGGGCCCGGGCAGCGACGCGGGAGCGCGCGCAGCCCCGGTCTGTGTTGGGTTAGATTATGCAGCCATGGCTGCGGAGCAGGTTAACGATGCGGACGTGCGCGCGCTCCAGTCTGGACCAACAGGGTTAAGGCTGGAGCACAGGGTGCAACAAAGTGGTATGCCCCCACTAATCTGCGATGTCTCCACGGGACGGCCCCGCCCCGTGGTGCCAGCCGCGTGGCGTCGCCGCGTTTTTGACTCGGTCCATTCTCTCGTGCACCTGGGGGTGCGCGCATCGATTAAGTTGGTGGGGGAGAAATTTGTTTGGCCCGGGTTGCGCAAACAGGTCAAGGAATGGGCGGCAGCCTGCGTAGCGTGTCAGCGAGCCAAAATACACAGACACACTAAGGCCCCGTTAGAACCTTTTCACATCCCCGCTAAGCGTTTTGATCACGTGCATGTTGACTTGGTAGGCCCGCTTCCATTATCACACGGGCACACACATCTTTTGACGATGGTGGATCGCACCACGTGCTGGCCAGAGGCGATTCCTCTGACATCAACCACAGCGGAAGAAGTTGCGCGAGCATTTTTAGCAGCGTGGGTTGCGCTTTTCGGTGTACCGTCGGACATAACGTCCGACAGGGGTCCCCAATTTATTTCCGAGCTATGGTAATCGATGGCCCGCAGCTTGGGGGTGAAGATTCATCGCACCACCGCGTATAACCCCCAGGCTAATGGTTTATGCGAACGCTTTCACAGGTCATTGAAAGCAGCCCTCAGAGCGTCGCTGACGGATACAAATTGGGTGGACAAACTTCCATGGGTTTTATTGGGGTTGCGTTCTGCACCTAAGGAAGATTTGCATGCTTCCCCGGCTGAATTAGTTTTTGCACAACCTCTCCGTTTGCCGGGGGAATTTCTCCCCGATAATCCCGCAACCAAATGGCCCCCCTGCTCAGCCGTGGCAGAGCGACTGGGGAGCGAACACGCTCCCTGGCCCGGTTCATCACAGTTTCCCACACATTTTTGTGCCAAAGGCTTTAAAAAATGCAGAGTTTGTTTTTGTTAAACATGATGCTCAGCGTCCAAGTTTGCGGCCGTTTTATGACGGACCGTTCCGAGTGCTGGAGACCGGGCAGAAGCATTTTCTGCTAGATTTAGGGGGCAGAAGGGAGTTGATTTGCATAAACAGGCTCAAACCCGCCTTTGTTTTGGCTGATGAGGAAGTGCAGCTCGCAAGGCCCCCCCGCCGTGGCAGGCCGCCGAGAGGACATTCTCCAAAATCTTCACAGAAAGGTGCTAACAGCTTTAATCCACAGGTGCAGAGAGATGTTGCAGGTGCAGCCAAGCCAGGTTGCAGCAGATTCGGCAGAAAGTTAAAACCTAGGCAGTTGGTGGATTGATTAGCGATGTATGGAGTGCTTTGTGTTTTTCTTTTTTTTATGCCATGCAGGCTTTGCCTTACTAGACGTTTGGGGGGGGGGGTAGTGTGGGCGACACACATTGTGGGCTCATGTTTCCACAGAGACATGACTGCATGTGTATTGAGGGTGTCACGTCTGCAAGGACAGAGGACTCGAATCTGCAGAAGATAACAAGGAGGTGTGAGATTTGTCTCTTTGTCCCACAGAAGATGCCCCGGAGAGACTTCCGGTTCATCAGGAAATGAGAGACAATGGTGAAGATTCAAACGGATGCTTTGTGACTGTATGTTTACTGAAAACACCATGTGACTTGAATTCTGATGCTGGAAACATATAAAAGGGTGATGAGATATGATTCTTTCTCTTTCCTGCTTTGAGAATGCTAGAAGCTGTGTTCTGTCAATAAAGCTGGTTTATGACTAAACTCAGCCTCGTCATTTGAGCACATCTTCTACAACATCATATTTATAGTCAAGTCTTTTGCTTTTTAAGTTAAAGTATAGGTAAAGTGCCAAATTTAAAGTAGCACAATTTCCACTTAATATGAAAGGGACTGAACTGAGATTTATTTGATTGTGTGAATATTAATTACAGAGTAATTGAAAATGATCCTTTATGAGTTGTAGTCAATACAAGCACAAAACACCACCCACACTTGAAACCAGGGCGACACAGCGGTGGCTAAACTTTTATTGATAACGTTATTTCACACCATCACAACAACTCAGTATCTAAACTCAGTGTAAATGGTGTAGAGATTGAAAGGGTATCCAAAATTAATATCCTTGGCGTAATAATTGATAACAAACTGTGTTGGAAGTCACATATTAATTATATTAAAGGTAAAATATGCAAATCAATCGCAATACTACACAGAGTGAAATATTTGCTGAATCAACCCACACTATAGACTTTGTGTCTTTCATTAATACTCCCATACATGACATATTGTATTGAAGTATGGGGAAATACATACAGACGTGGACAAAATTGTTGGTACCCCTCTGTTAATGAAAGAAAAACCCACAATGGTCACAGAAATAACTTGAATCTGACAAAACTGGTAATAAATAAAAATTCTATGAAAATTAACCACTGAAAATCAGGCAATGTTTTTGAACTGTGGTTCAACAGAATTATTTAAAAAAAAAAACTCATGAAACAGGCCTGGACAAAAATGATGGTACCCCTAGAAAAGATTGAAAATAATGTGACCATAGGGACATGTTCAACCAAGATGTGTCCTCTAATTAACATCACAGGTGTCTACAAACTTGTAATCAGTCAGTCGGCCTATTTAAAGGGTGACAAGTAGTCAATGTGCTGTTTGGTGACATGGTGTGTACCACACTAAACATGGACCAGAGGAAGCAAAGGAGAGAGTTGTCTCAGGAGACTAGAAAGAAAACTACAGACAAGCATGTTAAAGGTAAAGGCTATAAGACCATCTCCAAGAAACTTGATGTTCCTATGACTACAGTTGCACATATTATTCAGAAATTTAAGATCCACGGGAGTGTAGCCAACCTCCCTGGACGTGGCCGCAGGAGGAGACGGATAATACGAATGGTAACAAAAGAGCCCAGAACAACCTCTAAACACATTCATGGTGAACTCCAAGGTCAAGGTACATCAGTGTCAGATCGCACCATCCATCGTTGTTTGAGCAAAAGTAGACTTCATGGGAGACGACCACGGAGGACACCACTGTTTAAAACAAATCATAAAAAAGCCAGACTGGAATTTGCCAAACTGCATGTTGACAAGCCACAAAGCTTCTGGGAGAATGTCCTATGGACAGACGAGACAAAACTGGAACTTTTTGGCAAGGCACATCAGCTCTATGTTCACAGACGCAAAAATGAAGCATACCAAGAAAAGAACACTGTCCCTACTGTGAAACATGGAGGAGGTTCTGTTATGTTCTGGAGCTGCTTTGCTGCATCTGGCACAGGGTGTCTTGAATCTGTGGAGGGTACAATGAAATCTCAAGACTATCAAGGTATTCTAGAAAGAAATGTGCTGCCCAGTGTCAGACAGCTTGGTCTCAGTCGCAGGTCATGGGTCTTGCAACAGGATAATGACCCAAAATGCACAGCTAAAAACACCCAAGAATGGCTAAGAGCAAAACATTGGACTATTCTAAAGTGGCCTTCTATGAGCCCTGATCTAAATCCTATTGAACATCTGTGGAAGGAGCTGAAACATGCCATCTGGAGAAGGCACCCTTCAAACCTGAGACAACTGGAGCAGTTTGCTCATGAGGAGTGGGCCAAAATACCTGCTGAGAGGTGCAGAAGTCTCATTGACAGTTACAGAAATCGTTTGATTGCAGTGATTGCCTCAAAAGGTTGTGCAACAAAATATTAAGAGTACCATAATTTTTGTCCAGGCCTGTTTCATGAGTTTGTTTTTTAAAATAATTCTGTTGAACCACAATTCAAAAGCATTGTCTGATTTTCATTGGTTAATTTTCATCCATCCATCCATCCATCCATCCATCCATCCATCCATCCATCTTCTACCGCTTTTCCGGAGGTCCGGGTCGCGGAGGCAGCAGTTCAAGCAGAGAAGCCCAGACTTCTCTCTCCCCAGCCACCTGCTCCAGCTCTCCAGGGAGGATACCAAGGCGTTCCCAGACCAGCTGGCAGACATAGTCTCTCCACCGAGTCCTGGGTCTGCCCCGGGGTCTCCTCTCAGTGGGATGTGCCCGAAACACCTCAAGTAGGAGGCGTCCAGGAGGCATCCTAATCAGATGCCCATACCACCTCAACTGACTCCTTTCAATGTGGAGGAGCAGCGGTTCTACTCTGAGCCTCTCCCGGATGACTGAGCTCCTCACCCTATCTCTGAGGGTGAGTCCAGCAATCCTACGGAGAAAGCTCATTTCAGCCGCTTGTATCCGCGATCTTGTTCTTTCTGTCATTACCCAAAGCTCGTGACCATAGGTGAGAGTAGGAACGTAGACTGACTGGTAAATCAACAGCTTTGCTTTAGAACTAAGCTCCCTCTTCACCAAGACAGACCGGTACAACGTCCGCATCACTGCAGATGCTGCTCCAATCTGTCTGTCAATCTCTCGCTCCATTTTCCCCTCACTCGTGAACAAGACCCCAAGATACTTAAATTCCTCCACTTGGGGCAGGAGCCTGTCCCCAACCCAGAGAGGACAATCCACCTTTTTCCGGCTGAGGACCATGGACTCGGACTTGGAGGTGCTGATTCTCATCCCAGCCGCTTCACACTCAGCAGCAAACCGTCCCAGCAAGAGCTGTAGGTCATTGCTGGATGAAGCCAACAGGACAACATCATCTGCAAACAACAGAGATGAGATCCTGTGGTCACCAAGCATGACACCCTCCGTTCCCTGGCTGCGCCTAGAAATCCTGTCCATAAAAATTATGAACAGGATCGGTGACAAAGGGCAGCCCTGGCGGAGTCCAACTCTCACTGGGAATGACTCCGACCGAGTGTTGGCAATACGAACCAAACTCTCACAACGGTCGTACAGAGACCGAATAGCTCGTAACAACAAGCCCAATACCCCATACTCCCGAAGCACCCCCCACAAAAATCCACGAGGGACGCGGTCAAATGCCTTCTCCAAGTCCACAAAACACATGTAAACTGGTTGGGCAAACTCCCACGAACCCTCAAGAAATTAATTGAAATTAATTTTCATAGAATTTTTATTTATTACCACTTTTGTCAGATTCAAGTTATTTCTGTGACCATTGTGGGTTTTTCTTTCATTGACAGAATGGTACCAACAATTTTCTCCACATCTGTATAAAGCATATATCCAGTCTTTATGCTTCAGAAGCGAGCTATTAGTATAATAAACAAAGCTGCTCATAGGGAACCAACAAACCCACTTTTTCTTATATTAAAAGCTCTCAAGTTGAAAGATCTGGTTGACTTTAAAACTGCAGTAATAATGTTTAAAGCTAAAAATCTATCACTGCCCGCAAATATCCAAAGTTGTTCCAAATAAGGGAGAAACAATATCATTTTAGAGGAACATGTATATTTCAAAAACCTTCAGGGAGAACTACCACCAAGCAACACTGTGTCTCAGTGCAGGGAGTCAGACTGTGGAACGCTTTTGGACCTGAATTAAAATCATGTATAACGCTTGGACAATTTAAACAAAAATTAAAGGAAGAAATACTCCAAACATATATACAAGATGACATGTAAAATCACATAAGGATTGTCATATCCAGTCTGCGTTGTGCTGTTGCTTAGTTTTTGTTACGTTTTGTCTTGGCTTTGTTCTGATTTGTAATCACTCTTATTTTATTTTCTTTTTGAATTCTTAGATGGAACATGGGTGGGTAATATAAGCTGCGGCTTCAGCCATCACCCATTTCACATAACTTATGTTGAATTGTATAATCTGAGGAGTTGCTGTTTAATTTGATCTTGTTGGATTTTTTCCCCCTTTGTTATATTATTCTGTTCTTTTCTTTTAATCTAATCTATCCGAAATAAAGATTCATTCATTCATTCATTTCTCAAATATGTTTTAAACTTGCTTTAATTATCCACCACCCATTTCTGTCTGTCGTCTAGGCAAGGGGAAAACGATCTACCCAAACCGGACCTTGCCTCACTATTTACAGAGATGCAGACTGAAGATCTGCTGAACCGGGGCCAGTACGAGGGGCCGATCCAGTTGCTTCTCAGTGAGGCAGCGTGGCTGGCGTGTGTGACTCATTCCAATTTCTTTTTTTCTTTTTTTTTTACAGTTTGAATTTTGAACATTCTAAATTATCTGTAATTTGCTGCTGATTGTAATAAACAATTTAGTGATTTATGTGTTTGCATCATAATTTTCTATTCTTGTCTGTTAAGACACCAGTGGGAAAAGAGTCAACAGTATGAACCATTTATCAGTGACTTTGAAAATAATGGCTCATTTTTAAGAAAAGTAACCAAGACAATTATTTGCTGAAGACTGTACTGTTGGATGTGCCGGTGCAGAAGACACTGAACACTTTAGTGATAGTCCCAGTATATGGAGGAATTCTGGGCCATATTAGCATCTGGATTTCCTAATAATGGGATAGAAGAGAGAACCTGCAGGTTCTTGGCCCTCCCCTGAGTTCGGGTTTAATGGGATTTAACATTTTAACACAAACTGCTTTATGGTTCATAATTCTGTTGGCAGACTTACACCAAACCAAAAGTGATTTGTCAAACTGCTGGATTGTTCTTAGACAGCTTTTCCAATCTCTATATTTAATTTATGTCACTTGGTGGTAACCTTCACACACAAAACAAAATAGAGACATCTGCAAAAGTACAAAGGTTTATTGTCAAAATTCCCAGGGCAATACTATATGAATACATGTATAGTTCACTGTTGATGCAGAGAATATATATTTATACAGTATCTACATGTCGTCAGCAATACTCAATACAATATATTTCCAGTTAATCCACGTATTTCTCCATGTAACCTTGTGACTGCATTATTTTAATTACTTTTAATCCTAGGTCCATTTGTTTTGGCTTAAAATGCATCATAATTGTTAAATATATCTTATGCCTAACTCAGTACTGTTTACCTGTTGAAATATATATTTAATGGCTCATACTGTATGCTACAATATGGCACCTACTGTAGCTGATCCATGTTTTGCTTCGACACCACTGGCTGGAACAGGTAAATCCCATGATGTCTCAACAGTCTTTCCATGATTTTGACACAGATCAGAGCAGTTTGTTACACAGGAAGCTAAACATTTCTACAGACATTCTGCAGTTTCTAACCACCTTGCGTTCGTGAAGTTGGGGTCACATCACTGTGTTGCATGTTCACGCCAACCGTTTGAAGCAATATTTTTGCCACAAGAGAGCCATCTGAAACACACACACACAGAATACATATTTTAGTACCTAATATCGATAACTTGCCGACATTACAATGTTGTACGGCGGACTTAAAGGCAAAGTAGCATTAACATTCATTAGCTTACTGTCATACGAAATGTAGTTGGTATCCTCATGTCTTCTCCTTTATACTGCTCTATGGTTTCCTAAACACTCCAGTACTTTTCCAGAGTGTGTTGTATCGCCGGCTTTGCCTTCTGCTCTCCGTCTTTGCCTTTATTCTGGCAAAAACAGCCAGAGAACGCAGATGCCTCATATCCTGCCAGCTTGTGTTTTGTGTAACGTTACGCTTGTTTTATGTAGCGGGAGGGAGAGGGTTGCGCCGCCTCCCTGTAACTACATTCCCACCCACTTCAAATGGGACCTAGTGCAGTGGAGACACAAAGCGGGCCGAACTGTACCATCTCGTCCCGTACTGAACCATACCGTACTGACCCTAGTGGAAAAGTGCCATATGAGTCTCGCCAGGCCAAGTAAACAAAGCACTGAGGAAAATCAACCCCCGCAAGGCAGCAGGACCAGACAACATACCTGGGTGGTGTCACGCCGCGCCGCTCATCAGCGGCGCCACCTGCTCACACACCTGTCAACCATCAGCGGCGGGGAATATAAGCCGCCTCGCCCTGAGCTTCGGCCTGAAGCCGTTAGACTTCATCTCCCTTCCATGGGAAGCAACTACTCTTTCTTCAGCACCACGCTAAGCGGTAAGAAGATCACTTACCTCACCTCTTCCAGTCTGCTCCCCTGTGCACAGGTGGATTCCTTGGCGGCGGACAACTCCGTCCCTCATCCCTCCTCGCTGCTGCACCGAGTCCTGCAGGTGACTGTCTCCCGGGGTCCCGTCCTTGATGTGCCAGTCATCGGCCCCATACAAGTAAGCTTCTCTCCCTCGCCTATTCTCTTGTGTTGGTGTGTGCCCGTCACCCTATGTCTGTTCTTTCCCATAGGGTTGCCGGCTGAACGGTCTCCTGCCTCTGTGCCCGAAGCAGACGCCACCACAAATACATTTACATTCCGCTGACACACACCCATATATCCCTGTTGTTAATAAACAGTTTGAACTACTCTGAGCCTGTGTGTGTGCGTCTCCTGAGCCGAACGTTATGTCAGTACGGCTTCAGCAGAGCGGCTCGGCAGACGGCGGGCTCGCACACCGGTTTACCATCCTCGAGGCTCGAGTGGATCAGGTTGTTTATCAGCAACAGGTGATCCTAAATCAATTAGTAAATTTAACTAACCGATTGAACCGCCTGGACCCCCAACAGCCGTTCCCCCCGGCTCGCCAGGGTGGCGCGGCTCCTGCTGTTCCAGCGGCCGTCCAGCCGGCTCCAGTGGCACCGGTTCGGCTCACACCGATTCCGACCCCCGCCCGCTTTAGCGGTAAGCTCGGTGGAGCGCGGGGGTTCATTATGCAATGTGAGTCCGTGTTCCACCGTGTGCCCGGAGATTTTCCCTCGGATCACAGCCGAATTGGTTACATAGGGAATCTTCTGGAGGGGCGTGCGTTAACTTGGACCTACGCCGTAATGACGAGGCCCAGTTATGCCACCCTCACCTATGACCAATTCGTGAGGTGCTTTCTGGAGGTCTTTGACCATTCTCAAACCGAGACGGTCCAGACCGATCGGCTTCTTGCGCTCCAGCAGGGAAGCCGGTCGGCAGCGGACTACGCGGTCGACTTCCGGGTAGCGGCGGAGGAATTGGGCTGGGAG
Source organism: Pholidichthys leucotaenia (assembly GCA_020510985.1). Lineage (NCBI taxonomy): Eukaryota > Metazoa > Chordata > Actinopteri > Cichliformes > Pholidichthyidae > Pholidichthys > Pholidichthys leucotaenia. The sequence continues at coordinate 304,926,656 of CM035846.1, forward strand.
GAACGCTCCCTCTGTGGCCTGTTCCTCCGCAGCCTCAATGATGATCTGAGGGATGAACTGGCTGGACGGGATATCCCTGAAACGCTAGCGGAGCTAACTTCTTTAGCCATCAGCTTGGACAACAGGCTGCGCGAGCGCTCCTCAGGACGGAAGTCGTCTACTTCGCGCCCTCGGGGAGTCTCGCTGCGCCTGCCCCAAGCTCGCCCCCTGGCGGCGCCGCCACCATCGTGCCCCGAGGAGTCGGAGCCGATGGTGACGGGCTGGACAAAGCTCTCTCCGGCAGAGAGACAACGCCGCTGTGAGTTGAATCTCTGCATGTATTGCGGAGACAGTCAACACACGGTGGAGCTTTGTCCACAAAAAGCCAAACGGCGGGGTCCGCGAGTCACTGTAGGGGGCCTCGCGGACGTCAATCGGTTAGGTCCACTCACTCAATTAAAGCTGCCCATCCGTTTCTGCCACAACCCCACTGGGCATCTCACCCACGCACTGGTGGATTCGGGTGCAGAAGGCAGCTTCATTTCACAGAGCCTGGCAACCCGTTTGGGCATCCGCTGTCAGGCACTGAAAAATCCCATCTCCCTTGTCAGCCTCTCCCGTGCCTCCCTTGGGAGAGTGTCACACCAAACCATCCCCGTTCCGGTCATCATCTCGGGAAACCACCGGGAGGAGATGACCTTCTATGTCCTCCCCAACTCTGTGTCGCCCGTCATCCTGGGGTATCCCTGGCTTCGCCTTCACAACCCGGTCCTGGATTGGAAATCAGCTGGGATATCGGCATGGAGTACATTCTGCATGGGCACCTGCCTTCAGTCCGCTGCCTGCTCTCCGTCCGCTCCTCCCCCTGCGACGGACGCTGCACCCCCAGACCTGTCTCTGGTGCATCCGGAATTTCACGACCTGGGTATGGTGTTCAGCAAGACGAAAGCTATGTCTCTCCCCCCTCATCGGCCCTATGACTGTGCCATCAACCTCCGCCAGGGGGCTCCCTTACCTTCTGGTCGGCTCTATAGCCTGTCAGCGCCGGAGAAGGAGACGATGAACGCCTACCTGAAGGAGTCATTAAGTGCTGGGATAATCCGCCCATCATCGTCACCCGTGGGGGCAGGGTTCTTCTTCGTGGGAAAAAAGGATGGGTCCCTCCGCCCTTGTATTGACTACCGGGCCCTCAACGATATCACGGAGAAGGACCGTTACACCCTGCCCCTCATGGACACTGCCTTCCACTCCCTCCAGGGGGCGACCTGGTTCACCAAGCTGGATCTACGCAGCGCTTACCACCTCATCCGGATCCGGGAGGGAGATGAGTGGAAAACAGCCTTCCGTACCCCGAACGGCCACTTTGAATACCTGGTAATGCCGTTCGGGTTGACCAACGCTCCTGCCGTCTTTCAGCGCCTCATAAATGACGTCCTCCGGGACTTCATCGGCCTTTTCGTGTTCGTCTACCTGGACGATATTCTCATCTTCTCCAAGTCCAGGGACGAGCACCAGGTCCACGTGAGGCGGGTCCTCCAAAGGCTGCTGGAGAATCGTCTGTACGTGAAGGCAGAAAAATGTGAATTTTACGCCAGGACTACGTCCTTCCTGGGGTTCATCATCGCCCACGACAAGGTGCTCCCAGACCCAGAGAAGGTGAAGGCGGTGGTGGAATGGCCTACACCTGCATCCCGGAAGCAGGTGCAACAGTTCGTTGGCTTCGCCAATTTCTACCGCCGCTTTGTCCCCAACTTCAGCTCCATCGTGGGACCACTGACCCGCCTCACGTCCCCGAAGGTCCCGTTCCGGTGGACCGAAGAGGTCGCTGCCGCCTTTAAGGCGCTGAAGGCGGAGTTCTCCTCCTCCCGGGTCCTTCGCCAGGTCGACCCCGCGCTGCAGTGCATCGTAGAGGTAGACGCCTCGGACACGGGAGTGGGGGCAGTGCTGTCCCAGCGATCGCCGGACGATGGCGCCAAACGGCCCTGCGCCTTCTTCTCCCGGCGCTTGTCCCCGGCGGAGAGGAACTACGATGTGGGGGACAGAGAGCTCTTGGCCATCAAACTCGCCCTGCAGGAGTGGCGCCACTGGCTAGAGGGGGCGAACCTGCCGTTCGTGGTCCTCACGGACCACAAGAACTTAGAATATTTACGATCTGCCAAGCGCCTGAACGCCCGCCAGGCGCGTTGGTCACTGTTCTTCGCCAGGTTCCAATTTTCAATCACCTTCAGGCCTGGCTCTAAGAACGGCCTGCCTGACGCCCTCTCTAGGCAGTTCACTCCCGTGGAGTCAGAGGAGACGCCCCACTCCATCCTGCCCAGGTCGTGCGTCGTGGGAGCCATCTCGTGGGACATCGAGAGCAAGATCCGGAAGGCACAGGAGGTGGAACCTGACCCTGGCGGCGGACCAGAGGGGAGGCTGTTCGTGCCATCCGCGGTCCGAGGAGAGGTCATCCACTGGCTACACACCTCCAAGCTCACCTGTCACCCTGGCACCTCCCGGATGATAGACCTCCTCCAACGGTCCTTTTGGTGGCCAGGCCTGCGGAGGGATGCAGCCCGCTATGCCCGGGCTTGCCCAATCTGTGCCACCTGCAAGTCGGGAAATGCCCCTCCAGCGGGTCTGCTCCAGCCCCTGCCCGTCCCTGGCAGGCCCTGGTCGCACATCACGTTGGATTTCGTCACCGGACTCCCCGTCTCCAACTCCTATGACACCATCCTGACCATCGTGGACCGCTTCTCCAAGGCCGTGCACTTCGTCCCCCTGCGAGGCCTCCCTACTGCCCTGGAGACGGCGGACCTCCTCGTGCAACACGTGGTCAGGCTGCACGGGATTCCAGTGGACGTGGTCTCGGACCGGGGCCCCCAATTTTCATCTGAGGTTTGGAGGTCATTCTGCAACGCCATCGGAGCCAAGGTGAGCCTCTCCTCCGGCCATCACCCCCAATCCAACGGGCAGTGTGAGTGGACCAACCAGGAGCTGGAGGCTGCGCTCCGCTGTGTGACCAGATCCAAACCCACGTCCTGGAGCAACCATCTTGCCTGGGTTGAATATGCCCACAATACCGCCCGCTCTTCTGCTACAGGGATGTCTCCCTTCAAAGCGTCCCTGGGTTACGACCCCCCGCTGTTCCCGGAGCAGGAGAGTGAGGTAACTGTCCCCTCAGTTAGGGCACATCTCAGGCAGTTCCGCTCCACCTGGACTGCCGCGTGCAATGCGCTCTTACGCACAGCGGAGCGCAACAGGACTGTGGCGGACCGGCGTAGAAGACCTGCCCCGGCGTACAGAGTTGGGCAACACGTCTACGTTTCCACCCAGGATGTCACTTTAAAAGGCGAGAGGAGAAAGCTGGCACAGCGTTTCATGGGTCCCTATCCCATCACCCGGATCATCAACCCGGTGGCTGTGCGCGTGGCTATTCCCCCCTCCCTCCGCATCCATCCCACCTTCCACGTGTCAAAGGTGAAGTTGGCAGTCTCCGACCCCCTTTGCCCCCCTCCTGCAGCGCAACCCGCGCCCCGGATGATTGGTGGCCATCCGGCCTGGTCCGTCTCCTCCATCCTGGACTCTTGGCGCCGGGGTCGTGGGTTGCAATACTTGGTGGACTGGGAGGGCTATGGGCCCGAGCATCGACAGTGGGTGCCCCCGTCGTTCGTGTTGGACCCATTGCTCATCGCTGACTTCCACCGAGCGCACCCAGACAAGCCATCGCCAGGAGGCGCTGCTAGAGGGGGGAGTACTGTCACTCATACATCCCTGTTGTTAATAAACAGTTTGAACTACTCTGAGCCTGTGTGTGTGCGTCTCCTGAGCCGAACGTTATGTCAGGTGGGCCCTCAGAGCATGCGCTGCCGAGCTGACCGACATTCTCACAGCAATCTTCAACTTCTCCCTCAACCAGAACATAGTCCCCTCCTGCTTCAAAGTGACAACCATCATCCCTCTCCCCAACAGGAGCCCGCCGACCTGTTTGAATGATTACAGACCAGTAGCACTCACTCCAATCATCATGAAGTGCTTCGAGAGAGTGGTGCTGCCCGTCATTCAGGACAGCATACCGGGCACCCTTGACCCCCTGTATTATGCTTACCGGCCCAACAGGTCCACCTCAGATGCCATCGCTACAGCACGCCATTATTCTTTCTCCCACCTGGAAGATAAAGACTCATACATTAGGATGCTCTTTGTCGACTACAGCTCCGCCTTTAACACAGTCATCCCCCACAAACTCACTGACAAACTATCTTCACTTAGCCTGCACCCCACCCTCTGCAACTGGCTACTGGACTTTCTAACTGGCAGGCCCCAGTCTGTCAGGATGGGTAACAGGACCTCAGCCAGCATCATCACAAACACAGGTGTCCCACAGGGTTGTGTTCTCAGCCCCATCCTCTACAGCCTCTTCACCCATGACTGTGTTGCCTCCCACAAGGACAATATCATCCTAAACTACACGGATGACACACCAGTGATAGGAAGCATCACTGGTGATGATGAAGCATCCTACAGGAGGGAGGTGGCCAACCTGGTGTCATGGTGTGAGGACAAAACCTCATCCTCAACACGGACAAGACAAAGGAGACAATAGTGGACATGAAGAAAGGGAGGAAGAGACCCCATCGGCCACTGTTCATCCAGAACCTGGAGGTGGAGAGAGTGAGCAGCTTTAAATACCTGGGCATCCACATCAGCGAAGACCTTCAGTGGACACACGACACCACAAAGCTGATTAAGAGAGCTCAACAGCGACTGTACTTTCAGAGAAGGCTGAAGAAGTTCGGCATGTCCTCCAGGATCCTCAACAATTTCTACAGCTGCATCATCAAGAGCATCCTGACCAACTGTATCACTGCATGGTACGGCAGCACCACTGCCCTGGACCGCAAATGCCTGCAGAGAGTGGTGAAGACAGCGGAGAAGATCATCAGGACTCCACTCCCCTCTCTGCAGAGCATCTACCACCGAAGAGTCCAAAAGAGAGCTGACGCCATCCTCCGGGACCCCACCCACCACCAGCACAGACTGTTCACACTTCTACCATCAGGCCGGGGGTACAGAAGTGTGAAATGCAGGGCAACCAGACTGAAGATCTCCTTCTTTCCCACTGCCATCAGACTCCTGAATAGATAACAACTCCCAAAACTCCATAACACAGCTTTGCATATAGGAACTTACACACCGGCTGCTAAATTTGCACACTGCTCACCGGTACAGTAGATATAGTCTCACCCATCTGATATCCATATCCATATCATCTCTGCTGCTAATTATCATCTCTGCTGCTACTCAAAGTTCTGGTACTACTGTTACAGAAATTAGCGCTGGGTTACTAATTTGTAATTATACACTACTCGTTGCACAATGCTCATTTGCACACTGTACATAGGTTTATGTCATCTCAGGTTCACATCAGGTTGCACAGTGCTTATTTGCACACTGTACATAGTGTTATTAGTACTCATTAGTTTTAGTATTTAGTATTAAGGTGTGCTTAAGCAGTCCTAACTTCCTAACTGTGTGTTGGTGTGTGTTATTAGCATCCATTTGTTATGTTTGCCCCTTGCAGGGCAAAGATGAGGCACCAGAAGCCAGCAGTGAGCTTGTTATTTTATTAAGGAAAAGTACAAAATAATGTGCCACGAGGGGCAAAACACAAACCACTATACACATGTGACCCCGTGGGGTGAAATAACTGAACATGCAAGAATACAAACAGTCACTTACATATGCAGCAGCGACGGTGAAACCTGCGCTGTAGAATAAACACACAGAAATAGCGAGGACGAAACCTTATGCTGAAAAGGACGGGCTTCAGACATAGGGAAACCAGTCTTGATAGGGTGAGATCACAGCGAGGAATGAATCTCAACTGCAATCTTAAATAGTGCAAAAACTAATCACAAACAGGTGAGACAGATAATGATGAATTAAACGTGAACAGCTGTGACAGGCCGCAGAGCCGGCTGACAGGCGGAAATCCTGCCGCGGCACTGTCAAAATAAAAGCACAAATAAACACCATCATAACATATCAAATAAAGAGACGAAAAGAGAAAATAATAAGTGACTCGAGCGCAGAGCAGACCCGCGCTCAGGATCACTACAGTGCCCCCCATTTAAGGGATGGATTCCAGACATCCCTCAGTAACATCCAGGGAGAATGGAACACCACCACCCCCCAACCAGAAATAACTACCAAGAAACAGCCTCGGGAGGGCGGAGGGGGAACCCAGGCCTGGAAGGAGGGACACTGAAAAGAAAGAAAAAAAACAAACCCCAAAGTGCACAGCAAACTTCCACACCCCCGTAGAAGAGAAAATAAATCAGTGTACCAACACGAAGAAGCATAGTAAAGCCCAAGACTCAAAGTACAAGTGAGGGTACATCTACCACCCCCCCCACCCCCAGAAAAAATAAGGACAAAGAAGGCTGAACATTCCCACTTATACTAACAGATAAGAGAATAGGGCAAGGAAAAATTTATGCTGGTAACACTGATAAAAGAGGAGCTAAAACACTACGCACACAGGGAAAAAAACAAAAAAAGAAAATAAGAAAAATGTTCTGGTGGCCTAACAGAATCCCACCACCGTCAGACCGCCAAATAGCATAAGCCGGGTGACCTGCCAGGGAAAAAGGGCCACCCAATCCAGCGGCGCAGTTTGTCAGGCGGCCGGCTTGGGCGTTTTAACCACCAGGCCAGGAGAGGCGGACTGGGAGGCGACCTCCCCACAGCAGCACCCACAGGGACCATGAAGGCATCCGCAGGGGAACGACGAACTGTAGCTCCCACGGTGGTCCCCCTCCGGGACATTACTACACCCACAGAGGACCCTGGTTGGGCCAGCGCGGCACTCATGGAAGTCCCACCCAGGAAGAAAGCTGAACCCGGGTGGTCCCGGTCCATTACATGGCTGCACCCATGATGGACCCCGACTGGGCCATAGCTGCGTCCACGAAGACCACCGGTGGCAGACCCAAACCCAAGGAGACCACCAGAGTAACAGGATGCTCCCCAGTGACCCTGAAAGGAGACTCGAGGACAGGACAAACAGGCACAGGGTCAGGGTCACCGGCAGCAGTGGAACCCGGCAAGGTGAGCGCAGACGCTGCTGATGACAGTGACCAGCTCTCCCAGCCAAGAGCCAGACAAGATCTCTCCAGTACAGAAATAATGAAAACAAAGGAGAGCACTTGCCTGAGTTCAAGTTCCACTGCCGTCCAGGACTCTGACAATCCAGATGGCGATAACTCTGACTTGGCTACCTGAAGGTCCAATCTGAACACTGCTGCGGCAGCCCCAACAGTAGGCATGATGGCCAATGCAGTCTCAGAACCCCCTGACACTAACCCACACCGATGGCTTGCTCGACGGGGCAACAGGAGGTCTGTCTCCAGCTGGGGAAGAACTCGGCTCAATGGAGACCCGGGGACGCTTCATTGTTGGCACAGGCTCAAAGTGCCAGTCCGCACTCCTCCTCTGTCCATGTTATGGCTGCGGGGCTGGAACCAGGCTCTCCAGGGCCGCAGGCTCCTCCTCCGTCCGACAGTCAGATCCTGGCACCGCTGGACACTTGGGGAATAAAGGAGGCATAGAGGAAGCAGGAGATGTATTAATGGCTGCAGCAGGTGGAGGGGGCTCAGGGGACTGCGTGACCTGAGCCTCACCCCCAGGAATCAGACAAGGTAATTCATCAACCAGAGATAAAGAATGAAAAAACACTTGCCTGTTTTCCTGGGGAACGGTGGTCACTGCTGCAGCAGGCTCTATTTTTTCTTCTCCCGTCATGTTGATGAGAGTGGACCCCTCGGGAAGACCAGGAGGAGCCACTCCATAAAGATCGATGCTGGAGGCAGCCAGAGATGGAACCACAAAGCTAGTGGCAGCTGGAAAAAGTGCCATGCAGGAGGGAGGAGCAGCTGAGGCAGTCCAGGGTAGAAGAGCTGGCGAAACAGCTGACAATGAGAACCCGGAGGCTGAAGCTGCTGACAACACACTCTGCGAGGGCGGAGAAAACCCAGCTGACTGGGAGAAAGGGGAATCCATCTGACGGCCTGTAGCTGGATCTGGACGGGTACCTCGCGGCGTAATCACCCGGTGTCTCTCCTCCTTCCGCTTAGGGACAGCCGAGTCACCGGGAGGAGAAGGGTTCTGTGCTGGGTGGCGGCATCTTCGTGCTGGAGTCGACCCAATCTTTAAATCTGGAAAACGTCGCTGCTAGGCGGAGACAGTAGCCAGCAGATCGGCGAACTCAGAATAATTATTCAAACTAGGATGGGCTTCTAAAGTCCTTACCGCAGCCACCACGCTCTTCAGCACTTTGTCTGGGTTGCAGGAGGAACGAGCTTCAGCCATCCGGTCCCCAATGAATTCAGCTGCCCACTGTTCGTCATCACTGGGAACCCCGGTTGCCCTCCTCCCACGGTGCACTGGAAGACGGCTTTTCGGCGAAGCAGAAACTGGGACTGGAACTATAGCAGGAACCTGGTCACGAGGCGAGGAACAGGAGTGCTTCGCCGTCTGCCCCATCTGAAGCTTCCTGCTGGAACACTTCACCAGCTCACGGTGTTTCTGCTGGAGCGCTGCTAGCTCAGCCATCCTTTCCCTGCCCTCAGAATACTCAGCAAGGCGAGGATGACGATTAACAGCTGCCTCCGCAAGGTTCAGATACCATAATGCATGCTTGGGTTTAGAGTACTGCAGTGCAATGGTCAGGAGGTCGTCAAATTCCATTCAATTTCCTGGACAAGCTCAAAACCCAGGCTCATTGTATACCACCGGCCAAAAGACGCCATAATACCCAAACAAAAATGCTGGCACCCGAGAAAAAAGAAAAAAAGTAGAGCAAAAAACAAAACTCACTGAGGCTGGCATCTGCTTTGGTTGCGATCTACTGTTATGTTTGCCCCTTGCAGGGCAAAGATGAGGTGCCAGAAGCCAGCAGTGAGTTTGCTATTTTAGTAAGGAAAAGTACAAAATAATGTGCCAAAATACAAACCACTATACACATGCGACCCCGTGGGGTGAAATAACTGAACATACAAGAATACAAACAGTCACTTACATATGCAGCAGCGAGGGCGAAACCTACGCTGTAGAATAAACACACAGAAATAGCGAGGATGAAACCTTACGCTGAAAAGGATGGGCTTCGGACATAGGGAAACCCATCTTGATAGGGCAAGATCGCAGCAAGGAATGAATCTCAACTGCAATCTTAAATAGTGCAAAAACTAATCACAAACAGGTGAGACAGATAATGATGAATTAAACGTGAACAGCTGTGACAGGCCATGGAGCCGGCTGACTGGCGGAAGTCTGCCACGGCACTGTCAAAATAAAAGCACAAATAAACACCATAATAACATGCCCAAATAAAGAGACGAAAAGAGAAAATAATAAGTGACTCAAGCGCAGAGCAGACTCGCGCTCGGGATCACCACACCATTAGTATTAGGATTGAGTTACTGTAAGTTACTGTGTCATGACCTAGAATTGTTGTTAGTGTGTCATGACCTTAGAATTGTTTCTGTACCTATTACCTTGGCATTCGTTTGGAGAGCAAAGTAAGAATTTCATTGCTCAGGAAATGTAGCATTTCTTAACTGTGTACATGATAATAGAGCCTTTGAATCTTGAATCACATTTTCAATGGGGGGCAGCTCAGTGAAGCAGTGGTTAGCACTGTGGCAGCACAGCAAAAAGGTCACAGGATCGATTCCACCCCAGACCATCGTGGGTTCGCTCCCAACCCTGACCATCGGTGATCCTTCTGTGTGGAGTTTGCATGTTCTCTCTGTGTCTGCGTGGGTTTATTCTGGGTACTCCGGTTTCCTCCCACAGGCCAAAGACATGCAGGTTAGATTAACTGGCATCAACTGGGGATTCTAAATTGTCCTTAGCTATGAATGTGAGAGTGAATGGCTGTCTGCCTCTCTGTGTTGGAACTGTGATGGACTGGCGATCTGTCCAGAATGTACCCTGCCTCTCGCTCAAAGACGGTGGGATAGGCTCCAGCCTCCCGCAACCCGAGAGGCTTTTCCACAGAGAGTGAAAATAGATTTTAAGTTATCAAGCCTGCCAGCATTAACTCTCTCCCTCAAATGGGATTTGAAATTGCACTCTTAAATTGTTTTCATGTGAGACTACAGATGGAAATTAGTGAAAATGCTATAATCTGGTACAGAGCATCTTTACCCTGTGTTTCATGTTTTTTTCTGTACATGGTCCCTGACAAACCAATAAACTAAAAGGATTAAGCAGTAGAAGATGGATGGATGGATTTTCAATGGGAGACAGGTCTAGACTGCAGGCAGGCCAGTCTACTACCCTCACTCTTTTACTACGAAGTCACACTGTTGTAACACGTGCAGAAGGTGGGCATTGTTTTGCTGAAATAAGCAGGGACATCTCTGAAAAAGACGTTGCTTGGATGGCAGCAGAGTTACTCCAAAACATGTATACACCGTTCAGCATTAATGGTGCCTTCACAAATGTCTGAGTTATGCCATGGGCAATAACACATTCCCATACTATCACAGATGCTGGCTTTTCAATTTCACACTGATAACAATCTAGATGGTCATTTTCCACTTTAGTCCAGAGGACATGACATCCATGATTTACAAAAACAAACTGAAATGTGGACTCGTCAGACTATAGCATACTTTTCCAGTTTGCATCAGTCCATCTCAGATGAGCTCAGGCTACGAGCAAACGGTGGCATTTCTGGGTGTTGCTGATATATGGCTTTGTTTTGCATGGTAGAGTTTTAACTTGTGCTTGTAGATGTGACGATGAACTGTGGTCACTAACTATGGTTTTTCAAAGTGTTCCTGAGCCCATGTGGTAATATCCTTTACAGAATGATGTCAGTTTTTACTGCAGTGTCACCTGAGGGATCGAAGGTCACGGACATTCAAAGTTGGTTTTCAACTTTGTTGTTTAAGTGCAGAAATTTCTCCAGTTTCTCTGAATCTTCTGATGATATTATGGACTGTAGATGATGAAATCCTTAAATTCCTTGCAACTCTACATTGAGAAGCGTTGTTGTTAAACTGTTGGACTATTTGCCAACACAGCTGATCACAAAGTGGTGAACCATGCTCCATCCTTGCTAGTGAACAACAAAGCTTTCGAGGATGCTCTTTTTATACCCATTCATGACATTCACCTGTTTCCAATTAACCTGTTCACCTGTGGATTGTTCCAAAAGGTTGTTTTTTTTTAGCATTTTTCAACTTTTCCAGTCTTTTCTTGTCCCTGTCCCAGCTGTTTTTGAACGTGTTGCAGGTATCAAATTCTAAATGAGTGAATATTTGAAAAAAACAAAACAAAACAAAGTTTATCAGTTTGAACATTATAAAGGCTGTATTTGGACAGTCTGTTCACTTATTTATCTTTTGTTCTTATTAAAGACAAGAATAGAAAGGAGATGTCTTTACCTTCTTAACATGTTTCAACTGTACACTGCAGCCTTCGTCAGAAGAGTCAGCTGATTGCTGCCAGGTGACATTTATCAGCTGATTTTCATAGGCAGGACCAGCTCAGCAGATCTGTCAGATCCACCGCGCTGGCCCCGTCTTCCGCCGTCAGATGGTCTCTGGAGAATGTGATCCCAGGTGTGGGAAAAGCATAAAGGCCTCCTCATCTCGGTTCATGGTGTCTTTTCCCTGCTTCCTGATTTCTATGGCCTCCTTGATCCAGCATTTGTGTCTGTTGCTCTCTGATCCAACAATTTTTGCATTGTCCCAGTCCATGATGTGATTATTTCTTTTGCAGTGATCTGATATTGCTGATTTTAATGTTTCTTGTTCTGCCTTTTCTTTTTGTGATCTTGTGAGTCGTCCTTGTGTTTCCTTCTCACATTCCTTCTGGTGTTCTTTTCTTCTTGTGGTGAATGATCTTCCAGTTTCTCCAATGTAGGTTTTGTTGCATGATCTGCATGATATTTCATATATTACATTGCATTACATTACATTGCATTTGAAGGTGGGGCCGGCGCAATGGATCTGACAGATCTGCTGAGCTGGCCCCGCCTACGAAAATCAGCTGATAAATGTCACCTGGCAGCAATCAGCTGACTCTTCTGATGAAGGCTGCAGTGTACAGTCGAAACATGTTAAGAAGGTAAAGTTGCCAGCCAGAAAGTTGTCTGGTCTCAAATGGAGCTTGCTCCTGCTGCAGGCATGTCTGTTTACCAAATTATGACTCTTATTTATTGTTAAAAGTAACTTGCTATAATGTACCCTCATGGATCATCACCTTATCGTGGTGGTGGTGGGGGGGTGGGGGGGCGGGGTTGCGTGCCCCAGTGATCCCAGGAGCTATGTTGTCCGGGGCAATTTGTCTCTGATAGGGCCACCCAAGACAAACTGGTCCTGGGTGAAGGGCCAGACTAAGAACGATCCAACAGACTCTCATGATAAATTCTAGATCAAGGACTCAGTGTACCCCGCCTGGTATGGGGTTACTGGGGCCCCACCCTAGAGCCAGGCCTGGGGGAGGGGCTCGATGGCTAGCGTCTGATGGCTGGGTTTCCACCCATGGGACCCGGCCGGGCTCAGCCCGAAGGAGTTACATGGGTCTGCCCTCCAGTGGGCTCACCACCTGCAGGAGGGATCATGGAGGTCCGGTGCTATGTGGATTAGGTGGCGGTCAAAGGCGGAGACCTTGGCAGACTGATCCCAAGCTTTCTAAACTGGCTTTTGGTACGTGGAATGTCTCCTCTCTGGTGGGGAAGGAGCCTGAGCTGGTGTACGAGGTTGAGAGATACCAGCTAGATATAGTCAGCCTCACCTCAACACACAGCTCCGGTTCTGGAACCAGTCTCCTGGAGAGGGGCTGGAGCTTGGCCTTTTCTGGAGTTGCCCCGGGTGAGAGGCGATGAGCAGGGGTGGGGATTCTTGTATGCCCCCACCTTGCTGCCTCTATATTGGAGTTTTCCCCGGTGGATGAAAGGGTTGCTTCCCTGCGCCTTCGGGTTGGGAAACGGGTCCTGACCATCGTTTGTGCCTATGCACCAAATGATACATACAAATGATACAATACAAATCTACCTACGGGTACAAATAAAGTAAGCTGAACCTGAACCTGATGTTTCAGAGTACCCACCCTTTTTTGGAGTCTGTGACTGGGGTGCTGGAGGGTGCTTTCTTGGAGACGCCATTGTCCTACTGGGGGACTTCAATGCGCACGTGGGCAACGACAGTGAAACCTGGAGGGGGGTGACTGGGAGGAATGGCCTGCCCGATCTGAATCCGAGTGGTGTTCAGTTATTGGACTTCTGTGCTAACCACAATTTGTCCATAACAAACACCATGTTCAAGCATAAGGGTGTCCATATGTGCACCTGGCACCAGGACACCCTAGGTCACAGGTCGATGATTGATTTTGTTATCGTGTCATCAGACCTGCGGCCGTATGTCTTGGACACTCGGGTAAAGAGAGGTGCAGAGCTGTCAACTGATCACCACCTGGTGGTGAGTTGGATCCGATGGCAGGGGAAGAAGCCATTCAGACCTGGCAGACCCAAATGTATAGTGAGGGTGTGCTGGGAACATCTGGCTGAGGCCTCTGTCTGGGAGGTCTTCAACTCCCACCTCCGGAAGAACTTCAACCACATTCTGAAGAACTTCAACCACATTCCGAGGGAGTCTGGAGACATGGAGTCTGAATGGGCCATGTTCTCCACCTCTGTTGTTGAAGCGACGGCCCAGAGCTGCAGCCGCAAGGTGGTCGGTGCATCTCGTGGTGGCAACCCCTGAACCAAGTGGTGGACACCATTGGTGAGGGGGGCCATTAAGCTGAAGAAGGAGTCCTATCAAGCTTGGTTGGCTTGTGGGACTCCCGAAGCAGCTGAGGTGTACCGGCAGGCCAAGTGGAGTGCAGCTCGGGTGGTTGCTGAACCAAAAACCCGGGTATGGGAGGAGTTCGGTGAGGCCATGGAACAAGACTTTCGGTCGGCCTCGAAGAGATTCTGGCAAACTGTCCGGCGGCTCAGGAGGGGAAAAGCAGCTCCCTGTCCACACTGTGTATGGTGCGAATGGGGCGCTGTTGACTTCGACTGGGGATATCATCAGGCGGTGGAAGGAATACTTCGAGGATCTCCTCAATCCCACTGATACGCCTTCCACAGAGGAAGCAGGGTTTGTGGATGAGGGGGATGACTCGCCTATCACAGGGGCTGAGGTCGCCAAGGTGGTTAAAAATCTCCTTGGTGGCCGGGCCCCAGGGGTGGACGAGATTCGCCCTGAGTACCTCAAGGCCCTGGATGTTGTTGGGCTGTCATGGTTGACACGCCTCTGCAACATTGCGTGGAGGTTGGGGGCAGTGCCTTTGGCATGGCAAACCGGGGTGGTGGATCCTCTCTTCAAAAAAGGGGACCGGAGGGTGAGCTCCAACTTTAGAGGGATCACACTCCTCAGCCTCCCTGGGAAGGTCTATGCCAAGGTACTGGAGAGGAGAGTCCGGCCGTTGGTCGAACCTCGGATTCAGGAGGAGCAATGTGGTTTTCGTCCTGGCCGTGGCACATTGGACCAGCTCTTTACCCTCTCGAGAATTCTTGAGGGCTCGTGGGAGTTTGCCCAACCAGTTCACATGTGTTTTGTGGACTTGGAGAAGGCATTTGACCACGTCCCTCGTGGTTTTTTGTGGGGGGTGCTTTGGGAGTATGGGGTATCGGGCTTGTTGTTACAAGCTATTCGGTCTCTGTACGACCGTTGTGAGAGTTTGGTTCGTATTGCCAACAGTCGGTCAGACTGCATCTAGAAATCCTGTCCATAAAAATTATGAACAGGATCGGTGACAAAGGGCAGCCCTGGCGGAGCCTAACTCTCACTGGGAATAATTTTTATGGACAGGATTTCTAGATGCAGCCAGGGAATGGAGGGTGTCATGCTTGGTGACCACATTATCTCATCTCTGTTGTTTGCAGATGATGTTGTCCTGTTGGCTTCATCCAGCAATGACCTACAGCTCTTGCTGGGACGGTTTGCCACTGAGTGTGAAGCAGCTGGGATGTGAATCAGCACCTCCAAGTCCGATTCCATGGTCCTCAGCCGGAAAAAGGTGGATTGTCCTCTCTGGGTTGGGGACAGGCTCCTGCCCCAAGTGGAGGAGTTTAAGTATCTTGGGGTCTTATTCACGAGTGAGGGGAAAATGGAGCGAGAGATTGACAGACGGATTGGAGTAGCATCTGCAGTGATGCGGATGTTGTACCGGTCTGTTGTGGTGAAGAGGGAGCTTAGTTTTAAGGCAAAGCTGTCGATTTACCAGTCAATCTACATTCCTACTCTCACCTATGGTCACGAACTTTGGGTAATGACCGAAAGAACGAGATCGCGGATACAAGCAGCTGAAATGAGCTTTCTCCGTAGGATTGCTGGACTCACCCTCAGAGATAGGGTGAGGAGCTCAGTCATCCGGGAGAGGCTCAGAGTAGAACTGCTGCTCCTCCACATTGAAAGGAGTCAGTTGAGGTGGTATGGGCATCTGATTAGGATGCCTCCTGGACGCCTCCCACTTGAGGTGTTTCGGGCACGTCCCACTGGGAGGAGACCCCGGGGCAGACCCAGGACTCGGTGGAGAGACTTTGTCTCCCAGTTGGTCTGGGAACGCCTTGGTATCCTCTCTGAAGAGCTGGAGCATGTGGCTGGGGAGAGGGAAGTCTGGGCTTCTCTGCTTGAACTGCTGCCTCTGCGACCCGGACCTCCGGAAAAGCGGTAGAAGATGGATGGATGGATGGATGCTATAATCTATGAAAATATTATTATTATGTGTTATGGGTGATAGCTACACCTTTCTGGTCCTGCCGCCACCCAGGGTATAAAAGGCCGACCCAGAAGAGGCACAGTGTTTTTTACGACCAGATCTCTGCCTAAACGGGAGCGCCTTTGTGTTCAGTGAGTTGAATAATAAAGGTAAATTCTATTGCACTTTCGGCCTCGTTATTGAAGTCACGGTTATGGACAAAACATTTGGTGACCAGGATAAAGCTATGGATAAGGGACCTTCTAGTTTTCGGCCATTTTTGGAGCTCCCAGGCGAGCCGCCAGTTCCCTGGGCAAGGTAGTTTGCAGCGTTCCACCTACATGTATGACCAATACTGGTCCATAATCTCGGCATGGAAGGGCAACGAATTCTCAGCACATTGGGTGAGAGTGACAGTTTTGAGGACGTGGTTGAGCTAATGGCGCACTACTTTTGCTCTCCTGAGAATGTCACATCGTCCGGAGGATCCACTTCAGACAGCGCCGCCAGCCGCCAGGAGAGTCGATGCAACGATATTTTGCAGACCTGCGCCAGCTGGCTGGAGATTGCCAATTCGGGGCTTTGGAGGAAGAAATGGTCCGCGATCAGTTGGCGGAGCACACGCTATGTTCGGCAGCACGGTCAAGATTTCTCACGCACTCCGGTGAACTGATGTTGAACATGGCTGTGGAGATAGGTCAGCAGTATGAAGCAGCGGATAAACTATCAAAGGACCTCGGTGAGAGAACGACGTTGAGACAACCTGACTCACAGTCAGCACTGCAAGCTATGGACCCAGATAGCGATGACAGCGCAGAAGATAAAGAAGACTGCACTACAGCTATTAAGATTAGGTCCACCCCGGGATCGCCCAGATGTTTGGGCTGCGGGTCTACCAAGCACTGATACAAGGCAAGAGAGTGTCCGGCGAGGGTCAAATGCTGCGGCAAGTGTGGACTCCTACATCGTTTCGCCAGGGCCTGCAAAAAGTTTGAGCGAGGGGAACGACGATGTGGAGCAGATTCCCCCACCACGACTCCTACGGTTATTTACATCGTCTCCCCAAGCACAGATGGCCGCATATACTGTGAGGTGATTCTGGACAGCGTGGAAGTGCCATTGTTGGTTGACATCGGCACAGCAGTATCCGCATTGAACTGGCCTACTGTGAGGAGTTTGTTCCCGCATTACCGTGTGAGATGACTGTCGACGCCATATTGTGGCTATGGGGGTAACAGGTTAGCCATCGTGGATTCGCTGGAGCTGACTGCGAGATACAAGTCGGCTGTGGTGTCCAATATCCAGTTCGTGGTGACTGTCAGTGGGTCGAATGTAATGGACTGCGACCTATTCTACGGACTGGGCTTCACGATCATATCCAGGGAACTGGGCGGCACGGTGGAATGCCTGTGACGGCGGGTGGAGCTGTGAAGATGGCTCCCTCTGCTTCCGGAGTTCGGCCGGGAGGTACTGAGAAGCAAAGGGCTACAATGGCTTCATCAGCATCACAAATGAAAGAGAGCGGGGCAGGACCGGTTGGCACGGTGGACCGACGTGCCACACAGGAACACTGGAGGCCGAGTTGGGTTTCTCAAGGGGTCGCTGGAGTGGTTCGATCCAGAGAGGAGGCCTGGATTAGACGTCATGGACATGGAAGCCGAGTCAAGCTCCCCTGGGGGTCGCTGATGTGATTCGACCCAAGGAGGAGGCTCGGCTAAGGGGGGTTCACGGCAAGCGGAAACGACGAGAAGACCAGGGACGGCTACAGATGGTGGCCGTTCAGGAGGACGGTTATCTTCAAGTGTCCGATGGCTCATGGAGACACCCCAACGAGTTACGGCACGCCATTGAGGAGAAGGAGGTGTCGGGGCTCCGACGTCGTTCATCTCCAGGGGCGAAGTGAAGAAGAAGCTCTGGACGGGACCCGACGGATGGGTTTCCAGGGGGTGATCTCCCCATCGAGACTGTATTGTGGTAGGGGATGATGTGTTTTGAGCTGAATTATTAACATGTTAATGGATGTATTGTTAATGTGTGCACTAGCCAGGCTGCATTGCTGTTCTGTTGACATGATGAATGCATGAAAGTGGCTATGTTAAGTGCCCATTTTAAAAAAAAAAAAGGAAGGAAGAAAGAAATTCTTTTACCAAGAGGTTTGTGCTGAAATGTGCTGTCATGTTAATATGTGAGAACTGCCCGAAACATGTAGTTATGTTTCACACGCAGCTGCTATGTGAATTACCCAGTTTGTCTTTAGAAAAAAAGAAGAAAGACAACAAGCCCAGCGGTGTTTATATTATTGTATTTATTACATGTTTGATGTGTGCTCTGCCCGGGTCATGGGGTGAGTGTGTTGGGAGGGTGGATGTTACAGCAGGGTGTGAATGTACATATTAACGGGTTTGTTTAGTGATTTGGAGTATTTCTGTTCTGTACATATGTTTTGGGATTACTTAACTTATTATATTAGGAACACGGCAGCTTTCTTTGTCCTATGGACTGTATTGTGATAGAGACGGCAGAATAACCCGTTTGACCATGTGGGGGTGGGACAGTAGTCCACCTGTCCAGCTCTAGTTTTAGTTTTGTGCGCATGGATAGGCCCTGTTATCTAAATTGTCGGCCTCCGTTGGTCTATGATGACCATGGAAGAGAATCCTACATGTCTACTCTGCTGGAACAGCACCGCCTGTGGCTGAACAGGCCAATGCGCAAATGGCAGTCCCTGTCACACAGGTCGCACTTGTGGATGGTCTCCGTGCTACTGGGTCTGTGGCGGTTCTTCCTGCGGGTCCTTTTTTCATCTGCTGCAGCAGTCAGTTTCTCTTCACCCGCCTTGAGCTGTCTGGTCAGGGTGCCTCTCCATTTGGAGCGGTCCGTTGCGAGATCCTCCCAGCACTCTGTGTTGATCTCCAGGATGTGGCAAATGCAGTGCAAGTGGAAAGAATTCAGTCTCTTTTCCTGCCGGGCGTATGTTGTCCACGTCTCACTCCCATAGAGCTGATGACGCAGGCGTTGTACACTGCCATCTTCGTCTTGGCAGAGAGTTTGGGATTCTCCCACACTCGTGTGGTGCTATCTAAATGGTGTGTGTTTTACACGTTTCTATTGGGGGGGGGGATAATGTATGAAAATATTATTATTATGTGTTGTGGGTGACGGCTACACCTTTCCGGTTCCACCACCACCCAGGGTATAAAAGGCCAACCCGCAAGAGGCACGGTCTCTTTTACGACCAGACCTCTACCTAGACGGGAGTGCCTTTGTATTCAGTGAGTTGGATAATAAAGTTAAGTTCTATTGCACCTTCGGCCTCGTTATTGAAGTCACAGTTATGGACATAACACTTACCTACACTTAAAATTAATGCGAACATGTGAAAAATACCTGAATTTCCATCAGAGGGAGTTGATAGCTAAAATAGCATTAGCATAGAAATGCGTTGGCTCGGTAGGAATATTAATTCCAATTTGAGCTGTTTATCAGCCTCAGAGTAAACATATTAACACTGCAATTAAACAAGTATAAAAATAAGACTGACACTCACCTGCTGACAAATGGACCGAAGCTCTGTAGAGATGAAACAAAGTGTCAGGATTATCAGGGCGAACAGTGTAATTTTTTTTTTTTAGGAGTGTGAATAAACAGCATCTCCCGCATGGGAGACGGGAGGCTGTTTTTCCTGTGAGCTCCGGTGCAAATGAACCTGTCACTCTGGTAAATGTCCATGCTCCTCCAGAAAGTGATAAAAAAAAATTTTCAAAGCTCTCTTTGATGACATTGCAACAGAAACTGAGGGAATCCTAATTTTTGGAGGAGATTTCAACATAATTATGAACAGGGCTGTCTACACATCCAGGTACTTCATGTGCATGCGCAAAGCACGGAGGTTACAAAAACTGGCAGTTTACCATTGAAACGATACGGCATATCAATATTATGACGAGCTTTCACCGCAAGATCGGATCAGATATGATCAAAAACTTTAAATTTATGATCTCAAAAAGTGTCCCTACCATCTACCAGCCAGTATGTGGAAGAATGATTCAACAGGGTGTCCAGAAACAATATTGATATTTGTAACGACAAATAAATGCCAGCTTGGCTGTACACTGGCGGAACACTCAGAGAAAGTAAATTGTACCTGCTGTGGAAATCCCCAAAAAGCCATCATGTTTAGGTTTGCAAAATTTAGCCACCAGAGCTCACAGGAAAAACAACCTCAATTCACTGTTTGACCTGTTAATCCCGACACTTCGTTTCAGCTCTACAGACTGTTAGGTTGGTGGTTGGAGCCAAAGGATGAGGCCAAGTGTTGAAGTGTACACGTTTAGGGCACTTTCACCTAGCCGCACTAAACCGCTGTACAGAGAGACGGCCAAGAGGCCGCCCCTCCTGCACGCAGCCCTTTTATACTCACGGTGGTGGCGTGACCGAAAGGCGGAGCCACCACCCCGTGCCACACAAACAGAACATATAAATAACTACATAACACAGAGCTTCGCTCCATTTGTCAGCAGGTGAGTGTCAGTCTTATTTTTAAACTAGTTTAACTGCAGTGTTAATATGTTTACTCTGAGGCTGATAAACAGCTCAAATAGGAATTAATATTTCTCCCACGCCAACGCATTTCTATGCTAATGCTATTCTAGCTATTAACTCCCTCTAGTGCTAATTCAGGTGTTTTTCACATGTTCACATTAACTTTAAGTGTATGCAAGTTACTTTTAATTACAAGAGTCATAGTTTGGTAAACAGACATACCTGCAGCAGGAGCAAGCTCCATTTGTGGCCAGATGGAGACGTGGGTCATATCATTCCTCAGGCATCCATCCATCCATCCATCTTCTTCCGCTTAATCCTTTTCGGATCGTGGGGGGGCTGGAGCCTATCCCAGCATCTTTGGGCGAGAGGCAGGGTCCACCCTGGACAGATCGCCAGTCCATCACAGGACCAACACAGAAAGACGGACAACCATTCACTCTCACAGTCACACCTAAGGACAATTTAGAATCCCCAGTTGATGCCAGTTAACTTAACTTGCATGTCAGGCAACTCAAATGAAAAGGCATCCCACAAAATCTTCCTTTGTTAATCTCTGCTGGCCAATATGAATCTAAAAAACTTGTATTCTGATTGCTATCACCATGTGTGCGCCAACTGTGCACAATTTCAACATTTTCCTGGTTGAAATTTAGTTAATATTGCCATAGACATGTATTGAAATTGTCAGTTTTTGTTACCCTCCCCCCGCTTCGTTCTGCGCATTCATGAGATTGGTGACATAAGCGTAGATAGCCCCATAGCCTGCACACATATGGCAAGCCATTTTAACATTTAATAGCTAGCCTGGATATGTACAGTATTGTAGATATCAATAATTCAGTTTTTCCTAGTAAAAATAAACATTTCAGACATCCACAATGAAATTCTTCCTCTCCATAATGATCTTTTCAGATATCTATGACATCATTCTTCCTAGGAGAAAGACGTCACTTTTCCCCATTCATGTGTATTTGGTTTTCACTTCCAGATATCTACTGTACATTTACATTCTTCCTATCTAGAATGAACATTCTGGATATCTGAAATAGCATTCTTACTAGGAGAAACTGATTTCAAATATCTACAATCCAGTTGTTGCTTGTCATAATTCATTTGAGATAGTCAATGTTTCTCAATAGATATACAGTATTTACAGATATCTTTCAGTATATTGTTAGTAGTCACAGTTTCAATCACAGATATCAGAAACTGAATTTTAGACAGTCACAATATGAATATTGGATATCTATATTATTTCTCCTAGGAAAAATGTATTTTGGATATCCAAAATTACATTATAGATATCTGGAATGTTTTTTCATTGTGGATATCCAAAATGAAAATTATGACAAGTAACAATTGGATAGTAGATATCTGAAATCAGAGTTTCTCCTAGTAAGAATTCCATTTCAGATATCCAGAATGTTCATTCTAGACAGGAAGAATGTAAATGTAGATATCTGGAAGTGAAAACCCAATAAACATGAATGGGGAAAAGTGACGTCTTTCTCCTAGGAAGAATGATGTCATAGATATCTGAAATGATCTTTATGGAGAGGAAGAATTTCATTGTGGATATCTGAAATGTTCGTTTTTACTAGGAAAAACTGAATTATTGATATCTACAATACATATCCAGGCTAGCTATTAAATGTTAAAACAGCCACTTAAACTTTTTAAAGCTTTTCAGACATCGTGAAGCTAGTTTTGACTAGTACAATCTACATTTTAGATATCTTGAAATATAATTTTTACTAGCGTGAATGTTATTATGGATGTCTGTATTTACAATTGTAACCAGTAAGAATTTAATTTTGACTAGGAGGAAGGCAATTATAGACATCTAAAAGTTTAATGTAGATAAGAAAGTGGTTTGTTTTAATGTTAAAACAGCTTGCCATAGGACACAAGTACAAGGAGAAACAAAAAAAAACATCTGACAAAATTTTTAAAGTGTCACTTGATGAAATGGGTATCATTGACATATGGAGGAGTCCAAACCCATATGAAGAAGATTACACTCATTACTCAGCCACCCATAAGATCCACTCAAGGATAGATCACTTCTTTATAAATGCAGGTGACAGATACAGAGTAGACAAATGTAAAATAGGAGGTGCTAATATTTCAAATCACAGTGTTGTATACTGAAAGATTCAGTTAAATGCCCGAAAGAGACAAACATGTTGGAGACTGAGTGTGGGAATATTGAACAACAAGGGACTGGTAGAGGATATGAAAAAGGAAATCAAACAGTATATAGATGATAACAATAATGAGGAAGTTGATCCAACCATACTACGCGATGCCTTGAAGGTGGTTATTTGAGGAAAACTACTAGCAAAAATGGCATAATTAAAAAGAGCAAGATAGGAAACATATAAGAAATGCTCTGAAAATTTAAGGGAATTTGAGAAGAAATATCAAGACACAAATGATCAGGAAGTATTTCAACAAACCAAGGATACCAAAGAGAAAACAGATATACTACTAAACAAAATAGAGAAAAGAAACCTATTCTTAAGACAGAGTTATTATGAAATGGGTCCAAGATCTACAAAATTACTAGCAAAACGTATAAGAAAATAACAGGCGACAAACACAGTACAGAAAATTAAAGACCCACTTACTAAGGAGATACCTGATAACCCAGAAGAGATAGAAAGAATATTTTATCAATACTATGAAAAGTTATATACGCAGCCACCCACTGCAGAAGAGGATGAAATGAGATCCTTTGTTATGGCCTGAGCATTGATTCCATCTGTGCTCGGGTTGCTCAGTATTTTCCTTGTTCTCCCGTTTTATTTCGGGACTGGCTATGTGGCCTTCTCCAGGGCTTTTATTGTGACAGTGTCACGGCGGGACTTCCGGCTGTCAAAGCCAAGCCGGTGCTGTGACAGCTGTGTGTCATTTCATTAATTACTTTCCTGATTGGTTTTGGTGTCTCACTTAAGGGAGCAGCTGAGGCTCACTCCTCGCTGCGACCTACAACTCCGTGCACCGCCGTGTACACGACTGGAGTCCCTTTCCTCGACTCCAGTCTCCTCTGTGATTCATCTTCGTCCTCCCTTAAGTGTTTATTGTTCAGCACAGGCTCCGACCTTGCTGCCATTCATAATTAATCTTCTGAGTCTATCTTGTGTCTTAGTTTACGTTCATGTTTTTGCCTCATGTGACTGTTTATTTTGTCATTCTAGTCTTTTGTTAATAAACAATCAAACTCACTGGTTGGTCTCTAGCGTCTCACTTAATTCCCTGCAAGGAGCATTAACAGTAGGTCGCAGCCAAAATGAGATGCCGGTCACTGTGGGTTTGTTTTTGGGCTTGTAGTTTTTTCCCCTTGTTTTTTGTGCCAGTGTGTTTCAGGAAATGGCGTAGCCAAGAACTGGCTATTCCTTGGACTTGGACTACGAGCTAATTGTGGCTCTAACTGAGGTAGACGGCCTCCTTTCCATCGCTCGTCGCGACATCACTCCCAACAGCTCACGCTGGTACTTGGACCAGGGGCGGCAATTCAGCGCAATCCTCGCCATGCCAGTCACATTGAGGGCAGGAAGAGGATGGCCAAAATTATGGCACTTCGGGAGAGGATCCGTGAGCCGGAGAGGAGTCCCAGCAGGAAGCTGAAGTCGAAGCCGACGGTGAGGCATCCCCGCTCCTCGCCTCCTGATGAGGTTCTTGCCACCCATCCAGCCCAGGGGCCTGTGCCACCAAAGTGCCGTTCCCATCCGCAGCGGAGGAAGAGGACAGCTGGGACCCCCCGTGAAGAGACGCAGTGGGCAGCTGAGCTCATCAGGGGTCGTGTGGCTGAAGCACACTCTTTCTCCCATCCCAGTAAGATTCTGAAGAGTGTAGTGGCGGCAGTCAGACTGGTAGAGATCCATCCTGAACTCAGGGATTATCCTGAATATGCCAAGCTGCTGGACTCCGTTTCTGCGCAGCAGTGGCACTTTCCAGATTTAACCCTAGCCTCGCCCTCTGCCGGAAGACGTTGCCACCTCATTGGTGATCAGCCTCTGCAAGATCCCCGTCTGGATCCTGTTCCGGGCCGCCGAGAGAACTCTGCCTCTTAGCCAGCTGTTGCCCCTACATCACGACAGAAGGGAAAGACAGCAGCCTCAGCCTCCAGGTCATCTGTTCCTGCTGTTCCGTCAGCTCCTCGTCCCCGGACTGCCTTGGCTGCTCCTTCCTCCTCCTTGGTGCTCTCTCCAGCTGCTGCGAGCTCAGCGAGTCCTGCTCTGGCTCCGCCCATCTCCGGTCTGGTGAGAACGGCTCCTCTTCATCTTTCCGGGGGGGCCATCCGTCACCATCCATAGGGAAAAGGAGAGAACCAAGCCCGCTGCGGCAGCCACCACCGTCCCTTGGGAGAACAGGCAAGTGCTGTTTCATTCTCACACTCTGTACAATGAATTGCCTTGTCTGACTCCTGGGGTTGGAGTTCGGGGTTCACGGTCCCCTGAGCCCCCTCCACCTGCTGCAGCCATAAACATTGAACCTGCAACCTCTGTGTCTCCTTCCCCTCTCTGAGCGTCCCCTAATGCCAGGAGTAGACCGTTGGATGAAGGAGGAGCCTGCGGCCCTGGAGAGCCTGATGCCAGCCCTGCAGACACGTCACGGGCAGAGGAGAAGGTTGGACTGCCATTTGGAGCCTGTGCCAACGATTAAGCATCCCCAGGTCTCCGTGGAGGAGCAGTCGGACCCAGTAGGTCACGGATCCCCTGCCACTATGCCGTGCGGGCCGTCGGCGTGGGCTTCAGCGCATGGCATTTCCCAGACTGTGACGACCATCATGCCGGCTGCAGAGGCCATCGCAGTCGAGCCAGAGCCTGAAATAGACCTCCAGATCATCGAGCCTGGATCGACGAAGTCCTGGATGGCGGTAGAGCCTGAGATCAGGCAAGTGCTCTATTTTGTCTTCTTATTTTCCGTTCTTGAGCATTCTTGCCTGTCTCTTGGGGAAACGAGCCGGGTGCAGCCGACCGCTGCATCCAAGCTCGTCTCGCCGGGCTCTACCGCTGCCGGTGATCCTGATCCCAGTTCTCTTTGTCTGTCTGAGCCTTCTCCCAGGGTCACTGGAGACGAATCAGCTCCGGTTGTCGTCGTCGGGGCTCCAGGATCGTGTTCAGAGGTCATCGAGGACGCAGCGCCAGTCCAATCGGGGCTCGTCGAGGATGCAGCGCCGGTCCAATCAGGGCCCACTGTGGGTGCTGCGCCGGTCCAATCAGGGCTCATCGTGGGTGCTGCGCCGGCCCATTTGGGGCCCATCGTGAGTGCTGTGTTGGCCCAACTGGGTCTCATCATGGGTGCTGCACCGGCCCAACTGGGTCCTATCGTGGGTGCTGCGCTGGCCCAATCGGGGCCCACCGTGGGTGCTGCGCCGGCCCAACTGGGTTCTATCGAGGGTGCAGCACTGGTTCGGTTCGAGGCCGGTGAGGGAGCTGCGGACTCCCTTCAGCCGGAAGTCGGGCTGGTCCCTCCTCTTCCCTCCTATTTTTCCCCACTGGGTGCCACTGGGGTCCCCCTTATTTGGGTCGGCTCTCCCCCGCTGTCCCTCTTGGTAGGGAGGCCGCCTCCGAACTTCCTCCTCCGGTCCTGGTGGTCTAAGGACACGGGACGGCCGCCTGAAGAACCGTCTTGTTGGATCGGTGACCTTGTTCGGCCGCCTGCGAAACTGTTTTGTGGGTTCTGCGTTCTGGGTTGGCCGCCTGAAGAACTGCCTTGTTGGTTCGGCGACCTGGGCCGGCCGCCTGAGGTACTGTTTCCCCGGGTCTGGGACTTTGGTAGGCCGCCCGAACTGTTCTTTTCCCCTTATGGTAGGGTGGTTCGAGATGTGGGTCGGTCCCCGAACTGTTTTTGTGTCCCCGTTCTCAGCCTTCTTCCTTCTGACGTCCTGGAAATTGTGGGTGTGTGTGTTTTTGGTTTTTTTTGTGTGTTTGATTCCATGTATTCTGAAGGACTCTTGGTTCATTGCCTGAGTTAGTGGTGTTATGTTTGGTTCAGGTTGGAATTTGAGTTTCACTTTTTCATGTGTTCTGCAGGTGAGTTTTTTTTTTCTCCCCCAGGACTGTTTTATGTCAACTCTACATGCAGTTAACAGCTATTTGATCATGTTCTTTGTGGGAATTTCTTCTAAAATACTAGAGGTCTACATGAGCCATTCTGAACATTTTTGTCCCAGAAGATTTTGCGTGTTCGAGTCGTAAATTAATTTAAACTGGCAAGTTTAAGTATAACTGCCCTGTCAAACTGCGTGTAGTAGAGTCCGCCTGAGTTGCCTTTTTTTGTTTGTTTGTTTTTTGTTTGTTTTCTTTTTTCCTCGCCCTTTGCCCGCCGGTATCCCTATAGTTGTGTTGGTCATGTGAAGGGATTGCCGTGTGTACTGTATATTTTTTTTTGTTTGCCTACTCTGCGGTGTTTGACTATTTTCGAAGGCGAACGGTACCTGTATTTTTGTTTTCCTTATTCCTTGTTTAAGTATTTTCTAAGGTGAAGTGTACCTATATTTTTGTTTGACGGTGAAGTGTACCTGTATTTTTGTTTTCCTTATTCCTTGTTTGAGTATTTTCTAAGGTGAGGTGTACCTGTATTTTTGTTTCCCCTGTTTGGTGTACCGAGCAGTACTATACATATATTTTTGTTGCTATTTTGTACTTCCCGTGTTTTTTTCTGATTGAAGTGTCTTGACACTTTTGTTTTCACTTGTTCTTTTAGTTTGGTCATTTCTGTATTTAAGCCCCATCATTTTATATTTGTCTTGTGATGTTACCCGTTCCTTGTGTTGTTTTTTTTTTTTTTTTTTTTGATTCTCTCCCTCCTGGCCCGTTTCCCCCTCCACCCTCCCTGGGTTGGTCCTGGTGGCCTTCTGGTTAGGGGGCCGTGGATGTTATTTCTATGCCTGGAATGCGCATTTTTGAGCGGGGGGGGGGGGTACTGTTATGGCCTGAGCGCTGATTCCATCCGCGCTCGGGTTGCTCAGTATTTTCCCTGTTCTCCCGTTTTATTTGGAGACTGGCTATGTGGCCTTCTCCAGGGCTTTTATTGTGACAGCATCACAGCGGGACTTCCGGCTGTCAAAGCCAAGCCGGCGCTGTGACAGCTGTGTGTCATTTCATTAATTACTTTCCTGATTGGTTTTGGTGTCTCACTTAAGGGAGCAGCTGAGGCTCACTCCTCGCTGCGACCTACAACTCTGTGCACTGCCGTGTACGCGACTGGAGTCCCTTTCCCCAACTCCAGTCTCCTCTGTGATTCATCTTCGTTTGTTCTCCCGTAAGTGTTTATTGTTCAGCGCAGGCTCTGACCTCGCTGCCATTCATAGTTAATCTTCTGAGTCTATTATCTTGTGTCTTAGTTTACGTTCATGTTTTTGCCCCATGTGGCTGTTTATTTTGTCATTTTGTCATTCTAGTCTTTTGTTAATAAACAAGCAAATGCACTGGTTGGTCTCTAGCATCTCACTAATGCCCTGCAAGGGGCATTCCTTAACATCCTTTTTAAATAATCTGAATTTACCAGCAATTGGTATCTCACTAGCTAACTGAACTAGCAGCAGATGCTAACATTGAGCTGGAGGGTTTCCACATGATATGGGCAGACCGAACACCAGACAGTGGCAAAGCAAGGGGCGGTGGAGTGATAATGTATGTTATCAACAACTGGTGCAGACCGGGACATATCACTGTTAAACAACGACACTGCAGTAAAGACATTGAGTTGCTAGCTGTTAGCATGCGGCCTACATATCTCCCGAGAGAATACTCACACGTGATCTGCATTGTTGTTTATGCAAATCCGACGGCGAACGCTGGGACAGCGCGTGACGTCATCCATTCAGTAACCGGCAGGCTGCAGACAGAATACCCAGATGCTCTTCTCCTCATCTCAGGCGATTTCAACCATGTTTCACTATCTCCCATTCTACCCACGTTTACCCAGTATGTCACATGCCACACTAGAGACAATAAAACACTGGACTTATTCTATGCAAACACTAAGGAGGCGTACACCTCATCACAACTCCCCCCACTCGGGAGATCGGATCACAACTTGGTTCATCTCCGGCCGGTGTACAAACCCCTAGTGCACAGACAACCTCTGGCCATGCGCACAGTGAAGTTATGGTCTGAGGAGGCAATGGACACTCTAAAGGGCTGTTTTGAAACCACCGCCTGAAAGCAGCTCTGCGATCCACATGGTGAGGACATCGATGGCCTCACTCACACCTTCACGGACTACCTCAGCTTCTGTGTGGACAAATCCGTTCCCACCAAGACCATACGGTGTTGCTCAAACAACAAACCCTGAATCAACCCTGAGATAAAAACACTTCTGAGAGAGAAGAAGAGGATCTTCAGGTCGGGGAACAGGGAGATGCTGAAGTCCGTACAGAGGGAGCTGAGGAGAAAGATCAGAGAAGGCAAGGACAGCTTCAGGAAGAAGATGGAGGACAAGCTGCAACAGAGCGACATCAGCGGGGTCTGGAGAAACCTCAAAACCATCTCTGGGCTCCAGAATACCTCCCCCCAGGCCACGGGGGGCAGGGAGTGGGCGAACAATCTGAATCTGTTTTTCAGTAGGTTTGACCAACCGCCCTCCCCCCTGACTGCACAACAACCACTACTGCCTCTAAAGACATCAAGTCCTGCTGCCCACTCCCCACTCCACCAACACCCCCCCACTCCCAACACACAGCCCCCCCATCCTGACCCTGACCAAGACCCAGGTGAGGACGGAGCTGAGGAACATCAAGGCGAGGAAGGCGTCGGGACCGGACGGCATCAGCGCAAAACTCCTCAAGTCCTGTGCAGACCAGCTGTGTGGGATTGTGGTGTACATCTTCAACCTGAGCCTGAAGCTGGGGAGGGTACCACAGCTGTGGAAAACATCTTGTGTGGTACCTGTACCAAAAACTTCCCACCCCAAAGACATGAACAGCTACAGACCGGTGGCCTTGACGTCCCACTTGATGAAGACCCTGGAGAGACTGCTCCTTGCTCACCTCCGCCCCCTGGTGGGACCAGCGATGGATCCACTCCAGTTCGCCTACCAGCATGGCATTGGGGTGGAGGATGCGGTCATCTTCCTCCTTCACCGTTCTCTGTCCCACCTGGAGAAGCCCGGGAATGTGGTGAGGATCATGTTCTTTGACTTCTCCAGTGCTTTCAACACCATCCAACCGATGATCCTGAAGGACAAGCTGCTGCGCGCAGGGGTGGACCAGCACCTGTCATCATGGATCCTGGACTACCTCACAAACCAGCCTCAGTTTGTGAGAACACGGGACTGTGTGTCCGACACGATCATCGGTAGCACGGGGGCCCCCCAGGGAACGGTGTTGGCTCCTTTCCTGTTCACTCTTTATACTGCGGACTTCTCACACAACACAACACACTGCCATCTACAGAAGTTCTCTGATGACTCTGCGATCGTTGGCCTCATCTCCAATGGAGTTGAAGCTGAGTACAGAGGGCTTATCCAGGACTTTGTGGACTGGTGCCATCGGAACTGCCTCCAGATCAACGCGAGGAAAACTAAGGAGCTGGTGGTGGACTGCCGCAGGCATGGACAACCCCTCATAGCACCAGTAAATATACAGAGAACAGACATCGAGATGGTGACATCCTACAAGTACCTGGGTGTTCATCTGAACAATAAACTAGACTGGTCACACAATACTGACGCACTCTACAAGAAGGGACAGCGCAGGCTGTTCCTACTGAGGAGACTCAGGTCTTTTGGTGTACAAGGGGTGCTGCTGAAGACATTCTATGACACGGTGGTGGCATCAGCCATCACTTTTGGAGTGGTCTGCTGGGGCAGTGGCATTACCGCAGCCGATAGGAAGAGACTGAACAAACTGATCAAGAAAGCTAGCTCTGTCCTGGGGCAGCGCCTTGACCCGGTGGAGGAGATAGGAGAGAGAAGGACGGCGGCTAAACTGTCATCTCTGCTGGAGTCCGAGTTCCACCCTATGCAGGACATACTGAATGCACTGAGGAGCTCATTTAGCAGCAGACTACATCATCCCAGGTGCACAACCGAGAGGTTTTGCAGGTCCTTCCTACCAACGGCTGTCAGACTGTACAACCTAAGCAGGGCTGCTCGCAGAGATAGCAAAAAGACGTAACAACCTAATAGTTTTTGAATGCAAAAGATGCAATAGACTTACACAATGGTCCCCTCCGGCATACAACTAGGAAAATACCGGTCGCTATGGAGGGTGAGAATATGTATGGGCACATAATCATACCATGTAGGATAACTAAATAGACGGTTGTGCTGTTTCATCCCATCTAGCAACAATGCTCTGCACTGTGTGTGTTTATATATTTACATATTTATTCCATCTAGCTACAATGCTCCGCACTGGGTGTGTTTATATTTATATATCTATATATTTATTCCATCTAGCTACAATGCTCCACACTGTGTGTTTATATATCTACATATTATTCCATTTAGCTACAATGCTCCACACTGTGTGTGTTTGTATATTTACATATTTATTCCACCTAGCTGCAATGCTCCGTACTGTGGGTGTTTATATATCTACATATTTATTCCATCTAGCTACAATGCTCCGCACTGTGTGTTTATATACTCATATATTTATTCCATCCAGCTACAATGCTCTGCACTGTGTGTCTGTGTGTATATATATATATACAGTATATATACTGTATATATATAGTAATATGTACATATGTATATTAGCTGCTCTTGCTTTTTTTTTTCTTGCCTTCTGATTGTTGCTCTGAGTGTTGCTATCCCTGTGCTGTTGCAATCCTGGAATTTCCCCATTGTGGGACTAATAAAGGCTTATCTTATCTTATCTTAATATCACAGAAGAAGAGATAGAAGAAGCACATTCATTAAAAAAAATAAATCCCCCAGAGAGCGATGGCTACCCAGCAGAATGGTGCAAATTGTTTAAAGAACTAATTCCAGTGCTCCAGACATCCTTTAATTGGACACGCTCAAAAAATAAAATCCCACCAACATGGACAGAAGCAATAATAACAGTCATTCCCAAGCCAGGTAAAGATAAGTGTGAGTGCTCCAACTATAGACAATGTTAAACATATAAGCTAGATACCAAAATTATCACCAAAAGATTGAACACATTTCTGCCAGAACTAATGGATGAAGATTAAACAGGGTTTATAAAAGGACGTAAAACCCAGGACAATATTAGGAGAACCTTACATATCATAGAAAAAGCACAAAAGAAAAAACAAAGTACAGTCTTGATGAGTACTGATGCTGAAAAGGCATTGTGTAAGTTGGTGTAGCATCAACGTCTCCTCAGGCCAATCCAGGAGATCACTTTTCTTCATTTTACAGAAATTTCACTTTTCTTCATTTTAAAGCAACTCTCACTCAAGGTCTGGTCAAGAATGTTGTCTTCAACAGGACCCCAGTGTAAATATCTTCACTTTTGTAGAGATAGACTTGATAAGGATTTGCTTTTAAAGTCTTAAGTGGACCATAAAACTCGAAGTCCAGATCCCCAAAATGGACAGTTCATGCTGATAGTATCCGCTCTACAGGAACTGATGCTCTTAAAAAAGCCATAAACTTCTTAAGCGGGCAGATACATGACTTTCTTCCTCCTTTGGACGGATCCCAGGACCCTCTTACCTGTCAGAGACATAAAACAATTATCTACAAAATCAATCAAGTGAATGTTAATATTATTAGTAATGGTATAAATGCATGATCACTGAATATTAGTCGAGTCACTTAATTTAGTTAGATTTTACATTGAGTACATAATTTCATAGGAACTGAATGGGTATCAAAGAGAGAAAAAAGTAGGAAGGGAGGAAGAGAAATTAGAAAAGATCTAGATTGGAAAAGAACAAAAAGAAAATTTTTTGATTTCACTTCTTCAGAGTTCTTTGTAGTTTTCTTTTGTCTAAATTGTTCTGTGAAGTTTAAGAAGTCTTTTGTGTGTGAACTTTGTCAAATCCTGCGTTAGTTTTCTTGTTTTCTGGTTAACTGAGGAGGAACCATCCTTTTTCTTACAAGCTCACCTTAAATAGAGTCAAACTCTCAAAATTCTTTTTTCTTCACCTCAGAAGCCATTCTTATCCTAGTTAAATGTTTCTCTTGGATTTTTTTTTCAGACTTTCCATGCAATTAAAGTAGACTTTTAATTTTCCTATTTTAAAGTGAACAGAGATTGTTTTTTTTGTTTTTTTTTTTACTTTCTTTTTGGCCTCATCCACGCCTGATCCCTTAAAGAAACCAGGAATTCATGGATGAAACTGACTGAAACGTTCTTCCTTCAGTTTTTTGGTCTATTCCATGGCCAGAGACACCCTAAATTCGGACTGGTTGCCAAAGGATCTCACGTCGTTCCGAGACAGTCGTCACTGCTGCCTGTCGCTGTCCGCCTGTGAGCCCCGGCCTCGTCTACATTTCTTACGGTTGGTTGTGAACATAAAGATGCCTTGCAGCAGTCGCTTCTTCCTAGGTCCCAACCTTAAAAACCCCAGCCGGCACCGACCCGCTGAACACATGCACCTACAGCTGTTCATAAGTGAGACTCCCATTTTCCTATCTGCTGGGTTTAAACGTGATGTCCTAAAATTCTCAATTACAATGGCACTTTGACTTTGACTTTGAACATAACCAGTATTTCATGGTACAATTAGTCCCTCAGCCATAGGACAGAGCTATAAACTGAAGGAAGATTCTTATTCATTTTTAAGTAACCTCCTTTCATTTTTGTAGATTAATTCAGAAGTTCAATTTTAGATAATCAGCTTATGGAATTTTTCCCCATAAAATTGCGTTCTGGTTTGTTAGATATTTCAGCCTTCATTTACAGTTGAAACATAAAATCTGGTTTCCTTGTGGTTTCACAAAGGTGTAACTACAGATTTGATGCTCAGGAATCCACTAACAGTTGACGTGATATTAGACACCTGTTTATCATTTGAATCTGTTATCCATCATTTGAATGCCATATCATGTAACCTGGATGAATTTAATAAAAGTGTACATGAGAGAAGTTGAAGCATTTTCCTTTCGCATATATGTTTCCTAGATCACGGCAGGAAAAGAACTCCCTTAAAGCTTGAGACTGATCCATTAAGTCAGGGGTCCCCAAACTTTTTCCTGTGAGGGCCACATAACTTTTGCCTTCTCTGATGGGGGCCGGGGTCAGTTTGTAACAGAAAAAGTGTGAGGATCGCAGGGGTGCCTAAACGTAAACATTTATTGTTTTCCAGAAAGCCACACATAACCAAATATTAATAATCCTTTCCGGGATATTCACAGGAAAAAAGTCAGAAAATAAATAATAACACTATTTATGAAATAAAAAATCACCAAATAACCCTCTCTGGGTTCTTCACAGAAAAAAAGTCCATGGAACATTAACTTTCTGTTGTGCCATGCACAATTTTAACAGGTAAAAGTTCAGCTTAGTTGTCAGAGCAGAATCTCTTACTTAAATGACTCATATGAGCAGTCTCAAAGTTTTTGTGTTTCTTCCTTATAATCCTTTTGTAGGTTCCAGTAGGCTTGTAGACACCGCTGTTGAACAGCCTTTTCTTTGCATTGAACAAAAAAATAATCGTTTGTCCACTGCAGGTTAAATACCCTGCATTCTGAATCAGTTTTTCTCTTACCTAACCTTTTCGCTGTTATTCCGTTTTATTTGACAGGGGTGAGTCTAGGATATTTTTTTTTCGGGGGGGGGGGGGGTTCAGATAGGGGCATAGACTGCAGAAGGGTGGAATAGAATGTCACGTTCTATGCGTGTATTAGTCTCGATCTCGTGGCCAGACTGAAAAAAAAATCATAACGCTTACCAGTGTGGAGGCAAAAAATATTCCACAGCGCGGCAGAAGGGAGAGACAGTCCATTCACGTCAGGCCACTAGTGTGGAGGAAAAAATAAGTGCAGGTGGACACAGCAAGCCGAAGTTTAAAGGTGTTTTATTCCTCCATCACGAGGCTCACCCAGCGCTCTGTGAGTGAGCTCTGAGCAGTTGTCTAACAGCGAATTCTAAGTGCGATAGTGAGGCATGTACAGTCAGCTCTTTTATACAGTGATACAGAGAATGCATGGCACAGAATGCATGGCTGAGCACATGCTTAGCAGGGGAGCGAGACGGCGCTCGGCCGGCTTTGGAAGCGAGGTGCGGGAAAAGCTCTGTGCAGGAGGAGGTGGAGGGGGGTGGGGGTAAGCGTCTCTGGTATTGTTCAGGGGGCCGGGCCAAATGTGGAGGCGGGCCGTATCCGGCCCGCGGGCCATAGTTTGGGGACCACTGCATTAAGTAATTGAAGGTACAGAAATTAATTAATCGAAATTAAGTTAATAATACAAGTTGTTCTTTTAGAACTGGTGCCCCCTTTTTATGAGTGCTTTCCTATTTTATTTAGTGGGTGTAGGGGTGACAGTTTAACTCTGTCCCCTCACACACCCACTGTTTTTTTTTCCACAATATCTTTATTGAACCTTTTTTTTTTAACAAACATGATACAAACAATCAAACACTAACACTAAAGTACTACAAAAAAAAATGCACTAAAAAACACCAACAACCACCAACAAAATCAAATCTTCAACAATGCTCCTCTGTTTAGTCTAGACAATCCAATACATAAGTATACATATTATGTTCACCAGTTTGGAATTTACAAGGTCCACACACATCATTCACCTTCTTCTTCAAGAGTTATGTTTAAATTTTTTACATAATCAATAAAAGGTCTCCATATATTCTCAAACACAATTTCCTTTGATTTCAGTATATATGTTATTCTTTCTAATGGAAGGTTTGTTAACATCTGTCTTAACCACTGAGTCACATCTGGTCTATGAGTCTTTTTCCATAATAGTGCAATACATTTTTTGGCATTAAGCAAACTGAGGTCTATGAATGTTCTTTCACTTTTATTAAAATTATGCTTTTCTGGGTACAGACCCAACAAAAACAGTTTAGGATTCAATATGATTTGTTTTGAGATTATTTTTTCAATTGTTACCCTCACCTCTTCCCAAAACATTCTTATTAATCTACATTCCCATACACAATGAAATAGAGTTCCTTTACTTTCCATGCATTTTGTGCATGTATCTGGTATATTTTTATTATATCTATTTAACTCCTCCGGTGTAACATACATCCGCATTAACCATTTGAAATGTATCAATTTAAGGCGTACATTTATTGATTTGGTTTGAGCTTCTGTACAAGCCAATTCCCATTGTTCCTCTGAAATTTCAGTTTGCAGATCTTCTTTCCAGTAGTTTAATCTTTTCAGTGAATTTTCACTTGAAAATAGTGTCAATGAGTTATAAAACTCTGAAATAATACCCTTTCTTTTACTATCTTTCATCAACATTTTTTCCAAGGATGAATAGATAGGTCGAGTGAGAGCTTTATTTTGATTTGATCGAATAAAGTTTCTAAGTTGAAGATATTTAAAAAAATGTGTTCTATTGAGATTAAATTTGATCCTCAGCTCTTCAAAAGACATTATGTTTTCTGCACATGGCAAATATAAATCCTGAATCTTTTGTATCCCTTTTAAAGTCCATACTTTAAATACAGCGTCCGCTCTCCCTGGTTTAAAATATTGATTACCCCATATTGGACTAAATTGTGACAATAACTGTGGTTCTTTTAAATAGTTTTTAGCTTCACACCATATTTTGATCATATGCTTTACAAATGGATTTTTAACTTGTTTTTGTAATTTTTTTGCCGAATCTGAGTATATGAATATGGGAAGAGGTAAAGGCAAATTGTATGATTCCATTTCAGTCCAGTGAGGGAGATCATTTGATGAAAAATAATATGTCATAGACCTCAGTTGTGCCGACCAATAATACAACATAAAATTTGGACATTTCAGACTTCCACGATCAAATGGTAAATATAATAAAGACAGACGTAATCTAGCCCTCCTGTTGTTCCATATAAATTCCACTAACTTTTTTTTAATTCTTGAGAATAAATCTAAAGGTGGTGGTAAGGGAATGTATTGAAATAAATAAAGTATTTTAGGTAAGATATTACTTTTAAGTATATTAATTCTCCCGATCATCGACATTGGTAGTGACATCCATCTCTGAAGTAACTCATCAATATCTGTCATTAAGGCTTCATAATTGACACTGGCGATTGATTCTAGCTTAGGCACAATTTGGATTCCTAAATATTTAAACTGATTTACAACATTGAATTGATTTACCTCAGGGGCTGGGTAATTTCTCTGGGTCTCATTTAGCATTAATATTGAAGATTTAGTTTTATTTATTTTATATCCTGATATTTCCCCAAATTCTTTATTAAATTCAACAAGGTCGGAATTGATTTTTTAAGATTCGACATAAACAAAATTATGTCATCGGCGTACAGGGAGATTTTATGTTCTGTTGGTCCAACTTTAATTCCATATATTTGTGACTGTAGACGTATCGCCATCGCTAAAGGTTCAATTGCCATAGTAAACAGTAAAGGTGAAAGTGGACAGCCTTGTCGACATCCTCTATTGATTTTTATTGATTTTGAAATATTGTTATTTGTTAGGATTTCTGCAGTAGCATTATTATATATTATCTGAACCCATTTTATGAAATTATTTCCAAGTCCAAACCTTTGTAAGACTTCAAAAAGAAAGGGCCATTCAACTCTATCAAAGGCTTTTTCGGCATCCAGTGATAAGAGAGCTGTATCCGGTGCTTCTTTATTAGAATAAATAATATTAAAAAGTCTTCTTACATTATGGAAGCCTTGTCTTCCCTTTATAAAGCCATTCTGATCTCGATTAATAATATTTGGTAAAATTTCTTGTATTCGTCTTGCTAAAATTTTACAGATTATCTTAAGGTCGGCATTTAATAGGCTTATTGGTCTCATATTTTCACATTTATTAGAAGGCTTACCTGGTTTTGGCAACAGTATAATTAAGGCATTATTCATATATGATGGTAAATTACTATTTTGAAATGCTTCTAAAACCATTTCCAAAAAAGGTTTTGTTAATTTATTCTTAAATTTTTTATAAAGGTCAACTGGAAGACCATCTGGTCCTGCACTTTTTCCTGATTTCATATTATCAATAGCTAGTCCAACTTCTTCTTGACTAATTTTAGACTCCAGTATCTCCCTATTTTCATTTGGAATACACGGTATAAATAGTTCGTTCAAAAACCCATGTAGTTTTGTTAAGTCAGATTCATTTTTGGTATCATATAATTTTTCATAGTAATCTCTAAAGGCTCGATTAATTTCTAAAGGATCTATAACTACCTGTCCGTTACTTATAATACTGGTAATTGGTGTTTTAGATTCTAATTGTTTAATCTGCCATGCCAATAACTTTCCTGATTTTTCACCTTGTTCATAAAAAGATTGTTTCAATCTTAGAAGACTCGAGGCAGCTCTATTCGCTGATTTTTTTGTCATATTCAGCTCTCAAAATCAGTAATTCGTTCTCCAACCTTGGATCTCTTCCTGCATATACTCTTTCTTGAAGAATTTTTATTTTATGTTCCAGTTGGACTCTCTCCTCTCGAGTCTTCTTAGATTTTGAACCTGTATAACTAATAATGTGTCCCCTAATAAAAGCTTTGAAAGCCTCCCACTTTACACATGCTGATGTTTGTGTAGTATTGATATCAAAGAACTCTTCTATCTGTTTTTCTATGTATTTAACAAATTCCTCATCCTGAAGCCATTTATGCTGAAATTGCCATCTACCTGGTTCCTTTGTCAGTTTCTTATCTACATATATTAGACAGCAGGGTGCATGATCAGAGATCACGATGTTATCATAAAAACAGTTTTGAATCTTGGACCTTAATTCTGTGGAGATCAAAAAATAATCTATACGTGAGAATGTCTTGTAGGTATTAGAATAACAAGAGTATGCTTTAACTTGTGGTTTCATTTCTCTCCATATATCTATCAATTTCAATTCTTTCATAAAATGATTAATGGTCATCCTACATCCATTGTGCGTACAGTCCAGTCCTGTTGATCTATCTATACCGGGATTCAATGTACAATTAAAATCCCCTGCTATTATATGTCGCCCTGTAAGTGATGATAAGATAAGAAATAAATTAGCAAAGAACTTTTGATCATCTATATTGGGACCATATAAGTTCACCAAATTTATGTTTTCTAATAGCAAAGATCCTTGAATGATTACATATCTTCCAAATTTGTCTCCAATTACATTTTTCACTTGAAATGGGACTGATTTATGTATGAGAGTCATAACTCCCCTGGCTCGGGATGAAAATGATGAGGTGAAAACATTTCCTTGCCATCTACTCCTAATTCTTTTTACATCTTCCTCTATTAGATGAGTTTCTTGTAAAAACACAATTTTTGAACCCATGTCTTTTATTTTATTCATAACTTGTTTAAGTTTTTTTAAATTTTGTAGACCTCTGCAATTCCATGAAGTTAAGTTAAGATTAACGCTTTGATTTATGATCAATAGGGAGTTTGGGATTACCTTGCAGTGTAAACATGCTCAAACAGAAAAGCAAAAAAATGAGTGGTTGAACATTCACCCTACAAACTCCACACAAACAAAATCCCCCTTCCCACATTTGTGGCAATCCCCCCAAAAGCAAAAGAAAAATTCCGTCTCCCGATATAGCCATCGACCGTTCCACACCCACGAGGATCAGCCAAAGCCACTCCTTCTTCATCCTCCCAATCACCCTAACTCTACTGCTTTTAATAACGTAACATTAACTCTCTTCTGTAATTTTCCAATTTAACTCCAAAATTTTTTAGCAATTTTGTACTTTTTTTTTTTTAATATGTATTACAATCTATATTTTGTAATCTTGTTATATGCTTCTAATCAGTTAAATGCTCAAATATTCTACCCTATATTCTGTTCATGCTTAGCTCCCACCAGTCTCTTCCTGGATCTTCTTGATGAGCTCCTGCGCCTCCTCGGGGGTCTTGAAGATGTGTGTTCTGCCCTCATATGTGACCAGAAGTCTTGCAGGATGAATCACTCCATGACGAATCTCAAGGTTGCGCAGTTCTTTGCGGATGGGGTCAAACTGCTTCCTTAATTGTTGGATTCCTGAGGCCAAATCTGGGTAGAACCGCACCTGCTGATCTTGATATTTAATTTCTCCTTTGGCCCGCACCGCGTTGGAGATCGTCATCCTGTCTCTGTAGCTGAGAAACTTCATAATTAACGTCCTCGGTGCTGCCTTGTTACCTCTCGGTGGGCCAATTCGGTGGGAGCTTTCCAAGACGACTGATGATTTTAGCTCCGCGTTGTTCAGTGCCTCCGGGATCCACCCCTCCAAAAAGGAGCATGAATCATGACCTTCGGCTCCCTCCGGTAAACCCACCAACCTCAGGTTGTTCCGTCTGGACCGAGATTCCAAATCCAGAACGCTATTTCCCAGATCTTTATTTTTTTTTTTTCCAAAGTGCGCACCTTTATTTGAAGTCCGCTAATTTCATCCTCCGCACTTGAAACACGAAGCTCCGCCTGCGTCACTCGCTCCACGCAGTCACCCAACTCCTTTCTCATTGCATCCAACGCTGCCATAATCCCATCAAGTTTAGCGGAAAAGTCTGCTCTCATTGAGCTAATGGCAGCCAGCACTGCACCTGTGCCGCCATCGTCAGCAGTTACCGCATCACCGCTAGTTTCATCCGCCATATCCGCAACTTTTTCTACTGCGCCACAAACTTTAAAGTCCGTTAATTTGGACTGCTTCGGCGATTCAATTTTTCCCCCTCCTGATTTCCCAGCCTTAGTCTTCACCGGCATATCCTCACCCAAACGCTGGGAAAAGTTCTGTTCCGAATGAGAGAGTTATTTGCCGAATTTTTATTTCCAGGAGCAGAGCAGAGTGATACATGTCCTTCTAGGCGGCCGCCATAACCGGAAGTCCACACCCACTGTTAAATAAAATAAATAATTCCTGTACCGTATTACATATATTTTATTAAATATCACTACATATTCCTGTACCCCGTGTGAGGCCTGTGTGCAGCTAGGAGACGTATATGCAAAAGAAAAATCATTGAGACATAAGCTGTATGTTTTTTCTGCTCAAATATTGATCCACTTTATTTGGTGAAACTGTGTGTGTTGTTTGGGAGAGCTGCAGCAGCAGGTCTGTGTCTCCCTCTGTGTGTGTTTGTTTTCTCCGCCTCCTGCTGAGGTGTCTGTTGCTGATAGCTGCAAGGGGGAGGGTGATCTGATTCACCCCCACTGTCTAAGGTGAACGGAAGAGCTGTGTTAATGCATGCAGCAAGTTGTAAGCAGTATTATATGCTGAATTAGAAAAAATAAAGGCCTAGAGTGACAGAAATGCGAAGAAAACCGTACTGTTTACTCGTCAGTTTAACCTCCCAGCAAATTATCCCAGTGGGATGAATTAAACCAACCAGTTCTGTAATTGCCTAAGAGTGTGGTGACATCAGAATTGGCTGGACGCAGCCTGATCAAGTCACTGAGTAAACTGTTTGGGAAGTAGCCCTAAACTATACCCGGAATTAAAGGGGAAAGATTATTTGTGCATGAATAAAGGCAAGTTGGAGATTAAAACTCTCCCGTTTTGAAAAAGCAAGGCGTGGTGTTGTCGATAAGACTCACACCTGCATCCACGTGTCACATGCACGCTCACAGTCGTGCGCGTGACTGACAGGTTGCGCACGAAAAACTGCGCATGAGCAGGGTCAGCGTGCAGACGCCATTTTGAATGCGCTAAGAGGGAGTCACCCTAGCCACCATTTTGAGTGAGACCGGTAGACCCGCCCAGAGTGACGTCACTAGTGTC
The DNA here is from genome assembly GCA_020510985.1 of Pholidichthys leucotaenia. Classification (NCBI taxonomy): domain Eukaryota; kingdom Metazoa; phylum Chordata; class Actinopteri; order Cichliformes; family Pholidichthyidae; genus Pholidichthys; species Pholidichthys leucotaenia. The sequence continues at coordinate 304,967,729 of CM035846.1, forward strand.
TCCTCCTCTTGGGAGTGCAGAGATAACTGCCTCCATCTTGTGGTCAACTATAGGAGTTGCATTTCTTACATGAGTGCACACTCAGGTTAAAGCGGAGCGAATCTATTAAGCTGATTTATAATCAAATCAAGCTTCTAAATTAACTTCAAATCAACCCGAATTATTTGGGATAACCTAAATTTAAACCCAGTTCAAAGTTTTATGCCAAGAACAAAAGGAAAAAGAAACTTGTTGGTTTTAGAGGTTGTTCTCATTGGTGGAGGAACTTTTGACTGCATATATACGCAGTGAAAGAACATAAAAGCATAGGCTTTGTATTTACTCACATATGTTAACCACATATTTGAATCTTTAAAGTTAAAAGCATATATTTACACATCTTAGACTAAAAATTTGCAAACTTTTGAAGCTATATACAGTTAGGCCCAGAAATATTTGGACAGTGACACAATCTTCATGATTTGGGCTCTGCATGCCACCACATTGGATTTGAAATGAAGCAACTACAACAGAATTGAAGTGCAGACTTTAAGGTTTAATTCAAGGGGTTGAACAAAAATATAAGATTAAACATGTAGGAATTGTAGCTATTTTTATACAAACGCTCCTCATTTCAGGGGCTCAAAAGTAATTGGACAAATAAACATAACCCTAAGTAAAATGTTACTTTTCAATATTTTGTTGAGAATCCTTTGCAGGCAATGACTGCCTGAAGTCTGGAACCCATGGACATCACCAAACGCTGGGTTTCCTCCTTCGTGATGCTTTGCCAGGCCTTTACTGCAACTGTCTTCAGTTGTTGCTTGTTTGTGGGTCTTTCTGCCTTAAGTTTTGTCTTGAGCAAGTGAAATGCATGCTCGATTGGGTTGAGATCTGGTGATTGACTCGGCCATTGCAGAATATTCCACTTCTTTGCTTTAAAAAACTCCTGGGTTGCTTTTGCAGTATGTTTTGGTTCATTGTCCATCTGTACTGTGAAGCGCCGTCCAATCAACTTTGCTGCATTTGGCTGAATCTGAGCAGAAAGTATATCCCTATACACTTCAGAATTCATCCGGCTGCTTCTGTCTTTTGTCACATCATCAATAAACACAAGTGACCCAGTACCATTGGAAGCCATGCATGCCCATGCCATCACACTGCCTCCACCATGTTTTACAGAAGATGTAGTGCTTTGGATCATGAGCTGGTCCAATTCTTCTCCAAACTTTCTTCTTCCCATCATTCTGGTACAGGTTGATCTTAGTCTCATCTGTCCAAAGAATGCTGTTCCAGAACTGGGCTGGCTTCTTCAGGTGTTTTTTGGCAAAGTCAATTCTGGCCTTTCTATTTTTGAGGCTGATTCATGGTTTGCACCTTGTGGTCAATCCTTTGTGTTTACTCTTATGAAGTCTTCTCTTTATGGTAGACTTAGATACTGATACACCTACTTCCTGGAGAGTGTTCTTCACTTGAGTGGATGTTGCGAAGGGTTGTTCTTCACCATGGAAAGGATTCTGCGATCATCCACCACTGTTGTCTTCTGTGGACGTCCAGGCCTTTTTGAGTTCCCAAGCTCACCAGTGCACTCTTTTTTTTTCTCAGAATGTTCCAAACTGTTGATTTGGCCACTCCTAACATTTCTGCTATCTCTCTGATGGATTTCTTCTTTTTTTTCAGCCTCAGGATGGTCTGTTTCACCTCCATTGAGAGCTCCTTTGACTGCATGTTGTGTGTTCACAGCAACAGCTTCCAAATGCAAACGCCACACCTGGAATCAACTCCAGACCTTTTAACTGCTTAATTGATGACAGGTTAACGAGGGAAGAGCCCATGCAGCTTTGTTAATTTTTTTTTTTTTTTTTTTTGCAGCCTTCTGAGTCAATTGTCCAATTACTTTTGGTCCCTTGAAAAAGAGGCGGCTATGTATTAAACAGCTGTAATTCCTAAACCCTTGATCCAATTTAGATGTGAATACTCTCAAATTACAGCTGAGAGTCTGCACTTTAAGCCCATATTGATTATATAATTGTATCCTGAATATGTTTTTGTAAACAGCTAAAATAACAAAACTTGTGTCACTGTCCAAATATTTCTGGGCCTAACTGTATCTGTGTTTTATTTTAAATACCACTCTGTGCAATTTCTTTCACAGGAAGCCATTCAACTTAGGGATTCAAATAAATGACAATGTTTATTTGGACCTAAGTTAATGTTAATCCTGTGCATGTTGGTAAAGGATTTAGTGATTTACTAAATATTTACCCAAAATTTTCCAAAATTGGGAAATCACATTCAGCAATTAACACTTGAAAGCTGTAGCTTAGTTACAGTCAGTGTGTTGCTTTTGATTCATGTTTCCTCCACAGAAGGAAAACATTTAACCAACCCACTATTTCTCACCAAGATTTAAAATAAGAAGTCAAAAGGTGAAAACAGTGATCAGTCTGTAAAATAATTTTTTTCCCATAAATCATCATTCACTTTAATCCTAAGGAAGCCTTAGTGACAATATGCAAAGACAATTCATTTGTTTCCTAATCTGTAAATATTATAACATTTAAAAGCTTTAAATGAAAATAGGCTTTAGCAAATAAAACAAAAACCATTTCTAACTTTAAAACAAAGTGAAAACTTATAACTCTAAAGCCCTAAAGCATTTAACCTTTTCTATTTTTGTTGTTTTCCTTTTGTAAATAAAGTCATTACTTTCAAGTGAGATTCAACAAAAAATTCACAACCTAGTTATTGAGGACTATTCCAAAACTACACTTAGATAACTGAACTGAAAGAAGTCAATCCACACATTTCTTTTTTTGTTTGTCTTGTGAAATACAAATCAAAATACAGTGTCAACCAATAAATTAACACATATTCCACATTTCTAAATAAATCCAAAATATTTACTTCCCTTCTTACAAGCCTGTAAGTTGAAACAAACTCCAAAAAGAAGCTTATAACTACCCTCACTGCAAAACAACACTCAAGGTTAACTCTTGACTCACAACTTTAGCTATAATCAACGAATTGATTTCAAGCTAAGCATTACACAAACGGTCAAACATGTTGAATCGACTTGCCGAATTGGATGACCTTCAAGTAACATTAGAAGAGTTGGCTTCCGACCTTATACCCAGTTTCTCCAAACAAGTTCAGGATACTCCACCCAAAGATTTGAAGCAAATCACGAAAAAACTTTTGGATGAATGCGAAACTAACCCACCGAAAGCAAAGGAAATCCCCGGTGTCTTAGGAAAGTTTGCACTAGTATTAGTTGCAAGGTTGAGATTAGCTGAATCCCAATTATTCTATGCCGAAAAGGAGCTGACGAAAAACAATCAACCATCCTCTCTCTCCAGGAAGAGAAAAAATCACTTATGAAAAAGCAGGAACAAGCTCGCATAGAGCAAGGAGATACCCAAGCTACACTTGATCAGACGTTGCTAAATTTGGAACAAGCAAAGCAAGAAAAGCAGAGACTGGAAGACGACAATACCTCATTTCGGCAAGAAAACGAAGAATTGGGAATCGCCCTTCTTCACAAAGAGAGCCAACTCAAGGAAGCTGAAGGTCAATTGGACGACACAACTCAGACTATAGGAAATGTAAACTGCTCCAACGAGAAGCATAATAAGGCCTTCAGGACGTCAAAGAAGAGCTGGAAGACTACTGCAAATGAAGGGACCCAAGACCAGAAGCCATGAACAGGCCGGTTCCTTTGGCAAAGGGGGGCATCCCCTCATGGGACGGGGACTCCCCCGGCGTGCACTTACCTGACCCGTTCAAACCCGGATGGCAACGTGAAAGACGTTTGCAAATCCCGTCCGATGGAGACCTCAATAAGATCGCTCGCCACGTCACCAAATTTGACCCCTCAACCGGTGGGTCACCTGATACCAGGGCTTATTTGCAAGACATTGACTACTACTTGTGTAAATACCCCGATGCTACGGTCAGCGATCGCATTTATTTGATCAAGTTGACATCCAACAGGTCGGTATCAAAATTTATAGACCGACAGCCACTGGATATCAAGATGAACCACCGGAGACTCTACGAAGCCATTGAAAAGGAGTTCTCCGACGACTGCCTGCAGTCAGGGCTAGCGACAGCCCTAGCTGTGAAACAGGGTTGCTCAGAGCCCCCACAGGCATACTACCAGCGACTCCTGCGCACATATTTCGGATCTCAAAACATGCCCGGGATTAAAGAAGACCACAATTTCAAGGCTCTTTTCATTTAGAATCTCCATCCCACAGTCGGACACCACCTTGGAGTCATGGCTAACCCAAGGTCAAACTCGATAAACCAGCTAGTTTAAACCAGCTAGCTAGTTCCCACATTATGCATTCCAGAAACAGCGACAAAGCAATCAGAAGCATATCGAGCCTACCACGGTGTTAGCTGTCAACACCGCATCAGACATGCTGGACCTAGAGGCGGCTCCAAGGCCCAGCCCCTGTTCCAGCACCTCGGTCACAAGTAAAACCATGACAGCCCTCTAGCCAAGCTAAGTCAAGTCAGAACTCGACCAAATTTTCTACACCAAGCTCCAAGTCAACATCACCAAAGCCTGACTACCGTCGGAGGCCAAGCCCACCAGGTAAGTCACGAGAATACGGTACGGATACCCAGGATGACAGATATCAATTTTGAGACTCGCGTAATCGTGGGAGATGGTCACCTCCCTCGTACCGCCAAAAACACTTCGACAGGGAAGCAAGACCTCCCCCTGGTAAGTTTAGCTCCGAACCCTGGGAGGAGAAAGAAAAGCCCATTTTCAGCCGAGAAGACATGGAAACTCTCCAACGTATACTTGATGAACTGAACAGAAAAAAGGAGAAGAAAGAGGACAAGCAGCCAGATGTCCTAGCCATAAATATTGTGACCACCCCAAACGATCCTTTAGGGTTGCCACAACTCAACCCTGAGGAACCTCCTACTACAAAGGGGGGGGGGGGATACCGAAGACACAACCGAGCATCCTCCACCCAAAACTCCGGAGGAGCTCCAAAACACCACGCCACCCAGTGCCATTTTGGTAGTCCAGCTACCTGGGAAACCTCACTCGCCTGAAACAGGTGACTTCTTAATCTGTGTTGAACCACCGGTCCAACAATTTCTGTGTGATTTGACAGAAAGGGGGGTTGCACGAAAATTTTTACTTTCATTGACCCTGGAAGATGTGATGACGCATGAAGCCCTACTGGATACTGCAGCGGACATCACACTCATGTCGCAGGACCTTTTTGAGCACCTACATGTCGCTGCTAACCACGCGCACAAAGACCTGAAGCTAAGACCTTGCTCCTTAGCTATTGTTAGGTTTCAATATATTGTGATGAAAAACCTTAATAGAAAAAACCATCTAAGTCTACCCTTTAAAAACTTATCTATGTGTGTAGATGGTTTACCCAGATTCGTTTTCCAAGGAAGAGATTAAGTTTAATTGGAACATGTATTTATTAAGTAAGCAAGTTGAATATAGTAGGTTACAGCGCCGGGTCAAACATTCTCTCCCTGACAGCAACAGATCGTGTCAGTTCATGAAGTCTGACTGACTATGCTACCCCTGACCCGGAATATATGTACACACATGAACAAAGAACAAAGCATGCATTTAATGAGTGGACAGTCCAGGTGTCTGGTGCAGGGAGGATCGTTCCTGGCGCCGAATGTCTCCACATGAAGGTCACTTCACCTCCCAGGTCCGCGTAGGCCAAGCTCAGCCATTCCTTATCGCAACTGTGCCTCCTTTCCGTAAATCCCAGGCGTTTGTTATTCTCCCTCATGAGACAAAGGTCCACTATTTTGCAGAGAGTGAACCACACACTTGACAATATTTTTCCATTATGGTATATTGGTTATTTTACCTAGATATAAGCAGAATACAAACATTTTGAGTCACACAAATAACTGTTATATGATTATATTGAACACACATATATTTTGAAGCACACAACTAACTACTATGTGGTTATATTGATCACACACATATTTTAAATCACACAGATTACTGTTATTTGGTTATTTTAATCACTTTATCCCATCAATTTCCCCCTTTTGGTCTCATCCAAATGAGACCAATAACTCAAACCCTTTAAGCCTTCAGAGCCACGTCATAATCCTCCTCCTCATCATCTTTGTCTGATTCCATGTCAAGTGCAATTGATCCATCAGGTTTTAATAGTGGCATTTGGTATGGAGGAGGTTGTTTACCTTCCACTGCCGTAGTGATGACCCTGAGGCAAAGAGATCGAATACAAGGGACACAGCAACACCCACAAAATGCAAAGATAGCAATAACACTTACAATGGATATAATGATAGACACAATCACATCCTTCCATTTTCCAAACACTTTCTCCATCCATCCATCCAAGGGATTATTTATGCCTGAGGCCTCATGCATTTCCTTGGAGAGACTCCTCAAACCTTCCAGCGCTTTCATTACTGACCCATTGGGGGCGGTGTTATTCGGTATGTAGGCGCAGCACTGACCTTGAATCATAGCACACACACCCCCTTTTTCAGCCAACACAGCATCCAAAGCCATCCTGTTCTGAAAAGCCATCAATGAAGTGGCTGACAACTGCTCAGCTATGCCTTCGACTGCATCTCTGGTCAGATTAGCCAACCGCAAGGTATTGTAATGCACATAATTAATTCTATCCACATTCTTGTGAGGCAGCACAGGGAAAATAGCACTAATGATAGGCAGGTGTTCAAACCCTGCAGCAATCTGGTCTGCCAATTTGTATTCATCCGGTACCCCTCTAGGAACTCCAATTGCATCAATGTAAGTGGGGCTGTTCTTAGTCAGATCAAAATCTGTAGACCGTTTAACTTTGCTTGGACCCGTAGCTTGTGTACCATCTGGCCTATGTCCAACAAGTGTTAAAGGGACAACCAACCGTACCATAGCACACCGACCAGACCACTTCTCTGGTAGGCGTACATAAACTCCCAAACCGCCGCAATACCAATACAGATTAGCTCTACTCCAAGACAAAGTGAATTTTGTGGTGTTAAATTGTGTCTCACACCAACTCTTGTCAATGTCACCTATTGATGGACCATCCCGCTTAAAGAAACAAGTGTACTTATTTGGTTGGGGTATCACTTGTGGAGGACGAGTATCATTGCTTATTGGAGGATAAAGGGCACTGAAACTTTCACAATTGGGAGGGTTGGCCATCATGAACAATTGGACCATGCACTTAAATCCTTTCCTGTCTGTGACGAGGTGCAAGGAAACTGGCTCTGTAATCAATGTTGGACGAAATGACATACAGGCTACACAATCTTCCATACCCACTGACTTAGCTGCATCTGCCACCCATTCTAACCACAAATTTCTGTTCCCATATCCTGTGGCTATTTTAATGACATCACTGGGTGTAAACTTAGAAAAATCAATCTGAGCCACCCCTGTTTTGCCCTCTGGCTGTGTGCTTTCTGAAGGAGGTGGATCTTTTAATTCAACTTTAACAAGCCTCTTTATGTCCGTTCCAAACTGATTAACTCCTAGTATGAGATAAAAACTGTCTTTAACTAAAGTTTTAGGATAAGGACCTTCCCACTGCCCCTGAAAACTCATCAGCAGTGGGTTACCATAACTTGACTGCTGCCTAGCAAATGACCAGTTAGTCCACCAGGCCCCCTCTGTTCCACTTAGAACTTTGGGAGTCCAAGTGTTTCCAGTCCAACCACGTATCATGTCCCACTTGTCACACCAGCTGTCTTGAGAAACAAATCCCACATTTGTCAGGCAATATTCACTCACTTTGAAATCATTGCAAACATACACCTCATACTTCCTCCAGCTGTCCTGATCTACACCACAGTCAAGGATTTTACATAAGTCAAACCGAAACATTATCTTTGAACCCCTTGTATACTCTAGTTTGACACCCCCATACACCTCCAAACACTCATCTGGGTCATGCACCATTGTCTCCCTGGGTTTTCTGATCTTGCACTCATCTCCAACCACACCAAACAGAGTCAGTATCACAATCACTGTAGCCGCTATCGCTGCCAGGGCCCCTAAAATCATACAACCCATCATCCATTTCCTCCTTCCTTGTTCTCGGAGTCTCTCCATACTTGACACAGTCACACTCTTAGACAATACACAAATTATTGATTATATGATGATTATACCACTCAAACAGATATAATATCTCTAAGTCAGGAATATATAACTACAAAACACCTTGTTCAAATGTATTTTTTTTTTTTTTTTTTTTACAAAAGTCACTGGTTACTGTCCTTTTAGTCCTTGTTTGATGTCACTCAATGTACGTCCAGGCTCTTCAGCAGCTGCACACATACTCCAGTGATACCATGTGTCGCCTTTACCTTTTAACCTCACAGCGTGTGAAGTTCTTTCCACTACTTGGAATGGTCCTGTCCACCTTGGTTCTGACCACTTCCTTTTTATGCACTTCAAGAGAACCCACTCTGTTGTGATTGGTTCCGTGGGTTTCAAATCGCCTCCTGGTTTCTTCTTCTCCTGCACCTGTTGTGAGAAAGCTGACACAAAAGCTCTTAGTTGGTCATAGAATGGTTTATAGCCCATCTTGGGCTCTTCTTCCTCACACAACTGCAATCGTGCTCCCGGTCCCGGGAACTGACGACCTGTTAAAAGTTCATAAGGAGTAAAACCTGTTAAACTGTTAACAGAACTTCTAACCGTCAATAGGGCAATAGGCAAAGCATCCAACCAGTTCATTCCTGTCTGGCTACAGATCTTAGCAAGCTTTACCTTAATGTTTTGATTCATCCTCTCAACCTTACCCTGAGATTGAGGGTGATAAACTGTTCCAAATGAATGTTTTAGACCTAGCATTTTTTCCACTTTTTGTAGGTCTTGATTTTTGAAATGTGTTCCATTATCTGATCTAATTCTTCTGGGAAATCCGTAAGTAGGGATGTATTGATTTATCAAAAATTTGATCACTGTTTTGCTGTCTTCTTTCTTTGCAGGATAAGCTTCAGGCCATCCTGTAAATGTGTCCACTGCCACTAGGAGATATCTGTATCCCCTGATTCTTTCCACCATGTCAGTATAATCTATGATTATCTCCTGACCTGGCAAAGTAGGCAATGGAAAATGACCTTGATGAACTTTAACCGTCTGTTTTGGATTGTGAGAAACACAAATGGCACAACTTTTTACAAAATTTTGTATCATATCAGAGAGAAAGGGATGCCACCAGTGACTCAAATGTCTGTTCATTTGTTTAGCTCCTACATGTGCTAATCCATGAGCTTCATGTAACACATTTTCTCTGATTCCTGGGGGTAACACTGGTCTACCATCCTGTGCTCTCCACAACCCTTCTTTTTCTGTGGCGCCTCTCTGTTTCCACACTGTTTTTTCTTCAGGAGACGCTTTTCTCTGTTCATCTATTAACATATTTACATCAATCTATGGCAAAATGTCCTGAACCTCCTTGCCTGTTTGTGTCAACATTAACGATGGCTGATATCCTGCTGCCTTTTTTGCTGCTTTGTCTGCCTCATGATTACCTCTGGCCACATCTGTTTCTGTTTTGTTGTCATGACCTTTGCACTTAACCACTGCTAGCTGTCGTGGTAAAATTAGCACTTCTGCTAATTTCTTCATTTCTGTCTCATGCTTTATAGGAGTCTGAGATGCTGTCAAAAAACCTTGTCTAATCCATTGTGCTAATTCTGTGTGGATTGACCCAACAACATAAGCTGAATCTGTATAAATGGTGACCTTTTTTCCTGCTGACCACTCCAATGCTTTGATCATGGCTGTCAATTCAGCCAACTGAGCTGATTGTCTGTCCTGCAATGTCCCATTTAGCACTTCCTCAAATCCATTTGCTTTTTGTCTCACAACTGCATATCCTGCCTTCAATCCTTCTGTGGGGTGACGAAAACAACATCCATCTGTAAACAAAACTTCATCTGGGTCAGTCAGTGGTGTCACAGATAAATCTATCCTCACCTTCACATCTTTTCTGACCCTTTTTTCACATTCATGTGGTTCCCCATCCAACATCTGATCTGCCATGTTTATTCCTTCATGTGTGAATGTGATGTGTGGTGCTGATAGAATTTTTTCCATTCTTGTCTGTCTGATTGAGGTCATAGTGAATGCTGCAGAATTTACATATGACATGACGCTATGTGTGGTCAGGACAGTCAATGGATGTCCCATAACCACATGAGCTGTTTTTTGCAAAATTTTTGCTACTCCTGCAGCATGACGTGTGCATGCTGGTTGCCTTTTTTCCATTGGGTCTAATATTATGCTGACATAGAGGAGTATCTTTCTTTCTCCCCCTTTTTTCTGAAACAGAACACCATTTACTGTGTGTTCTGCTTCAGAAACATCCAAGTAGAAACGTTTGTTGTAATCAGGTATTGCCAAATCAGCTGCATGTGAGAGTTCATTTTTCAAAGCAATGAATGCTTCCTCAGCTTCCTGTGTCCACAATAAATGTGCAGCAAGATTTCTCATACCTTGTTCATTAACCAGTGCACGCAATGGTTTTGTCCTTTCACTGTACTGTGGTATATAATGTCTACTGAATCCTGTTAGACCCAAAAATGATAACATTTGTTTTACCGTGCATGGTTTGGGGTGATGAAGGATGGAATCCCTGTGCGACGCAGAAAGGCCAGAACCTGTGGGTGTAATGACACGGCCCAAAAAGGACACATAACGTCTTGCACACTGTAGTTTTTGTCTTGACACTTTAAATCCACATTCCAACAATCTCAACAACACACTCTTTGTAGCTTCCAGACAACTGTCAGGATTTGGTGCTGCTATCAATATGTCATCTACATACTGTATCAGAATGACGCCTGGAGGAAGAGGACAACCTTGTAGTTGTTCCTTCAAAACCTGATTGAAAATACCTGGTGACAAAATGAACCCCTGTGGTAGGCGGGTGTAGCGCAGCTGTGTGCCCTTGTAGGTGAATGAGAAGAAATCCCTGCACTCCTCTGCTAAAGGAAGACAGAAAAATGCATTAGCCAAATCAATACATGTAAACCATGAATGTTGTGATGTGAGAGCAGATAAAGCAGTGTATGGGTTTGGCACGGGTACTGTGGGGGTGGAAATCCGTGAATTGACACGCCTCAAATCATGGGCCATTCGATATTTACCGGTATTTTGCTTTTCAACTGAGAGAATAGGAGTGTTCCAGGCAGAGTGAGAGTTTTCTAATACCCCTGCCTGAAGCAGCCCTTCAATGGTATCAGCAATGCCCTCCTGTGCCACAGGCTTATGCGCATACTGATTTTGCCATATGGGTTGACCTTGTAAGACCTGAAATGAGATGGGAGAGATATTAATACATTTACCAACGTCCGTGGGTCCCTGTGACCATAAATTTCGTGGCAGTGAATTCAACATATCTGGTGCTGATTCATGATCAGTGCGTTCCCTACCATGCTCCCTCTCAATTTGTCTGTGTTCAAACAAAAGCTCATCAGTTGTGTCAATTTTAATGCGATAGGCCTGATGTTTTGCAGAGTATTCAACATTTGGGATCTGTGTCACCTGCCAATCAGTGGCTTCAGCCAGTGTTTTAACCATAGGCCCTAACTCTTTAGCTTGATGATTAGCATGTATGAGCAAGGTAATGTGTGGAGCTGATTCCTCTGACATTTCATACCACTGTAATTGCTCTGCACTTAATACAGCATCTGCGGCGACACCCTCTTGTCCTACATACAGAAACCTAGATTTGATGGTCCAAGTTTGACCATCCAGTTGGGAGAAAAATCTGTCATGATAAACATCATCCGAATTTCTGTCATAATACAGAGTGACATGTAGGGGATCAATGGGAGGTGTGTGGGGTGCCAGAAGAGCAATCCACGGCTTCCAGGCCATGAACACTGGCAACACGCCAGTCTGTGAGGGCGAGTCAGGCGATAACAAGCCCCAGTAAATGTCAGCCCAGGTATTTGGCGCTTGTGGTGTCACATCAGGTTTCAACAGCATTTGTCCATGCACAGAAAATCCTTGCACTGAACAGTTCATAGCAACACCATTAGGGAATGACAAGATGACTCCATCAGCCGAGAACAGCACTGATGCTCCCAGTTTAATCAGCAGGTCTCTCCCCATCAAGTTTGTGGGAGAGCTCTTCGAGCAGGCATAACGTTGTTTCACAGTTTGACCAGCAACACAAGTGTCCAAAGGTTTTGTCACAGGCAGTCTTTCAGGAACCCCAGAGAAACCAATAACCTCCACAACTTTAGCCGATAACAGTGTAGGCTCAATGTCACAGTTCAAAGTGGAATAGGTTGCCCCCGTATCAACCAGAAAAGGCAGGTCACAGTCCATAACCTTTAATGTGACCATGGGATCTGCCATTCCCACGTCACTTTTTCTCTGTGGGCCCCGTCATTGTTCCTCATATTGTGTGAGGTACACTTCCCCCGCATTTGAAGTGTATGCTGGATATTGGCCAGCAGGTGGAGCTGCCGCTGCATAAGGTACTTGATGTCCTGCACTTGCTGGTGCCACTGGTGGTGGGTAAGGATTAGTTGGACAATCCTTCCTCCAATGACCATTTTGACCACAGCCATGACATGCATTCAGGCCCATGACCTTTTGACCCTGAAAGCTTCTCACACCCCGCCTTCCACGAGATGCCCCCCGATAATAATTAAAACCACGTGGTACACCCTGAAAATATGGTATCTGGGGTGTCCAAGCTGTGGGTGCTGGGTACACAGGGGCAGGTAAAGCTGCCATGCCCGGTGTGGGCGTTGGCCCTGAGGGTGTTTCCGGAGCCTGCTGTACCAACTGCTTAGCTGGTTTGTTTGTCTTTTTAACCTCAGCCACTTCTTGTTTAGCCTTTAGTAACTGCAATTTTAACAGTTGCAGTTCTTGATTATCTCTGTCAACCTTTTCTTTCTCTGCTTTGTCCTGTTCTTTACGCATGTGATGTGTGAAGTGCCTTTCCCATAATTCCACAGAGCTACTGGGAATATCAGGGTTACTGTCCATGGCTTCTCTCACTGCCTGAGGCACTCCTTTTAACACTGCCTGCCTAAATACGTCCCTTTGAAAATCAGATGTATTAGGATGAGAGCCAGCAGCCGCTGTCCACTCCATTTTACATCTACTGATAAATGCCATAGGAGACTCATTCTCTTTAATTGAAAAAGTTAAAGCTCTTAAAGCTCCTGGTGGAATTGGAAATTTGTGCCTCATTGCTGTGCCTAAGGCTGATGCTACAGGGGTGAAAGGTGCTGAATCTGAAACTGTTTGGGTTCCTGCCAACTGTTCAATTTGAGAGACTTCCACAACACTTAATTGTCTCCCAAGCAAAGCTCTAAAATCTCCCATTGCCACTGTAACTCCTTGAGTTAACTGATCAAATTTTGTCATCCACTGACCTCCACCTTCACAGGGCGGGGGCATTTTTTCTGAAATGCCATTTATGTCTGTCCATGAGAATGGCTGATATGTTCTGCCTCTGCTTTTCATTACCAGCGGTGCTTGTGTGTGTATGCGGCGCTCTATGTCCTGTTGTGTGTGTCTGCGTGTAGCTGAATTAAGACGGCGGCCTGTAGAAGGGTCACATTCATCATCATCCCAAACTCTTCGACATAGATCTCTATTTCTGAAACTGTAAGGCCTGCCTCGCACGTGCTGTTCCTGATCTCCTAATTCTCTTTGTTGTTGATTCGCCAATCTCACTTGTCCCATCAATTGATACAATCTATTCTCTTCCAATGGCCTGCTTTCATGTTTTTGTGCATTATTTATTTTTGTAAGAGCTGCAGTCATAGCATCTGAACTTTCTCTCCTCTGCCTGCTCTTAAAATCATCTTGACCATAAGGAGTAGATGAAGCAAATACTTTAGGGGAAAGGAGATGTATTTCCTCACTGTCTGTGTGTTCACTCCACTGACCACAGTCATCCTTATGACCCCTGTCACTTATCTGTTGATCAACTGTACCTTCATCATCTGCTACACCAGATTCCACACTGCCAGCATTAGACCATAAACTATGCTGAAAATCCTGTGTTTGTCTTTGCAAATTAATTACACCAGCTTCAACATTCTGCAGCTGTTCTCCCACAGTCTTTTCCAACCTTAATCTTTCAAGCTCTTCCTGCAACCTGTCCATCTCCTGCCTCTGAGTTTCCAGCCAACCTTTCAACTGTTCACCTTGTTCCTGTGATGTCACCTCCTCAACTTCCACTAATCCTTCTTTTAACTTCACCAAAGGCATCTGATTAACACAATATGGCGGTGGGGGCAATTCCCTTTTCAAATCTTCCAAATTAGGGTAGAGAGACAGCACCTCTCCCTTCTGTTTGTCCAGCTTCTTATCAACCAGTAAATCTTTATTCTTCTCTGTCTCACTCACACACCTCACTGGGTCAACCGCTGCTGACTCCTGCCTCAGACCACTGTCTATCTCCCTCTTCATCATGTGCTGATCCTGGTCTTTCTTAATCTGTGTCTTCATCAATTTCACACCATTCATTGCAGCAGAGCATGTAGCCAAATTATGAATCAACCTGCGCTCACGTTCAACCTCCTCAATATGATACTTATGCTTTCTTTTCACCAAAAACCCTGTGACATCCATATCTTTCATAGATTGTATATCATCTAGTCTTCTTTGTTCCAAATCCATTAAAAACTGGGTCAAACTGTCCTCCTTATTTAAATTTAGAATGTCGTCTTCCCTCAATTTCTGATACAATTTATCACATTCTGCTTTAACTCCCTTTCTGTCTTTGGGTAATGTACCACTAAGCATTTGAGTCACTGTTAAATCCCATTGTTTTTTTATATTTCCTTTATGCAACTCAGCATCTCTCAAGCCTTGTGAGGCAGACAGCCCCGCCTCTTGCATTCTTCACTTGAGCTGAGCAAAAATTCACCTTCTGTTTTTTTCTAGAGGCCAAATCTGCCTCTCCCCCGCCCCTCAGGCAAAAGGAGAGAGAGAGAGAGAGAGTGATAGAGAGCGCTGCTCGCTCCTCCCCTTGCTGATGGGAGAGAGAGAACAGCTGCTCGCACCTCTGCCTTTTTTTTTTCTTTTTTTTTTTAAACTTTTACCTTCTCACTTACAGCGTTCCCAATATAACACAAATAGCAATACCTTACCAATATAAACCAAATAGCACTTGCAGCAGTGATTAAATAGTATTCTGGGTGCACTACGTCCAGGGAATTTCACCAGTTCGTGATTAACGTCTTAATCAACGTGCAAGGGAACTGTTCGAGGGCGCCACCTCCCCGGGGCGTTACCCCAATTCTCGCCTTCCCGTCGGACTGCGAAGGATTGTCTCCTTGGCGCTGGACTTTTTCGGGTACTAAACCGAGGGCGTCACTTTTATATGACCCAGGTTTTATAGCCTTCGTCAAGGCTAAGGGAGTCCAACCCAGTTCCTGTCCTCACAAGTCACGGACCAATTTGCTCAGTCCGTGAACCCGTAGTCAGGCCGGATGACCATGAATAAATATGCAGCGATATCATCCGGGCCGGGGGGCCTTTCACCTCCCCGGTCTTGGCCGTTAATGTTCCAAGCGATCACAATCTAATCAATCAATATAAAATCAATGTCAAATCGTGATTGGTTGGTCAAAATCGGGTCCTGCACCCGAGCCGGGGGCCTTTCACCACTCTCTCTCGGTCTTACGGTCTTTTTAAACAAGCAAAGCATGCATCTTTCTTTACCAAAGCATCTTTTTTAACCAAGCATCTCTCTTTAACCAAGCATGTATTCATCAAAAAACATTTACCATATTCAACTGCTTTTTTTTTTTTTTTTACCTAGGACACACATCAAACCGTTTGACAACACAAAACTTTGGTTATAGTCAATATAGCAGAACTTTTGATATAACAGGCGTCTGCTTACCTGGTTTTTTCAGGGCCCTTGTGTTGTCAGCCGGTGATGCAGGTCCGTTGTCCAAACAATCAAAGATCCAGATCAGATGATGATCTCCCCCTGTCACCGGACGAGCCCCCAAATTGTTAGGTTTCAATATATTGTGATGAAAAACCTTAATAGAAAAAACCATCTAAGTCTACCCTTTAAAAACTTATCTATGTGTGTAGATGGTTTACCCAGATTCGTTTTCCAAGGAAGAGATTAAGTTTAATTGGAACATGTATTTATTAAGTAAGCAAGTTGAATATAGTAGGTTACAGCGCCGGGTCAAACATTCTCTCCCTGACAGCAACAGATCGTGTCAGTTCATGAAGTCTGACTGACTATGCTACCCCTGACCCGGAATATATGTACACACATGAACAAAGAACAAAGCATGCATTTAATGAGTGGACAGTCCAGGTGTCTGGTGCAGGGAGGATCGTTCCTGGCGCCGAATGTCTCCACATGAAGGTCACTTCACCTCCCAGGTCCGCGTAGGCCAAGCTCAGCCATTCCTTATCGCAACTGTGCCTCCTTTCCGTAAATCCCAGGCGTTTGTTATTCTCCCTCATGAGACAAAGGTCCACTATTTTGCAGAGAGTGAACCACACACTTGACAATATTTTTCCATTATGGTATATTGGTTATTTTACCTAGATATAAGCAGAATACAAACATTTTGAGTCACACAAATAACTGTTATATGATTATATTGAACACACATATATTTTGAAGCACACAACTAACTACTATGTGGTTATATTGAACACACACATATTTTAAATCACACAGATTACTGTTATTTGGTTATTTTTTTTTTTTTTTATTTAAGTTTTTGTAAAGGGTATACAGGTCGTTACAGCAATGCAGTGTTTACATTTTCATCACATGTTCCCTTATTTTCTGATATCTGACAACATTGGAAGATTAATTCTTACAACACCCCTTTTTTTTTTTTTAAAGTGAAAGAAAAAGTGAAATTAAAGAGAAAAAAAAACAAGAAACAAATAACAAAAAAAACAAACAAACAAACCAGTAAAAAACAAACAAAAAGAAAAAGTAAGTAAATAAAGATAAAAGAGCATCTGAGTAGCGTTGGAACAAAGAGCGGAACCATTATTGAAATGGTATTTGTCAAAGATTAGATCTAATGGAAGACACATATGCGGTCCAGGGTTGCCAAAAGTTCATGAACACATCCATGTCCTGTCTCAGTGCGAATGTCAACTTTTCCATCGAGTAAATGTCTTGGATCACGTTAGTCCAATCTTCAGGTGTAGGACAGTCCTTCAACATCCATTTTTTAGTTAGAGCTTTTTTGCTTGCCAATATTAAAACATTGAATAAGTATTTTTCTCCTCGTCTTTCCAGTGAGTCCGGTAGTAAACCCAAATACAAAGTTACAAAAGAAAAGGGAACTGTAATTTTGAATATTTTCCCCAATATTGTCTGTACCTTGGTCCAATATTGGTGGATAACTGGGCATGACCAAAACACATGAAAATGATTTGCAGTCTTTTCACCACACAAGCGCCAACAGTTCAATCCCTTATGGGTAAATTTGTTTTGTGCAGGTGTTCTGAAAAATCTTGCCAAGTTTTTCCATCCAAATTCTCTCCACTGCAGGGATGAGGTACTTTTCCATTGCTGTTTATTTAGCTTTTCCCATATTTCCAGTTGTAAAGTGAAATTCCCCTCTTTTTCCCATCTCTCTTTTATATAAGATGTGTTGTGTCCTTTTAAGTCTTGAAGACCTTGGTATATTTTAGAAATGTATCTGATCCCTGGGATCCCTTTATATGCCATTAAGAAGACCTTCAGAACACCTGACTGGGCCCTTTCCAAAACCTCCTTTTTAAGTATATTGTTTATGTGGTGTCTAAGCTGGAAGAACCTGTAAAGGTCTTGATTTATTAGGCCTTGTTTTTTCAAATCTTCAAAACTTCTTAAGATTTGCCCTTTAAAAAAATCGTAATATTTTATCAGCCCTTTCTCCTTCCACTTTTTAAATCTGGTGTCTGTTTTATTAGGAGTAAAGTCCTGATCATAGGCGATCCATTGCAGAAGTCGATAGGGCTCTTTAGTTTGATTCTCTCTGACTATCTTAAACCAAATTTTTAGCGGGGTCTCTATCCACGGGTTAGTGTTATTCAAAAGCTTAGGTAAGACATTGTTCCCTATTATCGCCTGTAGGGGGATGTCACTTGTTATTTGGCATTCGATCTCCTTCCATTGTGCAGTGTAGACTGGGTTACATATCTCTACTAAAGTTTTAATTTGTGCGGCTTCAGAGTAGTCCCTGATATTTGGCAGCGCGAGCCCACCTTTGTCTTTGTTTAGCTGTAGGGTTCTATATCTGATTCTAGGTCTCTTGCCCTGCCATATGAATCTTGAGATCCTTCTGTCCAGCTCCTGCCATGTTTTTTTGGGAGGTTCTACCGGTATTGTTTGGAAAAGGTATAGAAGACGTGGAAGTATATTCATTTTGACTGCTTCAATTCTTTGTGCAGTACCCAAGAATGGTATCATATTCCATCTTGCTAGGTCAGATTTTATTTTTGTCACCAGTGGATCATAGTTTAGTGATATAATTTTGTTGAGTTGTTTCGGGATATTGACCCCCAGATATTTCATAGATTCCGACTCCCAGTTAGTTTTGAGTTTGCTTAGTGAATAATGATTTGGGTCATAGCTGAATGTTAAAACTTGGGTTTTATGCATATTTAATTTGTACCCCGATAAATCTCCATACTCTGAAAAAACTGAGGTTAGTTCTGGTAAAGAAGTGTCCGGCTGCCCTAGGTATATTAAAATGTCATCAGCAAAGAGTGCTATTTTATGTTCCTTCTGACCAAGTGTAATACCTTGAATTTTTTGGTTTTGTCTTATCCATTGGCTCAGAGGTTCTATGAAGATTGCAAAGAGCAGTGGAGACAGGGGGCAGCCCTGACGACATCCTCTTTCCAGTTCAAAAGATGATGATAAATTACCGTTAATCCTTATTTTAGCTGTTGGTTTTTTATATAATGCCTGTATAGTTCTAATGAAGTTGTTATGAAAATTGAAACTGGATAAGATTCTATATAGAAAAGACCAGTCAACCGAATCGAATGCTTTTTCAGC
This sequence comes from Pholidichthys leucotaenia, assembly GCA_020510985.1. NCBI lineage: Eukaryota > Metazoa > Chordata > Actinopteri > Cichliformes > Pholidichthyidae > Pholidichthys > Pholidichthys leucotaenia. Next base: position 304,986,739 of record CM035846.1, read on the forward strand.
ATCTAATCCCAATATGACTGCATTTAAGTTATATTTTTTTATATGATGAATTATGTGTAAAGTGCGTCGAATGTTGTCTTGTGTCTGTCTTTGTCTTATAAAACCTGTTTGGTCTAAATGAATTAGGTCTGTCAGTATATTTTCTAACCTTTTGGCAAGGATAATGGTAAAAAGCTTATAGTCCTGATTTAGTACACTGATTGGTCTGTAGTTGGAGCACTCTAGTTTATCCTTTTCAGGTTTGGGTATAACTGCAATGACCCCTTCTCTCCAGGAGGGGGGGATTTCCCCTGTGTGGAGGACATAATTAAATGTTTTCAGGAGGAGAGGAGATAGTTGCTGTTTAAAGGTTTTGTACCACTCTGCTGTATAGCCATCAGCTCCTGGGGATTTGTTAGCTTTAAGTTTCATAATTGCTTTTTCCAATTCTTTAGGATGTATTTCTGACAGTAGTGTTTTATTTTGTGACTCCGTAAGTTGGGGAAGGTTTAATGTGTTTAGGAATGCCTCGGATGCGTTTTTATGTTTTTTGTGGGAGTATAAGTTCTTATAGTAATTCTCGAAGTTTTTAAGAATATCCTGAATTCTGAATTTTATTTCCTTTGATACTGGGTCTCTGATTTTGTAGATTGCTCTTTCTGTTTGATGTTTCCTCAATTTATAGGCTAGCAATTTTGCCGATTTACTGCCTGCTTCATAGTATTTTTGTTTCAGAAATGTAAGTTTCTTCTGGATTTCTATTGTGTAGATCTCATTTATTTGGTTTTTAATTTCCTTAATCTTGAGCGAGTCAGTAGAATGAGTGTTGCCTTTGTGTTCTTTTTCTAGGTTCCTAAGTTCTGACTCTAATGTGGATAGTTTTTCTTGTCTTAGTTTCTTTTGGGTTGCCAGTTTTGCAATAATCTTTCCTCTTATTACAGCTTTACATGCATCCCACAGTATTAAAGGGGATACTTCTCCATTATCGTTATCTTCCAAATATCTGAGAATATCTGATTCCAATTCATCTTTCAATGGTCCTTTCAGGACATTTGAATTTAACCTCCAAGAAAATGTATTATTTGTGTACTTTTGGATATTTAAGTCCATGTAGATCGGACTGTGGTCGGAGAGATCCATCAGTCCTATTTTACATGTTTTTACTCTTCCAATGTCTCTATTAAACATAAAAAATAGTCAATCCTTGAGTAAGATGAATGTGGAGTTGAGTAAAATGTATAGTCTTTTACACTGGGGTTGAGTTCCCTCCACACGTCACAGATTCCCAATTCTTTTAGTAGCATCCGAGTCTTCCTGTTTTGGGTGTTATTTTGATGTGGGGAATTACCAGAAGCATCCCAGTATGGATTCAGTCTAAGATTGAAGTCCCCACCACATATCACTAAACCTTGAGCTTTAGTTATCATTAGGTCGAATACATTTTTATAAAATTTCCAGTTAGCCCCTGGGGGAGCATACACATTCAGCAGGGTGATATCTTCTCCCTCTAGCCGCCCAGTTACCAAACTGTATCTCCCTTCTTTATCTTTGTGTTCTGATTTTTTTTCAAATGTAATTTTGGTTGATATCAATGTCGCTACTCCCCTCCTCCTCCCTGATTTATATGAAGATGAAGAGATCATTTTAAACCCTTGTCTACTGAGTTTATTGTGTTCCACGTCTGTTAGGTGGGTTTCTTGTAAAAGTATTATTCCTGCTTTGTCTTTTTTCATTTTGCCTAGAATCTTGGATCTTTTAACTGGATTCAGGATTCCTTTTACATTATATGAAATTATTTTGGTTACACCCTGTTTCTCCATTGTGTTGTTTTGTTTAGTATAACTGTGTGGTGGCCCTCTTTTGTGCTACTCAGAAACTGAAAGAACATTAAAAACAAGAAAAACATTAAGAACATAGTGTAAAAAACTTTAAAACAAAAAGCTGTCATAAGAACTTCCTGAGCTGAGGTCTTTTTAAAGACCCTGTAAGAGCCTTGATGGAGTGAAGGCTCTGAGGGAAATTCCTCAAACTCTGTTACGTGTTGAGGGCCCTCTCTTACCACTGAAAGTAGTCCCATGCTTTTAACGTGAGTTTCAGAACCCAATCCAAACTTGTAATGATTTTTTTTTTCCTTTTATGCCTAAACCCTGTGAAATTGTGTGCACCCTCCCACCCCCATCACATCAAACATTCACGCAAAAACAGTATTTGTTAGTATGAGGAGAACATGTGGATTATTGTCACATTTCTATTTTAACAAGTTTTTTTTTTTTTTATTACAAAGACTTATTTGTTTCAAATAATATGATTGTTCCATGAAATGTTTTACCACATGCTGAATATGCATCTCCTTTAATGTTTGTTACCTTGTATGAGGGGGGTTGGATGTGCGGATTGATTCAAGAGGAAAAAAAAAAAAAAAAGGTTGCTATTCCAACCTGAAAACGGATAGTTTATCCGCGACGCTCTGGTGCTGGGTTTCCCGCTGCTGGTCCGTGGATTTTGAAGGTCTTTGTGTTGTCCATGTTTGCGCTTTGATCTTCTCACTCGGGTCTGCTGGGGGTTTAAATACCGTTACCGGGAGGCCTCTTTTCGCCATGTCAGCTGTTGCTTCTTCCGCCGAATTATAGAGACACGTTTCATCGCCGTAGAAGACCCTTAACTTCGCAGGAAATGGTGTCTGAAAGCGCAATTTCTTCTCTCTTAACACCTTTTTCGCGTCATTGTATTCCCTGCGCTTTTTAAGGACCTCCGGGGCGTAATCGTGTTCCACGTAGACTTTTCTCTCCTGGTGCATAAATCCTTTTTTCTGCCAGGCCAGTCTTACAACCTCTTGTTTTATTTTGAAATTGGAAAATCTTACCAACACCGAACGTGGGGGCGCTTCCGCCGCCGGCCTAGCGGCTAATGAACGATGTGCCTTTTCTATCTTCAAGTCGGTGGTTTGTGGAATATCCAATTTCTCTCTTAGTAAGGATTCCACGCATTCTGCCATTGAGTTAAAACCATTTTCGGTTCCTTCTATCAGACCATGAATTCTTATGTTGTCTCTTCTTTGTTTTCCTTCTTGGTCGGTTAGCTTAGCCTCTATAGCTGCTTGTCTTTTGCGTAGGTCTAGCACAGAATCTTCGAGCACTTTTATTCGATCCTCTGTTTCCAAGATTCGGTTCTCGGCCTGGTCCACTCTGCTGTTTGTCCTTTTCAATTCTTCTCTGAATTCCCGAAATTCGGCCGTAACATCTCGGCGAAATCGTCGTAGCTCCTCAAATAGTGATTTCAGGCTAACCCTTTTGTTAGCTATCACCAGTTCCTCGTCTTCTGAACGGAGATCTTCCAGTTCGGATTCTCCGGCCGATACGTGTCCTGGCCTGGAGAATTTCAGTTTCTTCTGTTTTCCTTTAGACATGATGATTTTGTCTTTTGATTTTCACTCCTCCAAAAATCCGTTAAGTTTGATTTTCAAGGTGTTATCCTGGGTTGGGTCTGAGAACTTCAGTGTTAAGCTGCAGTCGCCATGGCGTCCACGTAGCCTCGTTATTTGGTTATTTTAATCACTTTATCCCATCACTATTCAACCTCATGCATCCTCAAACACGACTGTGTCACACATGTCATTGGTAAAGATCTCCTTTGGACCCATGACCTTGATCCATCCGGTCTATGTGTCCAATCTCAACTCAATTCCATTGCTGATAGGCAAGGATCCGCTTAATCGCTTTGAGCCTCTGATAGACTTCAAGAGTCTCAAACTATGGGCTCAAGTTTGACAACCTCACCCAACCACTCTACCTGAAGCAACTGGATCACAGTGCTACACTCTTGACACCTTGGATGTTCCAGGAGTCACTCCATTCGCACTGCTGACCCAACAAAGTTTGACAGAAGGTGACCTTGGGGACCGGGTTGAAACAGGCACCCCTTCCCATGTCACCACATCCGACAACCCAACCTTAAATGAACATAGTTCATTCCTTTGCACCCTAAAACCAGGGGCAGCCAATGACGAGTACTGCCCCCAAGTGGTCAAAGGACTGGTTATCCAAAGCTCCCACGTAGAAGACGTGGTACTGGCTCTCTGGGCTGATAAATCCGCGATCAGCCAGAAACTTTTCGACTCCCTGCACAAGAAATACCCTGACCTTATGGTCATTAACAAGTCTTTTCATTTCCCTGCTGGGACCAAATCAAACAAAACATTGGTCGCCACAAGTATCTGCGCCCTCCACCTTCAGTGGAACCACAGACTGCTAATTCATCCTTTCTTGGTCGTTTCCGACCTCCTTGTGAGACTCGGAGCTCAGGTTGATACCATAAACAATGCTTTATGGTCTCTCACCCCAGTCCGAGATGCTCACTCTACACTAGATCTCGACACTCTAAAGTCAGGCCAGACCATCCTTGAGGCCTGCCAGGTACTGAACACTCAACACTGTCTCATACCTGCTATTGTCATGTGCTATCCGGTCCAACTATGCATTCAGACCGGGCAGAAACTCAGGCATCCACAAGCATTTTTCTAACCGGCTCCTTTGCTTGACGATCTAGGCTTAACTCTGGAGGCCATGCCCCTTTTAAGCCTAGAATACAGAACCACCACAGTGCCGGTAAACAATTCCACGGCAGAGACCATTGTCCTGCCCAAGGCCACGCCTCTCGGCTGGCTCATCACCGCTGATTTTCACGATTTTGAACTGACTGTTCCAGTGCTAGGCGGCCTTCCTGATTCTCTTTGGGCCGACTCTCTTGAATCTACAGTCATTTACACTAAGCCTTCTAAGGCCATCACTCTTGTGTCAATGCCAACCACTGACAAAGAGTCAGTGGGACAGATTGACTTGACCAACAATGACCAAATGCTTGTCCAAGCCATTGAACTCCTTCCATCGGCGTCCAATCAGCAGACCAAGGACAATCCCAGCGATGCTCCATCAAAATTGGTCCTCACCATCGCAGAAGAGATTGCACAGGTGGTAGCTGATGCTGATGCGCTGACCTCTGATGAAGAACGTGAAAAACTTCGCCAGGTTCTTCTTAAGTACAAACAATCCTTCTCCAAAGACTCGTTGGACTGTGGACTAACCACAATCCACTCTGTACACATTCCTACACCACCTGACACTCCTCCCACCTACATCAGGCAGTACAAGATTCCCTTGACCTCGTACGGCCCAGTACAAGAAATAATCGATGACCTACTGGACCGTGGCTTAATCAGGCCATGCAACAGTACCTACTCGGCCCCCTTATGGCCTATCCTAAAGCCCAATGGTAAGTGGCGATTGACCATTGATTACAGGAAATTGAACACTCAAGTTCCTCTCTCTAGGTGGCCTATGACTCAACTGGAGCAAGAACTCCCTAGAGTCAAAGATGCCAAATACTTCTCAACACTGGACATTGCTTCTGGTTTCTGAACTATTCCTGTCCAAGCTGAAGACCAACACAAACTGGCCTTCACATTCGCAAATCGCCAATATACATTCACCAGATACCCTTTCGGTTATGCCAGCTCTCCTGCAGAGCTCAACAACTTCTTGAACAAAGCATGTCCAGACGTCCAAAAACAGGGGTAACCTCATCTATGTTGACAACGTTCTCATTCGGAGTCCAACTCTGGACGCCCACCTGACTGAAATCGACCATGTCCTTGGTCAGCTCACCCAAGCAGGAGCCAAAATCTTTCTTTCCAAGTGCCAATGGTGCAAAACCAAAGTCAACTATGTTGGTCTCTTGGTAGGATCCAAAGGGGTCCTACCACAAACAGCACAAATTCAAGGTGTCTTAAACATCAAGGCCCCTACCAACATCGTCGAACTCCGGAGCTTCCTAGGGATATGCAACTACTCACATCAGTTCATTGAGGATTATGCAGACTTGGCAAATCCCCTTTCAGACCTCCTATGGAAGGACACCCTTTTCATTTGGTCTGAGGCTCAAGAACAAGCTATGCTAGCATTGAAGCAAAAATTATGCACAGCATCATGTCTGGCCTATCCCAACTGTGACCAGCCATTCTTCCTAGAAGTGGGGTTCTCTGCCAACTGCTTCAGTGCTGGATTATACCAAATCTACAACCATGACAAACGAGTCATAGCCTATGCCAGCAAAACCCTCTCTGGTCCGGAATTGAAGTACTCGGACTGCGAAAAAGCCCTTCTGGCCACTGTATAGGCAGTCAAACATTTCTCCAACTATGTAGGTGGCCAGAGAATCACAGTTGAGACTCACCACCAACCAGTGGTTTTTCTTAACAGTCAACGCATCAGAGAAGACGTTGTAACAAATGCCAGAATAGCCTCCTGGTTGATGGCTCTACAAAGCTTTGACGAGGAGGTCCGCTACGCATAGAAATTGAGAAGCCCTCTCGGCACAGACTTGGCTGCCTGCCAACAGTGCTCTGAGGACACTCCAGGACCATCCATTCGTGCAGAGCCACCTACAGTCACTGAAGACCAGAACCATCACTACTTCGACCAGAACATCTGTCAAGATATGGTCACCGCTTATGTCAATGGTTGTTCTTTCCACCATGAAACTCACATCTGTGCTGGTGTGGGAGTGTCATGGTTGAACAATCAGCCTTGTGAACCACACAACTTTCAACTGGGTTCCCAATCATCCCAGTATGCAGAAATCGCAGGTGTGCTCATTACACTGCAACTTGCCGTAGACCATGGCATTCGCACATTGGTTATCTGCACCGACTCCAACTACACACGCCTCAGTTTCACGTGTCATTTAGCATTCTGGAAGGCCAAAGGTTTTGTAACCTCCAACAGCAAACCGGATAAACATCAAGACCTTTTCAAGGCATGTGATCACCTGGTCACCTCGAACAACCTCCAGGTGTACTGGAAAAAGGTCAGAGGTCACTCGCGCACACCAGGTCAGGACAAAGGATGGAATGACCTTGTGGACTCACTTGCAAAACAAGGAGCCATACAAGGCACCCCCTGGTCCTTTGATTCTGCTCTGGTGCCGACTTTGCTGTCCCACCCACCCACCCCAACAGTCTATGCGGTCACCAGGGCCCAGACAAATAGGGCCCAGGACCCGACACAAACCACAGGTCCCCTAGCGGTTGACCCTGTTTTCTCTGACGCTGACCTTATCTCTCTTCAAACCCTTGACCCTGCGATCCATAAAATGATACAATATCTCTTGGATCCTGTACTCAATGCACCATCCGACTCGGATCTCACTGACATTGCAGACTTGAAACTGCTTTATGCTGCACAATCATCCTTGCAGCTGTGCAATGGCATTCTATTTCATGTTTCCGATGAACTCCCTGTGCTTGCGCTTGTGGTCCCTCGTAACCAGAGGGGGGTGATGATTGTTCATGCCCACGATCTCCCAACTGCAGGACACAAAGACGTCAAAGTGACGTACAACGTGCTCAAACAAGTGGCATATTGGCCATGCATGTGAAAGGATGTAGCGGACTACATCAAGGGATGTCTCGTATGATGCCAGTTTCAACCAACCAACCCAATTCACCGAGCACCCCTACAGAAAAGAGGCATATCATTCCCATGGTCTGACCTCCAAATTGACTGGGTTGGTCCCCTTCCACGGTCAGCCAGAGGTAACAAATACTTCCTCACAGTCACATGTGCTTTCACCAAATGGGTCGAGTGCTTGCCTGCTCCTACTGACATGGCAGAAACCACGGCCTACTTGTTGATGAACCATGTATTCTCCAGATTCGGTCTGCCAAGCTGAATCGACTCTGACCGCGGCACTCATTTCACCGCCAAAGTCATGCAACAACTGTGGGAAACCTTGGGAGTTAAAGCTAACTTCCATATTAGCCACCACCCACAATCTTCCGGACAGGTTGAAAGAACCCACCGAACTGTGATCAACATCCTGAAGAAGTATGTTTCACCACACCAAAAAGACTGGGATGTAAAACTTCCGCTGGTCTTGATGGCCATCCGAGCCACACCCCATGAAGCTACTGGGGTCTCACCTTTTGAAATGATGACAGGCCAGCAAATGACTTTGCCCCTGCATTTACTCTACCAACCTGGAGAGGCCAGTGTTGCCACAGCTTACACTACTCACCAGTACATGACTGACCTGACCAAACATCTCCAACAGACTTTTGCCTTTGCCCAAAAACATTTGGACCGATCAGCTGAAGGGCGCAAAGCCTACTACGACCAGAAAGCCTCACATGACGAATTCCAAGTGGGAGACAAGGTTTTCTACTATTCCTTCATTCCTCAAACAGGACAGACCAAAGCACGGGCAGGAAAACTCACTCGGAAGTTCCTCCCCAGGTGGATAGGTCCATACACAATCACAGATAAACTCTCACCGGTCATTTATCAAATCAAGATATGCAAAGGTTGCCAGGACCCCATCTCCAAATGGGTCCATCGTAATCAGATCAAAGCTCACAAAAACCCCATGGGACTCATCGGGGACAACACTGTTTCATTAAATCAGTAAACAAACTTAAAATCTTGTTTGCGCCCGATAGATAACTGTTAGCTAACTATCAGCCTCAGGTATACTCAGTCGCATTTCTCTCCCTCAATCAGGTAACTGCATTAAACCTCCAAAGGAAAGAGTTAACCCTAACTAACTGACTTCCTTAAAAACCTAACCTCAAAAGATGCTGCAAAGTTTCATTCAGTGTCATCAACTTACTATTTCAAAATAGTACACACAAAACCTCCAATATCACTAGCTTCAGTCAATAACCACAAAACCCCACTAAAGGTGATAAAACATTAAAAGCCTAGAGCTCAGTCTCTAACAAAGTTGTTCCATCTCTGAGAATAATTTTCACCTACAACTCAGGTTTCTCAAAAAGAAAACCAACAAGAAGCTCAAAATTAAAATCACTCATTTCTATGTGTCTTGCCAGGATGATGGCCTTCCTGCTGTTTGGTTTAACTCTCTGCCTAACCCTCGCGTCTACCTCCACTGACCTTGTGAGCGAGGGTCCCGAGTCTTGAATCACTTTGATCGACCAACCAGGACTTCTGATTACGGAATATCAAGTTAGCTTAACGCTGGCCCCAGGGCGCCGACCAAACTCCGACACGAAGCGGCTCAGTCCCCGGTGAGGGCTCACCGGAGGAACCAACCGAACCAACTGAGGCGGCGGCTGGGAGCTCGGGCGCGACGTTGGTGAGAGACGGGGGCCACCTGGACCCAGCAGGACAGTGGCCTGAGTCGGAACCCAGTTGCGAGGCCCAGCTGAGGAACTACCAGACTGACGGCGCTCGGAGACGGGGCCTAGCGGAGGTGCCACCCTGCCAGACGGCGGCGAGCGGCGGTGATCGGTGGAGTTCGGCTGCGCCGGCGGTGTGCGGCATAACCGGCCAGGCAGACGGCGGCAGGCGGCGACGATCGGCGGCGGTGATCTGCGGAGCTGTGCAGCGTTACTTGGCGGAGGAGCTTGCAGGAGCTCGGTGCGGCGAGTCCAGCAACGGCCGGGCTAGTTGAGGCCTAGCCGGATTCTCTGTTTATCTCTATCCACAGGTCAGTAAGATGCCACCAAAGAAAGAGGAAATGGAAGAAATCAAAAAATCTCTGAACTTTATGTCAGATGAATTGGCCAAATTGACTAGCCAGCAGGACAAAATAATAGGCCTAATAGAACAGGTACAAACCCTACATTTAATAATCCAAGAAAAAGACAAAAAAATTATGGACCTGGAGCAACACGGGCGTCTTTTGGAGCAACGCGTCGAGGATCTTGAACAAGGTTCTCGTATTGATGACCTAGTTACAAGTGGACTAGACATCAGATATCAGTCATACGCCCATGCTGCAACAGGACTGAATGGTGAAGATGCACCCATGAGTGAGTCATTGTCCTTAGAAAATCAAGTGCTTCAGTTCCTTAATAATAAAGACATTAAGGTAGAAGCCAATGCAATCTCAGCCTGTTATGCTCTACGGAAGAAAGATAACAAAACAAAGAAATCAATTGTGATGCGCTTTGTGAACAGAAGGGTAAAGAATAACATACTGAGGCAGGCCAAAAAGCTAAAGGAAACTCAAGTTTACCTAAATGAACACCTGACAAAAAAAAACGCTGAATTAGCACGACAGGCACGGATGCTAAAAAAAACAAAATAAGATACAAGCAACCTGGACAAGAAATTGTAGAATTTGGATTAAACTAAATGGATCACCTGAGCAAGCAAAGAGTATAATGATCAGAGATGCTACTGACTTAGATAAATACAGATGAACACTGATTAAGAAAATTATGAGCCAATGATAATCCATATTCATACACATGATAAGAATAGTTCTCTTGACACACCATGCCAAAGTACTTTAAAAAAAATAAGCAAAATAAACAAAAACTTATGACCAACTCGAGTAGACATCAATTATCCCCAGTTGGAGGAAGTCATTTGACACAGAATGAGGAAACTCAAACTCTGAAAATATACCATTATGCTGAACATAAACCACAAGAGATGGAGAATGATATTGATCCTGATAACCACTTTTTCAATAATATTCATAACCACTGTGAATATTACACTGAAAAACAATTCAAAAGTCAAGTGCAATTAGATGGTAAACTGTCAATAATACACTTCAATAGCAGAAGTCTTAACAAAAACTTTCCACAGATTCAGGACTATTTAAAACAGCTAGACAGAAAATTCACAGCTATTGCAGTCTCTGAAACCTGGCTTAATGAAGAACTGGCTCCCCTGATGGCAATAGAGGGATATCAGATGTTTAACATTAACAGATCTCAAAAAAAGGGTGGTGGTGTTGCACTGTATATTGATGACCTATATAGATGTAAGCTTGTAAATGAAATGTCCTCAGCACTACCAGGGATTCTGGAATGTGTTACTGTTGAGATTGACCTAGACAAAACAAAAAATCTAATCATAAGCTGCATATATAGAACGCCGGGAACTTGCATTGAGACATTCAGAGATAAATTAGTCGAGCTGTACAATAATATTACTAGTAAGAAAATGGTAGCAATTTGTGGAGATTTCAATATTGATTTACTGAATCCACATCAACAAAATGTAATTACAGAGTTCATGAACTCTATGTACAGCATGAGTCTATATCCCACAATAACACATCCTAGTAGAATCACAGTTCATTCTGCTACACTTATTGACAACCTGTTTGTCAATGTTTTCGATAAGAAAATAGAAAGTGGATTATTGATAAATGATATAAGTGACCACTTGCCAACCTTTGCACTTATCCATGGCCACACGGGGCCCAACGCAGAAATAATTTCAAAATCGTTCAGACACAAATCACCAAATGCAATCAGTTCTCTTAAAGAGGACTTGCTGAAGCAAGACTGGACAGAAGTCTATGTATCAGATGTAAATGAAGCCTATGACACATTTATAAACATTGTAACCACTCTTTATGAAAAAAACTGCCCATTAGTAAAAAAAAAGCTTAAACACAAATTTGCTGATAAGCCATGGTTAACCAAAGGACTACAAAAGGCGTGTAAAAAGAAAAATTTATTATATAAAGCTTTCCTAAAGAAAAGGACAAAAGAAGCAGAGCAGCGGTATAAAACATACAAAAATAAGTTAACATATATAATAAGATGTAGTAAAAGAGACTATTACAGTAAAGAACTGGCGAAAAACAAAGACAATATTAAAAATACATGGACAATACTCAACAGTATCCTTGGAAATAAAAGCAGAAATACAAGCTACCCAACTAATATTCCAAAAAATAATAAAACGACTCAGAGTCTCAATATACAGTAGCTTCACCTGCAGATGAATTTAATAATTTTTTTGTTAACATTGGACCTAAACTGGCCCGAGAAATACCCACTACGGTGCCTACAGGTAATACAATATGCAATAACACTGCTGTAAAAGACTCCATCTTCATAAAGAACACAGACGAAAGAGAGGTCATTGAAATTGTTAAATCGTTCAAAAGTAAAACATCTACTGACTGTGATGGTATTGACATGCTACTAGTCAAAACTGTTATCGAATGCATAGTAAAACCACTGACGTATATCTGTAACCTGTCTCTCCAATCAGGTATATTTCCCAATGCAATGAAAATAGCTAAAGTAATTCCGATATACAAGACGGGCGACAGAGGGGAACTCTCAAACTATAGACCAATTTCACTATTACCGCAATTTTCCAAGATACTTGAAAAAATATTCTATGAGAGAATTGACAACTTCATACTGAAGAATGATTTATTATGTGAGCAGCAATATGGGTTCAGACACAAGAGGACAACTGCATATGCCCTAATGGAATTTACAGAAAAAATATCAACAGCCATTGAAAATAAAGAGTATTCAGTTGGAGTATTCCTAGATCTTAAAAAAGCATTTGATACAGTAGATCATAATTTATTATTAAAGAAACTACAAAATTATGGTATTAGAGGGGTAGCACTATCCTGGTTAAGTAGTTACTTAAAGAATAGATATCAGTATGTATGTGTTAGCAACAAAAACTCAGAGTTGCTGAAGGTCACCTGTGGAGTCCCACAGGGTTCAGTTTTGGGACCATTATTATTCAATATGTATATAAACGATATATGTAAAGTTTCAGAAAAAATGGACTTAATATTGTTTGCCGATGACACTAATCTGCTATGCAGTGGAAACAATTTGGAACAACTTCTGGATACACTCGGAAAGGAATTAGGAAAGCTTAAACTGTGGTTTGATTCAAACAAATTAACGCTCAATTTAAGTAAGACAAAATTTATAGTCTTTAACAACCATCACAACAACCCAGTACCCAAACTCAATGTAAATGGTGTAGAGATTGAAAGGGTATCTGAAACTAAATTCCTTGGAGTAATAATTGATAACAAACTGTGTTGGAAGTCACATATTAATTATATTAAAGGTAAAGTATCCAAATCAATTGCAATATTACACAGAGTGAAATATTTGCTGAATCAACCCACACTATACACCTTGTATCATTCATTAATACTCCCATACATGACATATTGTAATGAAGTATGGGGAAATACATATAAAACAAACATATATCCACTCTTTATGCTTCAAAAGAGAGCTATTAGAATAATAAACAAAGCAGCTTACAGGGAACCAACAAACCCACTTTTTCTCAAACAAAAAACTCAAGTTGAAAGATCTGGTTGACTTTAAAACCGCAATAATAATGTTCAAAGTGAAGAATTTATCACTGCCCGCAAATATCCAAAAGTTGTTCCAAACAAGGGAGAAACGATATCACTTCAGAGGAACATGTATATTTCAAAAGCCTACAGTGAGAACAACCACCAAGCAACACTGTATTTCAGTGCAAGGAGTCAGATTATGGAACGATTTTGGACCTGAATTAAAATCATGTACAACGCTTGGACAATTTAAACAAAAACTAAAGGAAGAAATACTCCAAACATATTTACAAGACGACATGTAAACTCACATAAGGATTGACATATCCAGCCTGTATTGTGTTGTAGCTTAGTTTTTTGTTTTTTGTTTTTTTTCTTTTTTTCTCTGTGACATTTTGTCTTAGATTTGTTTTGAATAGTAACCGCTTAACTTAGCTTAGTTTTCTTTTTTTTTTCTCTCAGTCACATTTTGTCTTAGCCTTGTTTTAAATTGTATTCGCTCTTGTCTTGTTTTCTCTTTTTTCTCTTTTGAATTCTTGGATGGAATATGGGTGGGCAATATAAGCTGCGGCTTCAGCCATCACCCATTTCGGATAACTCACGTGGAATTGTATAGAAGAAGGAGTCTTTGTCTAATTTGACCTTGTTGTTATATTATACAGTTTCTTTTAACCTGTACTGTACTATCCGAAATAAATTCATTCATTCATTCATTCATTCAAATCCACACCCAAAAGATCTTCGTGTGGTTTGATCCCGCCACAGTGGTCTACTGAAACCTTCCGCTAAGCTCAAGGCTTGTCCTCTTTGGTCGGACAATGCTGGATCAAGCAAGCTATAGACCATGCGGAAGCCGATATCACACATGTTGATTGATTGATTGATTGATTGATTGATTGATTGATTGATTGATTGATTGATTGATTGATTTTATTTGAACATTCAGACAAAAAGAAAAAAAATAATTTAAAACAAAAATCAAAACCAAAAAAATAAAATGTTCAAAAGGAGTGGGAAGAAGCCAGTGCTTATATAGTCCCACCCCTTTTCCATACCCATCAAATTACAACATCACTCTAGTCATCATTCATCCCACAACCACATTCACCATACAACACCATAATACATAATACACCCCATAATCAAATTATGCAACTGAAATGATACAACAATGACAGTCCATATTGACAACAATAAAAACATCCAACAATAACTGTAACAATAATAAATAAATACTTCTGGTATGTTCAATACAATCATAGACAACACCATCACCATCACAATCACCATATATACCACCATATACCCCCACATGGCTTACAATACCTAGGTGCAATAAGTAACCATATAATAATAATAATCATAACAATAGGTAGCCATATGGTAGTTACAACAACAACAATAATAATAACTAGAAAAGCACTTGGAGAGCGCAGACCTCCGCCAAGCGCCACAGTTCCCCCCATACTAACTAACTAACTAACTAACTAACCTGCACTTATATAGCGCTTTTCTAGTCACAAAGACCACTCAAAGCGCTTTCATTAATACTAACCCTCTATTCTAAGGGCCTATAGGAAACGGATATCTAGGGACAATTTAGAACAGCCAATTAACCTAACATGCATGTTTTTGGCATGTGGGAGGAAACCGGAGAAATCCCGGAGTAAACCCACGCAACACGGGGAGAACATGCAAACTCCACACAGATCACTGTTGGTCGGGGGCTGGGATCGAACCCATGATCCCATGATACCCACAATCCCCCGGCCAAGGGTAAACTGTGCTGCCGCAGTGCTAACCACTGCGCCACCGTGCAGCCCCATACAGTGTTTGTGTGTACATTTTCAGATTCCTTGACCATGAAAACATATGACTTGAAGCGGATGATAAAATAAAGGCAGCGATGTGAGGTTTTATGCAGGTTTATTATCAATACCGCCTTCACGAGGCTCGCCCAATGGGCAAGCCCGGAGGCTCTCCAGCAAAGGGACACAGTGTGTGTCAGCAGCAGCAGTTGAAGAGAGCATGAGTTACAGAATATGTGCAGCATTTATACCCAGTTACAAACAATACATGAAAGAGCATTCACAGCAGTTGGTGTGGCATTTGCATTTGAGAGACACAGTGAGAACGGGAAGCATGAACACAATGCATGAATGGCACATTAACATCACAGTACTGAGCCTGAACAAGCCAGACGGAGCGGGGCTGCCTGTAGACATTAATACACACATTTCACTGTTCTGTTATTTGCTCTAGCCGAGCGCTGTGTCTGTCCCATTCTGTTGTGGGGGTTATCCCAAACCGCCACACGCTCCCCCCCAGAGGGCTCGGTGGGCGACCAAGGCCTCGATAGTCCAGTTTTGGCAGCAAGCAGGGAAAGCTCTGTGTAGGTGGAGGTGGAGGGGGTGGGGGGTAGTAAGTGCCGGCAGGAGACAGTGAAATCGTCTGAGCCGCGCAAAAATTGCTTGTGGGTCCGCGATGTTGAAGGGCTGTCCCGTTGAACGTGCGGAGATCACAAGAAGAAAAATTAGTCTCTGACTCCTCTCGCGGCCATGAAGAAATAAAGGAGCGGCGAGGCTGCGTAGTGGCTGTAAAAAAAAAACAAAAGCAGAGGGACTTGGCGTGTTGACTTTAGGTGCAGGCGCAGCCCTGAAGGCTCTGTGTGCAGTGGCGAAGGACGATGGCGGTCTGTAGAGCTGTATTTGTCCCGTGCGTGGTGCGCCGTCCTCGTGTCTCCCCGGTGCGTGTGCCGGGGTTCCGTGCGTGGGTGGGCCGCTGGAGGGGCGAGTCAGGGTCCAGAATCTTGGTGGAGATCAGCGCAGTCGGCGCCGATAATATCCAAGTTGAGCTGAGGCTGTCGATTGGTCATGATGCGTTGGAGCGGTGAGAGGGAATAGACAATCTTTGTCCCTCGGGCTCGTGCAGATGCGTTGGAGCGGTGAGAGGGAGGAGACGATCTTTGTCACTCGCTCGGCCATGGTGCATTCAGGTCCACGCGTTGCGTTCTCCGCCGGCCCTGGAGGTCGCCGTCGTGGAGAGAGGACAAGGTGCGTGCGCTCTCGTGTGGAGGAGCTGTGAGCGCGGCCGGTCCAGCGTGGATGTGCCGATCTAGGCGTGCTGATCTCACCATGAAATTTGCTGCGGCTTTCCCGGTCGTGGGTGATGTCCGGAGAGTTCCCTGAAGCAGAAGGGAGCTGCTGCGTTCGCTTGTCGTCAGAGCAACACCGCCGGGTGCTGCGTTCGCCGGCAGCGTGGCTGTCCAAGCCAGAAGGTTGCGTTGCACAAAACGTGTGCGTCCTCGGGGTCACCAGTGAAGCGGATGATAAAATAAAGGCAGCGATGTGAGGTTTTATGCAGGTTTATTATCATACCGCCTTCACGAGGCTCGCCCAATGGGCAAGCCCGGAGGCTCTCCAGCAAAGGGACACAGTGTGTGTCAGCAGCAGCAGTTGAAGAGAGCATGAGTTACAGAATATGTGCAGCATTTATACCCAGTTACAAACAATACATGAAAGAGCATTCACAGCAGTTGGTATGGCATTTGCATTTGAGAGACACAGTGAGAACAGGAAGCATGAACACAATGCATGAATGGCACATTAACATCACAGTACTGAGCCCGAACAAGCCAGACGGAGCGGGGCTGCCTGTAGACATTAATACACACATTTCACTGTTCTGTTATTTGCTCTAGCCGAGCGCTGTGTCTGTCCCATTCTGTTGTGGGGGTTATCCCAAACTGCCACAGACTAGCAATTTGATTGACAATGATATGATTAGTGGTTCAGTAGTTATTCACGAAAATGACATTTTCCGTAATGGCAGCCACAGTTCCCCCCATACAGTGTTTGTGTGTACGTTTTCGGATTCCTTGACCACGAAAACATATGACTAGCAATTGGATTGACAATGATAGGATTAGTGGTTCAGTAGTTATTCAGGAAAATGGCATTTTCCGTAATGGCGGCCACAGTTCCCCCCATACATTGTTTGTGTGTACGTTTTCAGATTCCTTGACCATGAAAACATATGACTAGCAATTGGATTGACAATGATAGGATTAGTGTTTCAGTAGTTATTCACGAAAATGGCATTTTCCGTAATGGCGGCCACAGTTCCCCCCATACAGTGTTTGTGTGCACGTTTTCAGATTCCTTGACCATGAGAACATATGACTAGCAATTGGATTGACAATGATAGGATTAGTGGTTCAGTAGTTACTCAGGAAAATGGCATTTTCCGTAATGGCGGCCACAGTTCCCCCCATACAGTGTTTGTGTGTACGTTTTCAGATTCCTTGACCATGAAAACATATGACTAGCAATTGGATTGACAATGATAGGATTAGTGGTTCAGTAGTTATTCATGAAAATGTCATTTTCCTTAATGGCGTTTTTCTTCTGGACGGTGATCCGGATCACCACCAAAATTTAATCAGTTCTTCCTTGTACCATTTCCAACAACGCCGGAAAGTTTCATCGAAATCCGTCCTAAACTTTTTGAGTTATCTTGCTAACCAACAGACAGACAAACAGACAAACAGACAAACCCCGGCAAAAACATTACCTCCTTGGCAGAGGTAATAATACCACCTGGCCTATACAATACTCCAAACAACTGCATTCCAACAACAATCCTAACACTATAATTCTAGTAATAATGATATCAATAATAACAGTACTCAGTGTAGGGAGTTAGAAATGAAGAAGCGATGTGACTTTATAAACCAAAGTTTAATATCAGCTTCACCTCCCTAACATGTCTCATCTCGGTGCAGAAGCAGAATAAGAGGTCGAGCACAGTCAGACCTTCATACTTATACTCACACTCAACAAAAGACATTGCATATCAAAGCTGACATCCCACATTAACATAATCCCCCCTCCATTGTCCTCCGTCTCCTCCACCTGACCCTGGGTGGTCAGGGAGATTGATCCGGTCTCCACCGCTGCGACTCTTGTCTGCTCTTTGATCCTCGCTGGCGGTTGAGACCTCTTGTCCTGTTCATAGGCGTGAGGTCATTCCACATATGTAATCACTAAACATTCTAATATGTCTATACATATGTAGGTATGGAATATATGATTAATATAAGCCACATCCCCCCCAAACGACTAAGAAAAGGACAATCGAATTAAGTTTACAGTTTAAGATAATCTCTATGACATATTATACTGTTAAACCTCTTGACAGGGAAAACGAGGAAAAATCTTTCCAGCAGTCATGCTCCTGTAGAGAATTCAGTGGTAACAACAACAGTATAGTAATATCACAAATCAGCCTTAAAACTGTCACGGCACAATCTGATAACATAGTTAACAACTCTTGGTCAGTTTGTATCAGTCCCTGTGCCGTCTGGGTTTTAATCTTTTCCCGAATCTGCTGTGGGTCCGCTTTGGCGTCATGGTGGGACCCTCCTGTAAGGAATCTGCAGCTTGGGGAGGAGAGTGGTTATTTGTTCCCTACAGGGGGGCTGAGTTTTTTTTCTTGGGGGGTCTACCCCGCCGAGGTGCTCTCGCCACCCGTGCAGGTTCGTCTCTCAACAAGAAGGCAGGTTTAAGTCTGTCAATGCTGACTGTTTCTTTTCTGTCCCCTAAATCAAGCACAAAATGCTTATCACCAGGTTCCAGCACTCTGAATGGTCCGTCGTATGGTGGACGGAGGGTTGATTTTACAGCTTCGTGCCTAACAAAAACAAACTCGGCGTTTTTTAAAGCTTGGGGGACAAAAACCCGTGGAAGAGTGATGTGCCGGTCTGGGGAGAGTGTCCGGTCCGGTGCTGCCTAAAGGCCTCAGGGCTGGAAGATGCCCGGGCTCTGGGTTCTCTGGTAAAAACTCACCTGGGAGTCTGAGAGGTTGTGCAAAAACTAATTCTGCTGGGGAGGCGTCTAGATCCTCTTTAGGCGCAGAACGCAACCCTAATAAAACCCAGGGAAGTTTATTCACCCAATCTGTATCCGTTAGTGAGGCCCTGAGGGCGGCCTTTAAAGATCTGTGAAAACGCTTGCATAACCCATTAGCCTGAGGGTGATATGCGGTGGTGCGGTGAATTGTCACCCCTAAGCTGCTGGCCATGGCTGACCAAAGCTCTGAGACAAATTGAGGCCCCCTATCGGACGTGATGTCCGATGGGACGCCGAAACGTGCCACCCAGTTTGTTAAAAAAACGCGAGCGACTTCCGCAGCTGTGGTTGACGCCAAAGGGACCGCCTCAGGCCAGCGCATAGTACGGTCTATCATTGTTAACAGGTGTGTGAAACCCTGAGACGAAGGTAGTGGTCCCACGAGGTCGACATGAACGTGGTCAAACCTTCTGGCTGGGATTTGAAAAGGCTCTAGAGGAGCTTTTGTGTGTCTGTGTATTTTGGCGCGCTGACAAGACATGCAAGTTTTTGCCCATTCCTTTACATTTTTGCCCAGGCCCGGCCAAACAAACTTTTCTGCGACCATTTTAACCGATGCGCGCACCCCTGGGTGCGCGAGGGAGTGAACCGAGTCGAAAATGCGGCGGCGCCATGCAGCTGGGACTACCGGGCGAGGTCGGCCGGTTGAAACGTCGCAGATTAGGGGGGGTACACGCCACGTAAACCCCTTTCCTCCAGTCTTAACCTTGTTGGTCCAGACAGGAGCGCGCGCACGTCCGCGTCGCTGCTTTGTTCCTCTGCCATGGCTGCGTAATCTATCCCTACGTGAATTGGGGCCGCGTACGCTTCCGCGTTGGCGAAGAGTTCTGCGGCTGAGGTAGTATAATCTGTCTCCTTGTGCTCTGGCGATGTCACAGCGCGAGAGAGGCAGTCTGCTACCACGTTAAGTTTGCCTGCCACATGTCGAATGTCTGTGGTGAACTCTGAAATTGCAGCTAGCTGTCTTTGTTGCCTGCCTGACCATGGTTCTGAAATTTTAGCCATCGCAAAAGTGAGCGGTTTGTGGTCTACAAAAGCCGTGAAGCGCCGCCCTTCTAACCAGAACTGGAAGTGGCGGATGGATAAATGAAGCGCTAGCAGCTCCCTGTCAAAAGTGCTGTATTTACGCTCGGTTTGGTTTAAAGATTTGCTAAAAAATGCTAAAGGTTGCCAGGTTCCGCCAACATGTTGTTCCACGACTGCCCCTATGGCCAGGTCTGAAGTGTCTAATCATGCCAAATTTTTCCAGGGTGGTAAACTCGTCTCGTGCTATGGCGAACTTGGTCGCGTCTAAGCGCCGAGCTTTGGCGAACACGGGTGGGCCTGTTGTGGGGATGAAGTGTTCAACCCCGTGTTTCGCTACTGTTGCTGAAAATTTTGGAACTGTGAGTGCTGGAAATTGGGTGAGGAGTTGGTCAAACTTACCTCCTGCTGTTGTGACGCTGGCCTGCACGGGTGGTGGAGAAACTCGAGCTGAGCAGGGGATAGAAGAAAATGACAGTGCATTAACCAAGCGCCTATTTGCTAGATCGACTAACAACCCATGTGCACACAAAAAATCAGGGCCCAACAAGTTAAAACTCAACGCCGCTACAATAAATGTCCATCTATAGTTGCGGCCATGGATGCAAAGAGGCAGGTTCCTTTCACCGAAAGTGTCGATGATCGAGCCGTTGGCTGCCATCGCTCCATTTCCCCGGGGACCCATGGCCCGGTCTGCGTGGGAAGGGGCGATAAAACTCAGCTGAGCTCCGGTGTCGATCAGGAACTGTCTCCCGGTGTGTCCGTCAGTCACATAAAGCAGCTTATTTGTCTCGCTGAGAGCCGCAGCTGTTAACGGTTCTCGGCTTTGGCGTTTCCCGAACTTTTGAATTTGCAGGGGGGCACGCATTTGTACAACCTCTCGGCGAAATGGTGGTGGTAATAGCAGAGGTCGTTCCGCCTGCTGCGCCTTGGTCGTGTTGCCGCCATGGTGGGCGGGCTCTGCTCGGTTGTCTGTGGTTCTCCGCTGCTCTGGGCTTCCGCGCTGAGATCTGCGGATGCTGCTGTGGCCATCTGTTCGCCGCAGGCGTTGATGAGCCGCTGCGCTTCTCGGGCCAGCGCGCGGAAGTCCTGCTGGGTGCTGCACCGCATGTTGACCAGCGTCCCTCTCATGTGTGGCAGTAGAGTGCTGAGGAAGATATGTTGGAAGAGGAAGTTGTCGTTGTCCTCTTCTTTAAGCTGCAGCATGTCCTCCATGAGGACCTTGGGTCTGCATCCTCTGTGGCCGTAGATCGCCAGGATCTTCTCTGCTCTCTCCTCGGCTGAGGGGACGAAGTTCTCGACGATGGTCGCCTTAAGTTCTTTGTATTTGTCATGGGCGGGCGGCTGTTGGATTATGCTCCGCGCACATCTTGACGTGGCAGCGTCGAGTTTGGCGACGATGTGATAAAATTTTGTCTCATCCGCCGTTATGCCCGCTAGTGCAAACTGAGCCTCAGCTTGCTGGAACCACGAGCTCGGGTCGTGTCGCCAGAATTCTGGCAGCTTGACGGTGATGGCGCTTGTGTGGGCCGTCCCTGATGTGTCCGCCGGGTGAGAGCGCCTTTCTTCTGCTCTCACGGCGGGGCTGGGGATGGTGCTCGGTTGAGCCCTCTCTGTAGCTTCTGCCCTGGGGGAACGTCCTCCATCCGTTTCCCTGTCTGCATGGGCGCCGGCGCTTGCCTGGGTCACCTCTGATGAGTTAATTGCGGGAGAACGTCTCTGTTCCATCCTCACGTCTGGTCACCAGTGTAGGGAGTTAGAAATGAAGAAGCGATGTGACTTTATAAACCAAAGTTTAATATCAGCTTCACCTCCCTAACATGTCTCATCTCGGTGCAGAAGCAGAATAAGAGGTCGAGCGCAGTCAGACCTTCATACTTATACTCACACTCAACAAAAGACATTGCATATCAAAGCTGACATCCCGCATTAACATAATCCCCCCTCCATTGTCCTCCGTCTCCTCCACCTGACCCTGGGTGGTCAGGGAGATCGATCCGGTCTCCACCGCTGCGACTCTTGTCTGCTCTTTGATCCTCGCTGGCGGTTGAGACCTCTTGTCCTGTTCATAGGCGTGAGGTCATTCCACATATGTAATCACTAAACATTCTAATATGTCTATACATATGTAGGTATGGAATATATGATTAATATAAGCCACACTCAGCATATATATTCACAATAACAAACTTTATTCATTGAAGACACATTGTAATGTTACTGTCCTTTATTTTTATATTGCTCAAAAATCATTTCTTTATATGTTGATTTAAATATATGGATGTTTGGACATTGCCTGTGTTTCTCCCCCAACCCATTCCACAATTTTACCCCACACACAGACATACAAAAACCTTTCCTAGTAGATCGTACTAGGTGCATTTTAAATTTTGTATTCTCCTGTAAATTATATTTCCCTTCTCTCTCACTGAAAAGATTTTGTATATTGTGTGGTAAAAGGTTTTTACTGACTTTAAACATTAATTGTGCTGTATAATAATCAACCAGATCCCGTAATTTCAATAACTTTGAATGTAAAAACAATAAATTAGTATGTTCAAGATATCCAACTTTGTGTATAACACGGACTGCCCTTTTTTGTAATATTAGCAATGAATTAAGTGTACTTTTATAATTGTTACCCCAGACCTCTATACAATAGGTCAAGTATGGAAGTACTAATGAGCAATACAAGATATGAAGCGATTTGTAATCTAGGACTTGCTTAATTTTATTTATAATTGCAATATTTTTTGCAGCTTTGTTTTGTATGTATCTGACGTGTGGTTTCCAACTAATTTTATCATCTAGTATTACACCCAAAAACTTGAGCTTAACATTTTCAATAATTACATTATTATACATAATAATTATAATCATAATAATTATACATAATAATTACACTTTAATCCGGTTCCGGTTCCGCCGGACCGGCGGCGCCACACGAGTGGGCTGCCTGTTGCAACAGCCTTTTTTTTTTTTTTATCTTCCTTCTTCTTTCTACACCTTTCACTCTGTATATATATCACGGACGCACGGATCGCCCCGGGGGTCTCCCGGGTCGGCGGACGGAGCCACGGTTTGCAGCGGGAGACGTTACAGCGGGGAGGAGCTAGTGCTAGCTAGCACTTGGCCGCCGCCTGGTGCTAATTGGAAACTCGACATACCGGGAGCTGTAGCGAAAACGACGCGGGTGCCAGGCTGGAGTTTAGGCGGCGTGAAAGAAATATAAGACAGAATAATAAAGAGCGATGGCAAGAACCAAGCAGACCGCCCGTAAAATCTACTGGAGGAAGAAGCCCCCCAGGAGACAGCTAGCCACCAGGGCTGCTCGGAGAGGCGCTCCGGCCACCGGCAGAGTGAAGAGGCCTCGCCGTCACAGGTCACAGGCCCGTGGCTCTGAGAGAGATCCGTCACTACCAGAAATCCACGGAGCTGCTCATCCGTAAGCTGCCCGTCCAGCGCCTGGTGAGGGAGATCGCTCAGGACTTCAAGACCGTCCTGCGTTTCCTGAGCTTCGCCGTCATGGCTCTGCAGGAGACCAGCGAGGCCCACCTGGTGGTCTCTTCTTCGCTAAGGGGGTCACCATCATGCCCAAAGACTTCCAGCTGGCCCGCTGCATCCGCGAAGAGAGAGCTTAGACTTTCTGCTGCACATTCACCAGCCATAATGCTCTGCACTGTGTGTCTATATATATACATTTATAGTAATATGGACATATGTTTACTAGATGTTGTTTTTTCTTGCCTTCTGATTGTTGCTCTGAGTGTTGCTATCCCTATGCTGTTGCAATCCTGGAATTTCCCCATTGTGGGACTAATAAAGGTTTATCTTATCTTATCTTATCTTATTATCTATATGAATATGTATATCTTCTTTATTTTTGTTCTGGAACAACTCGAGAAGTTCACCATTACCCAGTTCAATTTAACTGCACCCAAAGTCAGAAACCGACGAGCTATAGGTGGATTCTTAGCAGCTGCCTCAGCCTTAGGATCGCTTTTTAGCTTAGGTACCTCCGCCGTCAATTCGGTCAATATCAATACCCTAAAACATCAGGTAGGTGAGTTACAAGCTGAACTCCCTCGGATTCAGGCTCAACTGGTGGTCCAGAAAACAAGCCTACAAGCTGTCCGCACCACCTTACAAGGTACGGTGGTAGTTGTGAACACTCACTCTCAAGCTTTGGTCAAACTCAACAAGTTGATGCAGTCGATGTTCTCTGTACTTCAGGTTGACTTTGCCCAAGCACAGCTAGTGTCTATGTTACTGTCAGATGTGATTAGGGACATCAGCTCTTCCGTTGACGCCTTGGCAATGGGCAGAATTCCACCCTACCTTGTCCCCATGTCATTGGTTACAGATTTGCTTGCTACAGCCACTCAGAGAACTGTCATACCGCTCCAAGCCCATTTAGCTTTTACCTTGGGCAACACCATTCCCATCTACATTGACCCTGAAAAGCACCAGATGGCTTTCATTGTCAACCTACCTATGATCATCTACGATAGCATCTACTGGTTGAAGAAGGTTGTCAATGTTAGGATTTGGAAGCAAGACACTCATGTCAAGGTCAGAACCCCCTCAGTGGTGGCATATCATGACAACAGCCCTGGCCTTTACATTGGTCCCAAACCTACACATGTGCACTCTCACCAGGGATGTCCACTATTTGTGCCCTAGTAAGCCTTTTCTTAAGGATAGCACCGGAGGCATCTGTGGGATCCAAGCATCCTCTCAGGACATGACTTGTCCCACCATCCTCACCCCACGATCTCAAGTAACCACCACACAGGCCCACATCGTTGGAAGCCGGTGGCTTGTTAACACCCCAGTGCAATCCGCTACCGTCACCTATGACCAACATGACACATTTTCCCAGATCACACTCCCCTCCAACACTTTTTAGGTTAAAGTTCCCAAAGGCTCACGCTTTCATGTTGGCGATTTGGCCCTGTATCACCTCAACACTGACCAATACAACGGCAGTGTCTATGTGTCTGATTTCTTCTCTAAGCAAGCGATCAAACTCAGCTCTGAGATTGTGGATAAAGTTACTCTTGAAGGCCCTTAAGTCATTGACTTGGTTTCAATAGGGAATGAGCTCCAAGTCCTTGAGCCAGACCCTTAACCACTACTCCATCCCAGTTCCCACTCCTGGTCCGTACCAGATACAGTACTCATGTGCCTGGTCATTTTTGGGTACCTCCTGACGTTTGCCGCAGCCGGTACCTATCTGTGGCAAATTAGAGCCTTCCAAGATCAACTCAACCGCTTGGCTATGAATACTAGGCATAGTTTCAGACACCAAGACCTAGACCCGAGTCCCAACATTGAGAACCTATTTCCTGAAAAGGAGATTCTTGGTCTAGAGCACAGGTGTCAAACTCATTCCATGGAGGGCCAAGACCCTGCAGGTTTTACCTCCACCCAGTGTCTTCAACAGGTGATTTCACTGAATTATTTCCCACTGATTGCTGATCAGTGAAAACACCTGCTGAAGACACTGGGTAGAAGCAAAACATGCAGGGTCTTGGCCCTCCATGGAATGAGTTTGACACCCCTGGTCTAGAGGAACGACCCATCAAAGTTGCAGAAGTTGAAACATAAGCAGGTCTGCTAAACAGACCCTATGTGAACCTCCCTGAGTTACCTCAATGTTGCTTAACCTAAACATCTACCTCAAATAAGCAATAAGTTTAGTTTCTTTTGCATTCTTCATTTTTGATTTTGACTCTTAGAATTTTTGAATTTATATGCATGCTTATATACAAATATATATTCCTTGCACTCCATTTTGATTTTTGTGCACAATTCAAACTACTGTATTTTTGAACAGTTCTAATAGCTGTTTCAGTGTAAACCAAAACACTTACCTCTGTCATGGCCCACTCTGGGCCATCACCTGCCTCAGCTGCGCGCACACCTGCAGCCAATCACCCACGGGCTTTATAGCCTGCTCTGCCTGGAGCCTCGGCATTGAGCCGTCTGTCTTTCTACCGGACCTTCGTCTCCCGCACGTCTGTCTCCACACAGACCAACGCTTCGTCTGGAAAGACCTTCCTACTACAAGTAAGCATCTCTGCTACTTACCTTTTCTCCCAGACTCTCCCCTGTGCACAGGTGGATCCCTCAGGCAGCGGAACCAACTCTCCGTGGCGGCGGAACATTCCCCTCGCCTCGCCAAACCTCATCGCTCATCACCGGGTGTGCCTCGCAGACGCTGTCTTCCTGGCTGGAGGCCCTGGGCCGAAACCTGCGCTCGCATCAGACCACTTGCAAGTAAGCCCCAGTCAATATCCAGCTCATTGTGACTTGGCTGAAATTAACATCTGTGCTTTGGCTCTGTTTTAGGGTTGCCAGGCTGCACGGCGCTCTGTCTCGCCCCCGGCTGCAGCGCGTTTACCATCAACACATTTACACAACGCATACACGCACTCATACACCCTCTGCTGGTCACAATAAAGATTATTGAATTGCACTTGAGCCTGTGTGTGTGTTCCCTGGGTCCAACAATATGTCAACCACAGGTGTGTAAAACTACATTTTTTTATCTTCTTACTTTTGTAACCAGAATTTTTGAGTCATTTCAAGACATATACCTTAACTTACTACTCTTAAATTTTATAATCTACATTTGTCCATATTCAAATTATTTTTGGAAACTCCTGGAAGTCTTTCCAATAAACCAAATTCAAAGAGCTCTACTTAGTAATAGATATCATTTACATGCTAGTGTGTATGGACATCAGTGTCACAGCTGGCCCTCATGAGCCAGCATAAGACGCCACAGACCAGTAAAGTTACATAACAGTTTATTATAACTCAAGGTAAGGGTTGGACAGGATAACTAGCCGCGTGGGCTTAGCAACAAGATAACCCACTAGCCAAACAATGATAAATGACGGCTGAGACGAGGAACGCTCGCTCACCGTTTTGACAAGGAAAAAGGCAAGGAACACGAACGATAACTGCGATAATAAACACACTTACATCCAAGGGGAAACATGGATAAACAAAAGGAGAATGTTGACGGGAAAATTGACGAGACAGCCGCAAGATGCAGTCGCTGGCGCCAGCATTTAAAGCCGGCTGCTCACGATTGCAAATGCAGCACAGCTGCTCAGACTCTGACAGCGGGGGATTCCTGAGCGTCTGACCAATCAGAGCCCGGGAAGCCAGAATGACAACACCTGCTGTCAAAGCCTGACAGGGATGATGTATAACCCGAGCGTGGACAAAGTAGCGCTCGGGATATGACGGGACCCCCCCTCAAGGCGAACTCCCAGTCGCCAATAACATCCACACACCCCCACCCCACCCCAGGGCGGGCGGATGGGGAAGCAGGCAGAGGGGGAACAGGATCAACCTCACAGTAAAAGACACGACAAATCACCACCCAAAACACAATGACGAAACGGGAGGGGTAGAAAAATAACCAGGGGACACATTCACAGGGGAGGGCAGAGAAGAAGAGAAAAGAAAAAAACAAACTGTACAACACAGGAACACATATACAAAGAACAGCTAAATCATGTACAAATTACGTCCCAAGGTGAATAACTGGACTGATACAGAAAAGAAAAATCTCATGAATTGACAGCAACCAAAAGAAAGACCCCCAATAGTTAAACACTGATGTGATTGAACAGTAGCCTACAATGCACATGAGCAAAAATGAAAAAAAAAAAAAACCAACGACCCATAAAGTATGTTACCTCGAATACAAAAACAACAGGTGTTAAGTTTGAAGCATGTCCCAAACACATGGTTTCAACTAGAGTCCCTGTCAGTAGCTTTCCTTTCTGAAGGCCAGTTTACAATGCAAAAAACTGCTTGAGTTTACACACGTGGAAGAAATAACAAAAACGGCTTGGGAGAGCTTAGAGAACCCAAGTGCTAAACCATTCAGATAAGCAGTTGTCTGATGTGACCATCCCCTTAAAACAGCCAGAGTGCAAAAGCTCCACCAGAAACTCGGCGGCTGAGAATTTTAAAGGCCGCACTTCAAACTCATTTAAGGTGATTAGAAAAACATGGTCAAACCTCTGAATGCAGACGCAGAACAAATTCATTTTCCTTGCATCAGAATCAGACCAACTAGACCCTATCTGGCAGAATCGATCTTAATGTAGCAATTTCAGCAAGTATTAGCAACACCCAACAAGAAAAAACACAACATACATAATAGCATTCTGTCTGAAAGAAAAAAAAAATCTGCCCTGAGGAGTCTTTGATCAGGAATGCAGTAGACAAACAACACTTCACTAATCAGTAGTCCAAAAACATGAGAGTAGCTATGACGAGGGTACATATATTCATTAAACACAAAATAGGCGTAATAAACACGAAGTCCAAAATAACCACAGTAGATCCCAAAAATAGAGGAAAAGAGCAAAATAAAATTAACTCAGCAGTCCTCAAGGCCAAAAGGTCAAAGTCACACATCGGAGTTCACCATAGACCTTTACCCGCGGAGTATTTCAGTCCAAAAGAAAAACCAAAATCACAAACTACTGAGGGGCGAGAGAAGGGGAAAAAGCACACCAGGATGACAGTCATACAACACAGTTCAGGAGGCCTCCCAGCCCCCGGCATCCAAACCGCTAACAGGGGCAGTGGGACGTGTTCCGACGACCTACCCGAATCCCGGGCCGAGGATGACCATGCCTCCGGCGGCCGGACCGGGACGCCAACTGTACAGTCCTGCTTATCAGGAGGCCGGCCCCGGACGCCAAACTAGAAGAGTGGGTCTCCAGGTGGTCGACCAGCATCAACCTGCCAACAAGACGACTGGAGAGAGATCGGCAACGGTCTTCCAATGGCAGGGGAGAGCCAAGGCGAACCGGGCCAACTACGATTAATTCCCGCATTTTCAGATGCAGGGGAGGGAGAAACATGATGAGGGTAGGGATTAATTGGGGAATATTTGGGGATGGATCTGCAGCACCATCTCCGGGTCCCACCCAAACAGAGACTGGCAGGGCCGGAACCAATCCGGTAGGGAACCCTGACTGGACCGACGCTGCACCCATGGTGGGCCCGGATTGGGCCAGAACCCCTCTGGGGACGAACTCTGATTCAGTTGGTGCTGCTCCCGCGTCGGACCCCGATTGGGTCTGAACCACCTCGGTGACGAGCTCTGGTTCAGTTGACGCTACTCCCGCGTCAGACCCCGATTGGGACTGAACCACCTCGGTGACGAACACTGATTCCGCCAATGCTGCACCCGCGTCGGACCCCGATTGGGTCTGAACCATCTGGGAGATGAACTCCGACTGAGCGGAAGCTGCACCCGCGTCAGACCCCGATTGAGTCAGAACCGCACCAGTACCGACCTCCAACTCCGAACCCGGAACCTCTGGCTCAGCGATAGGGGCCTGCTCTGCGCCAGTGATCTTGGAGGAGGGCTCAGAAGAAAAAGGAGAAGAAGAAGAACCGGGATCAGGAACACCGGTAGCGTGAGAACCCGGCGAGACAAGCTCAGATGCAGTGGACGGCTGCACCCGGCTCGCCTCCCCAAGAGACAGGCAAAAATTCTCAAAAATAGAAAAGACAAAGACAACACTGAGCACTTGCCTGATCTCAAGTTCAGACGCCGTCCAGGACTTCGACGATCCGTGCTCAGACGGGAGGAGGTCGTATTCTGGCTCCCATTCAGCCGTGTTGTCATCTGCCTCTGGCAAAGAGGCTTCCGCAGCTTGAGGACCCTCCGACGCCATCGTCCACGCTGGCAACTCATACGGCGTGGTGGCGGGGGGCTCCTGGCCCGCTGGGTCGGACTGCTCATCCGTGGAGACCCAGGGATGCTCCGTCATCGGCGCAGGCTCCAAACAGCAGACCGATCCCTTCCTCTGTCCTTGATGTGGCCGCGGGGCTGGGATCTTCTGCTCCAGGACCGCAGGCCCCCTCCTCATCTGATGACGTTCGGCAGACGTCGAAGAGCGCTCAACGGCGGGAGACACAGAGGCAGCGGGTTTAATAATTACCTCAGCAGGTGGTGGAGGCTCGGGGGGCTGCGAACCCCGAACCTCACCCCCAGGAGTCAGACAAGACAAATCACTATTAGGGGAAAAAGAGTGAACTTGTACTCACCTGTCTCCCGGAGGGATGATGGAACCTGCTGCAGGGAACGTTGCTCCTTCCTCCTCCTGTTGGATGGTGGCAGAGGGCTCTCTGGAAGGATGAGGGGGGGCCACTCGAGATGGGATCGATGCGGGGGTCGCCGGAGCAGAACTCCTCATACAACCAGCAGCTGGAGAGGACGTCGAAAAGGAGGGGATGACAGCCTCAACGGGCCGGGCACGACACGCTGGTGAATCAGCGAAGGAAGACGGCCCAGGGAGACAGGCTGCGGGGGTTCTCTCCTGGCAAGACGCTGAAGAGACAGCTGACTGGTAAAAGGAGTCGTACCAGCAATCTGGAGCAGGATCCGGACGGGACTTTTGCTGAGAATGTCTCTGGCCGCGACGCCGACGTCTTCGACGGGTCACAGGTGGTGCGAACTCCAGGACTGGATCGAGGAGGGGATCGGGATCCCAAGGCGGGCAGCGGGGATTCCGTCTCCTCCGCCTCTGGGCTTCTTCCTCCTCGTACATCCAGAGTATCTGGCGTTGGGCGGCGATGTCAAGTCTCCTCGCATCGACTTCTGGGTGGTCGTCGTAGCGGGGAGGCAGTTGGTCAAGCACGTCCTCAGCCCGATCTAGGTACCAGTACACGTCGGGCTGATAGCTGAGGAGGGGAGGGGCAATGAGGGTATCAGGATTAAAATCGAGGTCGGAGGCGGCGATGAGGATTTCATCAACTTGCTCCAGCACCTCGGTCAGCTGGTCGCTGGACCCCCGAGTGCGACCCCTCCGCGACGGCATAATTCCGGTACCGTACCCAGACAGGAAAGTGCAGAGTTCCTCTAAATGCAACTTTACTGCGAACGGCGTCTCCTTCTGGCAGCTGTCTACTGTCACGGCTGACCCTCACGAGCCAGCATAAGACGCCACAGACCAGTAAAGTTGCATAACAGTTTATTATAACTCAAGGTAAGGGTTGGACAGGATAACTAGCCGCGTGGGCTTAGCAACAAGATAACCCACTAGCCAAACAATGATAAATGACGGCTGAGACAAGGAACGCTCGCTCACCGTTTTGACAAGGAAAAAGGCAAGGAACACGAACGATAACTGCGACAATAAACACACTTACATCCAAGGGGAAACGTGGATGAACACAAGGAGAATGTTGACGGGAAAATTGACGAGACAGCCGCAAGATGCAGTCGCTGGCGCCAGCATTTAAAGCCGGCTGCTCACGATTGCAAATGCAGCACAGTTGCTCAGACTCTGACAGCGGGGGATTCCCGAGCGTCTGACCAATCAGAGCCCGGGAAGCTAGAATGACAACACCTGCTGTCAAAGCCTGACAGGGATGATGTATAACCCGAGCGTGGACAAAGTAGCGCTCGGGATATGACAATCAAAACCTTTAACCCAGTATTTAGGTCAAGTGTTGCCAAGGAGACGCAGCTGCCATGGATGTGTACCAACGCTGACCAACGCCCACCATTGCTACAAAGGAGGGAATATGTAGCATCAACATCTCCTCAGGCCAATCCAGGAGATCACTTTTCTTCATTTTACAGAAATTTCACTTTTCTTCATTTTAAAGCAACTCTCACTCAAGGTCTGGTCAAGAATGCTGTCTTCAACAGGACCCCAGCGTAAATATCTTCACTTTTGTAGAGATAGACTTGATAAGGATTTGCTTTTAAAGGCTTAAGTGGACCATAAAACTCAAAGTCCAGATTCCCAAAATGGACAGTTCCTGCTGATAGTATCCACTCTACAGGAACTGATGCTCTTAAAAAAGCCATAAACTTCTTAAGTGGGCAGATAAATGACTTTCTTCCTCCTTTGGACGGATCCCAGGACCCTCTTACCTGTCAGAGACCTAAAACAATTATCTACAAAATCATCTACAGCTCAACAGTACCTCCTAGTGGACATCTATGGAATATGTTTCATTGTGTAATCTGACTGTCCATTCTGACTAAACATTAAGCTTTTCTTCCAGCTATCATCTCACCGGGATTCCAAGGACATTGTGGAAATTCATCGCCCTTTTGATCACCGACCAGGGTTTGCAGTAATTCATTAATCCTTGATTTAAATGTGAGTGCATGTATTAGGAATGTTTATTTTCATGAGTGTTATTCAAATGAATGTTAATATTATTAGTAATGGTATAAATGCATGATCACTGAATATTAGTCGAGTCACTTAATTTAGTTAGATTTTACATTGAGCACATAATTTCATAAGAACTGAATGGGTATCAATCTCCATACACTATCATTCATGATAACCACTCCCTAGACTACCTTCCACTGGATAACGCCCCTTTTCATTTAATTGGCTGTTCCCAAACAAAGAGATGTTCCCTCATTGAACAAAAGCCTATACAAACTCCTCTTTATGAAAAATGATTGGCCTGTCTTGCGGCCGGCCCTGTTTTTGACCCAGCAACGCACTTCAATTAAATGCGTGAGAACCGCCCTGCAAGAGAGAGAAAAAAGTAGGACGGGAGGAAGAGAAATTAGAAAAGATCTAGATCAGAAAAGAACAAAAAGAAAGTTTTTTGATTTCACCTCTTCAGAGTTCTTTGTAGTTTTCTTTTGTCTAAATTGTTCTGTGAAGTTTAAGAAGTCTTTTGTGTGTGAACTTTGTCAAATCCTGCATTAGTTTTCTTGTTTACTGGTTAACTGAGGAGGAACCATCCTTTTTATTACGAGCTCGCCTTAAAGAGAGTCAAACTCTCAAAATTCTTTTTTCTTCACCTCAGAAGCCATTCTTATCCTAGTTGAATGTTTTTCTTGGATTTTTTTTTCGGACTTTCCATGCAGTTAAAGTGGACTTTTAATTTTCCTATTTTAAAGTGAACAGAGATTGTTTTTTTGTTTTTTGTTTTTTTTTACTTTCTTTTCGGCCTCATCCATGCCTGATCCCTTAAAGAAACCAGGAATTTGTGGATGAAACTGACTGAAACGTTCTTCCTTCAGTTTTTTGGTTTATTCCGCGGCCAGAGACGCCCTAAATTCGGACTGGTTGCCAAAGGATCTCACGCCGCTCCGAAACAGTCGTCACTGCTGCCTGTCGCTGTCCGCCTGTGAGCCCCGGCCTCGTCTACACTTCTTACGGTTGGTTGTGAACATAAAGAAGCCTTGCAGCAGTCGCTTCTCTCTAGGTCCCAACCTTAAAAACCCCAGCCGGCACCAACCCGCTGAACACGTGGACCTACAGCTGTTCGTAAGTGAGACTCCCATTTTCCTATCTGCTGGGTTTAAGCATGATGTCCTAAAATTCTCAATTACAATTGAACATAACCAGTATTTCATGGTACAATTAGTCCCTCAGCCGTAGGACAGGGCTATAAACCGAAGGAAGATTCTTATTCATTTTTAAGTAACCTCCTTTCATTTTTGTAGATTAATTCAGAAGTTCAGTTTTAGATAATCAGCTTATGGAATTTTTCCCCATAAAATTGCGTTCTGGTTTGTTAGATATTTCAGCCTTCATTTACAGTTGAAACATAAAATCTGGCTTCCTCGTGGTTCCACAAAGGTTTAACTATAGATTTGATGCTAAGGAATCCACTAACAGTTGACATGATATTAGACACCTGTTTATCATTTGAATCTGTTATCCATCATTTGAATGCCATATCATGTAACCTGGATGAGTTTAATAAAAGTGTAAATGAGAGAAGTTGAAGCATTTTCCTTTCGCATATATGTTTCCTAGATCACGGTAGGAAAAGAACTCCCTTAAATCTTGAGACTGATCCATTAAGTAATTGAAGGTACGGAAATTAATTAATCGAAATTAAGTTAATAATACAAGTTGTTCTTTTAGAACTGGTGCCCCCTTTTAACGAGTGATTTCCTATTTTATTTAGTGAGTGTAGGGGTGACGGTTTAACTCTGTCCCCTTGCACACCCACTATTAAATAAAATAAATAATTCCTGTACCTTATTATATTATATTTTATTAAATAACACTACATTGGAGATATTTATATTTGGTACTAGAACCGTTAGGATTTAATGAAAAATCAATAATAGGTGATCAAAGCAATTTATAAAGAGCCTATGGCCAGAATAAAATTAAATGGAAGCCTAACTAGTAAACTGCAATTACAAAGATTCACAAGACAAGGATGCTGCCTATCACCGGCTCTCTTTGCTATTTTCATTGAACCATTGGCCCAAGCTGTCCAACAAAATGAAAAACTTAAAGGTGTCACAATTGAAGGGATAGAAGATAAAACCGGACTTCTTTCAGTGTGTGAATGGGTGGATAGCAGGATCTGTAAAGCGCTTTGGTCATCAAGAGATGAGAATAAAAGCGCTATATAAGTGAATGCCATTTACCATTTTTGCTGATGACGTAATGGTCTTCCTTGAAAAACTAAACACAACATTTCCCATAACGATGACACTCTTTGAAATATATGGTCACTTATCAGGATAAAAAATAAATATTTCTAAAATGCAGATGCTTACAGTTAATGAATGTGAATGCTGTTCTTGGACTTCAGTTCAGCTTTCAACACAGTCATCCCCCAGCACCTGATACAAAAACTCAGACACCTCTCTCTGTAACTGGGTGCTAGACTTTCTCAAAGGAAGGCCACAGAACGTGTGGATTGGCAGCAACACCTCCCAGACCATCACACTGAGCACAGGGGCCCCACAAGGGTGCATGCTTAGCCCGCTGTTCTTCACCCTGTTGACCCATGACTGTGTACCAGCCTACAGCACCAACCACATCATCAAGTTTGTGGATGACACAACGGTGGTGGGCCTCATCACCAACAACGAGGAGGCCTACTACAGAAATGAGTTGAGCCAACTGGTCCAGTAGTGTCAAGACAATAACCTCTTCCTGAATGTGGGAAAAACCAAAGAGATCGTGGTCGACTTCAGGAGGGGATGCACACAGCACCCCCCTCTGATCATCGATGGTGCAGCTGTGGAGAGGGTGAGCAGCACCAAGTTCCTGGGGGTGCACATCGCTGAGGACCTCTCCTAGTTCAGCAACACCACATCACTGGCCAAGAGGGCTCAAACTTGCCTCCATTTCCTCCGCAAACTGAGGAGCGCACAAGCCCCACCCCCCATCATGTGCTGTTTCTACTTGGGCACCACTGAGAGCATCCTCACCAGCTGCATCACGGTGTGGTATGGAAGTTGCACCGCCTCCTGCCGGAAGACTCTACAACGCACAGTGAAAGCAACCAGCAAGCTCATTGGTGCCCCTCTGCCCCCCCTCTCAGACATCTACCTCATCCACCTCACCCGCAGAGCCATCAACATCATAGGCAACACCTCCCATCCTTACAGTCCCTCTTCAGCCCCCTGCCCTCAGGGAAAAGTACCGGAGCCTCCAGCCCCACTCCACAAGACTGCTAAACAGCTTTGTTAATCAGGCCATTAGGACCCTGAACTCCACCCCCACCCTCCTGGACCATAACACACTCACCTGCACAATAACTACTTCAGCTGTTGGCACAGAAAGACTGGCACACCAACAGTAATTCATTTGCTGCTGTATGTCTCTGCACTTTAACTGCAACCATTTGCACACATACCATATCTGCTCCTGTCTGTCAGTCTTTGCAATACTGATCATGTGCAATCTGATACTGTCTGCACCTACACTATAGCATTGAACTTGCAGCTACGGGTATTACATCTCTACTTTTCTGTATATAGGATTGGTGGGTTTCATCATCGTTAATCGTTTGTCTTTATTTGCACTATGGGAGGTCTGGGTCTATCTTTTGTCGCCATTTGTACTACGGGTTGCATTACTGTACATAGACTGCTGTTGTTGTTTTTCCAGCCTTGTTCCTTTTTCTTTTTTTAATATTGTGCACACCAATGAAAAGAGAGAGAAATGCCATTTCAGTTCTCCTGTATGTCCTGTACGTATAGTAGTATTGACAAATAAAATCTTTGGATCTTGAATCTTAACTATACACCCTCAGTAGCAATTCAGAAATCTTACAAACTTCATTGGAGTATGAGGCCTATTAAATTTTTGGGAGTAACCTTAACAAAAGATCTCTCTAAACTGTACAACATAAATTATGAAAAGGTATATCAAAACATACAGAAAGACATAGAAAGATGGGTGACCCTACCACTGGACTTAAGTTCAAAAATCGAAATAGTCAAAATGAATGTACTACCCAGATTTCTTTATCTGTTCCAATCACTACCTGTAAAGGTCCCACCAGACCAATTTACAATGTGGGACAAAACAATATCCAGGTTCATTTGGGGGTGGGGGGGGGGGCAACAACCCAGAGTTAGTTATCAAACTCTCCTGCTCTCCAAAGACCAAGGCAGAATGGCACTACCAAAATTAAAAGAATATTTTTATGCTGCTCAACTAAGACTTTTGTACTGCTGGTGCAATCCAGATTTTGGAGCGAAGTGGAAAGATATAGAAAAAGAAGTATTAAATTTGCCTATTCTAACTGTGATTGGAGATAAAGTCATATACAAGAAACACAAACATGAAGTTGATCCAATTAGTGAGCATACATTAGACACATGGTTTAAAATCTTCAAAGGATATAAGACTAAATAAGACATAAAAATTCAGAATAGGGTAGGATATGATAAAAAATTTTAAACCAAATTAGTATGACCAAAAATTTAAAAGTTGGACAAACAAAAGGAGCCACAACTTGGTATGTTCTAGAAAAGAAAGTTGGAGAGTTATCACAACTTAAAAGAAAAATATGAATTGGAGAGTTCTGACTTTTTCAGATATCTCCAATTAAGAGACTACTACACAAAAGAAATCCGTGCGGATCCCTCCAAGGAAATGAATGTTGTGATAATACGTCAGAATTAAAGCGTACAAAGAAAATGACAAGAAATGTATATCAGTGTATAAAGCATTAAACTTAAATAAACATACAACTAAGTATATAAAAAAGAAATGGGAGAAAGAAATTGACATAGAAATCATAGATGAATGGCAAAACATATGCAAGACCCACCACTCATCCAGCAGTTCATGGATTTGGAGGGAATTTGCCTGGAAAAAAAAATAGTGTGCTACTTTATCACACCACAGATGAAAAATAAACAGCTCAACCAACCTCAGAAATGTTGGAGAGAATGTGGAGAATATGATGTGGATCACACGCATGTCTTTTAGAAGTGTAAGAGAATATCTGTGTTTTGGGAAATGATAAATGAAATGTGACACAGAATACTATACAAGATCCCTATGGCCTGTAAGATACTTTATCTTTGTGATCTAACAGATGCAAACGTATTGGGGAGCAATAGGTATCTTGTCAAAGTACTGTCAGTTGCGAGTAAAAAAGCTATAACAAGGAATTGGTTGAAGCCAGAACCAATTCAGTTCAATTCAACTTTATTTATAAGATAAGATAAGATAAGCCTTTATTAGTCCCACAACGGGGAAATTCCAGGATTGCAACAGCACAGGGATAGCAACACTCAGAGCAACAATCAGAAGGCAAGAAAAAAAACAAGCAAGCAAGAGCAGCTAATATACATATGTACATATTACTATAAAATATATATATACACACACACACACACAGACACACAGTGCAGAGCATTGTAGCTGGATGGAATAAATATATGAATATATGAACACACAGTGCAGAGCATTGTAGCTAGATGGAATAAATATGTAAATATATAAACACCCACAGTACGGAGCATTGCAGCTAGGTGGAATAAATATGCAAGTATATAAACACACACAGTGCGGAGCAATGTAGCTAGATGGAATAATATGTAGATATATAAAAACAGTGCGGAGCATTGTAGCTAGATGGAATAAATATATAGATATATAAATATAAACACACCCAGTGCTGAGCATTGTAGCTAGATGGAATAAATATATAGATATATAAATATAAACACACCCAGTGCAGAGCATTGTAGCTAGATGGAATAAATATGTAAATATATAAACACACACAGTGCAGAGCATTGTTGCTAGGTGGGATGAAACAGCATAACCGTCTATTTAGTTATCCTACATGGTATGATTATGTGCCCATACATATTCTCACCCTCCATAGCGACCGGTATGTTCCTAGTTGTATGCCGGAGAGGACCATTGTGTAAGTCTATTGCATCTTTTGCATTCAAAAAACTATTAGTTTGTTACGTCTTTTTGCTATCTCTGCGAGCAGCCCTGCTTAGGTTGTACAGTCTGACAGCCGTTGGTAGGAAGGACCTACGAAACCTCTCGGTTGTGCACCTGGGATGATGTAGTCTGCTGCTAAATGAGCTCCTCAGTGCATCCAGTATGTCCTGCATAGGGTGGAACTCGGACTCCAGCAGAGATGACAGTTTAGCCACCGTCCTTCTCTCTCCTATCTCCTCCATCGGATCAAGGCGTTGCCCCAGGACAGAGCTAGCTTTCTTAATCAGTTTGTTCAGTCTCTTCCTATCGGCTGCAGTAATGCCACTGCCCCAGCAGACCACTCCAAAAGTGATGGCTGATGCCACCACCGTGTCATAGAATGACTTCAGCAGCGCCCCTTGTACACCAAAAGACCTGAGTCTCCTCAGCAGGAACAGCCTGCGCTGTCCCTTCTTGTAGAGTGCGTCAGTATTGTGTGACCAGTCTAGTTTATTGTTCAGATGAATACCCAGGTACTTGTAGGATGTCACCATCTCGATGTCTGTTCCCTGTATATTTACTGGTGCTGTGAGGGGCTGCCCATGCCTGCGGCAGTCCACCACCAGCTCCTTAGTTTTCCTCGCGTTGATCTGGAGGCAGTTCCGATGGCACCAGTCCACAAAGTCCTGGATAAGCCCTCTGTACTCAGCTTCATCTCCGCTGGAGATGAGACCAACGATCGCAGAGTCATCAGAGAACTTCTGTAGATGGCAATGTGTTGTGTTGTGTGAGAAGTCCGCAGTATAAAGAGTGAACAGGAAGGGAGCCAGCACCGTTCCCTGGGGGGCCCCCGTGCTACTGATGATCGTGTCGGAAACACAGTCCCGGGTTCTCACAAACTGAGGCCGGTTCGTGAGGTAGTCCAGGATCCATGATGACAGGTGCTGGTCCACCCCTGCGCGCAGCAGCTTGTCCTTCAGGATCATCGGTTGGATGGTGTTGAAAGCACTGGAGAAGTCAAAGAACATGATCCTCACCATATTCCCGGGCTTCTCCAGGTGGGACAGAGAACGGTGAAGGAGGAAGATCACCGCATCCTCCACCCCAATGCCATGCTGGTAGGCGAAGTGGAGTGGATCCATCGCTGGTTCCACCAGGGGGCGGAGATGAGCAAGGAGCAGTCTCTCCAGGGTCTTCATCAAGTGGGACGTCAAGGCCACCGGTCTGAAGCTGTTCAGGTCTTTGGGGTGGGAAGTTTTTGGTACAGGTACCACACAAGATGTTTTCCACAGCTGTGGTACCCTCCCCAGTTTCAGGCTCATGTTGAAGATATATGTCACAATCCCACACAGCTGGTCTACACAGGACTTGAGGAGCTTTGCGCTGATGCCGTCCGGTCCCGACGCCTTCCTCGCCTTGATCTTCCTCAGCTCCGTCCTCACCTGGGTCTTGGTCAGGGTCAGGATGGGGGGCTGTGTGTTGGGAGTGGGGGGGGGTGTCGGTGGAGTGGGGAGTGGGTAGCAGGACTTGATTTCTTAGAGGCAGCAGTGGTTGTTGTGCAGACAGGGGGGAGGGCGGTTGGTCAAATCTATTGAAAAACAGATTCAGGTTGTTCGCCCACTCCCTGCCCCCCGTGGCCTGGGGGGGGGGGGTATTCTGGAGCCCCGAGATGGTTTTGAGGTTTCTCCAGACCCCGCTGATGTCGCTCTGTTGCAGCTTGTCCTCCATCTTCTTCCTGAAGCTGTCCTTGCCTTCTCTGATCTTTCTCCTCAGCTCCCTCTGTACGGACTTCAGCATCTCCCTGTTCCCCGACCTGAAGATATATATATATATATATATATATATATATATATATATATATATATTATATAGCGCCATTTCACAACGACAGTCATCTCATAGCACTTTCAACTGTAGGGAAAACCCCCACAATTGCAGAAAGACTCCAGCAATCAGGCGATTCCCTGTGAGCAAGCACTTGGCGACGGTGGAGAGGAAAAACTCCCTTTTAACAGGAAGAAACCTCCAACAGAACCAGGTTCAGGGAAGGGCAGTCATCTGCTGCGACTGGCTGAGGGGTGGGGGGATAGAGAAGAAGAAGAACAGACATGTAGAGAGCAAACAGCACGACGGGGACTCAATCTATGGGAGAGAGCAAACAGATGTTAATGACCAGCAAAAATATTTCATTGAGAGTGAAGAAAGGAGAGAAGCCCAGTGCATTGTTGGAGGTCCCCTGGCTTTCTAAACCTATTAACAGCATACCTCAGGGAGGGTTCAGGGGCACATTATCCCTCCCTAATTATAGGCTATATCAAAAAGGAAGGTTTTAACTCTATTCTTAAAAACAGAGATCGACTCTGACTCCCGAATCCAGATTGGCAGCTGGTTCCACAGGAGAGGAGATTGATACCTGAAGGCTCTGCCTCCCATTGTACTTTTTTGTAGATTCTAGATATTACAGGTAATCCTGCATTTTGGGAGCGTAGTGCTCTGTTAGGATAATAGGGTAGTATCAGATCTTTTAAATAAGAAGGGGCCTGATTATTTAGAGCTTTGTAAGTAAGAAGAAGGATTTTAAACTTAATTCTAAATTCTATAGGAAGTCAGTGAAGGGAGGCCAGAACCGGATAGATATGATCTCTCTTTCTAGTACCTGTTAAAACTCTTGCTGCAGCACTTTGGATAAGCTGAAGACTTTTTAAAGAAGTTTTAGGACAACTTGATAAAGAGTTACAATAATGTAATCTAGAGCTAACAAAAGCGTGGATTAGTTTCTCAGCATCACTCTGAGACAAGATGCTCCTAGTCTTGGCAATATTACACAAATGATAGAAAGCAGTCTTAGAAACAAGTTTGATATGTGAATTAAAAACAGATCTTGATCAAAAATAACTCCAACATTCCTCACAGAACTATTAAGAGAAAGAGTAACCACATCCAAACTAAGAGTTTGATTTGGAAAGGTATTTGTAAGGTTTTTTGGACCAAATAGAATGACTTCAGTCTAATCTGAATTTAATAGCAGGAAATTACAAGTCATTCAAGCTTTGATTTCCGTAAAACAGGCCTCTAATTAGGCTAATTGATTACTATCATCTGGCTTCATTGACAGGTATAATTGTGTGTCATCTGCATAACAATGAAAATGTATACAGTGCTTTCTAATAATGTTGCCTAGCGGAAGCATATATAAACTAAAAAGAAGCCACCTACAAGGGATCAATATTGACTATCCTAGAAGATATCTAGACAATGGAAAAACTGACACACAAACTATGACTACAAGAAGCACAGTTTGACGAAAAATGGGAAAAATGGACAATCTACAAAGCTCGAACTGGCAACAAATAACCAAACTTCAAAAGAAAATAATATGGACTATGGGAAGAAAAAAAGGGAATGTTTGAACCGAGCAGTGCATGTTATTGTTATGAATGTTTTTCTTTTCTTGGTTTTATAATTGTGAGAAAACAATAAAAATCTAAGTGACAAAAACGATGGGTTTTGCACTGGCCAAAGGGCATACATGTGAGTGAATCAGAATCAGAATCAGAATCAACTTTATTGCCAAGTATGCTTACACATACAAGGAATTTTACTTATCACTAAGGTGCGCTCATGTTAAGCGCTCCCTAATGACGCGGCAGCCATACAGGTGCCTCATACAGTGGGGGGTAAAGAGGGGGAGGGGGAGGGGATGACAAATTAGGCAGAGAGAAAAAACATAGTTATCAAAATATAGCTCGAGTGAGCAAGATTGTGATCACATAGAAAAAAAACCCTCTAATTGCACACTTAGCAGACAATACAGATCCACACATTAACAAAGCAAGAGAGAGACCAGTGTGTGTATGTCAGTCATGTGATATCAGTGTGAATGCAGTGAGTGAAGTATCAGTTACTGGTGGACAACAAAAATCTTCTCCTAGGCAATGGCTAGATGTTATGTCCTTGGTGTTCTAAAACATAGATAACATGTCCACAGAGTTCATCTCTCTCCAGTGCATGCCAGATGGTAAGATTCCATGTTAGTCACATGACGCTGTCCTTGGAGAGTTCAGATTGCTGCACATCAGCAATTGTTTGGGTTAGAGAGAAGCCAAAACTCCCTTCTGCTTTATCTCTTCTCCTGGAGGAATGAGTTCCCAAGGACGCCGAATCAAGGCCTGATGAGCACAGTTCACTTAGAGCATAGAAATTTCTTCTCTCATGCAATTCTGTGTATCACAATTTACATTAACATTCACAGGCTTTAAAATCATTCCCTGGAGAGCACCCAGCGACTCCGAGATGTTTCCCACTTTCCGATTCAGTTCACCATTTGCCGCTATCAGTGCTCTCCCCAGCTGGTCGAATTGTTGAAAGAGCTTTGCCGGGTCCGCATTTTGATTAGCTCTTTCCAGCTTCTTTAATTTCCGATACACCAGGAAAACTCCAAAGCCAAACAGCAGAAATCCTGTGATCAAACAGCCAAACAGGTAGATGTCTTCCACATACTCAATCGAAAGTTTCCAATTGTCCCATGAGTCTCTCACATAACCCGCAGCTGAAGTGCCTGCGGGACACCTGGGCTCCCCCGGGCCCGGTTTTCTGTTTGAAAAAGTGGTGTCAATTGCATTTAAAGCCCAGCTCACCAATTCCATTTTTTTTCCGTTTGGATTGAGATCAGCGAGAAGGAGAGCGAGACACAGACAGGACACAGCAAGCTGGGATCAGTCAAAGGAGGCGGAGGAGGAGAGGAGGAGAAATGCGTCTGCTCTCTCTGAAAGCCGGAAGAAGAAAAAGCACACAATACTAGAATACAAGAAAATGCACACAATACTAATGCTGCTTGGTAATAAGGAAGACATCAATCACAGTTAATGCCCAATTAGTTATTTTACAGAGGACAAA
Source organism: Pholidichthys leucotaenia (assembly GCA_020510985.1). Classification (NCBI taxonomy): domain Eukaryota; kingdom Metazoa; phylum Chordata; class Actinopteri; order Cichliformes; family Pholidichthyidae; genus Pholidichthys; species Pholidichthys leucotaenia. The sequence continues at coordinate 305,029,841 of CM035846.1, forward strand.
CAGGGAAAAGATAATGCAAGGCTGAACAATCAAGCTGAATGGTTTAACGTAATGCACACAGATGCAACATGCAGATGCAAATGGGTTTGAAACTTCAGGAAAAAGAGAATGATGGCTGTGCAAATTTTCCTAAACTTCCATAAAACAGAAGGATCATTAATGGTGGTGTGGAAGTTGCTTCCAGTCCCACAGGGAGCTGGAGGGCTCCCTCTTTTGTTGCTTTCACTGACCGAGGATCTCCCTTATCTTGTGCGGGGGTCTCACGAGGTTTGTGGCTCTCTGTGGCATCCCGTCCGCTGCCAACTCCTACCACAAAACAAGCCCACTCTCGGTAGCCCCTCCCAGGGACTGACAGGTGGCAATCGGGGTGCTTGCTGGGGGCCAGCAGTCGAGAACGCAGACCATAAGCATGGTGTGAGTAGCCTCGCCCCAGCCATCACACCATTTTCTCCTGGGTATCCAACTCCTTGTAAATTTCCCCATTGTGGGACTAATAAAGAATTGTCTTATCTTATCTGTCCTCAGATTAATGCATCTAACAGAAAAAACAACAGCTGAGTGTGGCTTTTTATTACCCTGGACAGGACATGTGCGCATGTAAAAGATCGATTGAAGGAGATGATTGAGAGGACACAGACATTATAGATTATATGAACGGCATAATACTTTGTAACCTTGCATAATACTCCTCTGAACGGAAGAGAGAAAGGGAAAAAAACGACTGGTGTGGGTACTGAACCACTGGTCTGTCCAGACCCAGACAGAGGCCGCAACAGCCAAGGCATATGTTAGACACACCAACAGTAAAGTCCACAATTAAAATGAGAATGTGGATGAATTTAAATGAATCGGCTGTCACTCCTGTGGAGTATGATGACTTCGGCAATGTCGTTCATGGGCATACAGTCCAATATGGTGGGAACATCATCTGCCGCAGTGACAGCAGGAGAAGCAAGAGATATGAGCTTGAAGATCAGCAGCTGAGGCAGTCTTGGCAGCACGCTTTCGATTGTGCTCAGCTGTCTCCTCAGCTAGATGGTTATCAATCAGGGAGACAGAGCTTCTAACCACAGATCTCCACCAGAGATGGTCGCTTGCTCCAACCTCCCAGGAATCAACATCGATGGTGCAGGTCTTCAGGTGTCTTTTGAGAACATCCTTAAATCTGAGCTTGGGTCTGCCTCTGTTACTTGTAACACTGTCAAGTTCACCATAAAAGACAGCCTTAGGAAGCCGCAAGTCATCCTTGAATCTGCAAGAGCAGTGCCTCAATGCTGGGTATGCCTGCTCGTCTTCTTACTTCCATGTCAGTAATCCTGTCTTGCCAGTGGATCTTAAAAGGAACTCCGATTATATTGGCATGTTAGCTCTATATGCTTTATTTTTATGTTAGTAGCATAACTATAATATAATTTTTTTGAAAATAATTCCCAGTTTTATATATTTTTAAAAAACTTTATTACGATGTAAATCGCCATTTTTGTTTATGTCGCAATGCATTCTGGGTAGTGACGTAGAATGGTTGCAGCCGTTTTTTCTGTCTTATACATGCCAAGAAGCGAAGCTACTAACTACTGCCATTTGTCAGTGAAAATGCCACATTGCGCGGCTTTTGGATGTAATTTCCAATCAAAGGGAAATAAAGAGAGCGGGGTAAGCCTCCATAGCTTTCCTAAAGAGGGAAAGTTGAGGAAAAAGTGGGGCGGCAGCGGCTCAGCAGGTAGAGCAGGTCATCTAATAACCCGATGGTTGGCGGTTCACATCACGCTGTCCCCAAATATCCTGCCGTTGTGTCCCTGGGCAAGACACTTCACCTGCATTGCCTCCAGTGCCCATAACACTGGGTATGAATGTGTAAAAATGCTCGGTGGTGGCTGGAGAGGCCGTTGGCGTGGATTGGCAGCCACATTTCCGTCACTCTGAGTGTCTGTGATCACGCGCTATAGCGCACGCTTGATAAAGCTGATAATATATATTAATCACGCTGTGATAATAGCACTATATCGCTCAAAGCGCGCGCATGAGACATGTCTGTGATCGCACACTTGATAAAGCTGACATATGTATTAATCACGCTATGATAAAGCACAATATCGCTCGAAACGCACGAGCGTGCGCTTTGTGCACCAGTGTGGCGGATGAAATAAGGGAACCCAGTGTGGAGGCACGGAATAAGTGCAGGCAGGACACGGCGAACTGAAGTTTAAAAGGGTGTTTATTTCATCCTCCAGCACGAAGCTCACTCCAGCACTGTGGGAGCGCGCTGGAGCGAGCCCTGTGTCTCTAGTCAGCAAACAGGCAATGCGTGTGATCAAAAAGCAGGATCAGAGAGTGCTTTGCGCACGCTCAAGCGAATCATGGTTCGAATTTTGTCACGGTTCGAATTTTTATCAAGCGCACACTTGATAAAGCTGATATATATATATATTTATCACACTATGATAAAGCTCTATTTCGCTCAAATGAGCGATATAGCATGCGCTCGAGTGTCTCTCCGCTCCGCGCGTGTCTCTCCGCTCCGCGAGTGTCTCTCCACTTTGAGTGTCTCAAGCGTGCGCTTGAGGAAGCATTATTTTAAGGTGAAACTTATATATTGTTGATTTACTTACAATAGAATGCTCAAACACAAAAAATTGCCTACAAGCATGATGGGCACTGAACTGATAAACATGGACTCTCAGCAACATAAAGCAGTTTCTCTTTTGCTTTTTCAGACTGCGGGACTACGTCCATAAGCAGTGCTCCAAAGTCATTCCAAATGACTGCCAGCCAGATCTTCAACATGTCAAGCCAAGCGTGCGCTTTGAGCGATATCATGCTTTATCATAGCGTGATTAATACATATGTCAGCTTTATCAAGCGTGCGATCACAGACATGTCTCATGCGCGCGTTTTGAGCGATATAGTGCTATTATCACAGCGTGACTAATATACAGTATATGTCAGCTTTATCAAGCGTGCGCTATAGCACGTGATCACAGACACTCAGAGTGACGGAAAAGTGGCTGCCAATCCACGCCAACGGCCTCTCCGGCCACCACCGAGCATTTTTACACATTCATACCCAGTGTTATGGGCACTGGAGGCAATGCGGGTGAAGTGTCTTGCCCAGGGACACAACGGCAGGATATCTGGGGAGAGCGGGATTCGAACCGCCAACTATCGGGTTATTAGACGACCTGCTCTACCTGCTGAGCCGCTGCCGCCCCACTTTTTCCTCAACTTTCCCTCTTTAGGAAAGCTATGGAGGCTTACCCCGCTCTCTTTATTTCCCTTTGATTGGAAATTACATTCAAAAGCCGCACAATGTGGCATTTTCACTGACAAATGGCAGTAGTTCGTAGCTTCGCTTCTTGGCTTGTATAAGACAGAAAAAACGGCTGCAACCATTCTAAGTCACTACCCAGAATGCATTGCGACGTAAACAAAAATGGCGATTTACATTGTAATAAAGTTTTTTAAAAATATATAAAACTGGGAATTATTTTCAAAAAAATTATATTATAGTTATGTTACTAACATAAAAATAAAGCATATAGAGCTAACATGCCAATATAATCGGAGTTTCTTTTAAGGAGATGTCTCAGCTGGTACATCTGAGCACACTGGAGTCTCTTAATGTGATGACGATACAGGGTGTAGGTTTCAGAGGAGTAGAGCAGGCAGGTGAGGACCACTGCACGGTACACCTTGCACTTAGTTGCTAGCCGGATGCCATGTCTATTCCATACTTTGGAATGCAGCTTCCTATATGCTGCTGTGGCTGCACTGATGCGCCTTTCTACTTCTTTGTCCAGGCTGTTATCACTGGAGACTGTGCTGCCAAGATAAGTAAGGCTGTGTACAATTTGAAGTGAGTTTCCATCAAAGGACAGCTCTGGGTCAGTGTTGGCAGTATGTTTAGGAGGCTGGAACAAGACCCACTCTTTCTGGTGTTAATAGTAAGACCAAGGCTTTGAGCAACTGAGTGGAAGGAATCGAGCATGGCCTGAAGCTCAGTCTCAGATGTGATACCATGGCAGTGTCATCTGCATAGAGAAGCTCACGAGCACAGACAGTTCTGGTCAGGGTCTTGGCCTTAAGATGGCTGGCGTTGAACAGTTTTCCATCTGAGGATGTTCTGAGATAGACACCGCCATGCTTTGGACATAGTTCTAATACAGCACTAAGGTAAATAGAGAACAGGGAGGGAGCCAACACACAGCCTTGCTTGACACCTTGATTCACGATGAACTGGTCTGGGAGTGTGTTGGTGAAAGACACTTGGGCAGTCATGCCAGTGTGAAACTGAGAGATGAGGCTGACGATGCCCTCAGGACAGCCATAGCGATGCAGGAGAGACCAGAGAAATTCCCTGTTCACCGTATCAAAAGCTTTGGTGAAGTCAATGAACACGATGTACAGGGGCATGTTCTGCTCAAAAGCTTTCTCCTGTAGCTTGCACAATGTGAAGATCATGCCAATGGTCAATCTAGATTTACAATGTGATTCAGGGAGAATTGTGTTGAGGATAGGTATGAGGCACTGCAGAATCACTTTACCAAGCACTTTGCCAGTGACTGACAAAAGTGAAATGCCTCTGTAGTTACTGCATTCTTGCTTGTTGCCTTTCTTCTTGAAGCTGGGAATGACAACAGCATCTTTGAAATCTTGTGGCACAAGTCTTTCATTCCAAATGCCTGATAGTATGTCATATAGAGTACAGATGATCTGTTCCCTTCCATTCTGGTAGATCTCTGCATGGATACCATCCATTCCGGGAGATTTATTGGAGGCAAGGCTTTGTACAGCCTGTCGCACTTTGTCTATGAGCAAAGAGTCATCAGCACTGAACAGCACTGGACGCTGCGGGATTCTATCAAGTATCAAGATATCAACGTTTGATCTTTGGATCAAGAGCTGGTTGAAGTGTGTCCTCCATTGATCAAGAATGTCACCCTGTTCAGTCAGGGCTATGAGAGGCCGCATTCTGGGCCTCTCATGGCCCGAGTAATGCACACATCACAAGTCTTGTTCTGGGTTATCAGAATTCAATTCAATTCAACTTTATTTATATAGCGCCATTTCACAACAACAGTCATCTCATAGCACTATCAACTGTAGGGGGAACCCCCACAGTTGCAGAAAGACCCCAGCAATCAGGCGATTCCCTGTGAGCAAGCACTTGGCGACAGTGGAGAGGAAAAACTCCCTTTTAACAGGAAGAAACCTCCAGCAGAACCAGGCTCAGGGAGGGGCAGTCATCTGCTGCGACTGGCTGGGGGGTGAGGGGATAGAGAAGATGAAAAGAACAGACATGTAGAGAGCAAACAGCACGATGGGGACTCAATCTATGGGAGAGAACAAACAAATGTTAATGACCAGCAAAAAAAAATATTTCATAGAGAGTAAGGAAAGGAGTGAGGCCCAGTGCATTACTGGAGGTCCCCCGGCTGACTAAACCTATTAGCAGCATAACTAAGGGAGGGTTCAGAAACACATGATCCCTCCCTAATTGTAGGCTATATCAAAAAGGTAGGTTTTAGCCCTATTCTTAAAAACAGAGGTTGAGTCTGACTCCTGAATCCAGATTGGCAGCTGGTTCCACAGGAGAGGAGCTTGATAACTGAAGGCTCTGCCTCCCATTGTACTTTTGGAGATTCTAGGTATTACAAGTAATCCTGCATTTTGGGAGCATAGTGCTCTGTTAGGATAATACGGTAGTATCAGATCTTTTAAATAAAAAGGAGCCTGATTGTTTAGAGCTTTGTAAGTAAGAAGAAGGATTTTAAACTTAATTCTAAACTCTATGGGAAGCCAATGAAGGGAGGCCAGAACCGGAGAGATATGATCTCTCTTTCTAGTACCTGTTAAAACTCTTGCTGCAGCATTTTGGATCAGCTGAAGACTTTAAGATGTTTTAGGACAGCCTGATAATAAAGAATTACAATAATCTAATCTCGAGCTAACAAAAGCATGGATCAGTTTCTCAGCATCACTCTGAGACAAGATGCTCCTAATCTTGGCAATATTACGCAAATGATAGAAGGCAGTCTTAGAAACAAATTTAATATGTGAATTGAAGGACAGATCTTGATCAAAAATAATTCCAAGGTTCCTCACAGAGCTATTAAGAGAAAGAGTAACCGCATCCAAACTGAAAGATTGATTTGGAAAGGAATTTCTAAGGTTTTTTGGACCAACAAGAATAACTTCAGTCTTATCTGAATTAATAGCAGGAAATTACAAGTCATCCAAACTTTGATTTCCTTAAGACAGGCTTCTAACTTGGCTAATTGATTACTATCATCTGGCTTCATTGACAGGTATAATTGTGTGTCATCTGCATAACAATGAAAATGTATACAGTGCTTTCTAATAATGTTGCCTAGCGGAAGCATATATAAACTAAAAAGAGTAGGGCCTAGCACAGATCCCTGTGGAACTCCATGACTAAGCTTTGAGTTGAAAGAAAACTCATTATTTACATGAACAAACTGGAACCTATCAGATAAATTAATTAGATATTACATACCTTACGAAGCAGCTGTACTGTATATGCATTCTATGGTTTTTTCTCATATATCATACTGTTTGACAGTCTGGGCTCAAGCAGCCCCTTCCACAATAAGACATATAGGTTCATTATATAATCAAACCCTAAAAATCTTGGACCAAAAGCCCATTAGGTGGCATCACTGTAATGTTTTAAAAAAATACAACCTATTGAGTTTTGAGAGTTTCATTGACCTCTGTTTTCTGAAATTAACGTTCAAATGTTTCCATAAATCAGCACCCGAGCCACTTGCTGGTTTCGTCCAAAGACAGGACAGCAGCAGAGCCACCAGGAGTTCTGTTAACAATAACTGTAAAATATTCCACCGCAGAACCACATTTGGACAAACAGCTTTCTCTATAAAGGGCAGTCCCATCTGGAACACAATGTCAAATGTAATTAAAATAATAACGGACTTTAAAACATTCACTAAAAAGGTTAAAAACTGGCTGAAATATAAACAAGAATGTACTCATGTATGAATTGATTGTCTGCAAAGTGAGAGTGAATGAAGGGATGAATGTGTTTGTTTATAATGAGTGACGAAGGGAGGGAGGCCTGAAATAGGCAAATGTGAATCAGGTTGTTATATTTGTGTATTTATAATATTTATAATATTTATAATTGTGTATTTATAATCTTTTTGCATTGATGTATGTGGTTATTGTGTATTTTCTTTTTCTTTTTTTTACTTGATTCTCTTTTCTAAAGCCCATCCAGGGACAAGAGTTGCAAATTAGCTAATAGCTATACACTCTATGTGCAACACATCAGATTGATTGTCATTGATTAATTGTCTATGTTTATTGCACTGTCCCTGTCAAATAAACTAATCTATCTATAAATAAGATCTAAATCACTGCAATGAAGTTCCATTAAGTCCAACATAGTGTTCTAATCTATCAAGTAGAATATTATGATCGATAGATCGATCGATTTCTTTCTAATTGACGAGTCTTCTGTTTTAAGCTACGAGTTTCTGTGTTGAACCAAGGAGTTAGAAATCTCTGATTAGACTTTTTCTTTTTTAAGGGGGCCACCAAGTCTAGAGTCTGATGCAGAGAAGCTGTAACACTATCCACCATGTTATCAATTACAGAAGGAGCAAGCTGTCTATAGCTTATTTCCGTTGTGTTGACACATGGCATAGAGGAAACAATCTGCATAAATTTGGTAACAGCATCATCTGAGAGGCATCTACTGTAATAATATTTTTCTTTAGGAGCCAAATAGTCAGAAATAGTAAAATCAAAAGTTAACAGACAATGGTCTGACAGTACAGGGTTATGAGGAGACACTACAAGATTTTCTATTTCTATGCCATATGTCAGAACAAGGTCCAATGTATGGTGGAGGTAATGAGTAGAATTTCCTACTTTCTGAGAAAACCCAATCGAGTCTAATATTGAATTAAATGCCACATTAAGGCAGTCACTATTTACATCCACATGTATATTAAAGTCCCCTACTATAATTATTCTATCAGATTTCAGCACTAAATCAGCTAAGAAATCAGCAAATTCGGATAAAAATTCTGAGTAGGTTGATGGGGGACGATAAACTATGGCAAATAAAATTGGGTTTAACCTAAAATTGCTAAAGTGCCCAATACTGAGGACCAGGCCCTCAAAGGAATTATAACATGTTTTTTGCTTTACATTAACTAGTAATTTGGAATGGTAAATTGTTGCTACTCCTCCTCCACGACCAGAACTTCTGGGATTTTGACAGTTTAAATAACCAGAGGGAGTTGATTCATTTAAACCAACATAATCCTCTTGCCCTAACCAAGTCTCTGTAAGGGATATTAAATCAATCTGATGATCAATTAACAGATCATGGACTAACAGAGACTTGGGAGTTAGAGACCTAATGTTTAATAAACCACATTTAATTTTTAACTTATGAGGAGGAACAGAGGCCAATTCATTCAATTTAGAGGCTTTATGTTTAATTTGAGTTTTACCAATATTTTGCTTTATCACTTTGGGATGCTTATATATTATATTTTTATTTACTTTGGAGGGAGCAGACAATGATTCTCTGATGGGGAAGTCAGGGGCTAAGCTGAGGGGTGGCGGATGAAGAGGAGCTGCAGAGAGGTGTGTAAGACTGCGACTCTGCTTCCTGGTCCCAACTCTGAGTAGTCAGGGTTTTGGAAATTTGGATAAAAAAGATGCCAGATTGTTAGATAAATGAGAAGCACCATCCAAAGTGGGATGAATGCTGTCTCGTCTCATAAGACCAGGTTTTCCCCAAAAAGAGCTCCAATTGTCAATGTAGCCCACGTTTTTTGCAGGACACCACACAGACAGCCAGCGGTTCAAGGATGACGAGCGGCTAAACATGTCATCACTGGTTAGACTGGGGAGGGGCCCAGAGAATACTACAGTGGCAGACATCATTTTTGCAAAGTCACACACCGATTCTACATTAAGTTTCGTGACTTCCGACTGCCGGAGACGGATGTCATTAATGCCAGCGTGAATAACAATTGTGGAGTATTTACAGTTACTTTTAGCCAGCATTTTCAAATTTGACTCGATGTCGCCTGCTCTGGCCCCAGGAATGCATTTGACTATGGCCGCTGGAGTCTAGGTTCACGTTTCTGACTACAGAGTCGCCAATGATCAGAGTTTTTTCCTCAGCGGGTGTGTCGCTGAGCGGGGAAAAACGATTAGAAACGTGAACAGGTTGGAGGTGTACCAGGGCTTTGCGACTAGGCTTCCTTCTCACCGTCACCCACCCAGTCTCCTCGCTGCTGAGGAGAGCCGGAGGACCGCTAAAAGAGGGGCCTAAGCTAGCTAGCTCTGCTGCAGCTAAGGGGCGTCCGTCAAGAGTAACTGGCGCAGACGGTGTTTCAATGCAGCGGAGCCGGGATTCCAAATCAGACAACCTCGCCTCAAGCGCCTCAAAAAGACAACATTTATTACATTTACCGTTATCACTAAAAGAGGCAGAGGTGTAGCTAAACATCTGACAGAGAGAGCACACCAGAGGAGGAGAGGAAGGAGAGCTAGTAGCCATCGCTAGTGGCTAACCCAAAGCTCAGGAGAGTGAGGAGAGCAAACCACACAGACAGACAGCAAAACAGGAAGTGACGATACGTTACCACAAGGAAGTGACGATCAATCCCTGTTGATGTATGTAATCCAGAAGATGGGCAGGTCCAGATCTTGGGTGTCTCTAGGAGAAGAAGTGATGATCAGGCACATTAAAGAGAGTGTTAGTCACTGTGAGTGAGAACTCAGTTACAGTTATAAGATCCCCGTCCAAATCTGCCAAAGACTCCTGGCCATGCATCTCAGTTGCATCTGACTCTGGCGTTAAAGTCACCAAGCAGCACAACTGTGTCTGTGCTGGGGATCTTTTGCAGCTCTTTTTTAAGCTGAGAGTAGAAAGCAGCCATATGGACAGGGTTGTGAGTCATTGTCGGTGCGTACACATTGATCAAGGTCATGTGTGTGGTGGTGGAGATGGCAAGACATAGTGTCATCAGTCGATCAGCCACTGGTCGAGGCATCTCAGTCAACTGGGGGAGCAACCGGTTAGCAATGGCAAAACCAGGGCCAGAAGTACCCTGTAAACTTGGTCCCTTGGGGCTCCCTGACCAGAACAGGTATGAGTCTTTTCTCCCCTTTCCCCTGTATCCGAGAGCCTTATCTCTGAGAGAGTAGCAATGTCTACGCCAAAGGCGTTGAGCTTCTTGGTAAGCAAAGTGGTTTGTCTCTTGGGAAGGTTGGGGGTATTATTGAGCAGTGTTCGCACATTCCAACATGCAATCTGTAGCTTTAATTTTTGCCACTAAGATGGAGAACCTGCTGACCATGGGCAGCCAGCCAGGTTAGTTGAGGATGAGCCTTTTTACCTCACGTTTTCTAGAGGTGTCCTCATATTGAGGCAGGCGGGGCATCCCTAAAAAAGGGCCGCCTGGTCACTCAGGAAAGACCTCACTGCACTGTCACCCATTAGGAGTTGTTCGACCATCACTCTTGGGCCACACAAATGCAGGTTCCTGCTACCAACTTCCAGCTTCTCAGACCTGCCGGCACCACAGGAGACCTGTCTCTTTGCGACTTAGGTTGCCAAAATGGCCTGCACAAAAATTAGGTAAGGAGAGCATTGTGCAGGTACTCTTCCACCCTCTGGGTCATGTGGTTGGGGAATCAAGAGGCAGGAAGAAGAACCAGATGACTTGCCAACGACATAACTGTCCCGCAGTGTCAGACTCATGCTGATACTCTCGTCCAGCTGCTACTTTGAAATGTCAAAGACACCTGGCCAAAAATCCTCCTATCGCTACTCTGAAACGCCGAAGACACCAAGGAGGAAAGCCCACTGTCTGCTGCCGTGGTTTCACTATTTAGACCCATAGCTGGGGGTTGGATTGATGAGTGCCAGGGTATCTCCACACACTGGTGGGCTATGCACCCTGCACCTCTGGGGCTCAAACCTGCTCCGAGATCCCCTGCACTTCTGCCTGGGACTGCAAGGTACCCCGTATCTGTGGTGTACCATGAAGAGGAAAAGCAGGAGTCTTGACAGAGGAGAGGCTATGTACTGGCAGGAGGGACTTATGCACTCGGCCCTCTTTTCAGCCTTCTGGCCCAGCCAGTGACTACAGCTGAAAGTGAGAGAGGCAAAACACCAGTCTACACTATACTGTGCTATAGCACTTGTGTGTCACACTGCCCTGTGTATCAAAGTCAAAGTGCCTTTATTGTCATTCCATTGCTAATAAACAATGCAACGAAATTGAATTACTGCTCCCTAAAAACAAACTATCACACTCACAGTTCACTCATGCATTTAACATTCTCATAATTACAACAATAAATAATGCTTGAAACAATATTACCTAAAAGTTGAATACAATATGTACATAGCAATAACAAAAACATACTGAGCGATAAATATATAAGACCAGCTTATGCACCCAGGGTTATTGCCACAAAATAACCTAAAATAACCTAAAATAATATCAGCAGTCTGTACGTGTTACATAAATCCGTTCAAAATACGTACTGCTGCTGGGAAAAATCTATGATTAAACCTGGTGATCCAGGTTTTATGGGATCTGTACCGCTTTCCTGAGGGGAGCAAGTGAAAGAAATCATGGCCTGGATGAGTGCAGTCTTTAATAATGGCAGTAGCTCTGTTGAGGTACCGAGACTTGGAAATCTCTTCCAGAAAAGGGAGAGAACAGCCAGTGATTTTTTGCGCCGTCTCGATCACTCTCTGGAAGGCTTTGCGGTCTGTGGCTGAACAGCCCTCATACCAACCCGTGATGCCATATATAATTGTATTAAATGCTGAGCTATAGTCCACAAACAACATTCTTACATAGCTCCCCTTGTCTTCTAAATGGCTGAATGCCGAGTGGAGAGCTGTAGCAATAGCATCTTCAGTGGATCTGCTCCGCCTGTAGGCAAACTGGTACCAATCAAAGTCTGGGGGGAGACTAGGCAAAAGATGTTTCAGTACCATTTTCTCAAAGCACTTCATAATAATGGGTGTTAATGCTACTGGTCGATAGTCATTCAGACTGCTGATAATACGTTTTTTAGGCACAGGAATAATGACTGCAGATTTAAACACTGTGGAACAACGGCTGCCTTGTGAGACAAATTAAAAATGTCAGTCAAAACAGAGCATAGCTGATCTGCACATGCTCTGAGCACCCTTCCTAGCACTCCATCGGGACCAGTAGCCTTTCTCGGGTGAACTGCTCTCAGTGTCTGTCTCACCTCATGATCCTGCAGGGTAAGCACATCAGAGCTGGCATTCAATAACGTCAGTGGGTCCGGGCGAGGTGTATTTGCCTCAAACCGTGCGAAAAAGCAGTTCAATTCTTCTGCCAGTGAGGCGCTGATGTCACTGGAAATGATGCTGCTGCCCTTATAATTTGTGATATCAGTCTGTACGTTGTCTGGGTTTCAACCGTCTTCCGAATCTGCTGTACACAGGCCTCGCCGTCCCAGCGGCGCTGTCCTGCAAAGAATCTGCGGCCTGAGGAAGAGAGTGGTTATTTGATCCCTGCGGGGGGTCTGGGACGTGTTCCCTGGGGGGTCTGCCACGTCGAGGTGCCCTCGCCACCCGTACAGACTCGTCGTTCATCACAAAAGCAGGCTTTAGTCTGTCAATACTGACTGTCTCTTTCCTGTCTCCTAAATCTAGCACAAAATGCTTATCACCAGTTTCCAGCACCCTAAATGGACCATCATATGGCGGCCGGAGGGTCGGTCTTAAAGCCTCGTGCCTAACAAAAACGAACTTGGCATTTTTTAAAGCCTGAGGAACAAACACCCGCGGAAAAGTGTGATGAACGGGGCCCGGGAGCATGTCCGCTTCCGTGCCGCTTAGTGGTGCCGCTTAGTGGTGTCAGAGCTGGGAGGCGCTCTGGCTCTGCATGCTCTGGTAAGAACTCACCGGGCAGCCTGAGAGGTTGTGCAAAAACTAACTCTGCTGGGGAGGCATTCAGATCCTCCTTGGGCGCAGAATGCAACCCCAATAAAACCCACGGTAGTTTGTTTACCCAATCTGCATCCATAAGCGACGCTCTGAGGGCTGCCTTCAAAGACCTGTTAAAACGCTCGCATAAACCGTTAGCCTGGGGGTGATACGCGGAAGTGCGATGGATTGTCGCCCCTAAGCTGCTGGCCATCGCTGACCAAAGCTCGGACACAAACTGAGGTCCTCTGTCTGACGTAATGTCCGACGGAACCCCGAAACGCGCTACCCAGGCCGTTAAAAAAACGCGCGCCACCTCTGCAGCCGTGGTTGATGTTAGTGGGACCACTTCTGGCCAACGCGTGGTTCGGTCCACCATTGTCAGAAGATGTGTGAACCCCTGCGACGACGGTAGGGGGCCCACGAGGTCGACATGCACATGATCAAATCTCTTGGCCGGGATTCGGAACGGCTCTAAAGGGGCTTTCGTGTGCTTGTGAATTTTGGCCCGCTGGCAAGACATGCAGGTTCGTGCCCACTCTTTCACGTGCTTGCGCAGACTCGGCCAAACAAACTTTTCCGCAACCATCTTCACCGAAGCGCGCACTCCCGGGTGTGCCAGGGAGTGAACCGAGTCAAAAACGCGGCGGCGCCACGCAGCCGGGACTACCGGGCGTGGTCGCCCAGTTGACACGTCGCAGATTAAGGGGGGCATACCGGTTTGCAAACACCTGCTCTCCAGCCTTAACCCTGTTGGTCCAGACTGGAGTGCGCGCACGTCCGCATCACTACCCTGTTCCGCTGCCATGGCTGTGTAATCTATCCCTATGTGAACTGGGGCCGCGTACGCTTCCGCGTTGCTCTTGTGCCCTGCGGCTGCGGTAGTATAATCTGCCTCCGCGTGCCCTGGTGATGTCACGGCGCGGGAGAGGCAGTCTGCCACTACGTTGAGTTTACCCTCTACGTGCTGAATGTCCGTAGTAAATTCCGAAATTACGGCCAGATGCCTCTGCTGCCGGCCCGACCAAGGTTCTGAAATTTTAGACATCGCGAAAGTGAGCGGTTTATGGTCGACAAAAGCGGTGAAACGTCGACCTTCCAGCCAGAACTGGAAATGGCAAATGGCCAAATGGAGCGCTAACAGCTCCCTGTCAAACGTGCTGTATTTGCACTCGGTTTCGTTCAAGGATTTGCTGAAAAATGCTAACAGCTGCCAAACTCCGTCCACGTGCTGTTCCACGACCGCCCCTATGGCCAAATCTGATGCGTCCATGGTGAGCGCTATGAGGGCCGATGGTTCGGGGTGGGCTAAAAGCGTGGTGTCAGCCAGGGCTCTTTTTACTTCCGCGAATGCGCGCTTCCGCTCCGGGGACCACACGACCACGTTGGAGGGTTTTTGTTTTCTGAGCACGGCATGCAATGGTTGCATGAGCTGAGCTGCGTGGGGCAGGAAACGATTATAAAAATTTACCCTTCCCAAAAACTCCTGCAATGATTTGATTGTTTGTGGTCGGGGGAAATTTGCCACTGCGCGCACCTTATCAGGCAATGGGACTGCCCCTTCTGTGGAAACGCGGTGTCCCAAAAAATCGATCTGCGCCACGCCGAACTGGCACTTGGCTGGATTAATTATTAACCCGTGTTCTCCCAACCTCCGAAAAACTGTAGTGAGGTGTTTTTCGTGTTCCTCCTCGGACGTACTGGCGACTAAAATGTCGTCGAGATAGACGAACACGAAGGGGAGATCGCGTAACACAGCGTCCATCATACGCTGGAATGTTTGTGCTGCGCCTTTAAGACCAAACGGCATGCACAAAAACTCAAAAAGCCCAAAAGGGGTTATTACGGCTGTTTTAGGGACATCCTCCGGTCGGACTGGAACTTGATGGTAGCCGCGAACCAGGTCTATTTTAGAAAATATGCGCGCCCCCGCCAAATGCACCGAAAAATCCTGAATGTGTGGGATTGGGTAGCGGTCATGCGCTGTAGCGTTGTTTAGTCTGCGGTAATCACCGCAAGGTCTCCAGGAGCCGTCAGCTTTAGGGACCATATGCAGTGGCGAAGCCCATGGGCTTTTCGAACGACGAATAATGCCCAGCTTTTCCAGGCTGGCGAACTCATCGCGTGCTATGGCGAGCTTGGCAGCGTCTAAGCGCGAGCTTTCACGAAAACGGGGGGGCCAGTTGTGGTGATAAAATGCTCCACCCCATGTTTTGCCACTGTTGCCGAAAATTTGGGAACTGTGAGTGCTGGAAAGTGGGTGAGGAGTGTGTCAAACTTACCGCTTGCTGTGGTAACGTTGGCCTGCACGGGTGGTGGGGACACTCGAGCTGCACAAGGAATAGAATAGAAAGACAGTGCATTTACTAATCCTCTGTTGGCAAGATCAACTAACAACCCATGTGAGCACAAGAAATCAGCACCTAACATGTTGAAACTCACCGCCGCTGTGATAAAAGTCCACTCATAAGTGCGGCCGTGTAAGGACAGAGACAAAGTCCTTTCTTCATAGGTGTTGATGCTTGAGCCGTTCGCCGCCATTGCCCCGTCGCCGCGGGGGCCAGCCACCCGGTCAGCGTAGGTCGGGGTGATGAAGCTCACCTGAGCTCCGGTGTCTATGAGGAAATGCCGCCCGGAGCTCTCGTCAGTGATGTAGAGCAGCTTATTGGTCTCGCCGAGAGCCGAAGCTGCTAACGGATCCCGGCTTTGGAGTTTCCCGAGCTCTTGTAACTGCACGGTGGCACACACCTGTGTGCCTTCTCTGCGAAACGCCGGTGATAATAACAGAGGCCATCTCCTCCGCTGCGTCGTGGCCGCGCCGCTGCCATGGTGGGTGGGTTCGGCTCCGCTGTCTCCGGCTCTTCGTTGCCCCGAGCCGCCGCACCGAGGTCTGCCGCTGCTGCTGTGGCCGTCTGCTCGCTGCAGGAGTTGAGGAGCCGCTGCGCTTCCTGGGCCAGCGCACGGAAATCCCGCTGGGTCTCACAACGCATGCTGGATAGGGTCCCTCTCATGTGCGTCGGGAGGTTGCTGAGGAAGATGTGCTTGAAGAGGAAGCTGTCGTTGTCTGATTCCCTCAACTGAAGCATGTCTTTCATCAGGGTGATTGGTCTGCGCCCTCCTTGGCCGTACATAGCCAGTAGCCTCTTAGCCCTCTCTTCGGCTGAGGGCGCGAAACACTCAGTGAGGGTAGCCTTTAACTCGCCGTATTTGTCGTCGGCGGATGGCTGCTGTACACACTCCGCACGCATTGCGCTGTGCGGGTGTCGAGCTTGGCGATGACGTGGTAGAACTTAGTGCCATCTGCTGTTATTCCTGCTAGCGCGAACTGCGCCTCGGCCTGGAGGAACCACGAGTCCGGGTCGTTCTGCCAGAATTCTGGTAGTTTGAGGGCGACGGCGCTCGCTTGGGCCGCCTCCGACGAGTCTGCATCGGGGGACCTCCTTTCATCCATTCTCACGTAACTGGTCACCAATGTGGGGAGCGTGAAATGAAGAAGCTGAATTGTTTCATAATTCAGGTTTTAATGTTGTAGTCACATCCCCAACATATCTCTCAGAAACAGAAGAGGCTGAACTCAGTCAGGACCCCCTTATTTATACATACAACATCAAAAGCCAAATCACACATCCTTGTCGAATCCCCTTATTGACCATAACTCCCCCCCAATGTCCTTCAGTCCTCCTTCAGTCCTCCACCTGGCCCCAGGGGGTCAGGAAGTCCTTTCAGGTCCTTACCGCCGTGTCTCCATCTCCGTGCTGTTCTCCACAGGTGGTCCAGACCTATTGTCCTCCTCTAAGACGTGAGGTCAGTCCACATATGCAATCTTAAACATCCCCTTGTGCTTATACATATGTAGGCATGAATACATGAGCCACAGGTCTAGCAGTTCTCCTGAGGGGGGTGTATGCTGGGATGAGGAGCAATGATAGATGGTCTGACAGGCCAAGATGTGGACACGGCACAGCTCTGTAAGCATGCTTCAGGTTCGAATACACCCGATGAAGACAATTCTTTCCCCTGGTGGCACATTTCACATACTGTGTGAAATTAGGCAGCACAGTTTTCAAGCGTGCTTGATTAAAATCACCAGCTATGATGTGAACACCCTCGGGATCACACACCACACCACACCACAGTGTATCATCATATTATAATTTTTAAAAAGTGTATCATCATATTATAATTTAAATGATGGGTGATTAGATTAGGTTACAACTCTCTCCACTGGAATAACTGTAAATCCCACAGCACGCTGTTTTCTACTGAGCTCCTGTCAGTAGAACCTGTGCAATTTCAAAAACCACTGCTGAAATAGAACTAAATAATGTGCTGATGATGACAGACCTCTTTTTTCCTGATTAAAAGCGCATCATCACAAAATGCACCATAATACCGATGTTCATGAGATTTCATGCTGCCTCACCTCTTTGAAATGAGCCTCCACCTACCAGCGCAAAGCTGGTGTACTATCTACTGGTAATTAGATGCCGTGATGCAAAGTATAAAAAAACAGAGAATTCACTGACAGAAACTAATGAAACACTGGAAGTGCAGCGCAAAAGTCTGCTGTTGACCATCAAAATAGGGCCCTAAATGCCCTATTTTATTGCATTAAATTGAATATAGGTTGAAAAGGATCTGCAAATCATTGTTTTCTGTTTTTATTTATGATTTACACAATGTCCCAACTTCATTGAAATTGGGGTTCGTAGATTTTTGGAGAAAATACCACACAAAAGAACCAAAACAAATTACATAATCTAATTTTAAAAAATCTAACTATTTTGTCAGCTTCATCTTTGTCCCCCTGACTTTTATTCCACCTTTAAGGAAGATTGAATTATGCGCAGCAAACTAACAGTTTCAAATGTACATAAAAGGCATATTATTGCAGCTACATATACTTACTTAAAACTTTTAACATCTGTAGCACTGTGTCACCATCCAGAGGTGGTGTCCCTGTAGCTGTGGACTCGGCCCTTTCCCTGCTGGTGATGGCTCCCTAGTGATGGTGTTTCCTCACTTGGATCACTGGTGCTCAGTCATAAGTCTCACATAGATGAAGGTCTGTATGTGTGCACTGTATGTATGCAAGTGTGTGCGTGTATGTGTATGGGGAAGGTTAATGGTGTTTTATTTCAATGTGTGAAGCACTTTGTGTTACAATTTTTGTATGAAAAGTGTTATATAAATAATGCTTTGAGTGACTGACTGATTGACTGATAAAACTGCACATTTTATTGTGGCTTTTTATTGTGATCAGCATGAGGCATGCCTTTGATAGTTTATTTAACCAGCATTTTGATATGCCATATATGTACATACATACAAACCAGGTGGAATTATTACCTTGATAAAGGAATGGTGCTCATTAATTGATTTTTTTAATATATATTTTATGGAACTTTTATGTGCGTAGAGTCTTTTATGTTTTACTTGAACTTGTAAAAATGAAAGTCAAAAGTAAAAATTTTGTATGGAAGATATTTGTTCTTTGATGATCAGTGCTTATTTGCCTCCATATGCCGACAGGTTGCTCTGTTTCTTCTTAATTGTGCTGATGGATCTTTATAGCTGAAGTACATTTGTGCATTTTCTGCCAGATTTGACAAAAATTTCTGTTCAACTGTAGATAGATAGATAGATAGATAGATAACCTGAATGTTACATTATATCTAAATATAAATCTAAATGTTAAAAGTTAAATTTGGATATTGAATATTTCAA
Organism: Pholidichthys leucotaenia; assembly: GCA_020510985.1. Taxonomy (NCBI): domain Eukaryota; kingdom Metazoa; phylum Chordata; class Actinopteri; order Cichliformes; family Pholidichthyidae; genus Pholidichthys; species Pholidichthys leucotaenia. The sequence continues at coordinate 305,048,553 of CM035846.1, forward strand.
CTAAATATTGACAGTAATTTTTTACTAATATGCAAATCCAGACTGCTTAACATTACATTTCAATTAAACTGGAGTGATTGCCCAGTGGTAGAACATCTGAAGACCATAAAAATAATATTTTCCGCCTTCTAGCTTGGTGCTCAGCATTAATAAAATGGGGAAAAGAAAGTTGGTTACCCAGCCACATGGGGAGAGTTAGTTAGTTAATTAGTGCGTGCGTGCGTGCATGCGTGCTCTTGCTCAATGAGTCCAGGGTCATGCTGGTATTGGCCTCGGAGATGTCATTGTGCAACCATGTCCACCAGTGCACTCCATCGATGGGGGTCCTGTGCCAGCCATTAAGTCAGGGGCGAGCAGGGGTCCATTCCAATGTTGGACAGTCTGGTTTCTTCTGGTCTGCTTCTTAAGAGGCTGGATTTCTCCTGGGAGGGTTGTTGGCAGGATAATCAGATGATGGGGCTGCCATCTTAATGTGTCGCGGGTCATCATTAGTCTGGAGTCTCCCCAAGAGCCCGCCAAGGGTCTCCCTAACAGGAGCAAAAACTCCAGACGGTAACACTCTCTTGGATTTATGCAACACTCAAGCCCCTTCATCACGACAGACCAGACCCAAGAGGAGGGTTAGACCAGGCAAGGCTCTAAAAAAACTAGGATTTTAAGATGAACTCTAAAATTAACAAGGAGCCAGATAAAATAGGAGTGATGTAAGACCTCTTATTAGCTTTAGTAAACAGCCTTTCAGCAGCATTTTGAAAAAAAACTGTACCTGATTAAAAGATGTTTTGTTAAGAACATTTAAAAGTGAGTCACTAGTTTAAATGACAAGAAATAAAAGCATGGATAACTATTTCCAACTCATCCTTAGACACCATGCTTCTCTGGTGATGTTTCTCAAATGGAAAAAAGAAGTGAGTCAGCTGATCTGAATATCCAGGGACAAAGTGCTGTCTAACTACATCAAGATTATGTACAGAAAACTTGATGAAAGAACTGAGAGACCCAAGGGATGCTCTAATTGTAGGGATCACACTGTCAGGAGCAATAATTAGATTCTCTGTTCTATCTAAAAGGTTTGCAGACAGCCAGTTCTTGACAGCTGTTATACAATCTGCTATAACTGAGAGTTTATGGAGTTCCTATTGTCTAAAAGAAAACTAAAGCTGAATATCATCAGCATAAAAATGATAAGAAATATCATTAAAGTTAGCAATTAATCAAACATACAGTATAAGGAAAATAAAACAGGACCCAAAACTGAGCCCTGAGGAACCCAACATGACAAGGCTGCAGCATGGTATCAGACATAAACCAAAACTGATCTTGTTCTTCTATTAAGACAAAGCAAAGGGACGTCTCCTACCTTAGACATGTTTCGACTGTCATCTGCAGTCTTCTTCAGAAAATGGCATCTGACGTCCGGGACGTGTCACATCAGCTGTTTTATCCTTTCCATAGATTTGACCAACCTGACAGATTTGACAGATCTGCCAGGCCGGTCACATCCCCCACTGTGCAATGGTCTCTGGAGGAGAGAGTCCCAGGTGTGCAATAGCATGAAGGCTCCATCATCTCAGTTCATGGTGTTGTGGGCTCGCTTCCTGATTTCAATTGCTTCTTTGATCCAGCGTTTGTGTTTGTTGTCTTCTGATCCAATTACTTTTACATTGTTCTAGTCCATGAAGTCCGAGAGCTGATGTGACATGCCACGGATGTCAGACAACGTTTTCTGAAGAAGACTGCAGATGACAGTTGAAACATGTCAGAGATATGGGACATCTCTTTGCTTTATCTTAATAGAAGAACAAGACCAGTTTTATCATTAGAAGACAAAATGAACCTGTTTGAGATATTACACAGACATAAAGTAATTCATCCAGACAGAAAAACACCTGTCAGTCAAATATGAAGAAAACCAGTCCACCAAGTGGTGTTGCCTGTCAATAAGAATTTTATGGTCTACTGTGTCAAAGGCGGAGCTTAGATGCAGTAAAACCAAAACTGAGTAAAAATCAGCTTCAGCATCCATTAAAATGTCATTTAAGCGCAACATTTGTCTCAGCTACCTGTAGACATTTGTGCTTTGTCATTCACTGTTTTGTGTGGTATTGATTCCAGCTGTTAATGATATTAAGATGTGTTCACACATTTCATCCAGATTAAATAACAGTTTTCTTCAATAATTATACCACTCTTTGTTCTATGGGTTCAAAAATGTTCTACCCCTCCTGACCTGGCTACGTCTTTCTCAGGCTCCATTTGCAAACATCACTGGAAATGGAGATGGAGGCCACCAGCAGTTATGGCAGGGCCCCCTGAAGGGGCAAAAAACGGTTCCTAAAGAGTGGGAGGTAGGAATTCCACAGTTCCAGCCTGCCTGACTGAGGGATCTGCCCGCTAAACATTCAGCTATTTCTACTGCCGAAGTGCCCTTTGAAATCCAGCTGCAACTGTGATGGGCGGGGAAGGGGGCGGGGGGGCAAGAGGAACAGAAGCTGGGAGGGGTTTAAAGAATGCAACAAAAAAGTGAGGATGAAGGAGTGGAGACAGAAGAGAAAGAGAGGAAGAGGGCGATAGAAGGGTGTCCAGTGTCTGACACAGCGTTTGAATGGATGTACTCCTCTGGGGCCTCACCCCCCACTGCAAGGGACCTCCACAGATTATCCTTCATCTGAGCTTGTCCGTCTTGACCCCACTGACCCTGAGGCCCTCTCTCTCTCTCTCTCTCTCTCTCTCTTCTCTCCTCCCATACACATACACACACTTTACTCGCTCGCTCACTCATTAGTTCCTCCACACACCCCTTATTGTTTCCGCCGTGGGGACCTCACTCTTTCTCTCTCACCTCTCTTGCACATCCAACACACCAACACCGCTGGCCCTCCAACCCTCCCCAAACACACACACACACACACATGCATACAACCTGGATCCTCATGCAAAAAAAGGAGGGGGGGGCAGTGGGAACAAATCCAGGCTGATGTGCCGGACAAATGCAAAGGAGTGAGAGAAAAGAAAGAGGGCAAGCTTTTCACCACAAGTAGAAAATACAAGTGGTGAAGGGGGGATGGGTTGATGTACAGTACTGCAGGTGTTTTGCTGCAAGTGAGATCGTCACATTATATACACACATGATGATAACATTTAATGATCTTAGAGGTTAGTTTAAAGGTATCCCACACTTGTATCTCTTTGTTTGAAGAAGATCTTTAATCTTGTTAGAAAAATACCCGATTCTTTGATTGAAAGATCCAAGAACAAGCCGGAGATTTCTTCAATTTAAAGATGTAACATTTATTTGGAGGTCACATGTAAAGCAAGCAGCGCTGGGTGCAGCGTGACGCAGCTCCCGCTGGAGTGTCGCCACACTGACCCCGACTTCCGGGTGCAACTTACAGTTATCTTCTCGGGTTGGTTGGGCCAACCCCCATACAATAGGATGGGCTTGTACGTGACTGATTGGCCATTTTAACTCTGACTTGAACAGGCCATCCACTGATCATGCTGCTGTTTCTAGAATGTGCAATCAACAGTGTACTTGAGTGTTGGATCCAGGTGTGTATCTAATGTGATAGACCTGACTATAAAAAGAGAGAGAGAGAGAGCTCTATAGCTCTGCCTAATTCCAATTTAACACAACATATTTGTTCAGAGGAATGCAAACAGAATATGTATGGAATATGTGTAGAGCATAAAGGGAGATTACCTACAGAATTATTATTTTGGCACTCTAACTTTCCATTAACCCTTTCAATCTGAAGAATGCAATGAAATACACTGAAAAAAGTGCATTTGAGGAATAGTTGAAACAATGTAATATTTTGTCTCAGTCTCACTCATATTTCTGCTTTAGTTGTGACAGTATACTTTTGTGGATTAGATCAACTTGGATTTTTATGATGTTGGGTTAATGTACTATTGTGCTCTAAGTAAATGCAAACCAATTAGGTTTCTGTTTTGTGCATCTGACGTCAGGTCTGGTATTTTCCAGATTCTGATACAAGGTAATGCTACAAGTGATACAAGTAATTTGCCTTTACTCTGTATACTTTCCTCATTTGAAATATCACCAGGAACACTAGCACGTTTTCAACAGTATTCTAGGCTTAAAACTATTCCCTGTGCTGGAATGTTTTCTGTATTTGTGACTTTTGAAGTTTTCATAATTGTTGGTTTTATGTTCAGTTTTGTACATAATTTTGTCTATTTAGGTACATGTGTATTGCTCTCAGATGGACCTAAAATAGCTATTTTCCCCAAACATTTATTCACTGGGTGGCCAAAATATTATAACATGGACTTTTGAGTTTAAACAATTGAATCTATTTTTTTTTTTTTTAATTACTTTGACCTTCCAATATAGGCCCTGTAAAGCCCATCTTTGTTTTACAGTGTTGTGCTGAATATGGAGATGCAAAGACTGTGAGACAACAGTTATGAAAAGATCTGAACTGCTAAAACACAAGCTGAATCACAGGCATTACGGATGGGGATACGGATACCTACTGTATCAACCAGGTGACTGTGGAAAAACGCATCAGGGTTTTTCCTAACCAGAAGCCTTGGATGACAAAAGAAGTCCAGACACTCCTCAGAGCCCGTGATACAGCCTTCAGGTCAGGGGATACGGATCTGTATAGCACTGCCCGGGCTAATCTGAAGAAAGGCATTAAGGAGGCTAAACAGGCCTATAAGACGAAAGTTGAGGACCATTTTTCTGATAATGATTTGAGACGAGTATGGCAAGGCTTTCACCATATCACAAACTATAAGGGCAGCAGCATCATTTCCAGTGACATCAGCGCCTCACTGGCAGAAGAACTGAACTGCTTTTTCACACGGTTTGAGGCAAATACACCTCGCCCGGACCCACTGACGTTATTGAATGCCAGCTCTGATGTGCTTACCCTGCAGGATCATGAGGTGAGACAGACACTGAGAGCAGTTCACCCGAGAAAGGCTACTGGTCCCGATGGAGTGCCAGGAAGGGTGCTCAGAGCATGTGCAGATCAGCTATGCTCTGTTTTGACTGACATTTTTAATTTGTCTCTCAAGGCAGCCTTTGTTCCACAGTGTTTAAAATCTGCAGTCATTATTCCTGTGCCTAAAAAACATATTATTAGCAGTCTGAATGACTATCGACCAGTAGCATTAACACCCATTGTTATGAAGTGCTTTGAGAAAATGGTATTGAAACATCTTTTGCCTAGTCTCCCCCCAGACTTTGATTGGTACCAGTTTGCCTACAGGCGGAGCAGATCCACTGAAGATGCTATTGCTACAGCTCTCCACTCGGCATTCAGCCATTTAGAAGACAAGGGGAGCTATGTAAGAATGTTGTTTGTGGACTATAGCTCGGCATTTAATACAACATTAAGATAAGATAAGATAAGCCTTTATTAGTCCCACAATGGGGAAATTCCAGGATTGCAACAGCACAGGGATAGCAACACTCAGAGCAACAATCAGAAGGTAAGAGAAAAAACAAAGCAGCAAGTATACATATGTACATATAATGTATATACATACATACGTATATAACATATACATTTTTACCGGAGTGGTGGCTCAGTTGGTAGAGCATCTGCCCCACACTCGGGAGGCAGGGGTTCAAATCCCGGCCGGGTCATGCCGAAGACCATATAAAAGTGGAACTTCCTGCCATCCAGCTTGGTGCTCAGCAAAAATGGAATGGAGGAGGGAAATTTGTGGCGGCACCTTGCATGGCAGCGGCTCTCTGATTCTACACTTGGAGTGTGTGTGATTAACACAGTAGATAGGTAAAGCACAATCTCATTCTACTGTACATGATTGGTTGTACAGTTGAATGACAATAAAGGGTGATTTAATTTAATTTAAATATAAATATATACACTACCGTTCAAAAGTTTGGGGTCACTTAGAAATTTCCTTATTTTTGAAAGAAAAGCACTGCTTTTTTCAATGAAGATAACTTTAAACTAATCAGAAATACACTCTAATATCTAATATACATTGCTAATGTGGTAAATGACTATTCTAGCTGCAAATGTCTGGTTTTTGGTGCAATATCTACATAGGTGTATAGAGGCCCATTTCCAGCAACTATCACTCCAGTGTTCTAATGGTACAATGTGTTTGCTCATTGCGTCAGAAGGCTAATGGATGATTAGAAAACCCTTGTGCAATCATGTTAACACAGCTGAAAACAGTTTAGCTGGTTAAAGAAGCTATAAAACTGACCTTCCTTTGAGCAGGTTGAGTATCTGGAAAAAATTATTATTTCAAATACAAATCATTATTTCTAACATTGTCAATGTCTTGACTATATTTTCTATTCATTTTACAACTCATGGTGGTAAATAAGTGTGACTTTTCATGGAAAACACAAAATAATTGTCTGGGTGACCCCAAACTTTTGAACGGTAGTGTATATATATATATATATATATATATATATATATATATATATATATATATATAGACACACAGTGCAGAGCATTGTAGCTAGATGGGATAGATATATAATGTATAAACACAGTGCGGAGCATTGTAGCTTCATTCCCAACATTCTCATTTCCATTCTCATTCTCAGTCTTCATTCCCAACATTCTCATCACTAAATTGCTTCAGCTTGGTCTGCCTACTCACACTTGCAGCTGGATTAAGGACTTCCTAACAAACTGAACACAGACTGTTAGACTCGGACCCCATTCCTCCTCTACAGTCATGCTTAACCTTCCTCCTGTGTTAGCTTTCTGTTACCATCCCTGGTGTTAACAGGTCGGTTTTGACCCATGTCTTAAATCAGCTTTAAAATACACTAAAAACAATAACCTATCATCCAATTTTTTGTCATCTCTTGGTTACCTTGTTAAGCTTCCTTATCCATGAAAATGTTGGGTTTAATATTTTTGGTGTGGGTCTCTGGACCTTTTTTTTTTTTATCAGTATACCTCTCGATTTCAATAAAAAAAAGAAAAATTAACCTCAAGAGAATCATATAAATAAACTAGAAAAGCACTCGGAGAGCGCAGACCTCCGCCAAGCGCCACAGTTCCCCCCATACAGTGTTTGTGTGTACGTTTTCAGATTCCTTGACCATGAAAACATATGACAAGCAATTGGATTGACAATGATAGGATTAGTGGTTTAATAGGTATTCACGAAAATGGCATTTTGCGTAATGGCGGTTTTCTTGTGGACGGTGATCCGGATCACCACCAAAATCTAATCATCTGTAGGATACCACATTTCTGACAATCTGTGAAAATTTCATGAATATCCGTCCATAACTTTTTGAGTTATCTTGCTAACGAACAAACAGACAGACAAACAAACCAACGCCGATGATCACATAACCTCCCCCTTTGGCGGAGGTAATAAAAGGTTGTTGGGTTACCTGAATATTACTGAGGGGTATAGAACACATCTCTGAAATGAATTTGCTTGATTTATTTTTTCATTTTAAAATTAATAACTATAGTAACATCTATGGTGTTATGGGTCAGTTTCGACCCACATACAGTATATTTTCTTCAAGAAAATGCAAAAAAAATATATTTTTGTCAGCAATAGAACTTTAATATAAACACATTGAAACACAGAACAGGTCATATCACAAAATATTGATTTGCAAGTTCAAACAAACAACAACCAATCAAACAAATCAAACCAATAGAAATCAATTACTACTTCCAAAACTATTAGAAAGCTAAATCAGAGTAAAAGTCTCTGTGTGCAAGAACATGCGTGTGTGTGTGTGTGTGTGTGTGTGTGTGTGTGTGTGTGTGTGTGTGTGAAAAAGTGACACTTTTTGTGTGTTCTTTGCAGAGATATTTCTTGCATTGGAAACACAATACATTTGTCTTTCTGTCTTTACTGCTTGGGCAGACCTGACACCCCTTTCTTTTAGATTCAGGTGGCCTGACTGAGGTTGTGGCTTTGGCTCTTGCCCGTCTTTGTTTGCTTTGTTTTTTTGCAGCTATACTGGACAAATGAGCATCCCCTGAAGCTCACATGATTGGGAGAGGAGGTGGCTGTCAGTGTGTTGGCTGACAGTGCACTTATGATTTCAATTTTGGCTCTAATTATTGCTTTATAATCTTATTTTTATAACTGGGTCCAAACCGACCCTAACACCACAAAGGACATAATTTCAACCAGAGCATTTTATAATGTAGTGAAAAAAAATTTTTTTGTTTAATTTTGTTGAAATCAAGGTTCCTGACAGTCAAAAAGCCTTGATGCAATACAGTGATCCCTCACTTATCGCGGTTAATGGGGTCCAGAACCGACCGCGAAAAGTGAAAAACCGCGAAGTAGCGTCACCCCCCCCATTTTTTACATACATTTTTTTTGCTTATATATAATATCAATAAGTGTATATTAACCCTATAAATGCATATGTTATCATTAGAACATTAAAGAATAGTTTGAAACATGTAAATAAAATATTAATAATATAAATAATATACATAAAATAATGTATAAATAATATAAATAATACGTACGTTCATTCTCTCACTCTCTCTCTCTCGACGGGAAGGCGTAGAGGCAGCAGGAGGAGGCGTAAAGGCAGCAGCGACGTCTCGGCCAATCAGCTTGCGAGATTCCCGAGCCGAGCCAACACGAGAACAAAATCTCTTGGGGGGGGGGAGGGGATGTTGGCCAGCGAATCAGAGAGGTGGATTTTGAGTTGTGCCGGCTCTCCGTGTAGTCTCCCTGCCTTCTGCTAGCGCCCGGGCAACTTTTTTCTCAATTTTGAATTTTTGATGAATATTTTTGAAAAATCCGCAATGCACTGAGGGCGCGAAAGGTGAGGCGCGAAGTAGCGAGGGATCACTGTAAACAAATTTTAAGTGATTCTTTTATGCATTTAAAAACTAAAACGGGTCGGTGCCGACCCTAACAAGAGGAAGGTTTTAACACAGGCTCGCCACAGGGCTGTGTGTTGAGCCCCACTTTGTATTCATTGTATTCACATTCATTGAATGTGGTTGTCGGATGACTGATGACTAAGAGTGATGTTGTAATTTGTTGGGTATGGAAAAGGGGTGGGACTATATAAGTGTTTGCTTCTTCCCACTCCTTTTGAACATTTTATTTTTGTCTTGACTTTTGTTTTAAATTCTTTTTTCTTTTTGTCGGAATGTTCAAATAAATAAAATCAATCAATCAATCAATTGTACACATATGACTGCATACCTGTTCATCCCACAAACATTATAGTGAAGTGTGCAGATGACACAACAGTAGTGGGGCTCATATCAGGAGGAGATGAGTCTGCATACAGAGATGAGGCCCAGAAACTGGTGAGATGGTGCTCAGATAATAATCTGTTATTGAATACAAAAAAAACCTAAAGAACTCATTACTGATTTTAGGAAGCATAGCAGTGAGCCACCTCCTCTATATATAGGCAAGGAGTGTGTGGAGAGGGTGGAGGCTTTTAAGTTTCTGGGTGTTCATATTTCTCACAACCTTACCTGGACAGTTAACACCATAGCTACAATAAAAAAGGCTCAACAACGTCTACACTTTCTGAGGCTCCTCAAGAGGAATGGCCTGAATGCACAGTTGCTGGTTTTATTTTATCGCTCTGCTATTGAGAGCATTCTGTCATATGGCATCATGGTTTGGTATGAGGGCTGTTCAGCCGCAGACAGCAAAGCCTTCCAGAGAGTGATCGAGACTGTGCAAAAAATCATTGGCTGTTTTCTCCCTTCTCTGGAAGAGATTTCCAGGTCTCGGTACCTCAACAGAGCTACTGCTATCATTAAAGACTGCACTCATCCACGCCATGATTTCTTTCACTTGCTCCCCTCAGGAAAGCGGTACAGATCCCATAAAACACGGACTACCAGGTTTAATCATAGTTTTTTCCCAGCAGCAGTACGTATTTTGAACAGATTTATGTAACACATACAGACTGCTGATGTTATTTTATGTTATTTTGTGGCAATAACCTTGTGTGTATAAGCTGGTCTTATTTATTTATCGCTCAGTATGTTTTTATTATTGCTATGTACATACTGTATTCAACTTTTTAGGTATTATTGTTTTAAGCATTATTTATTGTTGTAATTATGAGAATGTTAAATGCATGAGTGAACTGTGAGTGTGATAGTTTGTTTTAGGGAGCAGTATCTCAGTTTTGTTGCATTGTTTTTTTTAGCAATGAAATGGCAATAAAGGCACTTTGACTTTGACTTTGGGGGCATTCATATCCATGCACTTATTTCAGTTGTGCATGTAGATTTGTGCATGTAGATTAAGACATGGAATGCTTTACTGAGCCATTTGCCAAGAAATCACCCTGCTCAACAGTCACTAAAGAAGTCCCCACATTCAAATGCCATATATGCTGTCATAACCAACTCTTCACGGAAATGGATTTTTTTTTCTACATATCTTTGAACATCTTAAGAATAAGGAGACTGTAACGTGTGTTTCAAAACTGTGAATACACAACCAAAATTTATGAGAACTTTAGAAGTCACAAATACAGAAAACACTGGCACAGGGAATATTTTTAAACCTAGGATAATTGAGTTGAAGACACTTGTGCAAGTGTTGCTGGTGATATTTCAGACGGGGAAAGTGTAGAGAACAATGTCGGCTTGAATTCTGCTTTTGACAATGGGAACTATGAAAATTTGGAAAAGGATGTAGAGCTTAAACTTTCTTCAGTCTTCGTCAAGTTAGAAAATATCTACAGTATCTCACAAAAGTGAGTACACCCCTTACATTTTTGTAAATATTTTATTATATCTTTTCATGGGACAACACTGAAGATATGACACTTTGATATCATATTAATATTATATCATCATATAATATTATCATATTAATAAGCCATGCGAGCACACTGGGAGAAGCACCATCGGGGACAAACAGATTCATGTTTTGAAAAATATGTGTTAGCATATCTATGAAACTCAGCTACTCCATGGATGGGTATTGATCAACTGAAAAACTAAAGCAGATGGAGCGTCTCAGCCCACTGTCTACTGTGAAGGACCGCGTTCCGCCTGCTGCTTCTCCAACATCAACATGACTCTGATGACAGTGGTTCTTTGGGATCAAACGACACTATCATCCGCTCATCCCCTGAGTCTGTGTCATCTCGAAAACATCAGTGGCCAAAGGTCTTCCAAATTCCCAGATTTTCATGTGACACAGAATTGCAACTAGAAAGGGGGAATTCTGAGTACTAGGTGAGCCACAAAATGTTGACTGTCAGCTCTTGAGCCAAGTCTGATATCCTGACTAGACTAGCACAAGAAATTTACCAATACAAGGCCTACCCAGAGGATGCACATTTCTGCATAATAGCAGCGGCCTTAATCAAGAAGTACCCTTGTTTGAAAGAACCTGGCTCATTCAGTGGCTGCTACGGTTGGAAGCAGTGACTGAAGTACAACATGGGAAATTACAGAACTCAGCTCAAACTGCAGGGATGTCCAGAGGTGTCAATAAATTCCCTGAAATGCAGAGTTACTGCAGATGATCTCCCTGCAAAAAATGTGAAGAGGCCCAAATAAGCTGAAGCAAATTTTTATCCATCCTTTCCTATTGGTGAGACTGTTGAAAGTCTTGAAAAGGACAGGCTTGAGCTTCTGAGAGAGGTCAGGGTCAGGAACAATCAAAGGAACTTTAGTCCAGGTGTGTGTGAAGAATACAGGCACGTGTACAAAGGGCTGACTGCCTACCACTGAGCGTCTCTCTGATACCTATCATACAACTTGCATACAACTGACTGGTCAAATGGCGGGTCGCACAATATATAAGATGTGGTGATGTCATCCGCAAGATGCCGCACTACTCCCTGAATACCTGGTATCCATACACCCCATTCTCCTCCCCCCTTGCAAAATTGAAAAACCTATGATTAGCTTTAGCAGATGTGCCCTCCCCAATTTATATATATATATATATATATACTGCTCAAAAAAATAAAGGGAACACTTTGAAAACACATCAGATTTTAATGGGAAAAAATAAGCTGGATATCGAAATTGTGGCAGGCTAGTCCAGTTTACTCAGATTATTTAATCTGAGTAAGCTGGACTAGCCTGCCACAATTTCGATATCCAGCTTATTTTTTCCCATTAAAATCTGATGTGTTTTCAAAGTGTTCCCTTTATTTTTTTGAGCAGTATATATACAGATGTGGACAAAATCGTTGGTACCCCTCTGTTAATGAAAGAAAAACCCACAATGGTTACAGAAAGGGTGACAAGTTGTCACTGTGCTGTTTGGTGACATGGTGTGTACCACACTGGACCAGAGGAAGCAAAGGAGAGAGTTGTCTCAGGAGATTAGAAAGAAAATTATAGACAAGCATGTTACAAGGTAAAGGCTATAAGACCATCTCCAAGCAGCTTGATGTTCCTGTGACTACAGTTGCACAGACAGTATTATTCAGAAATTTAAGATCCACTGGACTGTAACCAACCTTCCTGGACATGGCCGCAGAAGGAGAGAGATAATACGAATGGTAACAAAAGAGCCCAGAACAACCTCTAAACACATTCATGGTGAACTCCAAGGTCAAGGTACATCAGTGTCAGATCGCACCAGCCATCGTTGTTTGAGCCAAAGTGGACTTCATGGGAGACGACCAAGGAGGACATCACTGTTGAAAACAAATCACAAAAAAGCCAGACTGGAATTTGCCAAACTGCATGCTGACAAGCCACAAAGCTTCTGGGAGAATGTCCTATAAACAGACGAGACAAAACTGGAACTTTTTGGCAAGGCACATCAGCTCTATGTTCACAGACACAAAAATGAAGCATACCAAGAAAAGAACACTGTCCCTACTGTGAAACATGGAGGAGGTTCTGTTATGTTCTGGGGCTGCTTTGCTGCATCTGGCACAGGGTGTCTTGAATCTGTGCAGGGTACAATGAAATCTCAAGACTATCAAGGTATTCTAGAGAGAAATGTGCTGCCCAGTGTCAGACAGCTTGGTCTCAGTCACAGGTCATGGGTCTTGCAACAGGATAATGACCCAAAACACACAGCTTAAAAACACCCAAGAATGGCTAAGAGCAAAACATTGGACTATTCTGAAGTGGCCTTCTATGAGCCCTGATCTAAATCCTATTGAACATCTGTGGAAGGAGCTGAAACATGCTGTGTGGAGAAGGCACCCTTCAAACCTGAGACAACTGGAGCAGTTTGCTCATGAGGAGTGGGCCAAAATACCAGCTGAGAGGTGCAGAAGTCTCACTGACAGTTACAGAAATCGTTTGATTGCAGTGATTGCCTCAAAAGGTTGTGCAACAAAATATTAAGTTAAGGGTACCATCATTTTTGTCCAGGCCTGTTTCATGAGTTTGTTTTTTAAAATAATTCTGTTGAACCACAATTCAAAAGCATTGTCTGATTTTTATTGGTTAATTTTCAGAGACTTTTTATTTATTACCACTTTTGTCAGATTCAAGTTATTTCTGTGACCATATGTGTGTGTGTGTGTGTATCATATACAGTATATGATACATATATCATATATATAACACACACACACACACACACACTGTGTGTATATATATATACAGTATATATACAGTATATATATACACTACCGTTCAAAAGTTTAGGGTCACTTAGAAATTTCCTTATTTTTGAAAGAAAAGCACTTTTTTCAAAGAAGATAACTTTAAACTCATCAGAAATACACTCTATACATTGCTAATGTGGTAAATGACTATTCTAGCTGCAAATGTCTGGTTTTTGGTGCAATATCTACATAGGTGTATAGAGGCCCATTTCCAGCAACTATCACTCCAGTGTTCTAATGGCACAGTGTGTTTGCTCATTGTGTCAGAAGGCTAATGGATGATTAGAAAACCCTTGTGCAATCATGTTAGGTCTGCAATGCTGTAATTGCTGCAAATGGAGGATTCTTTGATGAAAGCAAAGTTTGAAGGAAAAAAATATTATTTCAAATACAAATCATTATTTCTAATCTTGTCAATGTCTTGACTATATTTTCTATTCATTTTACAACTCATGGTGGTAAATAAGTGTGACTTTTCATGGAAAACTCAAAATAATTGTCTGGGTGACCCCAAACTTTTGAACGGTAGTGTATATACTGTATATGATACACACAGCAAACATTTCTAAACATGACTATTCAAACATTATGTATGATTCACAAAATTACACTTAGCCATTCAAATAATAAATGATTCAAAACTTATAATTGCATCAGGCAAACTTATACTCCATGTATTGATTATATGGAACACACTGGTTATAATTATTCAAAGAACATATTATAAAAGAACACACACTAGTTTTATTAAGGAACACTCTCGTTAGTTTTTTTTTTTCTTTTTACATGAATACAAGCTAAAGCCTAACGACTAGGGTCTGCGGGTAGACCACCACGGGACCCAAAGTGGCTCAGTGGGTTATTTTGCCACCGTGTCAGCCGGGCTCCTGCCTGAACAGTCTTTTTGTGGACAGTCTTTCATGGGGAGAACAGTTCTGCCTGAGGGGCTTTGTGGCGGGCCCGTGTCGACCTCATCCCTGGAACTGTCGGACCCCGAGGGCCAGGGCCAGGGCCTCGGGGCCCAGCGTCATGTCATGTTGCTCATGATGCTGGGCCCCGGATCCTACACTGCGGTAGCAAACTCCTGCAAAGCCTTGCTGTCTGGAGCAGCCACCTGGACATGCCATAGTTGGTTTGTGTGTTGAACCGAACCATCTGTCAGCTGGAAGCACGCTGTTCCCAGGTTCACCACAATCCTCAGTGACGCCTGGTGTTTTGTTAGCTGTGGACCGGTCAGTCATTGTCCCGGTCTCTCACCGGTGTGAACCCAAACCCAGTCCGTGACCTGGAGTTGCACCTTACTTGGTTTGATGTGTTGCTGTGCTCCCGGTGGCTCTGTGTGCTGGTTCAGCTTGGGACCTCCGTCATGCTGTGGTGGTTCGGTGGTTACCATGTCCGTTGCAGACCCTTCACCCGTTGCCTCCATAGTTAGTTGAGGCTCCTCGTGGGTGCAGAAGGTGTCCGGAACCTCTCTAGTGTTGGTTGTTGAGGCGGACTCTTCACCTGTCAGCTCGGTCGTGAGCGAACCACGACCACCAGTCATCGGGTTCCTCCTCTCTTCCATCTGCTGTGTCGTTTAGGGAGCATCGTTTGTGCCCGGTTGCTGTTGCTGTGTTTCAGGGCTCTCTGCATGCTTGGGCTCCCTTCCCTCCAGCTCCGGTTCTGGTTTTGGCTGAGCGAGGGATGTAGGGCAAGTCCAGCTGCCCCCCCTCCATGTGGCACTCCTCCTGAAAGCGCGCGGTGGATGCTTTGGTATCTGTGCCGCTTGTAATTGCCTCGTCCCACACCATGTCATCATCCTCAAGGTCCACTGTGCTCCAGCTGCCGCATCAGGACCATTCAAACCCCGCACTGTCCCTAATGGTGAAGCCAAGTCTGTAGAAGAGGTCACATCCCATGATGTTGTTGCCGTGCGCTGCTACTTGGAATGAGAAGTCATACACCACTTAAGACTTGTAATAAACAGTCAGTTCTATCAATTCAACATTGCACAGTCTGTACAGCGGCGTTGGGTTCTTGTGGATTTTGTCGTTGGGGATGCCTGCCTTTAATCTTTGACATTACCACTCATTCAGTGATGCCTGCCTTTCATCTCTGACGTCACCACTCGTTCAGTGATGCCTGCCTTTGATCTTTGATGATGTCATACAGTGATGCCTGCCTTTAATCTTTTGTGATGTCATACACTGATGCCTGCCTAAAGGCAGATCTTTGACATCACAACTTGTTCAGTAATGCCTGCCTTTGATCATTGATGATGTCATAGCGAGTCCTATGAAACCTGCCTTTGATCTTCGACATCACCACTCGTTCAGTGATGCTTGCCTTTGATCTTTGACATCACCACTCGTTTAGTGATGACTGCCTTTGATCTTTGACATGGTTAGTGGCAACAGTAACCATGGTGATGCCTGCCTTTGACCTTTGATGTCACCACTCATTCAATGATGACAGCAGAGAGAGGCAGTGAGTGTATATTTACATCAGTGTAAGTGAATCAGTCGTGTATGTTGAATGCAGAGTGAGTGTTTATCAGTTACTGGTGGACAGCAAAAATCCTCTCTCAGCAGATGTTATGTCTTAGTGTCTGAAACTTAGAAAAGCATGTCCTTTATTTGAGCTCTTAAGGAGCATTAAATAGAAATTTGAGGCCTTACATCTTTTACCACAGGAACTCAATGCCCGGATGAGCCAATCTGCATCAGGAGGAGGGGTAGTTGCAGATCCAAAGACTTGACACAGCAGATGTCGAAGTTGTAAATATTTCCAATACTGATTCTGGGGTAATCCATACTGTGCCCGTAGAACATCAAATGATTTGAGAGCTCCCCCTTCATATAGATCTTTTAACATCAAGAAGTCCTTTTTCACCCAAATTTTCCACATAAATGGGGATTTTCCAATATGGAGACTTGAGTTAAGCCAAATAGAAGCCATAGAATGAAGATGAGAGCTAAACTCTAGTATAGAAGCAACCCTCTTCCAAACGTATTGTAAAAAGGATACAATAGGATGCGACTGAAATTCAGAAGGAAGTTTGATTGTGATTAGATGTACTAGGGGAAGAGGGCTGCTCAGATAACTCTCCAAATAAAACCAAGGGGGAGCTTTCTCAGGGGGGAGAGCCCAATAAATCAAATGTCTAAGACTAAAAGCGTAATGATATAAAACTAAATTTGGGACCCCCAAACCTCCTGAATCTGTAGACTTTTGTAATCTTTTCAACTTTAATCTAGGGTGCTTACCATTCCATAAAAACTTATTGCACAACCTATCAAATTGTCGAAAATAACCAACTGGGATCCTAAAAGGAAGAGATTGTAGAAGGTAATTAAATCGGGGTGCACAAATCATCTTAATAACATTGACCTTGCCCCAAAGAGACAAAAAAAGAGGCGACCACCTTTCTATGTCTATTTTAAATTTTTCGAGCAAAGGCTCAAAATTAATCTGAATCAGATCCGATAAAGTGTGAGGAAACAGGATGCCAAGATATTTAATTCCTAATTTTGGCCAAGAAAAGCCTATATTTTGACCAAATGTAAACAGTGTTTTAGGGCAATAAGATGTTAGAGGGAGAATTTCTGATTTTATCCAGTTAACTCTATAACCAGACAAACGTGAAAATTGGTTAATAATTTTAAGGAGAGCTGGAATTGATTTTTGAGGTTGTGTAATCAGTACCAATGCATCATCAGCGTACAACATTATCTTATGGGTACTGCCATGGACCTGAATACCTGGAAAATTGCCGTCTTTGCGGATAGCAACAGCTAATGGTTCTAATGCCAAAGCGAAAAGAAGGGGACTTAAAGGGGAGCCCTGGCGCGTACCCCTATAGAGTCTAAAAGGCTGTGATGTAACTCGATTTGATATCACTGAAGCTCTAGGTTCATTATACAGTAATTTAATCCAAGAAAGAAACTTTGAACCAAAACCAAAAGTCTCTAGAGTCGCAAAGAGATACTGCCACTCAACCCTGTCAAATGCTTTTTCAGCATCCAGGGAGAGGGCTGCTACTGGAGAGAGGTGTGCAAGTGAGGGATCATTTTGAACTGACCATATGATATCAATAAATCACCTAATATTGTCTGCCGCACTCCTGGAACGAATAAAACCCACCTGATCAGGATTTATAAGAGATATCATTACTTTATCTAATCTTAATGCCAAAATTTTGGAGAGAATTTTACAGTCACATTTTATAAGACTAATTGGTCTATAATTCTTACACTCTAACGGATCTTTATTGTTTTTTAAAATAAGCGAAATGAAAGCCTCTGTTAAAGAAGGGGGCAAACGGCCTTGTTCAAAAGATTCCGCAAACATTTCTAAAAGTAAAGGAGAAAGCTCATCAACACAGGCCCTGTAAAATTCTACAGTGAATCCGTCAGGGCCCGGTGCCTTTCCAGTCGGGAGGCTCTTAATAACTTTCACAATTTCCTCTTTAGTAACTGGGGCGTCAAGCAAGTCTATTTGTTCCTTCGTTAGGGAGGGCAAAGACAGGGATGACAAAAATGCATAGATCTCTTGAGATCCAGCCTCCATTTCAGAAGAATAAAGCGAAGTGTAAAATTCTCTGAAAGCACCATTAATTTCATTTAAATCTGACACCAGAGTACCATCCTGTGTCCTAATAGCAGATATAGTACACTGCGCTTCTTTCATTTTAATATATCTAGCCAGCATTTTGCCAGCTTTGTCCCCCTCCTCGAATTGTTTATGCCTAAGGCGAAATAGAGAAAATTCAACTTTTTGTGTTAGGATTGAATTCAGCTCATACTTAAGCTTCAGGAGGGGTGACAAATTTACTAAATTTGTATCCTGTTTGAATGAAGTCTCTAATATGGCTATTCTCCTCTCCAAATCAATCTGTTTAGCAATGTTAGTTTTCTTCTTAAAAGATGCATATTGAATAATATGTCCCCTAATAAATGCCTTAAAAGCCTCCCAAGCAACACTGGCAGAGGGAGCAGAATCCCAATTTGTCTCAAGATATAAGGAGATCTCTGCTTTCAAAGAGGACACAAAATCTGGATTAAGAAGAAAGCTTGAATTAAGCCTCCATCTAGAATTTTTTTTTAACTGACAAGGCGGGATCATATGTAAAAAAACAGGGGCATGATCTGATAGTATTATGCTACCAATGAAGCTCGAATTTACAGAAAAAACAGAGAATTTTGACATTAAAAAGTAATCAATCCTGGAAAACACATTATGAGCAGTGGAATAAAAAGTGTAATCCCTTGTGGACGGATTAAAAAGCCGCCACACGTCTACCAAACCAATTGCATTGCACATGTCTTTCAATATAGAGCCAGATTTAGATGAACGCTGTGAGGGGGTGCTCCGATCTAAAATGTTGTCCATGACCTGATTAAAATCCCCACCTACTAAAATGGGATAATTACCCATTTCGCTTAATTCATGTTCCAGTTGTGCAAAAAATGCACAATCAACTATATTTGGTGCATAAACATTAGCGAGTATCATCCTATGGCCCTGAATTTCTATAAGAATTATAAGGAGTCGTCCATCATCATCACTAACCTCTTTTAGACACTTGAACTGCAAAAGTTTATGAAAAAGGATTGCCACCCCCCTGCTCTGGCTATTACCGCAAGACGCAAACCCATAGCCCACCCAATCCCGACAGAGTTTTTTAGATTCTGTTTTAGTGAGGTGGGTCTCCTGAAGCAATGCTACATCCACTTTTTTTTATTTAATAAACGCCAAAATTTTTTTCCTCTTAATTGGGTGGTTAAGGCCTTTAACATTCCAAGTAATGAGGTTAAGAAAGCTCTGACGATTAGCCGACATCATAAACAGTACATATTACCATCCAAAATATCCAGCAATTCTCCACCAAAAACCCCCTCACTGGGCAAAAGACAAACACAATAAAAATTAAAAATACAAAAAAAAAGAAGCAAAAACCACTTAATCATAAAGTAACATAAACGGTGACCTAAAACCAGTGTCACCCATCGGTGCACAAAAACAGCACCAACCAAAAAAAAGAAAATAAAAAACTCTAGGACCGTGACTGTGAACAGTGCAACAAACTTAGGGAGAGCCGCAACATCGCAGCAGCCTCATGCCTACAGCTAATACAGCGTGGGCAGTAAAAAAAAATAAAAAAAAAAATGGAACCTTACATTAATACTGCGTCAAATCCTCCGTCAAAAAATATATAACAAATAAATATATAGCATATATTCATACCATTGTTCATCAATGTCTCACGGTAGTGAAAGAATCAGGTTCAATGCTTTCTTAGGATCAGTGAACTCCTGTTTACCACTTGCCAACTTCACAACAAGAACTGCAGGATACCTGAGAGAGAATGCAATCTTCTTCTGGTGCAGCAGGTGTTTACACTGCTTGAATGCCGCTCTCATCTCGGATACTCGTCTGGAATAATCCGGGAAAATCATGATGTGATGACCATTCCAATCCAGCTTTCCCATCCCGCGCGCTGCCTCCACAATACGCTCCCTATCCTGGAAGCGCAGAAGTCGAATCAGGATAGCCCTGGGTGGCTGGCCGTCAGGTCTGCGTCTGGCGAGGCTCCGATGCACACGGTCAATTTCCAGCCCTCCAGGGAACTCCATTTTCAGCAGATCTGGGATAGCTTTGCGCATGAAGGTAAGGGCATCTGACTTTTCACAGTTTTCTGGAAAACCGACAAAGTGTAGATTGTTTCGGCATGATCTATTTTCCAAGTCGTCCAGCTTCAGAAGTAAATCTTCCACCTGCATCTGGGTTGCGGGGGGGATGAGCATCCAGAGCTACATTAGCATCCTCAAGAAAGGCGATGCGAGATTCCACGTCTCCCAGCCGGGTGGCTAACTCCGTTAACTTGGTGTCCACCGCCCTCGTTGACGCCTCAATAGAGTTAAGTTTAGCGTCTTGCCTCTCCGATATTTCTTTCAACAGTGCATAGATCTTAGAGATGTCCTCCGCCATTTGGTCTTTGGCAACACCTGCACCTGTTGAAGGTGGCAGAGAGGGAGGAGGGCTTGTGGTGGTATCACCAGCTTTAGCCAGATTTTCCTTGCTAGCACCGGCTTTGGAGCGAATATTTAGTTTCTGTTGTTGCGTTGGCATTTTAATCCTGTTCTCCACAAATCCAGTCTCAATGCAAAGCGTAGTAGTAGCAATAGTTCCAGCCGAGGAAACAAGAGAAAAACGCCCTTGTAGAAGAAAAAAAGGCTGTCTGCACTGCGGTGCTCCTCACCTAAGCAGCCATCTTCACTGCCCACGTCTCCACCCTCCTTTGTGGGGCTTTTGAATCTCGATCTCTGTTTTTTAAAGATTCTGCATCCCTTAAACACGTATGGGAAAAAGATCTGAATTCACAATTTACTGATGTTGAATGGGCAAATATTTTAAAGAATGGGAAGAAAGTGTCTAGGGAATTGAAAACCAGACTTGTTCATTTTAAAATTTTGAATCGATTTTACTGGACACCTCGTAAAATGTTGAGAGCGAATCTCATTCATTCTTCAAGCTGCTGGAGATGTCTACAGGGGGAGGGGACATTAATCCATATGATCTGGAGTTGTCCGGTAATACAGGACTTTTGGTTGCAGATCCATAGACACATTATGACAATTGTTAAGCAAGAAGTGTCATTTACTCAGAGACTTTTTGTCCTTGGGGATCCATCAACTATTCAGGACCCAATCTCTGATGCCAAGTGGATTCAGACTGCTCTGATGGTGGGCCGAAAGTTGATCACTTCCTACTGGAAATCTTCCTCTGCCCCACCCGTAGCTCAGTGGCTCAGGGAGCTGGGCAAGATTGCTGTACTAGAACGCCTTTCATATAAACTTCTGGACAGGATGGACAGCTTTTACAATAAGTGGGGATCCTATCTTACCTTTATAGGTGTTGTAGATTAAGCCAATCATCTTAGGAGTATTAGAGTGGAAATGGAATGTTTTATCCTCTCACTGGGAATATTTGTTTTTGATGTTTTTTTTTGTTTGTTTGTTTTTTTTGGTTTTTTTTGTTTGTTTGTTTGATTTATTTTCTAAATTGAAAACCCAATAAAAATTCAAATTACAAAAAAGAAAAGCATGTCCTTGTGAGATCAACTCTCAGTGCATGGCAGATGGAAATTTCTGAGCCAGTCACATGGCGCTGTCCTTGAGAGTTCAGATTACTGTACGCCAGATTGTTTATGAAGGACAGAAATCAGCCAAAACATTTCTACTGCTTATCTTCATCCAGGAGGAGTGAGAGCTGAGGGGCGCCGAAAACAAGGTCGAATAAGCACAGTCACTCAGAGAAAGAATTTTCATCTCTTATGCGTTCAGTGCTCCATAATTTCCATCATTGCCAGGCTTTAAAATCATTTCCTGGAGAGCTCCCAGCGACATCCCGATGTTGCCAATCTTCCTATTCAGTTCACCATTAGCCGCTATTAGAGTCCTTCCCAGTTGGTCAAATTGGTGAAAGAGCTTCGTTGGGTCAGCATTTTGATAAGCTCTGTCCATCTTCTTCAGTTTTCGATACACCAGGACTATCCCAAAGCCGATCAGTAGAAGTCCTGAGATCGTACAGCCGAATAAGTAGATGTCTTCCGCATCTTCAATTGAAAGGTCGCACAGACACATAAGTTTCCAATTGTATGTGTCTCTCACATAACCCGCAGCAGCAGTACCTGCAGGACAGTTTTTTTTTTTTTTTGTTACTTATTTGTACCCGTAGGTAGATTTGGTTTGCAGTCTGGTGACAAGCCACCGGCTGCCGGTCGCTGCGTGCGCGAGTGCCCTAAACCTACATGTTTTTGTTTTTTTTGGTATGCGGGAGGAAACCGGAGAAATCCCAGAGTAAACCCACGCAACACGGGGAGAACATGCAAATTCTACACAGCTCACTGTTGGTCGGGGGCTGGGATTGAACCCACGATCTCATGATCCCCGCGATCCCCCGGCCGAGGGTAAAACTGTCCTGCCACAGTGCTAAACCACTGCGCCACCATGCAGCCCAAGTTGGGCTCCCCCGGGGCCCGATTTCCTAGTTGAAAAGACGGTGTCAATTGTGTTCAAGGCCCAGCTTACTAAATCCATAATTTTCCGTTTGGATCAAGAATCAGCCAGTAGAAGAGCGACGCAGACACAGACAGTAGCAAGCTGGGATTCAGTCAGTTAGGGAGGGAGGAGGAGGAAGAAGGAGGAGAGAAGAGAAAAGCGTCTGCTCTCTCTGAAGGCCGGAAGCAAAAGATCGTGACAGACACACAGACAGAAATTTCTTGAACTATATATAGAGTGGTATACAGGGCTTGACATTAACACCGGCCAACCGGCCAATGGCTGGTGCATTTCAGCAGTGGCCGGTAAGACAGCCACACCCACTTTGGCCGGTTGTAGTTTTCTCAAAACGGCATCTAAAATAATAAACGGAGAGTGATGACCTGAAGAATATAGAGTGGGACCAGATAGAGTGTTACAGACATCATGTAGACATGGAAATTTCACTGTTTAAAGAATAATAAGAAGATTGTTCAGAACTTCTTATAAGAACTCCTTATACAAAGATATAGAGTGAAGAAGACATAGAAGAGGTAGCCAACCGAGAAGAATTCTGACTTTTGATACACAGAGTGATGTTCACTGAGTGAAGTACATGGTGGTAAGGACTACAGCTCCTGATCAGATAAGAGTGATGATATAGAGTGAAGTATGTGGCGGTAATGCACCTGTAAGCTGGTTGCCAACCGCCAATCAAATCTAAGAGAAGAGAAGAAAATAATAAACCGATTGCAATGTGAGACTACGAAACTACAACTCTCATCAGTACTGTGTTTTGTTTTGTTTTTTTAATCAGTTTTGTTTTTCTTTCTCTTCTCCTTTCTGGTGAAAACAGGTAGTGTCCATTTTAAATTAAATCCATCAGCAATAGCTAATGACGTCATGCAGCCACGAAGGGGTGTCCCAATTCATGGGGGTAGGCGAAGGGGTAGGGGTACAAATGAGAATTGGGACGGACCCAAATCCACCTGCACTTCACTCTCCACTCTCATATTGCAAATATTTTTCTCTACCATTTTACAGTATTTACTGCTCTTCATAAGTAATTAAACACTTGCTATTTTTTCTCTTGCTATTTTTTATGTACGTACACACATGTGTGTATATATATACTGTATATATATATATATAATATATATATATATATATACACACACACACACACACATATATATATGTATATATATATATACAGCCATGGACAAAATTGTTGGTACCCCTCTGTTAATGAAAGAAAAACCCACAATGGTCACAGAAATAACTTGAATCTGACAAAAGTGGTAATAAATAAAAAGTCTATGAAAATTAACCAATGAAAATCAGACAATGCTTTTGAATTGTGGTTCAACAGAATTATTTAAAAGAAAAACCTCATGAAACAGGCCTGAACAAAAATGATGGCACCCTTAAAGGCCAAATGTCACGTAATTTTTTTTTCTAAATGACAACGAATTTAGATAAAATACACATAGCTTAAACCAAATATTCATACCGGAGACCATATCACCCACCTGTATTTACATAATTGCACAAAATACACCAGGTGAAGGCCCCACCTTGCTTGCTGGCTTGTGACAGCCAGTCCAGACCACGCCCATGTTTTTGACATCACCAGTTGTACCCTGGCTGCCCTGCCTATCCTCATTCACACTTATCAACATTGGACAATCATGACGGAAAGTGACAGCGATTGTGAACAAATTAGTTTTGTCTTTTTTTTTTGTCAGTGGTTCAGACAGTGACAGAGGCATAGAACCTTACCGGTTCGAGCCGTCCGAGACGGAATCAGATGCTTTGTCTGATGACAACAGTTCCAACGATGACCAGAGAGCAGAACCAGTGGAAAATGTCATTGAACTGGACATTAATCGCCTCCAGAATTGCGAAGCCGGAGGGGGTCTGTCGAGGGCGCCCCATAAATATTGATTTTTCGGAAGCCATTATTATTACAGTGGAGGAGAGCCGCTGCTGTCAAGAAATTGACCAGATCAATATGAAAATGGAGGCGCATACCTGTCAAGGGAGACGTTTTCGCCGTATTTTGGTGCCAAACGCGGCTGTGGGAGACGGCAGAGTGGTTTGGAACACTTTTCTGGGAAATGTTTTAAATGTAGTTCGTGTTGTTATTGTCAAATATTTTAAGGAAAATACGGGGAAAATGCAATTTTAGCACAAACGGGCGTATTGCCATTTCTGTACGCCCAAAAGAAAAAATATACTGGAAAAAAAACTGAGTGTCTTGAGGAGCAGTCCTGTGTGTGATCACTCACAGCTGAGGCGGGCTGATCGCTCAGCGGGAGCTATTCTCACTACCATGAGAAGTAATTAGGACAATGGTTTAACACGTTGAGCTGTGCAGCGGTTGCGGAACAGACAGATCCCAGAGAGGTGTGCCTTGTTGCTCCGCCGTTCCTTATAGCCGCTTTTTACGGTGTTGAAGTACGGCGAAAACGTCTCACTTGATGGGTATGAAAACATTTCCCAGAGAAGTGTCCCTTATTACCCAGCTGTCCCTGATAGTCCCGTTTTAAGGTATGGGTGAAATATCCAATTTTTTCTTTCTTGTTGCTCACTTCAACCTTCCAGTCTCCATATAAACAATCAATTGAAATACCCCAAGCATCAAACTAGGGTGCAGTCGATTTCGTCACTTCCGCCTTCTTCCCCAGGCGATTCCAGGGGCCGTGTCAGGCCAAGCGCGGCAGTTTTAAATTAACGAATATTCCGTTGTTACTGAAGCATATGCACCAAGACCCGAACGGATCGGTTCCCTTTTATATCTAGTTTCAAGATATTTAAAGTACCCTGTTACGTGACATTTGGCCTTTAACTTAATATTTTGTTGCACAACCTTTTGAGGCAATCACTGCAATCAAACGATTTCTGTAACTTTCAATGAGACTTCTACACCTCTCAGCAGGTATTTTGGCCCACTCCTCATGAGCAAACTGCTCCAGTTGTCTCAGGTTTGAAGGATGCCTTCTCCAGACGGCATGTTTCAGCTCCTTCCACAGATGTTCAATAGGATTTAGATCAGGGCTCATAGAAGGCCACTTCAGAATAGTCCAATGTTTGGCTCTTAGCCATTCTTGGGTGTTTTTAGCTGTGTGTTTTGGGTCATTATCCTGTTGCAAGACCCGTGACCTGTGACTGAGACCAAGCTGTCTGACACTGGGCAGCACATTTCTCTCTAGAATACCTTGATAGTCTTGAGATTTCATTGTACCCTGCACAGATTCAAGACACCCTGTGCCAGATGCAGCAAAGCAGCCCCAGAACATAACAGAACCTCCTCCATGTTTCACAGAAGGGACAGCGATCTTTTCTTGGTATGCTTCATTTTTGTGTCTGTGAATATAGAGCTGATGCGCCTTGCCGAAAAGTTCCAGTTTTGTCTCGTCTGTCCATAGGACATTCTCCCAGAAGCTTTGTGGCTTGTCAACATGCAGTTTGGCAAATTCCAGTCTGGCTTTTTTATGATTTGTTTTCAACAGTGATGTCCTCCTTGGTCGTCTCCCATGAAGTCCACTTTGGCTCAAACAACAATGGATGGTGCAATCTGACACTGATGTACCTTGACCTTGGAGTTCACCATGAATGTGTTTAGAGGTTGTTCTGGGCTCTTTTGTTACCATTCATATTATCCGTCTCCTCCTGCGGCGACGGCCAGGGAGGTTGGCTACAGTCCCATGGATCTTAAATTTCTGAATAATATGTGCAACTGTAGTCACAGGAACATCAAGCTGCTTGAAGATGGTCTTATAGCCTTTAACATGCTTGTCTATAATTTTCTTTCTAATCTCCTGAGACAGCTCTCTCCTTTGCTTCCTCTGGTCCATGTTTAGTGTGGTGAACACCATGTCACCAAACAGCACAGTGACTACCTGTCACCCTTTAAATAGGCCGACTGACTTGGAGAGGACACATCTTGGTTGAACATGTCCCAATGGTCACATTATTTTCAATCTTTTCTAGGGGTACCATCATTTTTGTCCAGGCCTGTTTCATGAGTTTGTTTTTTATAATAATTCTGTTGAACCACAATTCAAAAGCATTGTCTGATTTTCATTGGTTAATTTTCATAGAATTTTTATTTATTACCACTTTTGTCAGATTCAAGTTATTTCTGTGACCATTGTGGGTTTTTCTTTAATTAACAGAGGAGTACCAACAATTTTGTCCACGGCTGTAATGTGTATATATACACATATACATATATATGTACATACACATACACACACTTATATGTACACACACACACACACACACACACACACACACACACACACACATGCGTGCATGCGCGTGTGTATACATATATACACTACCGTTCAAAAGTTTGGGGTCACCCAGACAATTATTTTGAGTTTTCCATGAAAAGTCACACTTATTTACCACCATGAGTTGTAAAATGAATAGAAAATATAGTCAAGACATTGACAAGGTTAGAAATAATGATTTGTATTTGAAATAATAATTTTTTCCTTCAAACTTTGCTTTCATCAAAGAATCCTCCATTTGCAGCAATTACAGCATTGCAGACCTAACATGATTGCACAAGGGTTTTCTAATCATCCATTAGCCTTCTGACACAATGAGCAACCACATTGTGCCATTAGAACACTGGAGTGATAGTTGCTGGAAATGGGCCTCTATACAACTATGTAGATATTGCACCAAAAACCAGACATTTGCAGCTAGAATAGTCATTTACCACATTAGCAATGTATAGAGTGTATTTCTGATGAGTTTAAAGTTATCTTCTTTGAAAAAAAGTGCTTTTCTTTCAAAAATAAGAAAATTTCTAAGTGACCCCAAACTTTTGAACGGTAGTGTATATATATATATATATATATATATATATAAACCTAGGTCAGGTCAGGCATTGGTTTGCTTGCTACCAGATAACCATGAAAATCAGTACTACCTGCTTCATGGGTCGGGCCATCGGCGACTCAACCGGCAACCCCGCCCTTCCGAGAGCGTGGAGGGTGAAACTGGGCATCCTGGCAGAACTAAAAACAATATCTGTCACAGGTCTGTGGTGGACCACTCCCAGTTACACGGGGTGAGACTGGACATCCTGGCAGATAAGCACATCTGTCGCAAGGTCTGTGGTGGACTTCTGCCAGTCGGTGCATCGTGACATGCACTACACAAAGAGCAGAGATAAACAAACCTATCATCTGCTCAGTCACTGCAACAGATACTGGAGTCAGTTTGTTTGGCCTGTCCTTGCCACTGATAATACAGTGATCCCTCACTTATTGCGGTTAATGGGTTCCAGAACTGACCGCGAAAAGTGAAAAACCGCGAAGTAGCGTCACCCCTAATGACGTCACCCATAAATAATACATACGTTCATTCTCTCACTCTCTCTCTCATATGATACGTGTGTGTGTGTGTAAGTGTACATACATATGTAGATGTAAATAAAGTGTACATAAATATGTTTTTAGAACTCTTTTATTCTTATAACAAGATATGTAACTCAAGATGAAGATGATTTACTGCACAGGTTAATGAGAGCTTTACTGCTCCTCATGTGACGCCTCATCGTCAGGTGCTAGAGGCGCAGCATCGTCGAGGGCAGCTTCCAATAGAGCTGGAAAAGCTTCAGGAGGCGGCGTAGTGGCTCGACGGGAAGACTATTTCGCACAAAAAGGCACAAGAAAACAGCGAAAAGTTCCACGCGGTGAGACTAAGCAACAAGAGCGATAAAGAACAATGAATGCGGTCTTCCTTCGCTGGGTATGGGCGCTCGGCAGGGAGAGAAGCTGGGTAAAACGTCTCGGCCAATCAGCTTGCAGGATTCCCGAGCCGAGCCAACACGAGAACAGCGAACAGAGAGGTGGATTTTGAGTTGTGCGGGCTCTCCATGTTGATACCTGATGTTCTAATGTAGTCTCCCTGCCTTCTGCTAGCGCCCGCCCATTTTTTCTCAATTTTGAATTTTTGATGAATATTTTTGAAAAATCCGCGATGCACTGAGGGCGCGAAAGGTGAGGCGCGAAGTAGCGAGGGATCACTGTACCTCTATCTGCCAAGAATATGCCGCTAGTCCAGCAAAAGCTAGCAGTACTCAAATACTTTGCAAGCAGTTTTAAGAAATGGTCAATCAGAAAGCAACTCATACCAGCTCGGACGTTGCCCAGGTTAACAAGGTCAGGAGTTCCTGGCAGCGGAAGGCAAAGGACAGAACTGTGTGAAGGAATCTGATCAGACCTAAATGAAACAGTCATTGTTGCCCCCGACAGACAGCTATGATGATGATGATGATGATGATATATCCATCCATCCATCCATCCATCTTCTACCGCTTTTCCGGAGGTCCGGGTCGTGGAGGCAGCAGTTCAAGCAGAGAAGCCCAGACTTCCCTCTCCCTAGCCACCTGCTCTAGCTCTTCAGAGAGGATACCAAGGCGTTCCCAGACCAGCTGGGAGACATAGTCTCTCCACCGAGTCCTGGGTCTGCCCCGGGGTCTCCTCCCAGTGGGACGTGCCTGAAACACCTCAAGTGGGAGGCGTCCAGGAGGCATCCTAATCAGATGCCCATACCACCTCAACTGACTCCTTTCAATGTGGAGGAGCAGCGGTTCTGCTCTGAGCCTCTCCCGGATGACTGAGCTCCCCACCCTATCTCTGAGGGTGAGTCCAGCAATCCTACGGAGAAAGCTCATTTCAGCCGCTTGTATCCGCGATCTCGTTCTTTCGGTCATTGCCCAAAGCTCGTGACCATTGGTGAGAGTAGGAACGTAGATTGACTGGTAAATCGACAGCTTTGCCTTAGAACTAAGCTCCTTCTTCACCACAACAGACTGGTACAACGTCCGCATCACTGCAGATGCTGCTCCAATCCGTCTGTCAATCTCTCACTCCATTTTCCCCTCACTCGTGAACAAGACCCCAAGATACTTAAACTCCTCCACTTGGGGCAGGAGCCTGTCCGCAACCCAGAGAGGACAATCCACCTTTTTCCGGCTGAGGACCATGGACTCGGACTTGGAGGTACCGATTCTCATTCCAGCCGCTTCACACTCAGCGGCAAACTGTTCCAGCAAGAGCTGTAGGTCATTGCTGGATGAAGCCAACAGGACAACATCATCTGCAAACAACAGAGATGAGATCCTGTGGTCACCAAGCATGACACCCTCCATTCCCTGGCTGCGCCTAGAAATCCTGTCCATAAAAATTATGAACAGGATTGGTGACAAAGGGTAGCCCTGGCGGAGTCCAACTCTCACTGGGAATGACTCCGACCGAGTGTTGGCAATATGAACCAAACTCTCACAACGGTCATACAGAGACCGAATAGCTCGTAACAACAAGCCCGATACCCCATACTCTCAAAGCACCCCCCACAAAAAACCACGAGGGACGCGGTCAAATGCCTTCTCCAAGTCCACAAAACACATGTAAACTGGTTGGGCAAACTCCCACGAACCCTCAAGAATTCTCGAGAGGGTAAAGAGCTGGTCCGATGTGCCACGGCCAGGACGAAAACCACATTGCTCCTCCTGAATCCGAGTTTCGACCAGCGGCCGGACTCTCCTCTCCAGTACCTTGGCATAGACCTTCCCAGGGAGGCTGAGGAGTGTGATCCCTCTAAAGTTGGAGCTCACCCTCCGGCCCCCTTTTTTGAAGAGAGGAACCATCACCCCAGTTTGCCATGCCAAAGGCACTGCCCCCGACCTCCACGTAATGTTGCAGAGGCGTGTCAACCATGACAGCCCAACAACATCCAGGGCCTTGAGGTACTCAGGCCGAATCTCGTCCACCCCCGGGGCCCAGCCACCAAGGAGATTTTTAACCACCTTGGCGACCTCAGCCCCTGTGATAGGCGAGTCATCCCCCTCGTCCCCAAACCCTGCTTCCTCTGTGGAAGGCGTACCAGTGGGATTGAGGAGATCCTCAAAGTAGCGCAAAGTAGTTGGGCTGCACGGTGGCGCAGTGGTTTAGCACTGTAACAGCACAGTTTTACCCTCGGCCGGGGGATCGCGGGGATCATCAGATCGTGGGTTCGATCCCAGCCCCCGACCAACAGTGAGCTGTGTGGAGTTTGCATGTTCTCCCCGTGTTGCGCGGGTTTACTCCGGGATTTCTCCGGTTTCCTCCCGCATACCAAAAACATGTAGGTTTAGGGCGCTCGCGCACGCAGCGACCAGCAGCCAGTGGCTTGTCACCAGACTGCAAACCATGTCTACCTACGGGTACAAATAAGTAACAAAAAAAAAAAAAAAAAAAAAAAAAAAAAAAAAAAAAAAAAGTATTCCTTCCACCGCCCGACGATATCCCCAGTCGAAGTCAACAGTGTCCCATCCGCACCATACACAGTGTGGACAGGGAGCTGCTTTCCCCTCCTGAGCCACCGGACAGTTTGCCAGAATCTCTTCGATGCCGACCGAAAGGCTTGTTCCATTGCCTCACCGAACTCCTCCCATACCCGAGTTTTTGCTTCAGCAATCACCCGAGCTGCACTCCGCTTGGCCTGCCGGTACGCCTCAGCTGCTTTGGGAGTCCCACAAACCAACCAAGCTTGATAGGACTCCTTCTTCAGCTTAATGGCCCCCCTCACCACTGGTGTCCACCACTTGGTTCGGGGGTTGCCACCATGAGATGCACCGACCATCTTGTGGCCGCAGCTCTGGGCCACCGCTTCAACAACAGAGGTGGAGAACATGGCCCGTTCAGACTCCATGTCTCCAGACTCCCTCGGAATGTGGTTGAAGTTCTTCCGGAGGTGGGAGTTGAAGACCTCCTGGACAGGGGCCTCAGCCAGACGTTCCCAGCACACCCTCACTATATGTTTGGGTCTACCAGGTCTGAATGGCTTCCTCCCCTGCCATCGGATCCAACTCACCACCAGGTGGTGATCAGTTGACAGCTCTGCACCTCTCTTTACCCAGGTGTCCAAGACAAACGGTCGCAGGTCTGATGACACGATAACGAAATTGATCATCGACCTGCGACCTAGGGTGTCCTGGTGCCAGGTGCACATATGGACACCCTTATGCTTGAACATGGTGTTCGTTATGGACAAACTGTGGTTAGCACAGAAGTCCAATAACTGAACACCACTCGGGTTCAGATCGGGCAGGCCATTCCTCCCAATCACCCCCCTCCAGGTTTCACTGTTGTTGCCCACGTGCGCATTGAATGGGCGCCCACGTGCGCCCCCTCATGGATCATCACGTTATCATGGTGGGGGGGGGGGGGGTACGTACGCCAGTGATCCCAGGAGCTATGTTGTCTGGGGAAATTTGCCTCTGATAGGGTCACCCAAGACAAACTGGTCCTGGGTGAAGGGCCAGACTAAGAACGATCCAACACACTCTCATGATAAATTCTATATCAAGGATTCAGTGTACCCTGCCCAGTATGGGGTTACCGGGGCCCCACCCTTGAGCCAGGCCTGGGGGAGGGGCTCAAAGGCTTGCGTCTGGTGGCCGGGTTTCCACCCATGAGACCCGACCGGGCTCAGCCCAAAGGAGTTACATGGGTCCGCCCTCCAGTGGGCTCACCACCTGCAGGAGGGATCATGGGGGTCCGGTGCTATGTGGATTAGGTGGCGGTCAAAGGCGGAGACCTTGGCAGACTGATCCCAAGCTCTCTAAACTGGCTTTTGGTACTTGGAATGTCACCTCTCTGGTGGGGAAGGAGCCTGAGCTGGTGTATGAGGTTGAGAGATACTGGCTAGATATAGTTGGCCTCACCTCAACACACAGAACCAGTTTCCTGGAGAGGGGCTGGAGCTTGGCCTTTTCTGGAGTTGCCCTGGGCGAGAGGCGACGAGCAGGGATGGGTATTCTTGTATCCCCCCACCTTGCTGCCTCTATATTGGAGTTTTCCCCGGTGGACAAAAAGGTTGCTTCCCTGTGCCTTCGGGTTGGGAAACGGGTCCTGACCATCATTTGTGCCTACGCACCAAATGATGTTTCACAGTACCCACCCTTTTTGGAGTCTGTGACTGGGGTGCTGGAGGGTGCTCCTCTTGGAGACTCCTTTGTCCTACTGGGGAACTTCAATGCGCACGTGATGATGATATATACATATATATTACTCCCAAAAAGTTAGGGATATTTGGCTTTCGGGTGAAATTTCAGGATGCACCTAAAATGCACTATAACCTTTACAGGTAAACTTAATTTGACCTTCCAGCTGTTCAATGTTTCAGTACTATTTTGCATAACTTGCTGTTCTCTAGCAAGGTGCTTCAAGGCAAAATTCACAACATTTGTTTGATCCATGAATCGACCAATAAATGTTCAGGTTCAATTAGGACTGGTATTTAAACAGTCCTCTTCATCATGCTGTTCACATTTTGACATCATGAGACCAAGACGACACCCAACAATTGATCAACAGTACTTTGCCAATGCGAGGCTTCAAACAGGATGTTCTCAGAGGGAAGTGGCCACTGAGCTAAGAGTGTCACAGAGTATCATCAGCAGGTTGCAACAGAGATACAGAGAGACTGGAAGAGGCACAGAAAGGCATAGAAGTGGATGTCCTTTGGCCACATCCCACGCTGATGATTGCTTCATTGTGAACAGTGCCCTGCGGAACCATATGATGAATGCCACTCAACTCCAGGCACATTTAAGGGAGGTGAGAGGCACCCAAATGTCACATCAGACCATTCGAAATCGTTTACATCAGCACGGTCTGTGTGCTAGCCAACTTGCAAGGGTACTTGACCACACCACCAGGCACAAGCGTCATCGTCTTGCATGGACCAGGGAGCATTTATGCCGGACAAGGGACCAGTGGGCCTCAGTGCTGTTCTCTGATGAAAGTCGATTCCCGTTGAGCAGAAATGATGGCAGTCAACAATGTTGGCGATGTCAAGGAGAGCGTTATACATCAGCCACTGTTGTCACCAGACGAGCCTTTGGTGGTGGTGGTATTACAGTCTTGGCAGGTGTGTCTACTCAATACAGAACTGCCCTATACCTTGTGAATGGTACAGTGACAAGCCGATACTACCTGAATAACATCATTAATTCAGTCATTGTGCCCCTGCATGAACAACACAGGGCTAGTTTCATCTTCATGGACGAGAATGCTCCAGCTCATTGAGGTTGCATCATTAGGGAACAGCTGCTGGAGGTTGGGGTACCTCAAATGGAGTGGCCTGGACTTTCTCCAGACCTCAATCCCATAGAAAACCTATGGGATCAGCTGAGTCGCTGTGGAGAGGCTCGTAACCCTGCACTCCACAACCTCAATGACCTGAGGGCCGCCCTTCAAGAACAGTGGAATGCCATGCCTCAGCAAACAAAAAGTCGACTTTTGAACAGCATGAGATGTCATTGTCAAGGTGTAATTGATGCTCAGGGACACATGACAAGTTATTGAGACAGTGACATTTTTTGGTGTGGTATACCCACCACTGTTGTTTTGTGAGTAGTATATGTGTGTGTGTGTGTGTGTGTGTGTGTGTGTGTGTGTGTGTGTGTGTGTGTGTGTGTGTGTGTGTGTGTACATATATATATGGGTGATTCGTCAATTAGGGGCACTTTTGACGTTTAGAATTTGGAAAAAAAAAAGTTCTTTAATCTCTATTTTTTCTGTTTCAAAAGGTTTAGCAATTGATCTGGAACACAAATCTGAGTGTAGCTTTGATATTACTTCATGATAATTTTGATATTATGATGCTTTTTTTCAAATTTGCCACGGCAAAATGTCATTACCATCACAAAAACAAAACACTGATTTTAATACAAAATGATTTGACAAGCAAAGGTTTTACAATCATTCCAGTAAGTACAAAACATGCTCTTTAAGAATCATGTTCTAAATATTTGTAAGTACATTTAAAATACATTTTAACAACATCTTCTCTCTGACTTGTTAATATATTGCCTTGTCTCAACAATGAAATATTGCATACTAATCAGAATATTTGAATGTATATTTTTTCATAAAATGCAAATTTAGACTTTCAAACATTACCACAATGATTGTGGTAAAACCCAAGTTAACAATAAAGCAACATTTTCTATCAAAAAATGTATTGTGATGGTAATGACAACATGTTTTGGTAATGACATAAAAATTAACACTGGTGGGTTTTTTTGTTTGTTTGTTTTGTTTTATTTTTTTTACAACAAAGACAAAGAAAACACTACTTTTTAAAAACACCACCTTTTGTACACTTAACCTTCCATTAAAATTAATCACTTGGTAAACTAACACAGCATTACTGATGTAATAATATTCTCTTCTGGCCGGCTGGCTCGTTTCTGACATAAAAAGGATCAAAGAAGAGAACTGGCATGCTCAGCTCAATTGTCCCATATGATGAGTGCCAATCCAAAAATGATAAAATAGAAAATAAAGTTTTCAGCACTCTGAAATAAGTGTGTAGCATTTTAATTCATGCACAACAACAGTGGTGTGACCCATATTAAACTAGAAAAGCACTCGGGACTTCCGGTTATGGCTGCCACGTAGGACGGACGTGTCTCGCTCTGCTCTGCTCCTGGAGAAAAAAAATCGGCAAATAACTCTCATTTGGGACAGAACGTATCCCAGCATTTGGGCGAGGATATGTCGGCGAAGCCTAAGGCTGGAAAACCAGGAAAAGGAAAAAGCGAGCCGCCGAAACAGTCCAAATTAACGGACTTTCAGGTCTGTGACGCAGCAAACAAAACTCCATATATGGCGGAGGAAGCTGGCGGCGGTGCGATGTTTGCGGGGAATGGCGCAGATGCGCTGATGGCTGCCATGAGTTCAATGAGAGCGGACTTTTCCTCTAGATTTGATGGGATTATGACAGCGTTGGAAGGAATAAGAAAGGAATTGGGTGACTGTGTAGAACGAACGGCGCAGATGGAGCTCCGTCTCGCTAGTGCTGAAGATGACGTCACCCGTCTTCAATTAAAGGTGCGCACTTTGGAAAAAAAAAATAAATCTCTGGAAGATAATATTTTGGATTTGGAATCTCGGTCGAGACAGAATAATTTGAGGCTGGTGGGTCTTCCAGAGGAATCAGAAGGTCGGGACATATGTTCCTTTCTGGAAAAGTGGATTCCGGAGGTGCTGGGCAGCGAGGAGTTGCAATCAGCAGTGGTTCTGGAAAAAGCACATCGTATTGGCCCACGGAGAGATAAGGGACCGCCGAGGACCTTAATTATGAAGTTTCTTAGCAACAGAGACAGGATGAAGATCTTCAACGCTGCACGTGCTAAAGGAGAGATTAAACACCAGGACCAGCAGGTGCGGTTCTACCCAGATTTGGCCACAGGAATCCAGCAATTGAGGAAGCAGTTTGATCCCGTACGTAAGGAGCTGCGCAACCTTGGGATTCGTCATGGTGTAATCTATCCTGCGAGACTGCTGACCACGTATGAGGGCAGAACCCACATCTTCAAGACCCCAGAGGAGGCGCAGGAGTTCATCAAGAAGATCAAAGAAGAAGAAGAGACTGGTGGGAGCTAAGCATGAACAAAATATAAGGTAGAATAATTAAGCATTTGCACAGGCATCTGACTGACTTGAAGTAAATAGTAAGTTTACAAAATATAGATTGTATTATATATTAAAAAAACAAAACAAAAACAAAACAAACAAAAAAAAAACTATGATGTACAAAGTTGTTAAAAATTTTGGAGTTAAGTTGGAAAACTACAGAGGAGAGTTAATGTTACGTCATTAAAAGCAGTAGAGTTAGGGTGATTGGGAGGATGAAGAAGGAGTGGCTTAGGCTGTTCCCCGTGGGTGTGGAACAGTCGATGGCTATATCGGGAGACAGAATTTTTCTTTTGATTTTGGGGGGTTTGCCACAAGTGTGGGAA
This sequence comes from Pholidichthys leucotaenia, assembly GCA_020510985.1. Classification (NCBI taxonomy): domain Eukaryota; kingdom Metazoa; phylum Chordata; class Actinopteri; order Cichliformes; family Pholidichthyidae; genus Pholidichthys; species Pholidichthys leucotaenia. The sequence continues at coordinate 305,084,938 of CM035846.1, forward strand.
GGGGAAATTTGTTTGTGTGTAGTTTGTAGGATGAATGTTCAACCACTCACGTTTTTGCTTCTCTGTATGAGCATGTTTACACTGCAAGGTAATCCCAAACTCTCTATTGATCATGGACCAAAGTGTTAATCTTAATTTAACTTCATGGAATTGCAGAGGTCTACAAAATTTAAAAAAACTTAAACAAGTTATGAATAAAATAAAGGACATGGGTTCAAGAATTGTGTTTTTACAAGAAACTCATCTGATAGAGGAGGATGTTAAAAGAATTAGGAGTAGATGGCAGGGAAGTGTATTCACCTCTTCATTTTCATCCCGAGCCAGGGGAGTTATGACTCTCATACATAAATCAGTTCCTTTTCAGGTGAAAAATGTAATTGGAGACAAATTTGGAAGATATGTAATCATTCAAGGTTCTTTGCTATTAGAAAATATAAATCTTGTGAACTTATATGGTCCCAATATAGATGATCAGAAGTTCTTTGCTAATTTATTTCTCATCTTATCATCACTTACAGGGCAACATATAATAGCAGGGGATTTTAATTGTACATTGAATCCAGGTGTGGATAGATCAACAGGACTGGATTGTACGCACATTGGATGTAGGATGACTATTAATCATTTTATGAAAGAATTGAGATTGTTAGATATATGGAGAGAAATGAAACCACAAGTTAAAGCCTATTCTTGTTATTCCAGTACCTACAAGACATTCTCACGTATTGATTATTTTTTGATTTCCACAGAATTAAGGTCCAAGATTCAAAACTGCTTTTATGATAACATCGTGATTTCTGATCATGCACCCTGTTGTCTAATATATGTAGATAAAAAATTGACAAAGGAATCAGGTAGATGGCAATTTCAGCATAAATGGCTTCAGGATGAGGAATTTGTCAAGTATATAGAAAAACAGATAGACGAGTTCTTTGACATCAATACTACACAAACATCAGCATGTGTAAAGTGGGAGGCTTTCAAAGCTTTTATTAGGGGACATATTATTAGTTATACAGGATCAAAATCTAAGAAGACTCGAGAGGAGAGAGCTAAATTGGAACATAAAATAAAAAGTCTTCAGGAAAAAGTGTATGCAGGAAGTGACCCAAGGTTGGAGAATGAATTACTGATTTTGAGAGCTGAATACGACAAAAAATCAGCGAATAGAGCTGCCTCGAGTCTTCTAAGATTGAAACAATCTTTTTATGAACAAGGTGAAAAATCAGGAAAATTATTAGCATGGCAGATTAAACAATTGGAAATTAAAACACCAATTACCAGTATTATAAGTAATGGACAGGTAGTTATAGATCCTTTAGAAATTAATAGAGCCTTTAGAGATTACTATGAAAAATTATATGATACCAAAAATGAACCTGATTTAACAAAACTAAATGGGTTTTTGAACGAACTATCTATACCGTGTATTCCAAATGAAAACAGGGAGATATTGGAGTCTAAAATTAGTCAAGAAGAAGTTGGGCTAGCCATTGATAATATGAAATCAGGAAAAAGTGCAGGACCAGATGGTCTTCCAGTTGACCTTTATAAAAAATTTAAGAATAAATTAATAAAACCTTTTTTGGAAATGGTTTTAGAAGCATTTCAAAATAATAATTTACCATCATACATAAATAATGCCTTAATTATACTGTTGCCAAAACCAGGTAAGCCCTCTAATAAATGTGAAAATATGAGACCAATAAGCCTATTAAACGCCGACCTTAAGATAATCTGTAAAATTTTAGCAAGACGAATACAAGAAATTTTACCAAATATTATTAATCGAGATCAGAATGGCTTTATAAAGGGTAGACAAGGCTTCCATAATGTAAGAAGACTATTTAATATTATTTATTTTAATAAAGAAGCACCGGATACAGCTCTCCTATCATTGGACGCCAAAAAGGCCTTTGATAGAGTTGAATGGCCCTTTCTTTTTGAAGTCCTACAAAGGTTTGGACTTGGAAATAACTTCATAAAATGGGTTCAAATAATATACAATAATGCTACAGCAGAAATCCTAACAAATAACAATATTTCAAAACCAATAAAAATCAATAGAGGATGTCGACAAGGCTGTCCACTTTCACCTTTACTGTTTACTATGGCAATTGAACCTTTAGCGATAGCGATACGTTTACATTCACAAATATATGGAATTAAAGTTGGACCAACAGAACATAAAACCTCCCTGTACGCCGATGATATAATTTTGTTTATGTCGAATCTAAAAAAATCAATTCCAACCTTGTTGAATTTAATAAAGAATTTTGGGGAAATATCAGGATATAAAATAAATAAAACTAAATCTTCAATATTAATGCTAAATGAGACCCAGAGAAATTACCCAGCCCCTGAGGTAAATCAATTCAATGTTGTAAATCAGTTTAAATATTTAGGAATCCAAATTATGCCTAAGCTAGAATCAGTCGCCAGTGTCAACTATGAAGCCTTAATGTCAGATATCAATGAGTTAACTCAGAGATGGATGTCACTACCAATGTCGATGATCGGGAGAATCAATATACTTAAAAGTAATATTTTACCTAAAATACTTTATTTATTTCAATACATTCCCTTATCACCACCTTTAGATCTATTCTCAAGAATAAAAAAAAAGTTAGTGGAATTTATATGGAACAACAGGAGGGCTAGATTACGTTTGTCTTTATTATATTTACCATTTGATCGTGGAGGTCTGAAATGTCCAAATTTTATGTTGTATTATTGGTCGGCACAACTGAGGTCTATGACATATTATTTTTCATCAAATGATCTCCCTCACTGGACTGAAATGGAATCATACAATTTACCTTTACCTCTTCCCATATTCATATACTCAGATTCGGCAAAAAAATTACAAAAACAAGTTAAAAATCCATTTGTAAAGCATATGATCAAAATATGGTGTGAAGCTAAAAACTATTTAAAAGAACCACAGTTATTGTCACAATTTAGTCCAATATGGGGTAATCAATATTTTAAACCAGGGAGAGCGGACGCTGTATTTAAAGTATGGAATTTAAAAGGGATACAAAAGATTCAGGATTTATATTTGCCATGTGCAGACAACATAATGTCTTTTGAAGAGCTGAGGATCAAATTTAATCTCAATAGAACACATTTTTTTAAATATCTTCAACTTAGAAACTTTATTCGATCAAATCAAAATAAAGCTCTCACTCGACCTATTTATTCATCCTTGGAAAAAATGATGATGAAAGATAGTAAAAGAAAGGGTATTATTTCAGAGTTTTATAACTCATTGACACTATCTTCAAGTGAAAATTCACTGAAAAGATTAAACTACTGGAAAGAAGATCTGCAAATTGAAATTTCAGAGGAACAATGGGAATTGGCTTGTACAGAAGCTCAAACCAAATCAATAAATGCACGCCTTAAATTGATACATTTCAAATGGTTAATGCGGATGTATGTTACACCGGAGGAGTTAAATAGATATAACAAAAATATACCAGATACATGCACAAAATGCATGGAAAGTAAAGGAACCCTATTTCATTGTTTATGGGAATGTAGATTAATAAGAATGTTTTGGGAGGAGGTGAGGGTAACAATTGAAAAAATAATCTCAAAACAAATCATATTGAATCCTAAACTGTTTTTGTTGGGTCTGTACCCAGAAAAGCATAATTTCAATAAAAGTGAAAGAACATTCATAGACCTCAGTTTGCTTAATGCCAAAAAATGTATTGCACTATTATGGAAAAAGACTCATAGACCAGATGTGACTCAGTGGTTAAGACAGATGTTAACAAACCTTCCATTAGAAAGAATAACATATATACTGAAATCAAAGGAAATTGTGTTTGAGAATATATGGAGACCTTTTATTGATTATGTAAAAAATTTAAACATAACTCTTGAAGAAGAAGGTGAATGATGTGTGTGGACCTTGTAAATTCCAAACTGGTGAACATAATATGTATACTTATGTATTGGATTGTCTCGACTAAACAGAGGAGCATTGTTGAAGACTTGATTTTGTTGGTGGTTGTTGGTGTTTTTAGGGTATTTTTTTTTTTTTTTTGTAGTACTTTAGTGTTAGTGTTTGATTGTTTGTATCATGTTTGTTAAAAAAAAAAAAAAGGTTCAATAAAGATATTGTGGAAAAAAAAAGAAAAGCACTCGGAGAGCGCAGACCTCCGCCAAGCACCACAGTTCCCCCCATACAGTGTTTGTGTGTACGTTTTCAGATTCCTTGACCATGAAAAGATATGACAAGCAATTGGATTGACAATGATAGGATTAGTGGTTCAGTAGTTATTCACGAAAATGGCATTTTGCGTAATGGCGGTTTTCTTGTGGACGGTGATCCGGATCACCACCAAAATCTAATCATCTGTAGGATACCCCATTTCTGACAATCTGTGAAAATTTCATGAAAATCCGTCCATAACTTTTTGAGTTATCTTGCTAACAAACAAACAGAGAGACAGACAGACAGACAAACCAACGCCGATGAAAACATAACCTCCTTGGCGGAGGTTACAACAGTCAGGGACCTGCTGGTGATTATCAACCAGCTTGTACAAATCATTGGAACAATGTCACAAATAAAATACAAATACTAGTAAGAAATACAGTATAGTAAGAAAAATAGTATTTAAGTCATTAAAAAACATATATCACATTCTGTGACTGCAACAACCACAAAAGTAACTAATTGATTTTACACACTAGCAATAAGAAAATGCACTTAATATAAAAACTCATCATGTGCAGAACCTCAACAGCAGAATTAAAGTGTCTGCCTTTATTTTTAACACTTTTTTTTTAATCAACAGCATTCAAATATCACTTTGTAAAAAGCTATTTTGACAGTTTAGAGTGTGCTACCAACATAAACCTTAGACACAAGTTTGTTTCATTCCCTGAGAGAGCACAACATCTTCCACACATTCTCTGGTAGCCTCATGTGCCTTTTTGTGACTGGCTGGGGCTCTGGGACTAGACCAAGCAGATCACATGGCTGATACCACAGAACATCATCTTTCATAGGCCAAAAGAAACGGTTCTTGCCAATGATGTTCATTGTTTTCACAAGGGTACAACCTTCTGCATCTACATCCTGAATGATGCCTGGATATACATCTTGGTCATATTGAACAGCACACCACTGTCCTATCAGTTGATCTGTGATCTCTGAAACGGGGACAAGTGTTGATGGCTGTGTGTCCATCTCAGGTGGCTGCAGACCCAGGGCTGATCCTTCCTGGCTTGTTGTTGGCTCATCTTGCTGAATGGCCATTGTCTGTGGGCCATAGCACTTGCACTCCTCTGGAGCTGAACAAAAACAGCTAAGTACTCGCCACTTGATGTGACCTGGATTGTTGGTGAAAATCTGTACAAAAATAAAAACAACTGGGTATTACTGAATATGCTACATTCACAGAATAAATAAAGACTAATTTAATAAATAAATATTATAATATAGTATATAAAATACTCCACCTGATGGATTTTCATTGTTCCATGAACTGTTTCCAGTTGATTTGGTAGCAAGGCATCCTTTGCTGAAATGTCTTCTTCAGTGACATGGAAGAGCTTGATCTTTGATTGCTCCTCCGGCAGGACATCGAAGAGGACTTCACCACTTGGTAGATCTATTCCACGGGCAACAATAGCATCTGCATTTTGTTTTATTGCTGCCCTAACTCCATCTGCAGGTCCTTTGCCATGCCCGGCCTCCAAAAAGTTCCAGGTCACCCTGCTGAACCCAAACCTAACTGGCATTGTGGAGAGCAAATAAAAATTCTTCTTGGATCGGTACTGGGTTGTAGGGCCATCACTTATGACATGGAGGGTTGTTGCAGAGGGGTTCTGTTCCTTCAAGTGGGAGAGCACAGGAGAGAGATGTGCCCATATAGCTGAAGGATCACGCCTCATTGATGAGGAAACTGAACACACTGACAATATACCTTTTCCTGTGTAGGCAACTCCAGTGTGAATGGATGCTTGCTTGTGTGAGTGGCCAAAATGTACGGCTTGAATCTCAGAAAGAGTATTTGCAGAGATAATTCTCAGCAAAATCCTATGCAAGTTATTAGGAAATAAAAACATAAATTGTCATTACCATCACAGATCATCATTACCATCACAGTCACTTTTGTGATGGTAATGACACGCGATGGTAATGACAATTTTCACTCTTTGCAGAAAATGTTGGCTAAGTTTTAGACTTGCTAAGCTATTTGGTTAGCTAGCATACAATGTACACTGAATATATCTAAATAAAGTGAAATTTTGTATTAATGAATTAAAATACCCAGATAGTAACTTGTTTGGTAATGACGCATAATAAACATACTCTCAGATCAGGATGTATAAAACATCAAATTACTTACATATGTGGGCATCAAAAACTCAGGCTTGTGCCTCATGTCTGGATGTGTTCCTCTGGAGCATCTAATCTGCATGCAACAATTTAAGTAACTGTTTGTAAAAACTTTATTGCTCTCTAAAACGTTGAGCGTGATGGTAATGACAGATGTATGAGGGACAGCGGTATTTAACTATAAATAAATAGTAAATTGAACAAATATAAAATATATGAATTTGAAAAATATCTTTTTAAGTTGTTATGAGGAAATGCAAAGTAAAGGTTTAATGAATTTAGCACTTTTTATTGCTTTATTATAGAGGGGAAGTCAAAAAGTCTGGGTTGGGGACAAGTACAAAACAGTGAAATTCTTGCACATTTGAATTTTCAACACACTGAAAAAGTATTAAAATGTCGTCATTGAGACACAGTTATTTTTTTCATAGCTACTACAACCTAAAGTAAACAAAAGCAATCATTGTTTTTTCTAAAAAACATTTTTTTCTGGAAAATCTACCCTGGGGACAGAAAAACTCCCTTAATTGAAGAATCACCCATATATATATATATATATATATATATATATATACAGTATATACAGTATATACTGTATATTTTAGTGGTGTTGGCGTTATCGCGTTAATCGCCCGTTAACGCTTTGCCTCTGTTAACAGTGACAAACTGCCGTTAACCACAGAAAGCGCAAACACTACTTTTTGGCTTAGCGCCGTACCAAAGCCGCTCTAGCCACAGACACTGTGCGCACCATGCAGACATTGTGAAGCCAAAGAAGCTGGATTAAGAACAAACCCCACTAAAATAACTCACCCTTGTCGATCCCAGCTCCCGACCAACAGTGATCTGTGTGGAGTTTGCATGTTCTCCCCGTGTCTGCGTGGGTTTACTCCGGGATTTCTCTGGTTTCCTCCCACATGCCAAAACATGCAAGTTAGGTTAATTGGCATCAAACTGGGGATTCTAAATTGTCCTTAGGTATGACTGTGAGACTGAATGGTTGTCTGTCTCTCTGTGTTGGCCCTGTGATGGACTGGTGATCTGTCCAGGGTGAACCCTGCCTCTCGCCCAAAGATGCTGGGATAGGCTCCAGCCCCCTAAGACCCGAAAAGGATTAAACGGAAGAAGAAGATGGATGGATGGATATTTCAAAATTTAGATTTCCATTTAACATGGTAGACTTTTTTGTTTAATATGTATAAATGAAGCATTTGTATCTCATTTAATAAAGGACTACTCATGAATAAATTGATTATTTGACCAACATGTTTATTTCGTTAACACTAGAACAATCAAGATGGTCTGATGGAGACTCTGGGGTTTTATTATGTGAATAACTCTGTTTTAACAAAATCTTCAGGTCTCCCAGTTGACAACTTTTTATAAATGCATTGAGTTACGGTGTTGCAATTTCGGGGGACGTTTCTATGGATCCGTGCACTCTTTTTGTTAATAATCTCATGTTTGTTTTCCTGCTATATTATATGTCCTGAACTGGGAGAGAGAAATGGAGAGAAGAGGGAAATGAATTACTGTTTTATGCACAGGAAAAAGAAATACTGTAAATATAGAAATATGGATAGAGGGAAAGAAACAAAGTGCAATGTGTAAGATTTTGCTTCAAGAGCCAGGGAGAGCTGATAGGGAAACTCCAGATCAGAGTTTAACCTCCAAAGAAAAGAAAAAAAGTCACTATTGGCTGACACATCTGTATGTCCACAGCAGGTATGAGGGCTCTTATTGTATCCTGTTTTATGGATACAAATATATAATCTGTTCTTCTGTCATGCCAAATAAAGTCACGGACAGAGAGAAGCTTCTGCCACATGCCCTCGGTTCTTGCCAGTGTCTCCTTCTGGCACCAACAATCGCTATCATGTCAGGCGCCGATGAATTAAGACAAGCTTTTTTTGGACGTTAAATCCTGGCGCATTTAGCAGGATACTGACAATTGCAAACCTTAATAAATCACCTTGCGCCAGTCATTTAAATACTCCTCTCCCTCAAATTTGCATGTTGACATGACAACACATACATATGCAATGAGGCCAGGCGTAAAATTAACATAGTCCACGCCTTTCCACTGCAAATTTTGCCCTGTGCCCTTTACTAAATCTCAACAGTAGTTTTTTAATGCCAAAACAGGGTTTTGCGATGGCGCAGCATGTTAGTAAATCTGCCCCTTAAGATATATTGTATCTGTATGGAAAAAGTCACGATTAACGCGTTATTAATTGCGATTACCTCAACATTTCAAAAGATTAATCACAATTACAAATTTTAATCGCCCAACACCAGTAATATATATAAATAAAATTTGCTGTGAAATGTCACAAATTTATGAGCCCCCCCCCCCCCCCCCCACACACACACACACACACACAATTATGAGAAAGCACTGATCAGTGCAATGGTTGCTGCTTGTGGCTATATTATGATTTGTAATTTCACAAATTATAACCATAATCATCAAATGAAGATTCAGGAGGTACTTTTAAATCTCAAAAATAATGCAGCTGCAAGGGTCTGCACTTAGACTGTCAGTTTGCTGTTACTGTTGCACATTATGTCAAAGCTTTAGATAAGGTTGTAACAAATTGCCTGTCTAATTTAACTTTTTGAGGTGCCAGCCGAAGCAAATTTTGACAAAAAAGAAAAAAAAAACTTGTTTTAAACTTAGGACAATCCCCCACAAAGATTCAGGTAAGTAAAACAAATATCATGGACCCTTAAGTAACTCAAATATCTCAACTTCACAAACACACTTAGCCAGTAATATAAAGAAAGCAGTATATTTCAAAACAACTCAAACGTCCCTTTCAGGCAAAACCACAAAATTATATCAAAGGCAACAAAAATCTCAACCCATAAACAGTTCAAATGCTTGTTTTTTGCTTCAGTTCACCTTTTCAGTTCAACTCAGTTCAATTCAATATAGTCCTTTTAATCAGTTCAGTTCTCTGTACCTCTTTTGGTTCAGTTCAGTTCCACCGTTCAGTTCAGCCCAGCTGTGTTCAGTTCAATTCAGCCCCTTAATTCAGCACAGTTTTTTATTTTTTTTTTTAACAAGAGACAACCCACCTTTTCTTCTCCCCCCTTCAGCTGTTTTACCTCAGCTGGGTTTAAGGTTTGTGTGTGGACAGTGTGAATAACGGAGGCAGATTTATGGACAGACGACTTTATTTCACTCTCTCATCAGTCATACACAGAAAAAGCATGTCACAATACACCATGGTTTCCCCTTTTATCCCAACCGCTCATCTCACATTTGCATGACACTTCACATCACATTGCATGACATTTAACATGAGATGAGATGAGATTCAACTTTATTGTCATTACACATAAACATTACACATTAACATCACAATACCTTCATCCTTTCTCCCCCAACCTCTTGTTCCTGCTATCTCCCCACGATCTCCCTAGCTATTGTTCTCCTCTCTTTACCCTCTGCATCCAGTCTGAGATGATTCACCCAGTCTCTACACCCCCCCCCCTCCAGAATCTCAGACTGAGTCTCAGTCCTCACGTCCTTTTGGCTTCAGTCTCCTCCCATATCTGCTGTAACAGGGGTTTACCACCTCCGCGGCACTGCTGTGCCAGCGGGGGGCTGCTGGGAGTGTGTCTGACTGCAGGTGGGCCATATCGAGGGGGGAGGAAACTTCGATTTGCCCGTGTGGCTGTCCTGATGAATCGTTTACCTGGGGAGTTCTCCGTGGGGGTCTTCCACGCCGAGGGGCCCGAGCCAACAGCACTTGCTCATCCGCCACTACAAAGTCGGGCTTAAGTCTGTCTATGCATATTTTGTCCAGACGACCCCCCAAGTCTAACAAAAAATGTTTGTCCCCTGTTTCCAGCACTCTGAACGGGCCATCGTAGGGTGGGCGCAATGGAGGGCGGTGGGCATCGTGCCTGACGAACACAAACTCCGCGTTCTTCAAAGTTTTTGGCACAAAAGCGCGTGGAAAACAGTGGTGGGCCGGGCCCGGCAGCGTGCCTGTGTCTGCACTATGCTGCAAACGCTGAGACGGGCAGCTGTCCGGCGCGGGATTGTCTGGCAAAAATTCCCCAGGCAGCCGCAGTGGCTGAGAAAAAACAAGCTCTGCCGGGGAAGCCTCCAAATCCTCTTTTGGTGCGGAACGCAACCCCAATAAAACCCACGGCAACCGGTCTACCCAATTTGCATCCATCAGCGAAGCCTTGAGCGCTGCTTTCAGTAACCTATGAAAACGCTCACATAACCCATTGGCCTGTGGGTTGTACGTGGTTGTGCGATGAATTGCAACACCCAGGCTGCGGACCATTGCGGACCAGAGGTCGGAAACAAACTGAGGGCCCCTATCGGATATGATGTCCAACGGGATTCCAAAACGCGCCACCCATGTCATCAAAAAAGCGCATGCCACGTCCACGGACGTGGTTGCCGCCAGCGGGACTGCTTCTGGCCAGCGTGTGGGGTGGTCCACCACTGTTAGAAGGTGTGTGCACCCCTAAGATGGGGGGAGGGGGCCCACGAGGTCCACGTGAACATGATCGAACCTCTTAGCCGGTATACGAAACGGTTCCAAAGGAGCCTTAGTGTGTCTGTGTACTTTGGCCCGTTGGCACGCTACGCAGGCTGCAGCCCACTCTTTCACTTGCTTGAGCAGGCCTGGCCACACGAACTTTGCTCCCACCATTTTGACTGACGCGTGCACTCCTGGGTGCGCCAGAGCGTGAACTGACTCAAACACGCGGCGGCACCACGCAACTGGGACCACCGGACGCGGGCGTCCTGTGGAGACGTCGCAGATTAGGGGGGGGCTTGCCGTCTTGCAGTACTCTGCTCTCCAGCCTTAACCCTGTTGGTCCAGACTGGAGCGCGCACACGTCTGTATTGCTAATCTGCTCTGCGGCCATGGTTGTATAATCTATCCCCACGCAGACTGGGGCCACTACTGCACGCGAGAGGCAGTCCGCCACCACATTCAGTTTACCCTACACATGCTGAATATTGGTCGTAAACGCCGAGATCGTGGCCAGCTGTCTCTGCTGCCGGCCCGACCATGGTTCCGAACTCTTGGCCATCGCGAACGTCAGCGGCTTGTGGTCCACGAATGCGGTGAAACTGCACCCTTCCAGCCAGAACTGGAAGTGGCGTATGGCCAGGTGGAGAGCCAGCAACTCTCTGTCGAACACGCTGTATTTACACTCACTGTCGCGCAAAGCCCTGCTGAAAAAAGTGAGCGGCTGCCAAGAACCGCGACACGTTGCTCTACGACGGCCCCTATGGCCACGTCCGAGGCATCGGTAGTGAGCGCTATCCGGGCCGCCGGGTCTGGGTGCGTCAACAGTGCGGCATTTGCCAGGGCTGTTTTAACCTCAGAGAACACCTGCTCTCACTCCGGAGTCCATTCGACTCCATCCTCGGGTTTTCGTCTCTTGAGCGCGGCGTACAGCGACTCATGAGTTGAGCTGCGCGGGGGAGGAACCGGTTATAAAAGTTAACCATCTCCAAAAATTCTTGCAGCGCCCTGACTGTCTGAGGCCGGGGAAAATTCGCCACTGCGCGCACTTTGTCGGGCAAGGGTATTGCTCCCTCTGGTGAGACGCGGTGCCCCAAAAAATCAATCTCCGTCACGCCGAACTGGCATTTCACCGGGTTGATTATTAACCCGTGCTCCTCCAACCTCCGGAAAACTGTTGTGAGGTGGGTTACGTGTTCGTCCTCGGATGCACTGGCCACCAGGATGTCATCCAGGTAGACAAACACAAACGGCAGATCGCGCAACACCGCATCTATCATGCGTTGGAATATCTGTGCTGCTCCTCTTAATCCGAAGAGCATGCGTAAAAACTCAAACAAGCCAAACGGAGTTATTACCGCTGTTTTGGGTATGTCCTCCGCACGCACTGGGACCTGGTGGTAATCGCGGACTAGGTCTATTTTAGAAAAAATGCGTGCTCCGGCGAGATGAAACGGAAAAATCCTGAATATGGGGAATCGGGTAGCGGTCATGCGTTGTGGCGTTATTCAATCTGCGGAAATCACCGCACGGTCGCCACGATCCCTTGGCCTTAGGGACCATGTGTAGCGGGGATGCCCATGGGCTGTTTGATCGCCTGACGATGCCCAATCTTTCCAGGTTGGCAAACTCCTCACACGCTATGGTCAGTTTAGCTGCGTCCAGGCGCTGAGGTTGTGCAAAAACGGGCGGCCCGGTGGTGGCGATAAAGTGTTCCACCCCGTGTCTAGCGATGGCCGCCGAAAACGTCAGGACCGTGAGTGCTGGAAACTGAGTGAGCAGTGTGTGGAACTTACTGCCTGGAGGTGTGACGCTGGCTTGTGTTATTGGCCTGGCCCCTCGAGCTGTACAGGGGAGAGAATCAAAAGACAGTTCATTAACCAGGCGCCTGTTAGCCACATCAACTAGTAACCCATGTGCACACAGAAAATCAGCTCCCAGGATTGGGAAACTCAGTGCCGCTATGACAAAAGTCCACTCGTACATACGGCCGTGTGGCGATAAAGTCAGTGTCCTCTCACCAAAAGGTTTAATGTCCGAGCCATTGACTGCTACCAGCCCGGGGCCGCTAGGTCCTGCCAGCCGGCCGGCGTAGGACAGCAGGATGATGCTCTTCTGGGCTCCAGTGTCAACAAGGAAGCGTCTCCCCGAGCGCAAGTCCGTCACGTAGAGCAGCTTGTTCTCTTCACCGGTGGTCGCAGCTGCTACCGACTGCCGGCCTTGGCGTTTCCCGAGCGCTTGAATTGGCATGGTGGCGCACATCTGCGTGCGTTCTCTCTGAAGCGGCGGTAGTAGAAGCAGAGCGTGTCTCTCTGGCGCTCCCTGGCCCCTGCTGCCGCTACCGTCGGTGGCTCCTCGCCTCCGCTGGTTGTCCCGCTGGGCTCCGACGCCGCCGCGTTCACTGTGAGGGCTCTGGTGGTGAGGATGATCCGATCTGCTTCCTGTGCTAGCGCACGGTAGTCATGCGCGGCCAGCAACGGTGAATTGGCAAGAACCGCTCTTGCCTCTGTTGGGAGGTTCCGGAGGAAAAGGTGGGCAAATAGAAAATGCCCGTCGTCCGTGCCCATTAACGCCAACATCTTCTCCATCAGTTCGACCGCCGAACCATCTCCTAACTCGGAGTGCCTCAGGAGCCTCTCTGCTCTCTCACAGTCCGAGAGCGTGTAGCGCCGGGTCAGCGCAGCCTTGAGAGTCTCGTATTTGTCGTGGGCTGGGGGCTGATCGAGCAGGCTCGCTAATTGCTGAGACGTGCGAGCGTCCAGCGCTGCGACCACATAGTAATACTTGGTGTTGTCTGCCGTTATTCCCCGGAGGGCGAACTGAGCCTCGGCGTGGTGAAACCAAGAGCGCGGGTTGTGCAGCCAAAAGTCCGGTAGTTTGACCGAAACAGCGCACGCGTTGCTGGGGGTTCCCGTCCGGGCCGACTCCGGGGTTCTTGCCTCGTGTTCCATAATCCGTCAAAGGGTCACCAGTGTGGAGAGTGTGAATAACGGAGGCAGATTTATGGACAGACGACTTTATTCCACTCTCTCATCAGTCATACACAGAAAAAGCATGTCACAATACACCATGGTTTCCCCTTTTATCCCAACTGCTCATCTCACATTTGCATGACACTTCACATCACATTGCATGACATTTAACATCACAATACCTTCATCCTTTCTCCCCCCAACCTCTTCTTCCTGCTATCTCCCCACGATCTCCCTAGCTATTGTTCTCCTCTCTTTACCCTCTGCATCCAGTCTGAGATGATTCACCCAGTCTATACAAGTGGAGGGTATTACTTGTGATGCTATGCTCAACAATACTGACTTGAGCAATATAACGCGGATGTGTCATGAGCAGAGTGTCCAGCACTGTGTCAACATGCCCACAGTCACGTGACCGTAGCAAGCAAGGCTTCGTTATGTCAGTCACATCATGTGACTTGAGGGCTCTTGGGAAGTTTGAGAGGGAATTAGTTTTTTTTTTGTTTGCTTTGTATTGTTTGTTCCTGCCATCCAATTTTGAATAGACCTCGGATGGGCCACTCCAAAGTCTTCATTTTGTTTTTCTTAAGCCATTCAGAGGTGGACTTGCTGGTATGTTTTGGATCATTGTCCTGCTACAGAGCCCAAGTGCGCTTCAGCTTGAGGTCACGAACAGATGGCCAGACATTCTCCTTCAGGATTTTTTGGTAGAAAGCAGAATTCATGGTTCCATTTACCACAGCAAGTCTTCCAGGTCCTGAAGCAGCAAAACAGCCCAGACTATCACACGACCACCACCATATTTTACTGTTGGTATGATGTTCCCTTTCTGAAAAGCTGTGTTATTTTTACACCGGATGTAGCGGGACACACACCTTCCAAAAAGTTAAACTTTTGTCTCGTCAGTCCACAGAGTATTTTCCCAAAAGTCTTGGGGATCATCAAGATGCTTTCTGGCAAAACTGAGACGAGCCTTTATGTTCTTTTTGCTCAGCAGTGGTTTTCATCTGGGCAGCGCGGTGGCGGAGTGGTTAGCACTGCGGCAGCACAGCAATCACCCTTGGACAGGGGATCCTGGGTTCGATCCCAGCCCCCGACCAACAGTGATCTGTGTGGAGTTTGCATGTTCTCCCCGTGTCTGCGTGGGTTTACTCCAGGATTTCTCTGGTTTCCTCCCACATGCCAAAAACATGCAAGCTAGGTTAATTGGCATCAAACTGGGGATTCTAAATTGTCCTTAGGAATGACTGTGAGAGTGAATGGTTGTCTGTCTCTCTGTGCTGGCCCTGCGATGGACTGGCAATCTGTCCAGGTTGTACCTTGTCTCTCGTCCAAAGATGCTGGGATAGGCTCCAGCACCCCCCGCGACCCGAAAAGGATTAAGCGGTAGAAGATGAATGAATGAATGAATGAATGAATGGTTTTCATCTTGGAACTCTTCCATGCAGGCTATTTTTGCCCAGTCTCTTTCTTATGGTGGAGTCATGAACACTGACCTTAACTGAGGCAAGTGAAGCCTGCAGTTCTTTGATGTTTTTGAGGGGTCTTTTGTGACCTCTTGGATGAGTTGTCGCTGCGCTCTTGGAGTAATTTTGGTCAGCCAGCCACTCCGGGGAAGGTTTACCACTGTTCCATGTTTTCACCTTTTGAGGATAATGGCTCTCATTGTGGTTTGATGGAGTCCCAAAGCTTTAGAAATGGCTTTATAACCTTTTCCAGACTGATAGATCTCAATAACTTTGTTTCTCATTTGTTCCTGAATTTCTTTGGATCGCAGCATGATGTCTAGCTTTTGAGGATCTTTTGGTCTACTTCACTTTGTCAGGCAGGTACTATTTAAGTGTTTTCTTGATTGAGAACAGGTGTGGCAGTAATCTGGCCTGGGTGTGGCTAGAGAAATTGAATTCAGCTACAGCTACAACTACAGTTAATTTATGTTTTTTGTTTTTTTTTTTGGGGGGGGGGGTGTAATCTAAGTATTACATATGTGGAGCCACTAGGGGGCGACACAGACCGGATGTTGTCAGGAGTACAGCAGGATGGATATTAATATGGCGGAGTTCGTGTGTTAATGTTGTTGCAGCCAGTTAATAAAGGAGGCTCCGTGTTCACCCAAAGCAGCAGTCTTTATTCATAAAAGAACCCAACACAACATGGTGTCAGAAGTTGGTGCGCTTTGAGGTGAGAAAAGTCAGCTTTGCAACCGGCTAGCGGCTATGCCAGACGAAGCTCAAAGGGCTGCAGCTGCGCCAATTGATCCAGTAATGGCGGCGGCTACTCCAGCGGCAACCTTCCCCATTAAACCACCGGAGCCCTTCGACTTTGCGAGACCCCAAGAGTGGGAAAAGTGGATAAGACGGTTTGAGCGTTTTAGACTGGCAAGTAACCTGAATAACTCATCTGAGGCGAACCAAGTAAATACGCTGGTTTATTGCATGGGAGATGAGGCTGACGACGTGCTAAGAGGGCTCGAGCTAACGAGTGTGCAGCGCCAGCAGTACGATGCTGTTAAAACAGCCTTTGATAGACATTTCGTTCCCAGAAAGAACGTGATTTATGAACGAGCAAAATTCAACAAGCGAGTGCAACAGCCGGCAGAACCAGTAGACTCGTTCATAACAGCACTCTACGCGCTGGCAGAAAACTGTGAGCACGGTGCACTTCATGATGACCTCTTGAGAGACAGGATTGTAGTGGGTCTAAAAGATTCGTCGCTGTCAGAAAGAATGCAGCTTGACAAAGATCTTACCCTAGCTAAAGCTATAACAATGGCAAGACAATCTGAAGAAATAAAACGACAACAAACTGACCTAAGAGGTGAAACTAGCGTTAACAGAACAGCCATGGATGCGCTACACATCAGAAAAGCCAAGCCAAACAAGTTCATAATCAAGGAACAAAAACAGATTAAGTCCTCAAGGCCTCAGCAGACAAAACAAGACAATAAAGTTTGTTCCAAGTGTGGCAAAGCACCAGCACATGCAGCAGTACAGTGCCCAGCTAAAAACGCGGAATGCCATAACTGTAAAAAACGTGGACACTATATTAGAGTCTGTAGGTCCAACCCAACTGTGAATGAGGTCACTGACAATGCAGACGGACTTTTTCTGGGTGAAGTGGATCTAGGGGAGGATCCGTGGCTGGCAGACATAAACGTGAGAGGAAATAAAGTGACTTTTAAGTTAGATTCCGGAGCGGACGTCACAGCGGTTTCTGACCAAACATTTGAAATTTTCAAGAAGAAAAATGAACAGTTGGAAAAGGCACAAAAAACACTCTACGGACCGGGTGGAACTGCACTAACCGTGTTGGGGTCTATGACAGAGACTATTACATACGGTGACAAGAGCGCTACTGAGAAAATCTATATTGTCAAAAATCTGCGCATGGCACTACTGAGTAGAACAGCTTCCGTGAGACTGAAACTAATTGCCAGAATTGACACTATAGACCAAGAGACGGTGAGAAAAGCGTACCCCAAGTTATGCGATGGACTTGGGCTTGTCCAAAAGCCATACACAATTAAACTGAAACCTGATGCTAAGCCCTTTTCGCTCAAGGTGCCAAGGCGTGTGCCACTGCCGCTCATGGGTAAAGTGAAAGAAGAGCTCGAGAGGATGGAAAAGTTGGGAGTCATCAGTCGCGTGGAGCAGCCAACAGATTGGTGCTGTGGCATGGTTGTAGCTCCCAAAAAGGACAAAGAAAAGGTGCGTATCTGTGTGGACATGACACCTTTAAACAAGTCAGTGTGTCGCGAAAGATACATCCTCCCGTCTGTGGACCAAACGCTAGGCATGCTCACAGGTGCTCAGTATTTTTCAAAGCTTGATGCAAATATGGGATTTTGGCAAATACCACTGTCTAAAGAGTCGGCCTTTCTCACCACATTCATTACGCCATTTGGCAGATACCACTTTAACCGTTTGCCATTTGGTATTTCCAGTGCACCTGAACATTTCCAAAACATGATGGTAACAGAGGTTACAGCGGGTCTTGACGGAGTCGTCTGTCACGTGGACGATATCCTGGTCTGGGGATCCACCAAGGAGCAGCACGACGCAAGACTGCACGCTGTCTTGAAGCGCGCGGAGAAAGCCGGCGTTACATTGAATATGTCAAAATGTGAGTTTGGCAAAAGAGAGGTTAAATTTCTTGGGTTTATTGTTTCAGCAGAAGGAATGAGGCCAGATCCAGACAAAACCCAAGCTGTTCAGGACATGAAAGAACCAAGCAACGTGAGTGAGCTCAGGAGCTTTCTCGGAATGGTGAACCAGCTGGGGAAGTTCATTCCGAACCTTTCTGAAAAGGACAAACCATTGAGAGACTTGCTTTCAACAAAGAACATGTGGTACTGGGGGCATGAACAACAAAATGCGTTTTGTAATCTCAAACAAGAACTGTCCTCTGCTCCTGTATTGCAGCGCTATGACCCAAACAAATCACAGAAAATATCTGCAGATGCCTCTTCATACGGATTGGGGGCAGTCATGCTACAGAAGGAGAGAGACGTGTGGTCACCAGTTGCTTACGCTTCTCGATCATTGACACCTACAGAGCAGCGCTACGCCCAGCTGGAAAAAGAAGCGCTGGCTCTCACGTGGGCCTGTGAAAGATTCAATGACTTTATCCTGGGTCTGCACTTTGAACTAGAAACTGATCATAAGCCACTAGTGAGCCTACTGGGAGGACAAGCTTTGGATGCGCTTCCACCGCGTATACAGAGATTTCGTATGCGCCTAATGAGGTACTCATACACTATAAAGCACATCCCGGGCAAAAGTCTAACCACTGCTGACACGCTCTCACGCTTACTGCTCACAAACAGTATTACTCACACAGACACAGATCTTATGGAGGACACTAACATTTATGTTGACTCTGTGCTAGAGGGACTCCCTACAAGCAGCAAATATCTTGCAGATCTCCAAGAGCAACTGCAGTCCGACAGCGTCTGTTCACAAGTCATGAAATACTGCACAGAAGGCTGGCCGGATCGTAACCAGCTACAGGGAGCGGTGAAGCACTACTGGTCTGAGAGAGCCGTTTTGAGTGTGCATAACGGACTACTACTGAGAGGCACGAGGTTAGTTATCCCTGCTAACATGAGAAATGCAGTTTTGGATAAGATACATGAGGGCCACCAGGGGGTGGTTAAATGCAGAGAGAGCGCCCGTCAGGCTGTATGGTGGCCAGGTTTAAGCAACCAGATCAGTGAAGTTGTACTCAAATGTAGACAGTGCATACAGGAAAGAGTTAATGTGAGAGAGCCTTTAATGCCCACAGATTTACCAGAAAGGCCATGGCAGAAGTTGGGAGCTGATTTGTTCACGCTACAAGACAAAAACTACCTGTTATTAGTGGACTACTTCTCTAGGTATATAGAGATTGCCCAGCTCAGCCCAACTCGCTCTGCCAATGTCATTGTGCATTTAAAATCAATGTTTGCACGTCACGGAATACCAGAGATACTGATCATGGATAACGGCCCGCAGTTCGCAAGTCAGGAAATGGAAGGCTTTGCAAAGGAGTACTGTTTTGAGCACGTGACCAGTAGTCCCAGGTACCCCCAAAGTAACGGTGAGGCAGAAAGAGCTGTCAGAACAGTCAAAAATCTTATCAAAAAAGCCAGTGATCCATACCGAGCACTGTTAGCCTACAGAACCACAGCGTTGGCAAATGGCTACAGCCCAGCACAGCTTCTCATGGGGCGTAGACTTCGTACCACCCTGCCAATGCTTCCAGAGGCCTTGCAGCCATGCGTGCCGAATCTGCAACAAATTCGTCACATGGAAAAGGAGAGACGGATGAGGCAAACAGAATGTTTCAACAAAAGACACAGAACGAGAGATTTGGATAAACTGTTACCCGGAAACTCTGTTTGGATTACAGATGCAAAAGCACAGGGCACAGTGACATCTGTCCACAAAACTCCACGGTCTTATGTCATCAGTGGACCACAAGGAACACTGAGAAGGAATCGCAGCCATTTAGTGCCTATGCCTTCTCCAGAGAGCCAAATGGAGACTCCACAGGACGTCCAGTCTGAGGAAACCTCCACAGAAACTCAGACTCAGGAATGCACACCTGCCATCATGAGAACAAGATCAGGCAGAGAAGTGAAGAAACCACAAAGACTGGATCTGTAAAAAATTATGTATTGCTATTTCTGAGATGCAGAGTTTGAGTTCTTGAAATGTTGAAAAAATGTGATATAAGAGGCTTCTGCATAAAAATGTTCTCACGCATGGTACAAGTGTTTAAAAAGAAAAGGGTTAGAAAAAGTTAGATCGCCCATCATAGTTAGTTGACCAAGGTGAGCAGGAATGATTTCATGTGGAAATGTATTTTGTTTTTCAGCTAAAGGGGTCAACTTGGCTTCAGTAAGGGGGATGTGGTGTAATCTAAGTATTACATATGTGGAGCCACTAGGGGGCGACACAGACTGGATGTTGTCAGGAGTACAGCAGGATGGATATTAATATGGCGGAGTTCGTGTGTTAATGTTGTTGCAGCCAGTTAATAAAGGAGGCTCCGTGTTCACCCAAAGCAGCAGTCTTTATTCATAAAAGAACCCAACACAACAGGGGGGGGGGTCACTTTTCACACAGGGCCATGTAGGTTTGGATTTTTTTTTTTACCCTTAATAATAAACACCTTCATTTAAAAACTGCATTTTGTGTTTACTTGTGTTATCTTTGTCTAATATTTAAATTTGGTTTGATGATCTGAAACATTCAAGTGTGACAAACATACAAAAAAAAGAGAGTCAGGAAGGGGGCAAACACTTTTTCACGCCACTGTATCTCAACTTCACAAACACACTTAGCCAGTGAATATAAAGAAAGCAGTATATTTCACAACAACTCAAACATCCCTTTCAGGCAAAACCACAAAATTATATCAAAGGCAACAAAAATCTCAACCCATAAACAGTTCAAATGCTTGTTTTTTCCTTTAGTTCACCTTTTCGGTTCAATTCAATATAGTTTTTTTAATCAGTTCAGTTCTCTGTACCCCTTTTGGTTCAGTTCAGTTCCATTGTTCAGTTCAACAGTTCAACCCTGCTGTGTTCAGTTCAATTCAGCCCCTTTGTTCAGCACAGTTTTTTTAACAAGAGATAACCCACCTTTTCTTTCTCCCCTTCAATTGTTTTACCTCAGCTGGGTTTAAGGTTAGTGGAGGGTACTACCCTCAATTACCTCCCTGGAGAACCAAGCAAGCAGCTGACAGCAGATGAATAAATCCTTGGCACTTGTGTAAATCCAGTTCTATGGAGGTGTGGAGATTTGTTCTAAACTTGGAATACTTTTGTAAAATGCCAGGGATAGGCATGGCACTTAATGGAATTTACACATAGACTTGCACACCTGTTTGTTCCTTTGGCCACCATTTTCTTCTTATTATTCTTGGGTAAGGCAGACTAAACACATCAATGACGCATTGCTGCCCTCCACAGTTCATACATCAGGTTGGCAGCTGTATCTCAAATTCTCCCATACAATCCAGCCTTGCGTTCAGTTGGCAAAACAGTTCGCCGAACATAGTTTGCAAGGTGAACTGACCTAAATGAACGGGCAGTTCTTGGCGAACAGTTTTTCTGTTCGGCTCGCGCATTCTGTAGTTGTGTAGATCTATGGTCCTCTGTCAGCCGGTAGAGGACCCTCGTAACTACGGCATAGACTGTAGCCTAATTCAGCTTCATATTACCTCAGAATTCTCCGTTATACCCCCACCAAAAACAATATTTTATGCTTGATATTGTTTTACTAACAAAATGACATTACCTCTACTCTTAAATTGATGGAATTGCTCCGAAAATAAAAGAAAACAAAAGAATATCGCAAACTATCTTACCTAGCCACCATCTTTGTTCGCTATGCGAGCCACCTCCAAAAGAGTTCGGCCAAAGAGAAACTGGTTCACAGCGACCGTGTCGTTCAGTTACAGAAATTAACAAACAGTTCCGAACAGTTGCAAACTGTTTTGTCAACTGATCACGCCCCAGTTCTGAGCAGAAACTCCAACAGTTTTTTAACTTTACTCCAGCTGACCAGGTTCGGCCACCATTTTGTCTTCTGCCATCAGCTTATGAAGACTTGTGGGGAGCGTGTCTTAAAGGGGCAGCACTTCAGGAGATTGCCACAAGGTTTGTGCTTGGCACCATGAGTGTAACAGCACCCCCCCCTCCACACACACACACACACACACACACACACACACACACACACACACACACACACACCACAATGGCAAGTCACCAGGGACCCATATAGTATACACTAGCAAATGTCTATGCCTGTTGTGGTGTTATGCAAGTTGTCATAACTAGAATGTGGTGATAAGCCTTAGAAATGAAGTAAAACTTAAACGGTAGTTTCTAGCTGTTTCATTGCCAGCTGTCAGGAAACTGTTACCACATTTTAACAGCAGTGCATGTCAGACAAGAGAAAGCACAATAAATAAAAAGGCCCTGAAGGTCTTTTCAGAAGACAGTTTCTTTCAAAAGGTTCTAAGCACATGATAATTGTGTCACTGATTGATTTTTCTTAATTGTTTTGTTGTTCTTTTGAAAATATGAAGGCTATAACCTCAGCCTACTATGTCAGAGGTTGTGTTATTGTTTGTCACTTTAACAGTGACAAAAATCTGAAGGCAGGCTGTCATTTTGAAAGATTACACTGAGGGTGATCAATAGTAATTTATTCGTAATTCTGATGTGTCCACTTTATTGCACATATTAAAAAGTGATTATATTGTCTTGACTTTTATTTTAGTGTAGTAAGTCTTTATAACAAGTTCACATTTCTCCATATGTGTGCAGCTACACACAGTCTCCATTGCATTAAGAGTGCAAGAAAAAGTCAAAGCAGTTTAGCTCTTTCTTAAAATGGCTAAACAATTGTGATATTGTTAATTAAAGTGGTGGAAAAAAGAGGGACTGATGCAGTGGAGAATGAAGTACAAATCTACACTGAATAAAACTGAACCAGTGAACAAAAACAAAGGCTATTCGGTGTGTCATTATATGAACATTGAAATGATAGATAATGAAGTCTAGCGCAACCTCTGTTCTGAGTTGAAATCACACCTACTCATATTTAGTGACCCTTGACCTTGACCACAGCCTGGTTTCAGACCCACCTCAGGATCATTGTGTGTGAATTAGGTGAGCATCCAGGCAGTTTCCAACAAGGAGTAGTGGTTCTTGTGAATTGTGGATGGATAGACAAACAGACAGATGCAGGGCAGTGGCATTAGCTCATTTGCACTAAAAACTATAACCAACAAGTCTCATAAACAAAGAGATCAATGTAAGGGCTTGTCTCCAATCAATATTTTGTTTTTAGTAAAAGGGCAGTACATCAGTTGCTGTGAAAACACAAAGATGCATTTAGTTCATATGCAACTATCACTGGAAACACGTCAGTTTTAAGATATGAATTATTAAGTACAGAGTGTGTCCTTATGGTTGTCTTCTTTTTTCCAGATAATATCACCTTTTTTATTTAAAAAAAAAAAAAGCTGGGAGGTCACACCATCAAAGTGCAGCACCCAGCAGCCAGGCCAAGATAAATACTTCTGTGCCATTCAGGCATCCACCTGCAGCTCTGCAAATAGAATCTGAGTGGCACTAACATATTCACACTCACAGTTTTCTTAACCAACTACTTGATTTTCCATTTTTACGTCCACGTGGGCAAATAAAGGGGGCCTCCACGGCGGCACGCACAACATGGATTTTCCCATGTTTTTGTTTGCGGAAAGAGGTTTTATATGTATCATTACAGGGCTCAGGTAGGATGTGAAGAAAGGTTTTCAGCTGAGAGGAAAGTTACTGGATACGCCGAGGAGTCAATGGATTTCCCAACAAGGGACCACCATGTAAAATGTCTGCCTCTGTGCTGTTCAGGTCCATCATTCTGAGCTCAAAGGAAACTCATGTGCTAATATCGGGGGGAGGGGGGTCTCTACACTGAAAAAAAAAGAATTGTTGGTCCAACTTTAAAAAGTTATTTCAATTTGTAGCATGAAATTGAATTAAGTTTGATCAACTTAAATGATTTAAGTCAGATGAGCTTATACAGTATACAATAAAAATGTTTTCCAATAAATTAAAATATTAAGTTGAATATCTTACCTAAAATACTTTATTTATTTCAATACATTCCCTTACCACCACCTTTAGATTTATTCTCAAGAATTAAAAAAAAGTTAGTGGAATTTATATGGAACAACAGGAGGGCTAGATTATGTTTGTCTTTATTATATTTACCATTTGATCGTGGAGGTCTGAAATGTCCAAATTTTATGTTGTATTATTGGTCGGCACAACTGAGGTCTATGACATATTATTTTTCATCAAATGATCTCCCTCACTGGACTGAAATGGAATCATACAATTTGCCTTTACCTCTTCCCTTATTCATATACTCAGACTCGGCAAAAAAATTACAGAAACAAGTTAAAAACCCATTTGTAAAACATATGATTAAAATATGGTATGAAACTAAAAAATATTTAAAAGAACCACACTTACTGTCACAATTTAGTCCAATATGGGGTAATTAATATTTTAAACCAGGGAGAGCGGATGCTGTGTTTAAAGTATGGAGTTTAAAAGGGATCCAAAAAATTCAAGATTTATATTTGTCATGTTCAGATAACATAATGTCTTTTGAAGAGCTGAGGATCAAATTTAATCTTAATAGAACACATTTTTTTAAATATCTTCAACTTAGGAACTTTATTCGATCAAACCAAAATAATGCTCTCACTCGACCTATTTATTCATCCTTGGAAAAAATGTTGATGAAAGTTGTAAAAAGAAGGGGTATTATTTCAGAGTTTTATAACTCATTGACACTATCCTGAATTTGAATTTATTTTATTATTTGAATTTATTTTATTTATTTCGGATAGTACATTACAGGTTAAAAGAAACTGTATAATATAACAACAAGGTCAAATTAGACAAAGACTCCTTCTACTATACAATTCCACGTGAGTTATCCGAAATGGGTGATGGCTGAAGCCGCAGCTTATATTGCCCACCCATATTCCATCCAAGAATTCAAAGGAGAAAAAGGAGAAAACAAGACAAGAGCGATTACAATTTAAAACAAGGCTAAGACAAAATATGACTGAGAGAAAAGAAAACTGAGCTAGTCTAAGTTAAGCGGTTACTATTCAAAAACAAATCTAAGACATAGTGTCACAGAGAAAAAAGAAAAACTAAGCTATAACACAACACAGGCTGGAAATGTCAATCCTTATGTGAGTTTACATGTCGTCTTGTAAATATGTTTGGAGTATTTCTTCCTTTAGTTTTTGTTTAAATTGTCCAAGCTTTGTACATGATTTTAATTCAGGTCCAAAATCGTTCCATAATCTGACACCTTGCACTGAAATACAGTGTTGCTTGGTGGTTGTTCTCACTGTAGGCTTTTGAAATATACATGTTCCTCTGAAGTGATATCGTTTCTCCCTTGTTTGGAACAACTTTTGGATATTTGCGGGCAGTGATAGATTCTTCACTTTGAACATTATTATTGCGGTTTTAAAGTCGATCAGATCTTTCAACTTGAGAGTTTTTTGTTTAAGAAAAAGTGGGTTTGTTGGTTCCCTGTAAGCTGCTTTGTTGATTATTCTAATAGCTCTCTTTTGAAGCATAAAGAGTGGATATATGTTTGTTTTATATGTATTTCCCCATACTTCATTACAATATGTCATGTATGGGAGTATTAATGAATGATACAAGGTGTATAGTCAGAATCAGAATCAGAATCAGGTTTATTGCCATTGTTCATGTAGTACACAAACTAGGAATTTGTCTCAGTACAATGCTGCAACATTAAACATGATAAGATAAGAGAAATAAACTATACATGTAATAGTGTGGGTTGATTCAGCAAATTTTTCACTCTGTGTAAAATTTGCTGAATCAACTCACAGAAAAGAATCAAACTCACAGAAAAGATTAAACTACTGGAAAGAAGATCTGCAAACTGAAATTTCAGAGGAACAATGGGAATTGGCTTGTACAGAAGCTCAAACCAAATCAATAAATGTACGTCTTAAGTTGATACATTTTAAATGGTTAATGCGGATGTATGTTACACCGGTGGAGTTAAATAGATATAACAAAAACATACCAGATACATGCACAAAATGCATGGAAAGTAAAGGAACCCTATTTCATTGTTTATGGGAATGTAGAATAATTAGAATGTTTTGGGAAGAGGTGAGGGTAACAATTGAAAAAATAATTTCAAAACAAATCATATTGAATCCTAAACTGTTTTTGTTGGGTCTGTACCCAAAAAAGCATAACTTTAATAAAAGTGAAAGAACATTCATAGACCTCAGTTTGCTTAATGCCAAAAAATGTATTGCATTACTGTGGAAAAAGACTCATAGACCAGATGTGACTCAGTGGTTAAGACAGATGTTAACAAACCTTCCATTAGAAAGAATAACATATATACTGAAATCAAAGGAAAGTGTGTTTGAGAATATATGGAGACCTTTTATTGATTATGTAAAAAATTTAAACATAACTCTTGAAGAAGAAGGTGAATGATGTGTGTGGACCTTGTAAATTCCAAACTGGTGAACATAATATGTATACTTATGTAATGGATTGTCTAGACTAAACAGAGGAGCAATGTTGAAGATTTGATTTTGTTGGTGGTTGTAGGTGTTTTTAGTGCATTTTTTTTGTAGTACTTTAGTGTTAGTGTTTGTTTGTGTTATGTTTGTTTAAAAAAAAAAGGTTCAATAAAGATATTGTGGAAAAAAAAATATTAAGTTGGCTGAAAAGAAAAACACAGATTCAAATATAATATGTTTTACCCTTTATTGTATTAATACGGTAAAACTCTTAAAATAGTAAAGTACTATTAACTTTAAGGCCGAGGACTAAAACATACTGTATATGCATTAAGTGCATAAGACACTATGACCAAACATGTCATTTTACTTAGCTATGGCTCGAACAAGTTGCAGGTTGCAAAGTGCTGCAAAGTAAGTACTAGTGTACATAACCTCAGTACAGACAGTGTCATTGCATGACTTGCTTGAAGTACTAAAGTAAAAAAAGTCCGAAACAGATTTAGCCAGTATTTGACATCAATATAACAGTGTATGCTATGAACAGTGTATGTGACCATGATACACTCCGACTTATCACATAGAAAAACGGACAACAGTAGCCCCACTTCATGTAAATTCTAACCGTAAATGTGTAAATGCAAAATTATTGACACTGACTCAACAGTCAATTCTTTTTGTAGGCCCTAACATATTCTGATTTACAGAAACAACGCTGAACAATCTTACTCCTGCATACTCCCAACAAAACCAGCTGCAAATACAGAGCCTAAGTCACGCCCCCTCTCCTTCCACCTGAAATTGGAAAAAATCTCCATTGAAGTGAATGGCAAGAGTGAAATTATCTTTCGATCCCAATCAAATTTTGCCACGAGTTACACACATATGTCTGTCAATTTAAAACATAATTTCCCACTTAATTAAAGTTGTCGTCTGTCATAGAAACAGAGTAATATTTAGTTTTTGTGAAGACATCCAAGGTTCAAAGGTTGTCATAGCCAGGAGCGGCACTGGGGTTAAGCTCCCAGTGCTCATAAAATGCTCCTTATGGCGTGTGTCTCGAAAAGCCTCTGACAACTAAGTCCAACTCCTAGCCTGCCCGTGTGGTTTAGTCTCTAAGCCCGGCGGAACTGCTTTTACTAATAGGAGAAAGGGCGAGGGCAGATCTCTGGCGCCTTAAAACCAGATGCTTCGGGTAGATGGTGGCCCGTCAACCTGGGAAGGTAGCCCATCTAGGGGAAGGTAAACCCTGATTTCAAACCTCCGCTGCCTTGCGGCATACCCGGTCACGGGAAAGGCTTCGGGAGTCAATCCTGAGGAAAAATCCGGAGTCGGAGCCCCTAAGGCAGTTCTATGTTGTGCTCAACATCGTTCTGGCAGCTCCTGCAACGGCGCTGGTGCCAAACTGTAGCAGCCCCGCTGTTCCTTTGGATTCATCAGTGACGTGGAGAGGGGGGACATGCTGCATGCGCAACATCTTGTCCTCCATATCTTCCTGCCCAGGCTTGAATCCTACCAACGCCCAACGCTGGAAGGTAGAACACCGGATCACTGGAGAGGACACTCCAGCTTCGCCTTTGGCGTAGACAAAACACGGGGAATGACAGTTACCGGTTATAAGCCACCACTCAATTGGCATAGAGTGCGGCGCCAGGGGTTGTTCCCGACAGTAGGAGGGATCATCGGATCTCACTGGACAGCTACCGCCCGCCTCAAGCTGGGCAGCCCCCAGCCAATAAGGTGTTGTCCCGCCACAGCTTGCTTTCCTCATTGGGTGCATGGGGATGAGGAGAAGTCCGAACAGCAGGCTGAGAACCTTCGCACCAAGCAAGACAATAAAACAAAAGAGACCAACTCTAAAACTGGGAACTTGGAACGTCTGCACTATGATGACAGGACTCGCTGCTAACCTCAGGGACATCAACGACACCAGGAAGACTGCCATCATCAATAATGAGCTGAAGAGACTGGGAGTGGATATCGCCACCCTCCAGGAAACACGTTTGGCTGACGCAGGCACACTGAGAGAGAAGGACTACACGTTCTGCTGGCAGGGAAAGGGCAGTGACGAACACAGGGAACACGGAGTGGGCTTCGCAGTGAAGAACACCTTGCTGAAGATGGTGGAACCGGGCAGCACTGGCTCTGCACGACTCCTCACCCTCCGCCTGAACACCACTCAAGGCCCAGTCACCCTCATCAGTGTGTATGCCCCAACACTGACAGCCACACCAGAGGCAAAAGACGAGTTCTACGAGAATCTCGCAACAACTGTCAGGATCATCCCCAACTCTGAACAACTCATTCTCCTTGGAGACTTCAATGCCAGAGTGGGTGCTGACCACGACTCGGGGCATCACGGTGGTGCAGTGGTTAGCACTGTTGCCTTACAGCTAGAAGGTTCCTGGTTCAAATCCCCAGGTTGGCAGGGGTTGGAACCTTTCTGTGTGGAGTTTGCATGTTCTCCCTGTGCTGTGTGGGTTTACTCCGGGGGCTCCGGTTTCCTCCCACAATCCAAAGACATGCATGTTAGGTTAACTGGCTGTTCTAAATTGTCCCTAGATATCTGTTTCCTATAGGCCCTTAGAATAGAGGGTTAGTATTAGTGAAAGCGCTTTGAGTGGTCTTTGTGATTAGAAAAGCGCTATATAAGTACAGGTTAGTTAGTTAGACTCCTGGCCCTCCTGTCTTGGACCTTTTGGCGTGGGCAGAATGAACGACAACGGTCAGCAGCTGCTCGAGTTCTGCACATATCACGATCTGTGCATCACAAACTCGTTCTTCAAGACCAAGCCCCAACACAAAGGTTTCCTGGCAACATCCACGCTCAAAGCACTGGCACCAGCTGGACTTGATCCTGGCCAGGCGCACCTCACTGAAGAACGTACTAATCACCCGTTCGTTCCAGAGTGCAGATTGTGACACAGACCATTCATTGGTGTGTTGCAAGGTCAAGCTGCAGCTGAAGAAATTCCATTGTGCTAGACAGCCTGGAAAGGCACGGATTGACACCAGCAAGATGGCTCAACCAGAACTTGTTGAGCAGTTTGCCTCCACCTTTGAGAAGGAACTTGGTGTACCACAAGAAGGAGAATCTGCAAAGCAGAAGTGGGAAGAGCTGCGAAACACCATCCACCGCACAGCCTTGGCTACCTTTGGGAGGAAGACCTCGAAGTCACAGGACTGGTTTGATGCCAAGTTGACCGAGATGACCCCCGTCATTGAAGCCAAGCGCTCAGCACTTGCTGAGTACAAGAAGTACCCAAACGAGAAGAATCTCCAGATTCTCAGGGCTGCAAGAAGCAAAGTTCAGCAGACTGCTCGGCGCTGTGCCAACGAGTACTGGACTCAGCTCAGCCAAGACATTCAAACCGCTGCCATAACAGGGAACATCAGTGGTATGTACGATGGCATCAAGAAAGCACTTGGTCCGGCTCAGAGCAAGACGGCCGCCCTCAAATCCTCCACTGGGGAGATGATCACAGAAAAGAACAAGCAGATGGAGAGATGGGTGGAACACTACTCTGACCTCTACTCCAGACAGAACACCATGACACCGTCAGCCCTTGATGCCATCGACTGCCTGCCATCCATGGACGAACTTGACGCCGAGCCAACCATCGATGAACTCAGCAAGGCCATCGATAGCTTGGCCGCTGGCAAGGCACCCGGCAACGACGGCATACCCCCTGACCTGATCAAGCACTACAAGACCGCCCTACTGCTGCCATTGCATGACGTCCTCTGCCAGTGTTGGAAGGAAGGTGCCATACCACAGGACATGAGGGACGCCAAGATCATCACCCTCTACAAAAACAAAGGGGAGAGAAGCAACTGCAACAACTACAGGGGCATCTCCCTCCTCAGCGTTGTTGGCAAAGTCTACGCATGAGTTGTTCTCGTTCGTCTACAGAAGCTTGCCGAACGTGTCTACCCCGAGTCTCAGTGTGGCTTCCGCACTGAGCGATCGACGGTAGACATGATATTCTCCATCCGCCAACTCCAGGAGAAATGCAGAGAACAGAACATGCCCCTGTACATCGCCTTCATCGACCTCACCAAAACGTTCGATCTGGTCAGCAGAGAGGGCCTTTTCAAGATCCTGCCAAAGATAGGATGCCCACCAAAGTTGCAAAGCCTCATCGAATCGTTTCACACCAACATGCAGGGGATAGTGCAGCACAACGGCAACGTCTCAGAGCCATTCAACATACGTAGCAGAGTGAAACAGGGCTGTGTACTTGCGCCAATCCTCTTTGGGATTTTCTTTGCTATGCTCCTGAGGCATGCCTTCAGCACAGCAACAGAGGGAATCTACCTGCACACAAGATCTGACGGCAGGCTTTTCAACCTCGCCCGCCTGAAAGCCAGAACCAAAGTACGCGAGGCTCTAATCAGAGACATGCTGTTCGCAGACGACGCTGCAGTTGCAACCCACACACAGCAGGAGCTTCAGACCCTGATGGACCGCTTCTCCCAGGCATGCAAGGACTTCGGGCTTACCATCAGCCTGAAGAAGACTAACGTCTTGGGGCAAGGCACGGAAGCACCACCAACCATCACCATCGACGACTACGAGCTGGAGGTCGTGAATCAGTTCACGTACCTGGGGTCCATGATCAGCAACAACCTCTCCCTTGATACAGAGATCAACAAGAGGATTGGAAAATCAGCCTTCACACTCGCTCGCCTCACCACATGAGTGTGGGAGAATCCCAAACTCTCTGTCAAGACGAAGATGGCAGTGTACAATGCCTGCGTCATCAGCACACTGCTCTATGGGAGTTAGACGTGGACAACATACGCCCAGCAGGAAAAGAGACTGAACTCCTTCCACTTGCGCTGCATTCGCCACATCCTGGACATATCCTGGCAGGACAAAGTGCCCAACACAGAAGTTCTGGCCCATGCTGGCCTTCCCTCCATGTTCACTCTACTCAGGCAGCACAGGCTCCGCTGGCTAGGCCACGTTCACCGTATGGAGGATGGCAGAATCCCCAAAGACGTCCTCTATGGAGAACTGGCAACTGGCAGGAGAGACGTTGGCCGCCCACAGCTACGCTTTAGAGACGTCTGCAAGAGAGACATGAAGGCACTGGAGATAAACACAGAGCGCTGGGAGGACCTTGCAACGGACCGCTCCAAACCCTGACCAGACAGCTCAAAGCAGGTGAAGAGAGACTGACTGCTGCAGCAGATGAAAAAACGACCCGCAGGAAGAACCGCCACAGACCCAGCAGCACGGAGACCACCCACAAGTGCGACCTGTGTGACAGGGACTGCCATTCACGCATCGGCCTGTTCAGCCACAGGCGGTGCTGTTCCAGCAGAGTAGACGTTTAGGATTCTCTTCCATGGTCATCATAGACCGATGGAGGCTGACGAAAATGTGAAGACATTTAGCGGACTTCATTTCCCATCATCACACGTCACCAAACACGATCATGGTGGGTTCTCTCTCCAAGTTTTCTGACCGATGACAGAAGGATCCAAAGAGGAGAAAAACAACACAAATGTTTTGTTTTGTATTTTGAGAGCTGCAGCCGATCCAGAGGACTGTTACTTCACCCTGGGCGCTCTTTGAAAGCAATGACATAATTTCTTCTTCTTCTTCTTTTAGATTTGATTGGCGGTTGGCAACCAGCTTACAGGTGCATTACCACCATGTACTTCACTCTATATCATCACTCTATCTGGTCAGGAGCTGTACTCTTCAATGACATAACTTAAGGTAAGTCTGTCTGTAGTCTTAATATACATATTTTCACAACCTTCTGTCTTAATTAGACAACAACCTACACTGTTATTTATGTGGAAAATTATCTTTTAAACTGACAAACACATGTGTAACTCATGGCAAAATTCAATCGAGATCAAAAGATAATTTCACTCTTGTCATTCATTTCAACAGAGAATTTTTCCGATTTAAGTGACATGATTTATGACCCAAGAGACAGACGCTGACACGAGTGATTACAGACAATTATCTTTATTTGTGGAATGAGTGTGAAGCGCGTGAGTGGATGTGTAAATGTTCGTCTGGTCACTGGAGCTGAACCCGTCTTGTGGTGACCTGGCAACCCTGGAAACACACAAGCACAAAGGTTACTGCTGTACAGTAGCAATATCGGCGTATATGCTGCAGGTGCTTACTTGCAGGTTCCACAATGTGAGACTGGCTGGCTCTTGGTGTCCGTGAGACGTGGTGCTTGAGGTGCCCAGCGTTGCGGGGGTGAGGAGGAATTCCGAGGAGGAGGAGGCTGTGCCTCGTCAGCTGAGGAGGATTGTCCGCCGCCAGGGAGGTCCACCTGTGCACAGGGGATAGAACTTGCAGATGATGAGTGCTGGGTTTGCTTACGTGACTTGGCTTGGCTAGACGTTGGCTTCTTGACTTGAGGTCGAGATCTTGGCGCATTGCTTGGCAAAAGAGACAGACGACTCCGTGCTGAGGAGTCCGCATGCTGGGTTTTTAAAGCCCGCTGATTGCCACCTGTTGGAGTGAGCGCAGCTGATGCTGATGATGCTGATGACAGCCTAGCGGCCATCATGACAGTACTCCCCCCTCTAGAGGTGCCTCCAGGCACCTGCCCAATCCTACCTGGATGCGCCCGATGGAAATCACGGATCAACTGCTTGTCAAGGATCAACACAAGGCGTATCCAGGAGCGATGCTCAGGGCCAAACCCCTCCCAGTCCACCAAATACTGAAGGCCCCGACCCCTCCTGCGGACGTCCAGAATCGCTGTCACCCCCCAGGCCGGATGGCCATCGATCATCCTCGGGGGGACAGGCGCTGCGGGAGGCGGGCACAGCGGGTCGGCGATGTGGGGCTTGGCCTGGGAGACGTGGAAAGTGGGGCAGATGCGCATGTGAGGGGGAAGAACAAGACGCACAGACACAGGGTTGACAATGCGAGCAATGACAAAAGGACCCATGAAGCGCTTGGTCAGTTTGCGCTTCTCAGCAGGCACACTGATGTTTCTTGTGGGTAACCATACCTTGTCACCCACCTTGTAATCCAGGGCGGGCCTCCTGTGACGGTTGGCCACCTCAATGTTGCGTTCCGTGGTTCTCAGAAGGGCTCTGCGGGCGATGGACCAAATCTGTCGACGGCGCCTGGTGTGAGCCTGTACAGACGGGACCGCCACCTCTCCCTCCTCCTCAGGGAACAAAGGTGGATCGTACCCCAATGATGCCTTAAAGGGGGACATCCCCGTGGCCGAGGACACCGTGGTGTTATGAGCGTACTCGATCCACGGGAGATACGTGCTCCAAGAAGAAGAGCAGAAGGAGATAACGCAGCGCAGCGCAGCCTCCAGCTCCTGATTGGCCCGCTCGCACTGGCCATTGCTCTGCGGGTGGTATCCAGAGGAGAGACTGGCCGTGGCCCCAGTACTGTGCAGAACGCCTTCCAAACTTGCGACACGAATTGTGGCCCTCGATCCGAAACAATGTCAGCGGGGATCCCGTGAGGATGAACCACATGGAGAACGAGAAGGTCCGCCGTCTCCCGCGCTGATGGCAACCCCCGGAGAGGCACAAAGTGGGCCGCTTTAGAAAAGCAATCCACGATAGTCAAAACAGTCGTGAAGTGGCCGGAGGGGGGCAAACCGGTCACGAAGTCCATGGCCACATGGGACCAGGAGCGGGACGGGACGGGCAAAGGATGCAGAAGACCTGCCGGGGCCGATGATGATGTCTTCCCAGTGGCGCACTGAGCGCAGGCCCGGACATAGTTGTTAACGTCCTTCCGCAGCCCTGGCCACCAAAAGGTTCTCTGGAGGAGGTCAATGGTCTGACTCACACTCGGATGGCACGCCAGTTTGGACGCGTGACCCCACTCAATCACTTGGCCCCTAACAGGGCGAGGAACAAATAGACGACCTGGGGGCCCCCCACCCGGATCAGGCTCCACCTCCTGTGCTCTCCTGACCTTATCGCAGATGCCCCAGGTCAACGCACCCACCACACAAGCAGACGGCAGGATAGTCTCCTCCTGTTCCTCAGAGGAGGGCGCGTCAAACTGCCTGGATAGGGCGTCAGGCTTACCATTCTTGCTTCCCGGCTGGTAGGTAATCGTGAAATTAAAGCGACCGAAGAAGAGTGACCAGCGGGCCTGACGTGCGTTCAACCGCTTGGCAGTCCTGAGATATTCAAGGTTGCAATGATCAGTCCAAACGACAAACGGCTGGGCAGCCCCCTCCAGCCAGTGTCTCCATTCCTCCAGTGCGAGTTTGACAGCCAGCAGCTCCCTGTCACCGATGCTGTAGTTCCTCTCAGCAGGTGTTAGGCGATGAGAGAAGTAAGCGCAGGGTCGGATCTTTCCGTTCGTCGGGGAGCGCTGAGAGAGAACGGCCCCCACCCCCGAATCCGAGGCGTCCACCTCCACCAGGCACTGTAGCTCCGGGTCCACCTGGGTCAACACACGGGCCGAAGCAAACTCTCCCTTCAGCCTCCCAAATGCTGCGGCAGCCTCCTCACTCCAACGAAAAGGGACCTTCGGGGATGTGAGTGCAGTCAGGGGTCTGGCGATGTTCCCAAAATTTGGCACGAAACGCCAATAAAAATTGGCGAACCCTAAAAACCCCTGCAGCTGTTTCCTAGATGTGAGCGTGGGCCAGTCCACCACCACCTTGACCTTGTCCGGATCGGGGAGCACCTGGTTACGGGCTATGATAAACCCCAGGAAGGAGGTGCGGTCTGTGTGGAATTCACATTTCTCCGCCTTGACGAACAACTGATTCTCCAGGAGGCGCTGCAGAACCCGCCGTACATGCACCTGATGCTCCTCCAGTGTGCGCGAGAAGATGAGGATATCATCAAGGTATACAAAAATGAAGGAGTTCAGAAAATCCCGGAGAACGTCGTTTATTAGGCGCTGGAACACCGCCGGAGCGTTGGTTAACCCAAACGGCATCACTAAATATTCAAAGTGGCCGCTTGGGGTCCGGAAAGCAGTCTTCCATTCATCACCTTCTCGAATATGCGCCAGGTGGTAGGCGTTCCGTAGATCTAGCTTGGTGAACCAGGACGCCCCCTGGAGGGAATCGAAGGCAGTGTATATTTGTCTTTAATTGTGATGTCATTGAGACCCCGGAAATCGATGCAGGGCCGCAGCGACCCGTCCTTCTTCCCAACGAAGAAGAACCCTGCCCTGACGGCCAAGGAAGATGGATGGATGATACCGGAGGCCAAAGACTCTTTGATGTACGTATCCATGGCCTCGCGTTCTGGGGCTGATAGGCTATACAGGTGGCTCGCCGGGAGAGGGGCCCCAGCCTTGAGATTGATTGCGCAGTCATACGGGCGATGGGGGGGAAGTGACAACGCCTGTGACTTACTAAACACCTGGCCCAGGTCGTGGTAGACGTCAGGCACCTTTGACAGGTCCGGAGGGGATGTCGAGGGAAGCATCATCGGGACCGATGGGGAACACGCCGCAGACTGGAGACAGGCGCTCAGGCAGAACGAGCTCCAAGCCGTGATTCTCCCAACTTGCCAGTCGAAAGTGGGGTTATGCAGCCGAAGCCAGGGGTACCCCAGGATGACAGGTGAAGAGGAGATGGGCAGGACCAGGAACCGTATTTCCTCCCTGTGATTCCCAGAGACTATAGCTAACACAGGTGCCGTCTGGTGGGAGACTGACGTCAAGGATGCTTTGGACAGGGTGACAAGATGAACCGGGGGGCATAGG
This sequence comes from Pholidichthys leucotaenia, assembly GCA_020510985.1. Lineage (NCBI taxonomy): Eukaryota > Metazoa > Chordata > Actinopteri > Cichliformes > Pholidichthyidae > Pholidichthys > Pholidichthys leucotaenia. Next base: position 305,121,085 of record CM035846.1, read on the forward strand.
GGCTGACAGCTGAGGCCCATCAGGGTTGCCAGGTCTCTGGAGATGAAATTCTGCTCAGCTCCAGAGTCAACTAAGGCGTATGTGGTGTGTTCCTTGTGTTTGTGAAGGAGTCTAATGGGGATGTGGCAGCTAGTGAGGGGTTTTTCCTGATTTTTGTCCACGAATCCCCCTACTGTGATCCGCGGACCTCCCCTTTTAACGGGCAATCCACTACTCCATGTGCCTCATTCCCACAGTAGAAACACAACCCCTGCTCCCTGCGGCGCTGTCTTTCAGCCGCTGTAATACCCGATTGCCCCACAATCATATCCTTTTGCTCCGGAAGTACCTCAGATGTGGGCAGAGCGACAAGAGGGGACCTAGCGGAGCGAGGGCGAGGTTTACTCGCACGGGATGCTGTTCGCCGTTCGGCCGCTCGCTCCCTTAGCCTGCTATCTAAGCTGATGGTAAGGGAGATTAATTCCCCTAACCTGTCCGGTCTATCCTTTGCTGCTAGCTCATCCTTTAACTCTGAGTTAAGACTGCGGAGGAAAATTCCGCAGAGCGCTGGCTCCCCCCACCCAACCTGAGCTGCTTCCGGGTGGAAGTCAACGGAGTAATCGGCGGCAGACCTACTGCCCTGCCGAAGTCCAAGCAGCCGTTCGGTTAACACCGCACCCCAGTCAACATGATCGAACACTTCTCTGCCACGAACTGCTGGTAAGTTAACAGTGGATAACTTGGTTTGGCCATGATGGTATAAGCCCAGTCTAAGGCTCTGCCTCCCAGCAAGTTGATAATGTACCCAATCTTGTTCAAATCAGTGGCAGAGTCCCCCGGGACGCGGAGAAACACAGACTCACATTGTAGCAAAAACCCCCGTGCCTCCCCGAGTTTACCACTAAAGCGAGCGGGGGTTGGCACGGGAGTTAAGCGATGTGTGGATGGTGGGTTGGTTTGGCTAGTAGCAGTAGCTGCGGGTGCAAAAGGCGCCCCGCTGGCCGGGGGAAACACCTGGTGTCCTTCCAGGCGATCCAGCCGGCTGTTAATTTGGGTGAATTGATTTAAGATTACTGTCTGTTGGTGGGAAATCATATCAACTCGTGTGCTGAGTGTGTTTAAGCGGCGCGACAGCGCGCTGTCTGTTGGGTCATCCTGACGGAGTCGTACTGACATGATTTACGACCCAAGAGACAGACGCTGACACGAGTGATTACAGGCAATTATCTTTATTTGTGGAATGAGTGTGAAGTGCGTGAGTGGATGTGTGAATGTTCGTCTGGTCACTGGAGCTGAGCCCGTCTTGTGGTGACCTGGCAACCCTGGAAACACACAAGCACAAAGGTTACTGCTGTACAGTAGCAATATCGGCGTATATGCTGCAGGTGCTTACTTGCAGGTTCCACAATGTGAGACTGGCTGGCTCTTGGTGTCCGTGAGACGTGGTGCTCGAGGTGCCCGGCGTTGCGGGGGTGAGGAGGAACTCCGAGGAGGAGGAGGCTGTGCCTCGTCAGCTGAGGAGGATTGTCTGCCGCCAGGGAGGTCCACCTGTGCACAGGGGATAGAACTTGCAGATGATGAGTGCTGGGTTTGCTTACGTGACTTGGCTTGGCTAGACGTTGGCTTCTTGACTTGAGGTCGAGATCTTGGCGCATTGCTTGGCAAAAGAGACAGATGACTCCGTGCTGAGGAGTCCGCGCGCTGGGTTTTTAAAGCCCGCTGATTGCCACCTGTTGGAGTGAGTGCAGCTGATGCTGCGCACATACACATATAGTGCACATATAGTGCTGATGACGGCCTAGTGGCCATCATGACATTAAGGTCCCATATGTGGAAGTAGAGGGGACGTGATTTATGCTCTCTATTAGTATTAAAAGCATGAAATATCAGCACTATATGTGTTCTTCAAACCATCTGAACAATATATATTGTATTTATATTAACAATGTCTCTCAGACTAAAAAAGGGCCACCACCGAAGAGAAGTGACACTTTTTCCATGCTTCATGGCACTAAGCCCTTTTTTGAACAAGAGGAGCAATGCATTGCAACGAGTCTTTACTGCAAGCTTTGGAGTCTGCCATATAGGTTTTGGACTTTGGGGGACATCTTGTGTGGCTCAAGTTGCATGATGATTTTCTGAAGCACTTCAAAAGTGAAATGAAGGGGTTTTGGATAAGCTAGGTTGAGAACATAGACCAACCCAAAAAGCAGGGCACAAGCTGATGCAACTGACTTGAGTTCATGCAGCACCTTTACTCCCTCAATGACAATGACAATGTCTGCAGGTGGCTCCTGCTGTCCTCCCTCCTTCCGAATCACAAACACTGCAATGGTGAGCTCCTCCAGGTCCCTCCGAGCTTCATCTGCACTAGAATCTTACAGAATGGTACATGATACAAATATGAAACATTACTAACATCACTTTATGTCTTATCCTGATATTTGTAATCATAGTGTCATTACTGTATGGGGGGGGGGGGGCTGAAAAGTTTATTGGCTGACCATGATGCAGTGGTGAAATTTGACCAAATGTGGTTTATTGTACCCATACTCTTGACAGTTCTCTCACTCTCAGCTCTGCTCTTTTGTTCCTCGGCCACTGAAGCACAACTACTACTGGCTCCGCGCCTATGAGCATAACTCCTCTTAGTCAGCCAATGAACTTTTCAGCCATCCCCCTCGTATGATGACAAAAGGTATCAGACTGAATGGATTTGAAAAATATTCAGCCACATACCTCATAAGTGGACGAGTCTGGTATGAACTTTCATGTAAGGTCCTTATTACCTCCGCCAGGGGCGGAGGTAATGTTTTTGCCAGCATTGGTTGGCTTTTCTGTCTGTCTTTTAGCAACATTACTCCAAAAGTTATGAACAGATTTTGATGAAATTTTCAGGAAAGGTGTGTAATGGCACGTGGGACAGATGATTAGATTTTGGTGATGATCCAGATCATGAGCTGGATCCAGGAATTTTTTGAAAATTATTTTATATATTAATATTGCGCTTTTCATGTAGGCTACTGCCCCTTAAAGATGTGTCCACGGAGTTACGTGCGTGGTCACGTACCTGCACAACCAGTGAACTCTTACTACCAAATAAAAAGAATGTGGTCTCCATCCACATCTTATGATGTGTGCATCTGAGCATGGAGTTGTTCAGTCAAAATATGTAATTTTTATCAATAAAAGTTTAGCCACCACTGTTTCTCCTCATGCTCTGGCTTCTGGTTTCAGATTGATGCCGTACTGATTGGATAATAAGCGGCATCACGACCAGTCACCAGAGCACTCCACAAACAAAAAAGGGAAGTGGAAAGCGACAAATTTGACCAGAAAAAGAAAATACTAAAGATTTAATGCTTAAAAAATTATACTATAAATTTGCTGTGATTGCGTAGGTCTAAACAATAATGAAATATTTGTAAATATACAATGAAATATTTTTGCTGGTCATTAACATCAGTTTGTTCTCTCCCATAGATTGAGTCCCCATCATGCTGTTTGCTCTCTACATGTCTGCTGTCATCTTCTTCTTCTCTATCCCCTCACCCCCCAGTCATTCGCAGCAGATGACTGCCCCTCCCTGAGCCTGGTTCTGCTGGAGGTTTCTTCCTGTTAAAAGGGAGTTTTTCATCTCCACTGTCGCCAAGTGCTGCTCACAGGGGATCGCCTGATTGCTGGGGCCTTTCTGCAATTGTAGGGGTTTTCCCTACAGTTGAAAGTGCTATGAGATGACTGTTGTTGTGAAATGGCGCTATATACAGTATCTCACAAAAGTGAGTACACCCCTCACATTTTTGTAAATATTTTATTATATCTTTTCATGGGACAACACTGAAGATATGACACTTTGATACATGTAAAGTAGTCAGTGTACAGCTTGTATAACAGTGTAAATTTGCTGTCCCCCCAAAATAACTCAACACACAGCCATTAATGTTTAAACTGCTGGCAACAACAGTGAGTACACCCATCAGTGAAAATGTCCAAATTCTGCTCAATAAGCCATTTTCCCTCCTCGGTGTAATGTGACTCGTTAGTGTTACAAGGTCTCAGGTGTGAATGGGGAGCAGGTGTGTTAAATTTAGTGTTATCACTCTCACACTGGTCACTAGAAGTTCGACATGGCACCTCATGGCAAAAAACTCTCTGAAGATCTGAAAAAAAGAATTGTTGCTCTACATAAAGATGGCCTAGTCTCTTAGAAGATTGCCAACACCCTGAAACTGAGCTGCAGCACGGTGGCCAAGACCAGACAGCGGTTTAACAGGACAGGTTCCACTCAGAACAGGCCTCGCCATGGTCGACCAAAGAAGTTGAGTGCGCGTGCTCAGCGTCACATCCAGAGTTTTTTGAAAATAGACGTATGAGTGCTGCCAGCATTGCTGCAGAGGTTGAAGGGGTGAGGGGTCAGCCTGTCAGTGCTCAGACCATATGCCGCACACTGCATCAAATTGGTCTGCATGGCTGTCATCCCAGAAGGAAGCCCCTTTTAAAGATGATGCACAAGAAAGCCCACAAACAGTCTGCTGAAGACAAGCAGACTAAGGACATGGATTACTGGAACCATGTCCTGTGGTCTGATGACACCAACATAAACTTAATTGATTCAGATGGTGTCAAGCATGTGTGGCAGCAACCAGGTGAGGAGTACAAAGACAAATATGTCTTGCCAGCGGTCAAGCATGGTGGTAGGACTGTCATGGTTTGGGGCTGCATGAGTGCTGCCGGCACTGGGGAGCTACAGTTCATTGAGGGAACCATGAATGTCAACATGTACTGTGACATACTGAAGCAGAGCATGATCCCCTCCCTTCGGAAACTGGGTCACAGGACAGTATTCCAACATGATAACCACCCCAAACACACCTCCAAGACGACCACTGCCTTGCTAAAGAAACTGAGGGTAAAGGTGATGGACTGGCCAACCATGTCTCCAGACCTAAACCCTATTGAGCATCTGTGGGGCATCCTCAAACGGAAAGTGGAGGAGCGTGAGGTCTCTGACATCCACCAGCTCCATGATGTCGTCATGGAGGAGTGGAAGGGGATTCCAGTGGCAACCTGTGAAGCTCTAGTGAACTCCATGCCCAAGAGAGTTAAGGCAGTGCTGGAAAATAATGGTGGCCACACAAAATATTGACACTTTGGGCACAATTTGGACACTTTCACTTCGGGGTGTACTCACTTTTGTTGCCAGCAGTTTAGACATTAATGGCTGTGTGTTGAGTTATTTTGAGGGGACAGCAAATTTACGCTGTTATACAAGCTGTACACTGACTACTTTACATTGTATCAAAGTGTCATATCTTCAGTGTTGTCCTATGAAAAGATATAATAAAATGTGAGGCGTGTATTCAGTTTTGTGAGATACTATTGTAGCATCATCTCACTTTGGCTCATCAATAAAAATTATTAGTCAGCTTAAAGACATTGTTTTACTCAGGAAAAGGACAGTCAGGAACTGCTCTTTCATCCCAGGACCACAGTTGAACTCACATTCCCTTGTTAAACCAGTCTCAGGAATTCCTCCTGAACTTTTTATTGGCCCATAAAACTTGGAGACAAAGAACAGACTCTTGTGGAGTACGCCCTATGGTCACTACAAAATATCCACAGCTCAACATTGCCCTCTACGGGCAACTCTGGGACATGCTGGATTTAACCAGTGAACCTTTTAATCACATCTTTGTTAAGACTCACTTCTCAACATCTTCCTCTTTTTCAGGACACCATGGAAAGCAGGTGGACTCTGATGTTTTGATGTGGACAATCCATAATGGGTTTGAAATATATTAAGATAAGATAAGATAAGATAAGCCTTTATTATTAGTCCCACAATGGGGAAATTCCAGGATTGCAACAGCACAGGGACAGCAACACTCAGAGCAACAATCAGAAGGCAAGAAAAAACAACATCTAGCAAACATATGTCCATATTACTATAAATGTATATATATAGACACACAGTGCAGAGCATTATGGCTGGTGAATGTGCAGCAGAAAGTCTAAGCTCTCTCTCCGCGGATGCAGCGGGCCAGCTGGAAGTCTTTGGGCATGATGGTGACCCTCTTAGCGAAGAAGAGACCACCAGGTGGGTCTCGCTGGTCTCCTGCAGAGCCATGACGGCGAAACTCAGGAAACGCAGGACGGTCTTGAAGTCCTGAGCGATCTCCCTCACCAGGCGCTGGACGGGCAGCTTACGGATGAGCAGCTCCGTGGATTTCTGGTAGCGACGGATCTCTCTCAGAGCCACGGACCTGTGACGGCGAGGCCTCTTCACTCTGCCGGTGGCCAGAGCGCCTCTCCGAGCAGCCCTGGTGGCTAGCTGTCTCCTGGGGGGCTTCTTCCTCCAGTAGATTTTACGGGCGGTCTGCTTGGTTCTTGCCATCGCTCTTTATTATTCTGTCTTATATTTCTTTCACGCCGCCTAAACTCCAGCCCGGCACCCGCTTCGTTTTCGCTACAGCTCCCGGTATGTCGAGTTTCCCATTAGCACCGGGCGGCGGCCAAGTGCTAGCTAGCACTAGCTCCTCCCCGCTGTAACGTCTCCCGCTGCAAACCGTGGCTCCGTCCGCCGACCCGGGAGACCCCCGGGGCGATCCGTGCGTCCGTGATATATATACAGAGTGAAAGGTGTAGAAAGAAGAAGGAAGATAAAAAAAAAAAGGCTGTTGCAACAGGCAGCCGACTCGTGTGGCGCCGCCGGTCCGGCAGCGCCACACGAGTCACGAGTTAATCCTTGATTTTAAATATGTGCATGCTAAAATGTTTAAATGAATGTTTATTATTGCATGTTAATTTAAAAACACTAGTTATAAAGTTGCATGAACACTGAAATAGGTTAGAGTTTATACATAAGTGTATGGATGAATATTCCAGTTTTAAGACGTGTATAAGATTTGCCAAAACGTTTCTCAAATCATGTGACCGACAGCGGCCAATCCCTGCTTGACAACAGCTCTTTCAGTGTATTGGTTATAAGATAAAATAAGATAAGATAAGCCTTTATTAGTCCCACAACGGGGAAATTCCAGGATTGCAACAGCACAGGGACAGCAACACTCAGAGCAACAATCAGAAGGCAAGAAAAAACAAGAGCAGCTAGTATACATATGTACATATTACTATAAATAAATAAATATATATATATATATATATATATATATATATACACACACATATATAGACACACAGTGTGGAGCATTGTGGTTGGTGGATGTGCAGCAAAAAGTCTAAGCTCTCTCTCCGCGGATGAGGCGGGCCAGCTCGATGTCTTTGGGCATGATGGTGACCCTCTTGGCGTGGATGGCGCACAGGTTGGTGTCCTCGAAGAGACCCACCAGGTAGGCCTCGCTGGCCTCCTGCAGAGCCATGACGGCGGAGCTCTGGAAGCGCAGGTCGGTCTTGAAGTCCTGAGCGATCTCCCTCACCAGGCGCTGGAAGGGCAGCTTACGGATGAGCAGCTCCGTGGATTTCTGGTAGCGAACAGAGCCACGGTACCGGGCTTGTAACGGTGAGGCTTCTTCACTCCGCCGGTGGCCGGAGCACTTTTTCGAGCAGCCTTGGTGGCCAGCTGCTTCCTGGGGGGCTTTTCCTCCAGTAGATTTACGGGCGGTCTGCTTGGTTCTTGCCATCGCTCTTTATTATTCTGTCTTATATTTCTTGCACGCCGCCTAAACTCCAGCCCGGCACCCACGTCGTTTTCGCTTCAGTTCCCCAGTATGTCGAGTTTCTCCGTTAGCACCGGGTGGCGGTTGAGTGCTAGCTAGCTCTTCCCTGCTGTATCGTCTCCTGCTGTAAACAGTGGCTCCGTCCGCCGACTCGGGAGACCTTTGGGGAGATCTGTGTGTCCGTGATATACAGTATATAGAGTGAAAGGTGTGCCAGATCAGAAAGTTATCACCGGATCAGAAAGAAGAAGGAAGATAAAAAGACTCAGAATTGAGCCGCTGTTGCAAAAGGCAGCCAACTCGTGTGGCGCCAGAACCGGAAGGATACATACATACAGACAAAAGCCTGTTTGTTCATTGGACTAAAGTTCTTAAAACCCACCCACGAAGGAAGCCTATTGGCTGGGGGTTCCTATCAATCACGGAGGCCCGCGAAAGTTTTCCACAGATAAAAGGAGGGAGACCCCTTGCTTCTCCCTCTTTCGTCTCTTTTGCCTCTTCTTCTTCTTCGACTTCACAGCAGAGCATTTTCGGGAGAACAAAGACTTGTGATCTCTTCACCACTGGAGAACAAAGGACAATTCTCCCACGTGTTTCTTGTCTTTCTTTAAATGTCTAGGAACTAATCCTTACCTTTCTTGAGCTCAAAATCTAAACTTGGAGTCAAACTCCATTTGTAGATGTTTATTTTTATAACTTTTTCCTGTTAAACTTTCTTTAAAGTCACCATTTTTATACTTGACTTTATTTTTTAATTTTTTATGGACCAACTCCACACTAGAAACTAATTTCATCTCCACAAAATCATAGAAATCTTTTAATTTTGCTACTGGATTAGATATGTAATTATTCTCGAATTCCCTCATGAGAAGTCGTTAACCCACGACGCGCAGCTCGCCACGACGTACAGCTGAAGAAATCAACATGCCCCGGAAAGGAGACGTCTTGGCTGGACCGCAGCCCTTGTGGTCAAACTTACCAATCTCATCCTGTATCACGGAATATTTGCTGGTCAAATATTCCAGCTTTTGGCCCTTTTCCACATCGAAAACTTCCAGACGGCGACGCAGAAGGATCTTCAGTTTCAACCACCACACAAGGAATCACGTGAGCGACAGTCTTTATACATCTGCTGAATGAAACGTCTGAGATTTGAGAATAATTGAATATCTGATCAGATACAAAAAAATTCCCTTTTCATTTTCTTAAGAGTAATCCAGAATTTTCCATATAATTAGTTTAGTTTTCCCTATAAATTTGAGTTGTTTTCCATAATCTGTTAACTACAGACTGATCTAAATTCAGTTTACACTTTCACCCTGGTTCTGCAAATGTTCACATTGTTACTATATCATTCACAAGTATAATTTAATGATTAATGTGAATCATTGCAATGTCCTTTAATCATTATTTCATTTAATAAATATGTGAAAATGAGAGAAGTTGTTGGGAATTCATTTCATTCTGAGTCTGGTTTCAAAGCCCCCAGTATCGAATTAACTAAAATTTTGAGACTGATTATTAATTAATTTATTGAGTGATTAAACGCACGGTGGCGCAGTGGTTTAGCACTGTGGCAGCACAGTTTTACCCTCGGCCGGGGGATCACGGGGATCATGAGATCGTGGGTTCGATCCCAGCCCCCGACCAACAGTGAGCTGTGTGGAGTTTGCATGTTCTCCCCGTGTTGCGTGGGTTTACTCCGGGATTTCTCCGGTTTCCTCCCGCACACCAAAAACATGTAGGTTTAGGGCGCTCGCGCACGCAGCGACCAGCAGCCGGTGGCTTGTCACCAGACTGCAAACCAAGTCTACCTACGGGTACAAATAAGTAACAAAAAAAAAAAAAAAATTGAAATTAAGGATTAAAGTGCTCCCCAAAGAGGAGCTGGTGCCCCACGAGTGTTTAAGATAAGCCTTTATTAGTAAGATAAGATAAGCCTTTATTAGTCCCACAACGGGGAAATTCCAGGATTGCAACAGCACAGGGATAGCAACACTCAGAGCAACAATCAGAAGGCAAGAAAAAACAAGCAAGCAAGAGCAGCTAATATACATATGTACATATTACTATAAAATATATATATACACACACACACACACAGACACACAGTGCAGAGCATTGTAGCTGGATGGAATAAATATATGAATATATGAACACACAGTGCAGAGCATTGTAGCTAGATGGAATAAATATGTAAATATATAAACACCCACAGTATGGAGCATTGCAGCTAGGTGGAATAAATATGCAAGTATATAAACACACACAGTGCGGAGCAATGTAGCTAGATGGAATAATATGTAGATATATAAAAACACAGTGCGGAGCATTGTAGCTAGATGGAATAAATATATAGATATATAAATATAAACACACCCAGTGCAGAGCATTGTAGCTAGATGGAATAAATATGTAAATATATAAACACACACAGTGCAGAGCATTGTTGCTAGGTGGGATGAAACAGCATAACCGTCTATTTAGTTATCCTACATGGTATGATTATGTGCCCATACATATTCTCACCCTCCATAGCGACCGGTATGTTCCTAGTTGTATGCCGGAGAGGACCATTGTGTAAGTCTATTGCATCTTTTGCATTCAAAAAAAAAAAAAAAAAAAAAAAAAAACTATTAGTTTGTTACGTCTTTTTGCTATCTCTGCGAGCAGCCCTGCTTAGGTTGTACAGTCTGACAGCCGTTGGTAGGAAGGACCTACGAAACCTCTCGGTTGTGCACCTGGGATGATGTAGTCTGCTGCTAAATGAGCTCCTCAGTGCATCCAGTATGTCCTGCATAGGGTGGAACTCGGACTCCAGCAGAGATGACAGTTTAGCCACCGTCCTTCTCTCTCCTATCTCCTCCATCGGATCAAGGCGTTGCCCCAGGACAGAGCTAGCTTTCTTAATCAGTTTGTTCAGTCTCTTCCTATCGGCTGCAGTAATGCCACTGCCCCAGCAGACCACTCCAAAAGTGATGGCTGATGCCACCACCGTGTCATAGAATGACTTCAGCAGCGCCCCTTGTACACCAAAAGACCTGAGTCTCCTCAGCAGGAACAGCCTGCGCTGTCCCTTCTTGTAGAGTGCGTCAGTATTGTGTGACCAGTCTAGTTTATTGTTCAGATGAATACCCAGGTACTTGTAGGATGTCACCATCTCGATGTCTGTTCCCTGTATATTTACTGGTGCTGTGAGGGGCTGCCCATGCCTGCGGCAGTCCACCACCAGCTCCTTAGTTTTCCTCGCGTTGATCTGGAGGCAGTTCCGATGGCACCAGTCCACAAAGTCCTGGATAAGCCCTCTGTACTCAGCTTCATCTCCGCTGGAGATGAGACCAACGATCGCAGAGTCATCAGAGAACTTCTGACGTTTATTAACTTTTTCTGTGTGTATGGACCCAGAGTTCATCTCAGGTCCCGATACATTAATACAAACTAAACAAATTTTATACCTGATCATAATTATTAATCACACATCTTGTTACATGTTAATGGCGCCGCCGTGTGACACTGGCTCAACTTTGAACATACTCAGAATGAAATATTAAGGCATAAGCTGTGTGTGGTTTGGTCAAACTTATAACTTTAAAAAAACAACAACAACAACAACGGTGATGTGTATTGCTTGCCGCTCCTGAGCTCCAGGAGCTGCACCCATTGTCTGTGTATCTGTGTATCACGAGGGGGAGGGGGGAATTCGGCCCACTCTCCCTGAGGTCACTGCTGTGGTGTGTGTGTGTGTGTGTGTGTGTGTGTGTGTGTGTGTGTGTGTGTGTGTGCTGACTGCGGGTGGGGGGGGGACCTCACTCCATTTGGCTCAGTGGTTGTTGTTTAATGCATGCTTAAGAAGCGTGATTACACGCTGAATAATTAAAATAGGCCTGGAGACGGATAGCAAAGAAATCCTATTTGTTTTCCCATTAGTTCAAACCCCCACAGGCGAAGAAAACCCTGTGGAAATTAAATGAACTGACCATTGTGTAAACTAGTCTTCACTGAATAAAGTTTTAAGCTCTCCTGCTTTTGAAAAACAAGGCGTGCTTCATTGTCACGAGAACAAATACACCCGCATCCACGTGTCACATGCATGCTCACAGTCGTGCGCGTGACCGACAGGCTGTGCACGAAAAACTGCGCATGTGTAGATCAGCCGAGCGACGCCGTCTTAAGTCCACTTAAAGCACGTTCCCTGTAGCCGCCATTTTAGAGTAGAGACCCTGGACTCTCCAGGTGATGTCACTGGGTTTCCTCTTCCGGGAGTGCAGATGAAAACTGCCTCCATCTTGTGGTCAAACCTAGGGACTGCATCTTTTATTCAAACTTCTAATCTTTAAAGCCGATTTATAACCAAATTAAGTCTTCAAAGTAACTTCAAAGCAATCCATATTATTCAGAATAAACTAAATTTAACAACAATTTAAAGTTTCTATGCAAAAAGAAGTGAAAAAGAAACTCGTTGGCTACTGAAAGCTTTTATCACTGGTGAACTCCACCCACTTCATATATATACGTACAGTAGGAACATATAAAAGCATCCATATTGTATTTAATCATTTATGTAACTGTAACCCAGCTGAGAAAATGAACCTTTTTTTCTCAGATGTCAATTGTATTAATACAATTGTGTGATTTTATTTTGAAAAACAATTATTTTGGGAAGAGGAAGTGTGATCCTCGTTATCCAACTTTTAAATTCCCGTTTCATGGTGACGTTGGGCGATTGTGGTTTTTTCATTCGTTAAGAGCGATATTAGCCCCGCCTTCCGAGCAGAGGCAGCAGGCGCGCACTCGGGTTTCGGTCTTTTACGATCTGAGAGCGGACGAGAGAGGCTGTGGACGGTCTGGTTCACACTGATACCTCTTCTTGGTGAGTTTAATTTAGAAAGATGCTGTAAATGAATCAACACTGTCCAAACACTAATTTGAACCCTTTATTATCCTAAGTTGATGGGAGCATGAGCTTGAGAGGCCGTGAGGCTGTGACTTTTGCTGTGTTCACACTGATACCTCATCTTGGTGAGTGAAGACCGAGTGTGTACTAAACAATACATGCTAATGCTAATCGCGAGTGGATTTTTTTCTGTTTAAAAGCAATGGAAAAGGCTATTTTTGTGTCTGTATGGTTTTCCTAAATGTGATTTCAGTTCCCAACAGTATGCTGAAGTACTTTTAGTTCTTATGCACTATTTCTGTCAATGTAATGTGTAATTTGATGCTAAAAGCACATTGTGTTGGTCTCCTATGTAAATTCATAGGTTATGCAAAACCCAGTAGCTCAGACAGGGTTTTACTGATTTAAAAGGGAATTGCGGCGGCATGAAAAAATAAGCAGCGATGCTGAGGTTTTAAGTAGGTTTTATTAAATCATACCACCGTCATGAGCTCCGCTCCCGGCGCCGTGCATGCGTGCCGGGAGCGAGCCCAGCGGCTCTTCAGAGAGACACAATGTGTCAGCAGTAGCAGTTGCAGAAGTCAGAATGAGAGAGCGAGTTACAGAACCTGTGCAGTATTTATACCCAACTCAGTCAATACATCAAAGGGGATTCACAGCAGTTGGTACGATCAAAGGGACTGCAGAACAGGCATGAGACATTTGCATTTGAGAGACATACATAACAATAGGCAGACTGCTCGCCTCTGCTCCAGCTTGCAGGGCAAAGAGGTTACAAGGCACATCTACATATTGATCTGTCTCTAGGTCACAGTAAGGACAGGACGCATGAACACAATGCATGAAAGGTGACATTAACATCACAGTAGAGAGCCAGAAGAAGCGGGGCTGCCTGTAGACATTAATACACACATTTCACTGTTCTGTTAATTGCTCTAGCCGAGCGCTGTGTCTGTCCAGTCTGTTTGTGGGGGTTTACACCAAACCGCCACACGCTCCCCCCCCCCCAGAGGGCACGGCAGGGGGCCGAGACCTCGATAATCCATCTATGGGAGCGAGCTGTGGGAGAAGCTCGCTGCAGGCGGAGGGGGAGGGAGGAGGGGGGGTAGTAAGTGTCGGCAGGGGACAGTGAAATTGTCCGAGCCGCACAAAAATTGCTTGCTGCTCCGCGACGTCGAGGGGCTGTCCCGTTGCGCGTGCGGAGATCACAAGAAGAAAAATTTGTCTCTGACTCCTCTCGTGGCCATGAAGAAAAGCAGGAGCGGCGGTAAGAAAAAAATAAAAGCAGAGGGACTGGCGTGTTGACTTTAGGGCAGGCGCAACCCTAAAGCCTTGGGAACCGCAGACGGCTGAATTCTCCTTGTGTGCCGTGGCTAAGACCATAAAATCCAGTGAGCAAGCTGCGGGCCTCAGGTGTACGAGCAAGCCTGAAGGGCCAGTGTGCAGCAGAAGGAAGGCGGTCAGAAGAGCCGTATTTGTCCCGTGCGTGGTGCGCCGTCCTCGTAACTCCCCGGTGCGCGCGCGGGGGTTCCGTGCGTGGGTGGGCCGCTGGAGTGGCGAGTCAGGGTCCAGAATCTTGGTGGAGATCGGCGCAGACGGCGCCGATAATATCCAGGTTGAGCTGTCGCTGCAGATTGGCCATGGTGCGTTGGAGCGGTGAGAGGAAATAGACGATCTTTTGTCCCTCAGGCTCGTGCAGATGCGTTGGAGCGGTGGGAGGGAATAAACGATCTTTTGTCCTTCAGGCTCGTGCAGATGCATTGGAGCGGTGAGAGGAAATAGACGATCTTTTGTCCCTCAGGCTCGTGCAGATGCGTTGGAGCGGTGGGAGGGAATAGACGATCTTTGTCACCGCTCGGCCATGGTGCGTTCAGGTCCACGCGTTGCGTTCTCCGCCGGCCATGGAGGCCGCCGTCGTGGAGAGGGGACGAGGTGCCTGCGCTCTCGTGTGGAGGAGCTGCGAGCGCGGCCGGTCCAGCGTGGATGAGCAGATCTCAGACGTGCAGATCTCATCATGAAGAACGGGTCACCAGTGCAGCTGTCCAGGTCAGAAGGTTGCTTTGCACAAAACGTGTGCATGTTCGGGGTCACCAGTGAAGCGTTCACTGGCAGCGTGTTCTTTTCTGCCTTCAGGTCATGGTGCGTTGGGGCGGCGAGAGGGAGGAGACGTCTTGTGTCCCTCGGCCGGTTCAGCGTGGATGTCCAGACCAGAAGGTTGCGTCTCACAAAGCGTGTGCGTCTTCGGGGTCACCAGTGCGGCCGCATGAAAATATAAGCAGCGATGCTGAGGTTTTAAGTAGGTTTTATTAAATCATACCACCGTCACGAGCTCCGCTCCCGGTGCCATGCATGTGCGCCGGGAGCGAGCCCAGCGGCTCTCCAGAGAGACACAATGTGTCAGCAGTAGCAGTTGCAGAAGTCAGAATGAGAGATCGAGTTACAGAACCTGTGCAATATTTATACCCAACTCAGACAATACATCAAAGAAGATTCACAGCAGTTGGTACGATCAAAAGGACTACAGAACAGGCATGAGACATTTGCATTTGAGAGACATACATAACAATAGGCAGACTGCTCGCCTCTGCTCCAGCTTGCAGGGCAAAGAGGTTACAAGGCACATCTACATATTGATCTGTCTCTAGGTCACAGTAAGGACAGGACGCATGAACACAATGCATGAAAGGTGACATTAACATCACAGTAGAGAGCCAGAAGAAGCGGGGCTGCCTGTAGACATTAATACACACATTTCACTGTTCTGTTAATTGCTCTAGCCGAGCGCTGTGTCTGTCCAGTCTGTTTGTGGGGGTTTACACCAAACCGCCACAGAATATTGGAAGTAATGGGACAGAATATTCCCTGGTTATGTGATAGATTCATTGTATTTCATTTCATGATTTACAAAGACAAGGTTAAAAGGGATTAATCATAATTTCATGGTTAAATGATGTAGAGATAAAAAGAGAAATTCATTTAATTGGTTACATGAGAAAAAAAGTATTTCATGTACTACCAGAGAGATTTTGAGAAAAGAAAACATGCATGTAAGGTGTGAAATGTGAATTGTAAGATCTTACTATATTACTGGATTGTAATAATAGTAATATGAGAGAAGAATTTAAACACTAAGCTATAGTGTTATATAAGAAAAGATTGGAAAACGAATTACTCTAGCTGTAAACAATAATATCATTATTGTTGTGCAGGCTAGGTGTTTTTGGTGCTGATTAAGAACCTTCTGGATCCTGGATTCTCTCCGAATGGAGATGGCGAGCCTGACCCGAGACCTGAACCGAGACTGAACCGAGACTGAACTGAGATCTGACCAAAATCTCGATTGAAGAACATCCTTCCTCTCTCCAGTGCACAAAATTTGAAGTGGTAACAACTCAAGCCGCCGCTTTAAAAGAGGAAAAGAAACCTGAGTCTGGAGATACAAGATATCTTGACTTGTCAAACGACTAAACCAAAAGGACAAACAAACACTGAGCTCAGCAGGACATTTTTAGGGTTTTATTTCATGCCGGCCGTTGTTATATTTGTATAGTTGTAAATTGTTTGTATATATTGTTCGCTTTATCTCTACAAATAACAACCATTATTGCTCATTTCTTGCCTCCAGCTATTTCATTCCACACTCATTTTAATTCCCTATTGTAACCCTTACGAACCTAGCAACTGGTCTACACTTAGTAATTTCCCTTACCTAATTAACATAAGGCAAGGGTTACATAACCACATATTGTAATATTTTAAGTTAAAAGCAAACATATTTACACACTTTTAAGCAAAAAAAAAATGCAAACTTTGAAGCTACTGTATATGTGTGTTTATTTTGCTGTTTTTTTTCTTGGGCTTCCTGTAGAATACCCATTTTACCTTAAGGATTCTATCAAATGCTGATGTTTACTCAAGCGTGATCTTAAAGTAGGATTAAACCTGTGCATTTTAACAAATAGATTTAGTGATTCACTGAATATTTATTATTTTTTTTATTTTATTTTTTTCAACTTAGGAAACCACATTAAGCAATTAACACTTAAAAGAAGCTCTAGGTGTTATTTAAACTCACTGTGCGATTTCTTGGTTCATGGTTTCTCCACAGGAAAAGGAAAACATTTAACCAGCTCGCATAATTTTAATATTTTTCCAGGATTTAAAAGAAGAAGGTTAAAAGGGGCAAACATTGATTATTCTGTAAATAAGCAATTTTATAGATAACAATTAAACAAATCACTACTAGCATTAATTCTAAGAAATCCTTGGCACCAAAATACCCAAAGCAATTCACTTGTTTCCTAATCTGTAAATATTTAAAACATTTAATGCTTCAAATGAAAATAGGCTTTAACAAATAAAACAAAAGGAAAGCCTTAACTTTAAAAGAAAGTGGAAACTTATAACCTTAAACTTCTAAAGCATTTAACCTCTTTTGTTTTTGTATTTCTTTCTGTAAATAAAATTCTCACTTTGACAGTGACATTCAGCAAAATTCCAAAGCTAGTTATTGATGAGAAATTCCAATACTAGACTTTGAAAATCTAAGTAAAGAAGTCAATCCACACAATTTAAATTTTTGTTTTGTTTTGTGAAACACAAATTCATGTTATGACCCGAGCGTCGGTTCTGATCGCGCTCGGGTTAAAGCTATGTCTCGCTGCCGGCCTTGACAGCTGCGGGCAGTATTTTGGCCTCTCCGGGCTCTTATTGTGAAAGTGCTCAGAGGGGTTTCCGCCTGTCAACGGTCGGTCAGCTATGTGTCATCTGTCATCAGTCCTGGGTTATTTAAGCTGTGTGCTGGCGTCATTAAGACGCAGCAGTGTCTAATCGCATGGATCGTTAAACTGATCGTTATTCTGTTCACCCATCGTCACGGATGCCTGGACTATGTTCACACCTCAGCTGCCTAAGGGCTTGACCGTCTTTTCACCGGCAATAGTAAGTGAGCTGTATTAGCCTTATTCCCTCCGGTGTAATTTGTGCTGTAAGTCCCTGCTTAGCAGTCTGAGTGCAATTATTACCTAGCTTGTCTGTGTGTGACTGTTTCCTGCCCTGGACCTGTAGTGTGCTTTATTTGCCCTATGCTTCCTGTTCTACAAGGACTCTGTCATCAGCTCAGCAGCTTGTGTAAACACCTTTTTCACCATAATAAAACTCACTAAAAACTCACTGGTGGACTTGTGTGCGTCTTATAGGTGGCTCGCGAGGGCCACCATGACAGTACACTGCTGCCCAAACAGCGTTTTACGGTGACGCCATTTTGAGACGCTTTTTCACCAGTGTGTTGAGTTTTGGACGTTGTTTTCCCTGTCTGGGATCTGTGTATGTGAGGAATGCCGTCACCGAAGAGTCACGTGCTGACGTGTGTTTTGGAAGCGGTAGATGAGTTACTCATCTCCGCTTCCATGTTGGACTACGACCATGGCATACATTGGTACCTGGACGCCGCCGAAGATGTGCGCCGTAATCTCTCTCCCTGCTTCGCCAACCACCCGGAAGTCAACGCTAGGAGGGAGGACATCGCCGCCCAACGCGAACTATTCCTGATGATGGAGGAGGAACGCGGCATGGAGCAGGTGAAGAGGCACACCTGCTCTTCGCCTAGGGATCCATTTCGGGAGTTCGCACCATCTGGGGGCCGGCGAAGGCGTCGGCGTCACGGCCGGGCGCATCTTCGGCAAGCTCCAGCTCCGGATCCAGTTCCGGGCCGCCGAGATGACCCCCTCAACCAGCCAGCTGCTGAGAGTGAGCTGAGTCCTGTGCCGGTGGGCTCCGTCCTTGGATCCTGTTCCATCCAGCGAGCGAGGGAAGGAGCAACGCCCGCTACAGCTGACAACATCCTCCCCCCCGGGAGACAGGCAAGTCCAAGTTCACTTTTCCAGTAATAATAGTGATCTGTCTTGTCTGACTCCTGGGGGTGAAGCTCAGGGTTCGCAGCTCCCTGAGTTTCTTTCCCCAGCTGTAGCCAGTTATATTGAACCTGCTGCCTCTGTGTCTCCTCCTGTGGAGCGGTCCTCGGCGTCAGTCCCACGCCGGCGAACGAGGGGGAGGCCTGCAGCTCTGGGAGACATCCCGGTCTTGCAGCCTTGTGTTGGACAGAGGAGGAGAACGGACTGCAGTGAGGAGCCAGAGCCACGAGAGAGCGTCCCCAAGGTTCTTCAGGGATGCAGCCCGAGTCAACAGGTCCAGGGTCCTCTGCCTCCACGCCTTACGGGTTATTGGCATGGACGTCTGCGCATGAGGATCCAGCTGCAGAGACCATCAGGCCGGTTGTGGAACCCGACACAGCCAAGTGGGAGCCCGACGACGAGCGTCTTCCTGAACCTGGATCGGCGAAGTCCTGGACGGCTCCAGAGCCCGAGTGCAGGCAAGTGCTCTTTCTTGTTTTCCTGTATGGTGTGTTAGAGCATTTTTGCCTGCCTCATGGGGAGGCGAGTGAGGGGCAGCCGGCCGCTGCACCCGAGCTCGTCTCGCTGGGCTCTGGCGCTGCCGGTGGAACTGATCCCGGTTCTTCCTTGTGTTCTGAGCACCTCCACAGCGTTGCCGGTCCGGAGCCAGTCAAGGTCACAGGACCGGGGGTTCCAGGTTCGGAGATGGAGGTCGTCGCCGGAGCAGTCCTGAACCAGTCGGGGTCCGACGTGTGGGCCGAGGTGACCCGGTCGGGGTCTGACGTGTGGGCCGAGGTGACCCGGTCGGGGTCCGTCGTTTGGGCCGAGGTGACCCGGTCGGGGTCCGACGTGTGGGCCGAGGAGACCCGGTCGGGGTCCGACGCGTGGTCCGAGGAGACCCAGTCGGGGTCCAATGTGGGTGCAGCGGTGACCCAATCTGGGCCCGTCCTGACCCAGTCGGGGTCCGACGCATGGGCAGCGGTGACCCAATCGGGGTTCATCCTGACCCAGTCGGGGTCCGACGCTTGGGCCAAGGTGACCCGGTCGGGGTCCAACGTGGGTGCAGCGGTGACCCAATCTGGGCCCGTCCTGACCCAGTCGGGGTCAGACGCATGGACGGAGGTGACGCAATCGGGGTCCGACGAGGTCCAGTGGGGGTCCAGCGCAGGTGTGGCTGCGACCCAATCAGGATTCGAGGGGGCCCAGGGTTTTGGTTGTCCCCCTCTCAGGAGCCACCAGCTGGGGGCCATTAGTGGGTTTTGTTTGACAGATCGGTGCTCTCCTGTTTTGTTGTTTTCAGGTGAGCGGCTGCATGCAATCCCTCCACGGTCCTGCTGGTTGTGGTATGCGGGTCGGCCACCCGAGGAACTGCTTGGAGCATTCGGCGTCTTGGGTTGGCCACCCAATATACTGTGTGTGTTACGGGGTGACCTGGTTCGGCCACCAGAGGACGTATTCCTGGGGGCATGGGACTGGGGCAGGCCACCTGACTGTTCATATACTGTGGGATTTTCTGTGGGCCCTTATGGTGCCAAATCTTGTTCTTGTACATCTAGTAATTTTTTGTTGTGTTTCCAAGTCATAGTCTTAGTCAGGTCTGAGCAATTTTAGATTGCCTCTTGTTTTTTTGTTGTAGCCAAAGTCACAGTCTTGATCACGGTTAAGTCCGAGCAATTTTTGTTTACCCCTTGTTTCTTTGTATGTCATAGTCTTAGTTAAGTCCGAGCTATTTTTGATTACCTCTTGTTTTCTTGTAAATCATTGTCTTAGTCAAGTTCGAGCATTTTTTTTTTTTGTTACCTTGTAAGTCATTGTCTTTGTCTAGTCTGGGCAATTTGTGTTTGCCTCTTGTTCCCTTGTGAGTCTCAGTCTTGTCATAGCCTTGTTTAGTCATGTGTTTTCTTTTGTCTTTGTTTTTTTTTTCCCCAGAGCCATGTATTTCCTGTATGGTTTTTTTGTCTTTTCTTAGTCTTGTTTTTTTTTTTTCCCTGAGTCATGTGTTTGTATGTTTTTCTTGTTTTGGTCTTTGTCTTGTTTTTGTTGGTTGGTTTCTCTCCCTCCGTACCTGTCCCCCTATCTCCCACCCTGGGGGGGGCGGGGGGGCAGGGTGATCCCTTGGGGTGTCCGGAGTCCGCCCATGGAGGGAGGGTACTGTTATGACCCGAGCGTCGGTTCTTATCGCGCTCGGGTTAAAGCTATGTCTCGCTGCCGGCCTTGACAGCTGCGGGCGGTATTTTGGCCTCTCCGGGCTCTTATTGTGAAAGTGCTCGGAGGGGTTTTCGCCTGTCAATGGTCGGTCAGCTGTGTGTCATCTGTCATCAGTCCTGGGTTATTTAAGCTGTGTGCTGAGGTCATTAAGACGCAGCAGTGTCTGATCACATGGATCGTTAAACTGATCGTTATTCTGTTCATCGTTATTCGTCACGGATGCCTGGACTATGTTCACACCTCGGCTGCCTAAGGGCTTGACCGTCTTTTCACTGGCAATAGTAAGTGAGCTGTATTAGCCTTATTCCCTCCGGTGTAATTTGTGCTGTAAGTCCCTGCTTAGCAGTCCGAGTGCAATTATTACCTAGCTTGTCTGTGTGTGACTGTTTCCTGCCCTGGACCTGTAGTGTGCTTTATTTGCCCTATGCTTCCTGTTCTGCAAGGACTCTGTCATCAGCTCAGCAGCTTGTGTAAACACCTTTTTCACCATAATAAAACTCACTAAAAACTCACTGGTGGACTTGTGTGCGTCTTATAGGTGGCTCGCGAGGGCCACCATGACAATTCAACTCAATTTCTATTCAACTTTATTTATCAAAATGTGGTTCAAACAAATTAACTGAAATATCTCCACATCTCTAAATAATTTCAAAATTCTACTTCCCATAATACAAGCCTACAAGTTGGAACAAATTCTAAAAAGAACTTTTAACTAACACAGTTGTAAAATAAAATACTTAAGGTTAACCCTTGTCTAACAAATTAACTATAATCAAGAAGCTGAATTTTTTTTTTAGCTAAATAACAACAACGGTAAAACATGGCGGGTCAACAGTCAACCGACCAATTTACCAAACTGGATGACCTTCAAGCAAAATTGGAAGGATGGACTTCTGATTTTATTTCGAGCTTCACAACACGGGTCAAGAAAACACAGCCCGAAGATTTGAAACAACTCACTGAAGAACTTTTGAATGACCACACTGAAAAGCCACCAGAAGGAAAGGACCTCACCAGTGTGTTAGGTAAGTTCGCGCTAGCATTAGTCGTGAGATTAAAGGTAGCCGAGAACGAACTAGCAAATCAACAAACAACAATCCTATCTTTCCAAGAAGAGAACGAAACACTGAAAGAAAATTTGGAACAATCTCAAGAGAAGAACGACAAAACTCAAGATCAACTTGATGAAGCGTTACAAGATTTGGACCATGCAGAATCAGGAAAAAAACGGTTGATGCATGACAATGACTTGCTTCACCAAGAAAACAGTGAACTTGAAGATGCCCTTTAAGACACAAAGAAGGAACTCAGAAGAGTTGAACGTCAACTTGACAATGTGAAGAATGACTTCAAGGAATGTCAACTGCTCCTAAAGGAAGCACATGAACACTGGGACGTCCACCGCGCTCCATCTCCTGATTCCCGTTTCGAGTACGGACGACCGCGTGGACAGCGTACGTGTGCCCTTTCAGACCACGACCTTGACAAGATCGCGCGAAATGTCACGAAATTTGATCTAGGTCCTACAGGTTCACCTGATGCCAAAGTCTATTTACAGGACATTGATTATTACCTACGTAAGTATCCTGATGCTACGGTTGACGATCACATCTATCTGATCAAACTAACATCTAACAGGTCAGTATCAAAATTCATAGACAGACAGCCGGAAAACATCAAAGCAGACTACATGCTGCTCTGCAAAGCCATCGAAAAGGAGTTCTCCAACGACTGCTTACAGGCAGGGCTAACCGCAGCCCTAGCCGTGAAGCAAGGATGCTCAGAGCCGACACAGGCCTACTACCAGAGACTCCTACTTGCATATTTTGGATCTCAAAATACACCAGGGATGGAAGAAGACCACAATTTCAAGACCCTCTTATCCGGAACCTCCATCCCACTGTGAGTCATCACCTTGGAGTTACAGCTAACCCAAGGTCAAACTCAATAAGTCAGCTGAAAGAGTTTGCACACTATGCGTTCCAAAAACAGCAACAAAGCCTCAACAAGCATGCTGAGCCTGCCACAGTGCTAGCTATTAGCGATGCATCTAACACCTTGGAGTTGGAAGGAACCCCTCGCTCTACTCCATCTCCCACACCGCGAGTACATAAACAGCCGAAACATTTTTCCAGCCGACCTCATCAAGGTCAAAACCAAACTAGGTCCTCTGGATCTCACATAGGACCAACTTTGCGAAAACCCGACGACCGTCGAAGACCATGTCCACCGGATAGGTCACGAGAACATGGTACAGGCTACCATGATGACAGATACCGATACGAAGACACGCGTAACCGTGACAAATGGTCTCCATCTCGTCACAGAAGCTCAGAAGTAGAGGTCTATCACAAATCTTGGAAGAAAGAAGAAACTCCTACTCTCAGTAGAGAAGATATTGAAATTGTCAAACATCTCCTAGCGGAGATTCAAAGCAACAAAGAAAATAGAACGTTTCCTCACACTTTATCGGATCTGATTCAGATTAATTTTGAGCCTTTGCTCGAAAAATTTAAAATAGACATAGAAAGGTGGTCACCTCTTTTTTTCTCTCTCTGGGGCAAGGTCAATGTTATTAAGATGATTTGTGCACCCCGATTTAATTACCTTCTGCAATCTCTTCCTCTTAGGATCCCAGTTGGTTATTTTCGACAGTTTGATAGGTTGTGCAATAAGTTTTTATGGAATGGTAAGCGCCCTAGATTAAAGTTGAAAAGATTACAGAAGTCTACAGATTCAGGAGGTTTGGGGGTCCCAAATTTAGTTTTATATCATTACGCTTTTAGTCTTAGACATTTGATTCATTGGGCTCTCCCCCCTGAGAGAGCTCCCCCTTGGTTTTATTTGGAGAGTTACCTGAGCAGCCCTCTTCCCCTAGTACATCTAATCACAATCAAACTTTCTTCTGAATTTCAGTCGCATCCTATTGTATCCTTTTTACAATACGTTTGGAAGAGAGTTGCTTCTATACTAGAGTTTAGCTCTCATCTTCATTCTATGGCTTCTATTTGGCTTAACCCAAGTCTCCATATTGGAAAATCCCCATTTATGTGGAAAATCTGGGTGAAAAAGGATATCTTGATGTTAAAAGATCTATATGAAGGGGGAGCTCTCAAATCATTTGATGTTCTACGGGCACAGTATGGACTACCACAGAATCAGTTTTGGAAATATTTACAACTTCGACATCTGCTGTGTCAAGTCTTTGGATCTACAACTACCCCTCCTCCTGATGTAGATTGGCTCATCCAGGCTTTGAGTTCCTGTGCCAAAAGATCTAAGGCCTCAAATTTCTATTTAATGCTCCTTAAGAGCTCAAATAAAGATTCTTCATTCCTTAAACACGTATGGGAAAAAGATCTGAATTCACAATTTACTGATGTTGAATGGGCAAATATTTTAAAGAATGGGAAGAAAGTGTCTAGGGAATTGAAAACCAGACTTGTTCAATTTAAAATTTTGAATCGATTTTACTGGACACCTTGTAAAATGTTGAGAGCGAATCTCATTCGCTCTTCAAGCTGCTGGAGATGTCTACAGGGGGAGGGGACATTAATCCATATGATCTGGAGTTGTCCGGTAATACAGGACTTTTGGTTGCAGATCCATAGACATATTATGACAATTGTTAAGCAAGAAGTGCCATTTACTCAGAGACTTTTTGTCCTTGGGGATCCATCAACGATTCAGGACCCAATCTCTGATGCCGAGTGGATTCAGACTGCTCTGATGGTGGGCCGAAAGTTGATCACTTTTTACTGGAAATCTTCCTCTGCCCCACCCGTAGCTCAGTGGCTCAGGGAGTTGGGCAAGCTTGCTGCACTAGAACGCCTTTCATATAAACTTCTGGACAGGATGGACAGCTTCTACAATAAGTGGGGATCCTATCTTACCTTTATAGGTGTAGTAGATTAAGCTAATCATCTTAAGAGTATTAGGGTGGAAATGGAATGTTTTATCCTCTCACTGGGTATATTTGTTTGTTTGTTTGTTTTTGTTTTATTTTCTAAATTGAAAACCCAATAAAATTCAAATTACAAAAAAAAAGAAAATAGAACGGCTAACATCCTAGCTATATCAGCTATGACAACTCAAAACAAACATTCCAAATGAAGGAAACGCAAGAAGAAAATCCCTTTTGCAAATGAGGAAGAGCCAAAGGACTCAACATAGTCTAGTGCTGTTATGACAGCCCAACCACAGGTCACAGACCACTCCTCTAACAACATTTCACAACTCTGTGTCGAACCACCGGTTCCACAATTTCTATGCGATTTAAACGAGAGGGGGGTGGCATGGAAATTCTACCTTCCATTGACCCTTGAAGACGTGATGTGTCAGGACGCTGTTTTAGACACCGCGGCTGACATCACTCTCATGTCACACAACCTTTTTGACAAACTATGTGTAGCCACTAACCACGCTCACAAAGATTTAAAACTGGAACCCTGTTCATTAGCTGTGTGACGATATGCGCTCACTAAAACAACCCTGTTGGACGTATCACTACTAAACATCTCCATTGGACCCATGACCTTGACACATCCGGTCTATGTGTCCAAGCTTGACGCCATTCCATTGCTTGTCGGCAAAGACCTACTGAACAGTTTTGAGCCACTAATTGATTTCAAGAACCTCAAACTATGGGCTCAAACGCAACACCCTCACCAATTTGACCTAACAAGGACAACTGAATAACAGTGCTTTGTTCTGAACACTTTGGACACCCCAAGTCTCACACAGCTAGTGCTGTTGGAACAACTGCAACCGATTGAAAGCAACCGCAAAGACCAAGGTGTGTACTGTCTTCAAGAAGTCAAAAATCACCTTCAAATACAAGGTCAAGCCAAAGAAGCAAATGACCTTGGAAACTCAATGGCTAAGCAGAAAACTCCAAACGGCCCCCTTGATACCCTTGATTCAACGTTGGTGTCACATTTTGAAACCCACCCACCCGCCCCTGAGGCCTGCGTGGTCACAAGAGCCACATCGACCTGCTCTCTAGACACTACGACACCTCAAGTTTATGCGACGATGAACCCAATGTTTGCAACCGCAAGGCGCACATTAACTCAAGCCCGTGACCAAATGATCCATAAGACCATTAAACACCGGTCGGATACAACTGTACACGCGCTCCCAGCATCTAAAACCTTTGACATACCGAAATTAAAACGACTTCCTATGACACAACTTTCTCTGCAGCTACATAATGGCAATCTTATTCCTGCTTCCGATGAACCATCATTGCCACCGCTCAAAGTTCCTCGAAACCCAGAGGGAGGTGATGACTGCCAACGCCCATAACATTCCAGCTGCAGAACACAAAAGTGTCAAAATGATATACAACACTCCCAAGGCTGTATTCCAAAAACATTTGGACCGATTCGCCAAATGACACAAAGTGTACAACAACCGAAGACTCTTGCATGACAAACTGCAAAGGGGGGACAAGATCTTCCACCCCAAATTTGTACTGCAAACACCAGAAATCAATTTACAGGAAAGGAAAATCACTCCTAAATTCCTGCCCGAGTGGATGAATCCACACATTGTCAACAACAAACTTTGGCCACTCAAGTACCAAATCCAAGACCCCATTTTCAAATGGGCTCACCAAAATCAGAGTAAACTTTACCAAAACCCCATGGGTCTTGTCGGGTACACTGTCAAAGTTGTCATGTGGTGGCCCTCGCGAGCCACCATAAGACGCCAGAAGTCGCCGGTGAGGTTTGCATAGGTGTTTATTAACTAAAGCACACACAAAACACTACAAGAGCCACGGTGGGCTAAAACACACTACACTACAAATACATGAACATGAGGCAATAGAGAAGCACACTTACAAACATGACCATGAAACACTTGTTGATGTCTGAGCCGAGGGACGCTCGCTCAACGTCTGGCAAGGGATAATTCTTTGATCTATTGTTGACCATTTGTTGACAAGACTGCCGCATTATTCAGCTCCCAGAGCCCACTTAAATGCAGGGCTACTGATGAGCCAATAATGCAGCACAGCTGTCAGACTTGACAGCAGGAAGACCCTCCGAGCGCTGTCACAATAAAGGCTCGGGGAGCCAGAAGGTAAACACTGCTGTCAAACCTGGCAGAGATGATGCATGGCCCGAACGCGGACGAAATTGGCGCTGGGACCGTGACAAAAGTAAATCTATAAATAAGATTAAAATCAAGCCTACGTCCGAGAAATAACTGTTAGCTGACTCCTAG
The DNA here is from genome assembly GCA_020510985.1 of Pholidichthys leucotaenia. NCBI lineage: Eukaryota > Metazoa > Chordata > Actinopteri > Cichliformes > Pholidichthyidae > Pholidichthys > Pholidichthys leucotaenia. The sequence continues at coordinate 305,147,964 of CM035846.1, forward strand.
CCTCAGGTACACTCAGTCAAATTTCTCCAAACAATCAGTTAACTGCATCAAAACTTCTAAAAAGAAAAGGGTAAATTAAAACCAAATTATCCCTTTAACTAATTTTAAAGGCCTCTGTAAAATCTAATAAATTTCAATCAACTTACTATTATCAAATAGTACACACAAAACATCCAACACCATTAGCTTGAGCTAACAACATCAACAGTCCCACTAAAAGTGAAAAACAAACTAAGGTTTAGAGTTCAATCTCCAAAAGAAATTGTTCCACCTCTGAGAATAATTTTCATTTGCCAATCAGGTATCTAAAGAAAAATCAACAAGAACTCACTTTTATCTGTTTGCCAAGATGATGGCCGTCCTGTTTTTCAGTTTAGCCATCTGCCTAGCAATCACACCCACTATTACCCAGTCAGAACTGGGCTGAGTCAAGACAAAAAGTCAACAATCCTCAGGTGGATTCTCAATAACAGCCTCATCGTTAGAGCCTCTTGTTAGCCTTAGCACGCCCACTGTTAACTCGGTTAACACCGCTAAACCGAAATGCCAGGGCATCGAACCACAAACCATTACCAAAATCTTGCAAGATACTGTGTTGGTTTTGAATGCTTGCTCCGAAGCTTCAGTCAAACTCAACAAGGTCTTGAACTCTTTGCTCTTTGTGTTAAAGGTTGACTATGCTCACACACAGCCAATGTCTATGTTACTCCCAGAAGTAGCTAGAAACATTAGCTTTTCAGTTAACGCGTTAGCAATGAACATGCTATCACGTCATCTTATCCTTTTCACAGTAAATCCAAATTTACTTCTCGCTGCCATTCAAAGAATAATGATGACATCCCATGTCCACTCAGTTTTTCTGAATAAAAGCCTCAAACACCCTATGATTTGGACATCAGTGGAACCATGGTTTAGTCTAGCTAAACCAATTTATCTTCTATTGGATCTCCAGCCATGCTGGCCTGTCAGGTAACGAGCAGGCAGACAATGCTGCCAAGGGAGCCCTTACCCAAGAAGTCACTCAATGCCAGATCCCAGCCACAGACCTCTAATAACCTCTTATATTTTAAAGAAGTGGCAGACGGAATGGGACACGTATTGCAAATAAACTGCATAATATTAAACCTGCTATAAGTCATAGACACTTGCATCACTTTCAAAACCAACATGATGAGGTAGTGTACACTAGATGCCGTATTGGCCATTCAAGGCTCACGCACAGCTTTTTATTAAATGGTGAAGCCCCACCATCTTGTCAGTTCTGCAGACGTTTGTTTTTGTTGGTTTTTTTTTTATCAATAAAGCACATTTTACTTGACTGTCCTGCTCTCATGACAACAATCCAACTGAACATCTCTGGAGAGAACTGAAAATGGCTGTGCACCAACGCTTCCCATCCAACCTGATGGAGCTTGAGAGGTGCTGCAAAGAGGAATGGGCCAAACTGCCCAAAGATAGGTGTGCCAAGCTTGTGGCATCATATTCAAAAAGACTTGAGACTGTAATTGCTGCCAAAGGTGCATCAACAAAGTATTGCACAAAGGCTGTGAATACTTATGTACAGGTGACTTCTTAGTTTTTCATTTTTAATAAATTTGCAAAAATTTCCAAAAACTTTTTTCATGCTATCATTATGGGGTATTGTGTGTAGAATTTTGAGGGAAAAATGACTTTAATGCCTTTTGGAATAAGGCTGTAACATAACAAAATGTGGAAAACGTGAAGCGCTGGGAATACTTTCCGGATGCACTGTAGGGTGAGACGGAGGCAGATGGTCCACTGTGGCGACCCCTAAAGGCAGCATCCGAAAGAAGAAGAATAACACTGGTCAAGACCAAATTTATTGTCTAAGGTTGTTTTTTTGTTTTTTTTAGCTGTTTTAGGACAATTTTGATGTGCTGAATCCAAAAATCACGTTGGTTTTGCTCAATCAGGTTAACTTTTTGAACTATGGCCACATGTTTTCTTTTGTTTTTGTTAACATGTACAGGTATTTTCACTTTATATGATGTAAAATTCTTTTTTATTTCTTGAAATTCTCTGAATTTTGAACAATGATGACATAACATTCAATTTTCATGTACTTACCTTTATCAATGTCTACTATTCAATTTACAGTACAACTGTACAACTGTTGTACAACTGCTTATAACTTAGCATAAAAACCTGACCTGATCGAGAGAAACGGATGTCATTTTCAGATTCAGTGGTGCAAAATTGTCTTAAATCAGCTGAAAAAACACAACTTACAAAAAAAACATTTTTTTATGTATTGTCATCAAAACTGGGGATTCTAAATTGTCTTTTAGGTATGACTGTGAGAGTGAATGGTTGTCTGTCTGTCTGTGTTGGCCCTGCGATGGACTGGCGATCTGTCCCGGGTGGACCCTGCCTCTCACCCAAAGATGCTGGGATAGGCTCCAGCCCCCCTGCAACCTGAAAAGGATTAAGTGGAAGAAGATGGATAGATGGATGGATGTTATTTAATCAGTGACAAAAAAAAATTTGCCAAGAAACATAAGCACCATACATTGAGGTATTGTGACTTCTTCCCCAAAATTGTGTTTTGATGGACTACTCAGAACAGTCAAGCATGACCAATTACCAAATGTTGGGAATTAACCTACATGCATTTGTACCAAAAAATAGTGGTGTGTATTATCAATATAAATAACATTTCAAGGTTTTATGTAAATTTATAACATTTTATTTATCAAGTTCCAACTTATTTTCCTCATAAATCTTTATCATCAACATGAGTTTGTTTTTTTTCTTGTACATTTGAGACTTCATAAATCTGAAGTTTTCTCGTAGATTAACAACTTATTTCTGATAAATTTGCTTTCTTCATTTTCTTGCAAAACTGTGAAGTGTTTCTCATAAATTATGAGAAAATATTTGGGTATTCGGCTGTGTATCCCGGTATCCTGCTACAATATAAAGTGTAGAAATGGTTCCATTTATTTTCGTGGCAGCTCAGGAAAAGAAGGCAGATGGGATGCCATGGGTGCACCTAAACTCCTTGTCCCTAGACGGCGCTAAATGACAGATGGCGGCATTTATCAGTCGGAGAAAAAGAGATTTGTCTCCGTGGTAGCTAGCCGGCTAATCTCCAGGATAACGCAGTCCTGTTTGTTTTCGTTCACCTCAGTCACAGTTTGTATCTTTTTGTCTTTTATAATCCGGTCATTTTCTAACACGCCGGTCGTGACTAACGCAAGGCGGACACCGACGGAGACGCATTTAAAGTCGGCTGGGTGTCCCCCCGGGATGCTAACACATAATCAGCGAGATAGCTAGCTAGTAAATCTGCTAAAGGAACCGAATAAGCTGCCCGGATGCTTTGATCAGCGCCGCGGTGATTTTTGGGGAGTTTCTCGTCGGTTTCGCATCATGTCAAGCAACCGGTCACAGCAAGGCAGTGCCGGGGCGAGTCCGGTGCCCAGCACGAGCAGTGGCAGCAGCAGCACGGGAGGCAGTGGGAACGGCGGCGGTGCGAGCGGCAACGCTGGTTCAAGTAACGGGAACGGCTCTGGAAATGTGGTGCCCACCCGGACCGTGACAGCGGCCGCTGAGAGCGGCGTGTCGGTGCCATCCGTGGCCGCCGTCCCGTCACCCCGGGGCGGCTTTGCTTCCCTGAGCAGAGCCTCATCGTCTCCCAGAAAGAGGTCCCTGCACCAAGCCCCCTTATGTAACGGTCTCTTGAACTCGTATGAGGATAAAAGTAACGACTTTGTTTGGTTAGTTTTTTTTCGCTTTCCTAGGGCTTGAAAAGCTGCAGTGATATTTTGTTAAAAATATAATTGTTAAATTCTGATTCTTGTTTTTGTGTGTTTTCAGTCCAATTTGCTTCGAAATGATAGATGAAGCACACATGACCAAGTGCGGCCATAGTTTTTGGTGAGTGTATCAGGATGGATGCAGAGGTTGAGTGTCTGCACATTTGCTCTAAATGGTTTCTGGGACCGTGAGTGTGACACAGCTGCTGAGGAGCTGTTAGCTTCACACTAAACACTGGCAGTCATACTGCACACGTTGGCTCATAATGACTCAGTTGGCCACTGACGAGGTAATATGCTTTTTGTAGTTCAGTATTAAAACGGCAAATAGCCCGGCATACATAAGATGAAAATTAATATATAATGGTAATGTCAAATGAAACGATGCCAAAGACCCTTCAGATCTGCAATTTATTTTGCATGATTTAATTCCTGCTAATTTCAGATTTACAGTCATATATTGTTTAACGTGGTAACTACTTGTTAATATAAATATCTAATAATTAGCCAATCACATGACAGCAACTTAATGCATTTAGGCATGTAGACATTATCAAGACAAACTGCTGAAGTTCAAGCCAAAGCATCAGAATGAGAAAAGGTGATCTCAGTGACTTTGAACTTGGCTTGGTTGCTGCTGCATGACGGGCTGGTCTGAGCATTCCATAAACTGCTAGCCTAATGTGGATAGTTCCTCTTGATTTCTAGGGACAATCCTAGAAATTAATCAATGATGCATTTTATCAAGTCCAGTCAGACTTTATTTATGTAGTGCCAATTAAAGCAAGCCCATTGTCAGCCTGTGCGCAGTCATGTCCAACTAGGGTTTCTCCTGGAGCTCATGTTGCAACATCGTTTACGGGAGGGAAACAAAACGGTGCAACAGTTATAAAAATGGTTCACAATTTACAAAACTAAGATACACAATAATACCGGGAGTGCAGAGTGCAGCACATGAACGGTTGTGCAGAAACGGATATAAGATGTGCAAGTCAAGGTGCAAAAATGTACATAAACCCTGAAATGTGGCATGTGTCTGTTTTAATCAGTATGTAAAGAAGGGTAAAGCTTTCTGCACAACTTATTTCTCTCTTTGAACTGGTGCTAATTGAGTTTTTAAAATGTGTTTTCTTTGGTTTGATAAGTCGGTCAACGGTGGTACACATGCATAAGTCACTGTATCAGAAAGGTTGCTGGATTATTACTTTCACTGAAAATAGTTTTCAGTTTGGTAAGTTATAGTGGGGATTAGGGATGTTAATGATTTATTGGCTTTAGATTAATTGTCGATAAGAATTTAGTCAACTAAATTAAATTAGTTGTCAATTAATAAGTGACTTTCGCATTATGAGTGCGCATGTGCCGACTATGTGAGTTCAAAGTTCATGACTACCAAACATTCCAGTAGCCGCCTTGCTTTTGTATAGAGACGGTACTGTCACACCTGAACAATTGCCGCTTAAAGTCTGCTTTAAGCTTTAAATCTCCGTTATGCCAGGTGCACATTGTGCCGTAGTGAAGTGTGGAACGGCATGTATCATCTGGAGAGGTGGAAAAAGCAAACTTGCAGCATACATGCGTGTAACTTTGGGACCAGCGTGTGCACATGTCCGCCGCCATTCACGTTATATACATTCCCCACGGAGCTGAAGGATCTGGACAGACGTAATTGTTGGATTAAAGCAGTAAGTCTATATTATAACATAATTAAATAGTGTTGTGTATTGTTCAGGTTCTAGCCTAATTGACACAAGTCTAAATCCTGAAGTAGTAGGTACGGACAGGCAGGCCTGGATCTAGGATATAGTTCTTTGTATATTGGTAATGAAGCTTGATCTACACACACATGTAATTAAGGCCATTGATAAGTAGGCTGGTATAAAATAAAATTGCAAATCATTGAAAACATGTGGTACTTAAACTATAGTAGTATCGACCTATAGATCTAAGTAAGCAGGCTATGCCTTGTAGTGAAATTTACCCAAAATGGCAAAACCAAAGTTGAGCTGTCAAACCACTCGCTTACCTTCTTTGTAGTCGTTTCGGAGTCACGCAAGTAAGGGTGCTTGGTCCTTTGACAGCAAAAAATCTTGCTATGTCAGCGTACATACAGGGGGGCCATTCTGGCCAATTTCTGCAACGTGGCCGCGAATGTAAGTGCAACTAGTTCATCCTTGCGTTTGCAGGTACAACCGGGAAGACCCCTATGCATACAATATGCTCGTAGATCAGGAACTTTCCATAAATGAAATGTATTGATGGAGCATGTTTGGTAGCCACGTTCCCATGATGCTTTGCGCGAGCCGAGATGCGAAAGTCGCTTATTGATAACTCAGTAGTCCTTTTCAATGGGAGCTTATTCTATGAAATGTAGTTGCGTTGCCGTCCAGGCGGAGGCGCATGTGGTCACCCACTGATGCATTTTAACCAAAAAAGCGGGAGAAGATGCCAAACCCCCAGAGCGCATGTGCTGTGCAGAACAAAAAAACCTCGCCCTTCCGGGTTACATCAGGGCACCACAATAAGTTCTAATACCATGCAAGCTTGAAGGTCCACCTGCTTCAAATTAACATAGAATCAGAATCAGAATCAGCTTTATTGGCCAAGTATGCACAACACATACAAGGAATTTGACTTTGGCTAAAAACTTGCTCTCGTTGTTCAGGTGAAGGATTTAAATAAGGATTCAATGACAACCAGAGTATGTACAGTAAATTACAGTCTGTCCACGTTTCTATAAAAGGATGCAAATATATACAGGAATATATGCAGTTATTTACTCGGACTAACCACACTTTGCAGAAATATATGAAAAAATATACAATCACACAGTATTTCAATGTGGACTCAGATTCAGTGATATAATGTGAATGAAGTAAAAAGCAGTGTGAGAGTTATGTGCAATGTAATAATGGATGAAAAGTCATGAGTACAGCAACAGGTAGGACTAGGTGAATGTTAGGAGTTCATCAGAGTGATGGCTTGAGGAAAGAAACTGTTCCTGTGACGGGTGGTTTTGACCTTCAGTGATCTGTAACGACGACCAGAAGATAGAAGTTCAAACAGTTTGTGGCCGGGGTGTGATGGGTCAGCACAGATGTTTCCCGCCCGTTTCCTGGTTATGGACCGATATAAGTTCTCAATGGGGGGTAGGTCGGTACCAATGATCCTCTCCGCAGACTTAATGATCCGCTGCAGTCTGGTCTTGTCCTGTTTAGTGGCAGATCCAAACCAGACAGTGATGGAAAAGCAGAGGACAGATTGGATGATGGCGGTGTAGAAGACAACCAGCAGCTCCTGAGGCAAATCAAACTTCTTGAGCTGACGCAGAAAAAACAACCTCTGCTGGGCCTTTTTCCGGACAGTGTCAATATGGGAGGACCACTTCAGGTTCCGGGAGATTGTGGTACCCAGAAACTTGAAGGAGTCCACAGTGGACACTGTGCTGTTGAGGATGGTGAGTGGTGGGAATGAAGGGGGGTCCCGCCTGAAATCCACAGTCATCTCCACCGTTTTGGCTGGGTTAAGTTCAAGATGGTTCTGGCTGCACCAGAGGATCAGCTGCTCCACCTCCCGCCTGTATGCAGACTCATCATCATCCCGGATCAAACCGATGACTGTGGTGTCGTCCGCAAACTTCAGGAGCTTCACCGAAGGGTCCTCTGAGGTGCAGTCGTTGGAGTAGAGGGAGAAGAGCAGTGGGGAAAGGACACATCCTTGGGGGGCGCCAGTACTAATTTTTCGGGAGCTGGATGTAAATCTCCCTAGCTTCACCTGTTGCCACCTGTCAGTCAGAAAGCTGGAGATCCACTGGCAGGTGGAGGGGGGCACCTTGAGCTGGAGGAGTTTCTGATGAAGAATGCCTGGGATGATGGTGTTGAACGCTGAGCTGAAGTCGACAAACAGGATCCTGGCGTACGTCCCTGGGGAGTCGAGGTGTTGCAGGATGTAATGTAGTCCCATATTCACTGCATCATCCACTGACCTGTTTGACCGGTAGGCAAACTGCAGTGGGTCCATCAGGGGGCCTGTGATGACCTTCAGGTGGTTCAGCACCAATCTCTCCAAGGATTTCATGACCACAGAGGTCAGGGCAACAGGTCTGTAGTCGTTTAATCCTGTAATAGAGGGTTTCTTGGGAACTGGAATGATGATGGAGCGTTTGAAGCAGGAAGGCACTTCACGCAGCTCCAGTGATCTGTTAAAGATCCGGGTGAAGATGGGGGCCAACTCGTTGGAGCAGACTCTCAGGCAGGACGGAGACACACCATCAGGTCCTGCAGCCTTCTTGATCTTTTGTCTCTGAAAGACCCGGCGCACCTCCTCTTCACAGATCATTAGTGCTGGTGGGAGGTCAGAGTGGAGGAGGGATGGAGTTCCTGGGGCTGCAGATAATCCTTTTGTGTGGGTGGGAGGTGAGAACTGTAGGTTCTTTTCAAACCTGCAGTAAAAGCTGTTTAGGTCATTAGCCAGCTGGAGGTTTTCCGCAGGGTGGGGGGATGGTCTCCTGTAGTTGGTGATATTCCGTAGGCCTCTCCAGACAGAAGCAGAGTTGTTAGCTGAGAAGTTTTTTGTAACTTCACACTGTAGCTCCTCTTAGCAAGCCTGGTCTCCTTCGTCAGCATGTTTCTGGCCCGCTTGTACAGAGTCCAGCCACCAGTCCTGTAGGCCTCCTCCTTGGTCTGACGTAGCTGCTTCAGTTTAGGAATGAACCAGGGTTTATTGTTGTTGTATATGCAGAAGGTCTTGGTCTGCACACACATGTCCTCGCAGAAACTGGTGTATGATGTCACAGTGTCAGTGAGTTCATTTAAGTTAATGGCTGCAGCTTCAAAAACACTCCAATCTGTGCAGTCAAAGCAGGCTTGTAACTTCAGCTTTGATTCCTCAGTCCATTTCTTCACAGTCCTTACAACAGGCTTGGAAGTTTTTAGTTTCTGTCTGTATGTTGGAATAAGATGGAGCAGGCAGTGGTCAGAAAAACCCAGAGCTGCACGGGGGACGGCATGATAGGCATTTCTTAAAACTGTGTAACAGTGGTCGAGTGTATTTGTGTCCCTGGTGGGACATTTAATATGCTGTCTGTATTTAGGAAGCTCATTTGTGAGATTAGCTCTATTGAAATCACCCAGAATGATAAGCAGAGAGTCTGGATGTTTTTCCTCCACCTCTGCTATCTGGTCAGCGAGGAGCTGCAGTGCCTCCGTTGTACAAGCAGCAGGCGGGATATAAATTCCGACCAGAATAAATGAGGAGAACTCTCGCGGTGAATAAAAGGGTTTACAGTAGCGGAGAAAGACAACACGAGTGCAAAAACCCATCCCTGCTGGCACTGCCCCGCACCGCAAGACGGAAGAGCAGACCAGACTGAAGTTCCCACTGAGGCGACAGACAGCAGAGGAGCTCAGATCGTTCTGTGCTTGTCTGGATTTCCGGGGTACTGTGATAATGTTTAACAGGCAACAGATGAAGCAGCTCCCAGGTGATTTTCCTGTCAAAACGGTCTACCAGTGCATCTCAGTAAATTAGAGCGTGAAAGTTATTTTTTTTTTTTGTACTGTAACTAAAAAAAAGATAAATTTATGATATTGGTAGTAGTTTTTAAAATAAATTAAAAATCATGACATCTGTAATTTACTGAGGTGCACCAGCACATAGTGCACACTATACAGTACAAAATTTATTAAACTACAAAAAATGCCATCATCTGTAGTAAAAAAAAATGCAAATGGTACAATAGAGGAATATGATGTTCATGTTTTATTCACTATATCAAAAACAGTAATTAACTTTTTATATGTTAAAGATAACCCATGTTGTACCAAAGGAAATTCAGATTCTCTGGAAAATTGCTGTTTATTAATTAATCGTTAATCGATTGATGCGTTGAGTCAATTAACAATTAATGAATTAATTGATAACTTGCATCCCTAGTGGGGATGAATTCAGGCCTCATCAAGTGGGTGAGGTTGTCCAGAGATAAAGACTGATTCCACTGGAGATGCAGGAGTCACTTTATTCACAGCTGTGTAATCAATATAAATGATGGCCAGTAATTTTTTTTTTTTCCCCCCAAAGATAACATGTTTCCTAAATTTCCTCAAAATTCTTCATCCAGCTTGGATGAGTCTTTTGGATGATTTTGTTGTTTGAGAATTGTGGCACTGTTTTACACACATTAAAGCCAGTCAGTGCAGCTGCATTTTTTTAAAATGCTGTGTCATGTCGTCCTGCTAACCACTTTTCATGTTTGAAATGGCTCATGTGGAGTCGGCTGATGACACACAGTGGCTAACCTGAAGTTGACCCCCATGCCTAAAACAAGCATGCAGAAACAAAAGTGCAGTGACAGAAATTGCTTAACTTATACTTTTGATGTGTTGCCATTGTAGTTTTTTTTTAGTTATTTAAAGAGAGAATTAAAGATACAAAAATGTCTTAAGCTGATCTAAAAGCATAATCAAAAGTGGTATTACCTTAAATAAATGTTTGTGTATATGCATCCTTTGTAATGTTAGGATGACTTCCATTTTCAAAGAAGTCACCAAATCTTGAAACTGATTAGAAGACTACATCAGTTGCACTTGTCTGTGCTTGTGGCACTTCCAGCACAGCTGTGATTCAGCTTTACTTAATTATTGGTAGCTTTGTCAGTGGATTGTCTTTTATGTGCTGTTAGGCTGATTGCAACTAAAAGATTTTTTTTTTTTTCTCGACTTATCCCTCCTGCAGTTTCAAATGTATCCGACAGAGTTTGGAGGACAGCAACAGATGTCCGAAGTGTAACTATGTCATCGATAATGTGGATCAGCTCTATCCAAACTTTCTCGGTGGGTACCTTGAATTTGAAACGCATGATTTGCATTTTTGGCTTCAACTGGTGGTTGGGTTTTGATACATTGCGTCAGGCTGATGGTGTCACTGGTAGAGATGATGCTGTAGATCACTGTGATGTTGTTATCATAATTCCATGAATTATCAGTGTAGTTCCGGGTGCAGGAATTGTACTTCTTAGAACTTTGTAACACAATAGGAAGATCTGTGGGACCTAAGTCTGTGCATTTGTTCTGATAGTTTTAAGTCAGTTGTCATATTTTAATAATGCATATGAACATAAATTTTTTTAGATAATAGTTGGCACAAAAAAATAATATGGACAAATGAGCCGACATCGTGTTATCAGCTGAATATATGGGATGAATAAATTAACTGTTTTTATTTGTCAAATGTTGGTCTTACACCCCATTTGCATATGAATCCTTAAGAAAACAGATTACTATAAAATGTAGATTGAGTAAAAATTGAAAACACAGCAAGTTCTCAGCTTTAAGTTTGTTTTTGAGAAAGAAAATAACACTAATTTTTACTTCAGGCGACACTGTCATTGCTCACCCAGCGATCAGTAACATCAGCACTGTGACCAGTGAACCTTCAACGACTGTCTAATGGACCGACTTTATTTATCTTATAAGTGGTGAAGAAAATTAAACTTGATTGACCCGATTATTAAAATTTTCAAAAGCATTTCCTCTCAGCTCTCGACCTACAGCAGGTATTCTCTCACAGTGAGGCATTGTAAAGAAAGCTGAAATAGGATTTATAGAACAGGTGAAATGTGAGAAATGTGCTGGTGCAGCTCCCGCGTCTGTCGCACACACATGTAGGTGTCGTCGTGTTGTAGAAGCAGCTCTGCCCGCCTCACATCCCTCAGTCGCCGGGCTCGACAGCATTTCTGACTGCACATTAATATGCCCTAAACCAGTCACCAGATTGTCACACTGGCGTTCCAGCGGTTCCGCCTGAGATGGTTCTTAGACACATTTTCACCCTGATGAGAATATTATAGCTCTCATTTATTTATTTCAATTAAAGTGTCTCGACCCTGGCGCTTTGCTGTTGAAGCCCAACTCTGGACATGTTTCTGTCATATACTCACATAGGATTTTCTGCTCTCTCATTTTGCCCTTTGCCATAACAAATTTCATCCCACCCTGACATGTTTTAGTAAACGAGTTGATCCTCAAACAAAAACAAAGATCAGAGGAGAAGAGGCTAAAATTGGACCATCCTGTAAGTGTCCTGTAACATGTTTATCTTTTGAAAACATTTGTTTTTCTCCCCTTCTTCTTTTACTTAATTTTACTTGTAACTAACTGACAAGTATCTGACTTTCTCCAGAACGGGTCTCGGTGGCAGACGTTCCAGGATGTTTTAAGTCCTGACCAGGAGAACTTGGACCTGGCAAATGTTAACCTGATGCTGGAGCTGCTGGTTCAGAAGAAAAAACAGCTGGAGGCGGTATGTTGGTGTGCAAGGGTCTTTACCCTTTTGTTTTTCATGCTTATTTCCTGAAAGTTGTTTGCTGTTCAGTTTCAACTTGTTTTGGGTAATATTTCATCATAATAATTTGAGCAGCAGATGACTCATGACTTGTTGTTTAGTTAAAAAGGGAACATGTATCCTCACTTATCCTTCACAAGATGCATGTTTTTGTGCAAGTATTTATATGTGGAAGTTGAGCTTGACAGCAGAAATGCTCAAAATGATTTTATGCAGTGATCACAAATGATGCAGGGAGGTTGCAACGGAAAACCTGTTCTGCAAAAAAGTGTGTATACAGGATTGCATGGTGGTGTAGTGGTTCAAATTGTTGCCTCACAGCAGCAAGGTTCTGAGGGCCTTTTTGTGTGGAGTTGGTCAGTGCAACCCTGGATTACAGATGTTACCAAATTAAATGAAATTGGTGAAATTACCTAAAGGCATTTCACCTTGTAAATTATGGTTAGCTTTAATATAGCCCCCAGAAAGAAACTTGTTTTTAGCTCATTCTGTCGAAGCTGAAAGGAGAAAATGCAACATTCCTCTGTCTGTCCACATTTCATAGGAATTGCTACTCTTTCTAGATAATTTCTGTCTGTAATTTCCCAGTTTGGGATCAATAAAGTACATCTACCTATCTATCTAATTTCCCCCGTGCTCACCAAACTCATACACACTGTTTCTCAGTTGGGTCTGCATTCAGGTTGTGTTCAAGGTCAAGGTCAGGAGATCTGAGCACCCTCGCTATGGTTTTTGTTAGATCAGAAGTTGCTACTCCACCATTTATGGTCTAGTTTCAGATATATTCCCTGTTTGATGCCAGTGTTCCCAAGTTTACCTCTGTTGGTGGGTGGCATGACTGCAGTTTACAGGTGCTCCCTGAACACTTGAGGAACATCTGTGGGCCACTTCATCAACAGGTAGTCAGCAGTTGAAAGGTATGTTCCCGAGTTGTCCTGGATTGGCTTTGCCCAGTCGCTAGCCAGAAGTTTTTAATTGCATGGCCCCTAAAGTTGAAATACAGATGTGAAATTCCCTGATTCAGGGAAAAACTTAAAACTTTTAGTGCATTCTTTCTTCCTCCTCAATAATTTGGAGTGGTGAGCAACATATTTGTTCCATAGTTTTTTCTACACTGACTAGGGCTGTACTAGAATAGTCAATTGTTTATTTTGTATTTTCAAATTGAATATTCCAGTATTCATCTTGCTTTCTTACTATCCATTCTTGTACAAATGTATGAGAAAAGGACAGTAAATTCACAACATTTTGCAAATTAATAATATAAAAAGCCACTGATTTACCTGAACACATTTGCAAATAGAAAAAAATGTCACAATTGCATGAAGAAATTGATAATTCATGATATTAATTTTATTTTTGAGAGAAGGTGGAAATTTAAGGAAATGGTGAAGTTATGAGAAGAAATGGTACATTTATAAAAGTGGAAGTCCCAAATCTATGACACGTTTAAAAAAAGCACAAGTGATAAAACTCTCACAAAGTTGCAAGAAAAAAGTTTAAAGGGAAATTTCTAAATTTAGAAATTTATGGGAAAAGTCACAAATTTCAGATAAGATTGATGCTGTTGTATTACACCAAGAGAGAAGAAAGATAGAAACAAGAATATTTCATCTGAATTACTCTCAAATAATTAGAGCAACAAAACTGGTATTTGGCCCTAATTCTGACAGAGTGAGCAAAATAGCAGCTGTTATGTAGGTGTCCGTCTTTGTTTTCTGACTTTCTGAAATTGTTGATCTCTCTGTATCTAATCTCTTGTGTGTCTGTTCCTCACATACAGTGGGGCAAAAAAGTATTTAGTCAGCCACCAATTGTGCAAGTTCTCCCACTTACAAGATGAGAGAGGTCTCCAATTTTCATCATAGGTATACCTCAACTATGAGAGACAAAATGAGAAAAAAAAATACAGAAAATCACATTGAAGGATTTTTAATGAATTAATTGGTAAATTCCTCGGTAAAATAAGTATTTGGTCAATAACAAAAGTTCATCTCAATACTTTGTTATATACCCTTTGTTGACAATGACGGAGGTCAAACATTTTCTGTAAGTCTTCACAAGGTTTTCACACACTGTTGCAAGCGCTTTGAGTGGTCTTTGTGACTAGAAAAGCGCTATATAAGTGCAGGTTAGTTAGTTAGTTAGTAGTATTTTGGCCCATTCCTCCATGCAGATCTCCTCTAGAGCAGTGATGTTTTGGGGCTGTCGCTGGGCAACACGGACTTTCATCTCCCTCCAAAGATTTTCTTTGGGGTTGAGATCTGGAGACTGGCTAGGCCACTCCAGGACCTTGAAATGCTTCTTATGAAGCCACTCCTTCGTTGCTCGGGTGGTGTGTTTGGGATCATTGTCATGCTGAAAGACCCAGCCACGTTTCATCTTCAATGCCCTTGCTGATGGAAGGAGGTTTTCACTCAAAATCTCACGATACATGGCCCCATTCATTCTTTCCTTTACATGGATCAGTCGTCCTGGTCCCTTTACAGAAAAACAGCCCCAAAGTATGATGTTTCCACCCTCATGCTTCACAGTAGGTATGGTGTTCTTTCTCCTCCAAACATGACAAGTTGAGTTTTTACAATAAAGTTCTATTTTGGTTTCATCTGACCATATGACATTCTCCCAATCCTCTTCTGGATCATCCAAATGCTCTCTAGCAAACTTCAGACGGGCCTGGACATGTACTGGCTTAAGCAGGGGGACACGTCTGGCACTGCAGGATTTGAGTCCCTGGCGGCGTAGTGTGTTTCTGATGTAGCCTTTGTTACTTTGGTCCCAGCTCTCTGTAAGTCATTCACTAGGTCCCCCCGTGTGGTTCTGGGACTTTTGCTCACCGTTCTCGTGATAATTTTGACCCCACGGGGTGAGATCTTGCGTGGAGCCCCAGATCGAGGGAGATTATCAGTGGTCTAGTATGTCATCCATTTTCTAATAATTGCTCCCACAGTTGATTTCTTCACACCAAGCTGCTTACCTATTGCAGATTCAGTCTTCCCAGCCTGGTGCAGGTCTACAATTTTTTTTCTGGTGTCCTTTGACAGCTCTTTGGTCTTGGCCATAGTGGAGTTTGGAGTCTGACTGTCTGAGGTTGTGGACAGGTGTCTTTTATACTGATAACGAGTTCAAACAGGTGCCATTAATACAGGTAACGAGTGGAGGACAGAGGAGCCTCTTAAAGAAGAAGTTAGAGATCTGTGAGAGCCAGAAATCTTGCTTGTTTGTAGGTGACTAAATACTTATTTTACCGAGGAATTTACCAATTAATTCATTAAAAATCCTTCAATGTGATTTTCTGGATTTTTTTTTTCTCATTTTGTCTCTCATAGTTGAGGTATACCTATGATGAAAACTGGAGACCTCTCTCATCTTTTAAGTGGGAGAAGTTGCACAATTGGTGGCAGACTAAATACTTTTTTGCCCCACTGTATCTCTCAAACCATTCGTCAGACTGACCTCAGGTTTTAAAAGTGCTTTGCTGGAGTTATGAGGGTGTGCATCCCTGAGTATGGAGTTGTTCAATCAAAATATGTAATTTTTAATCAATAAAAGTTTAGTCATCGCTCTGTCTCCTCGTGCCCTGGCTTTTAAAAGTGTGGGCAGGGTTTCGAATTGACTGATTGCAGTGTTTCCTCTGGCTTAAAGACCTTGGCGCGGTGGCAACATATTTTTCTGGAGGGGGGTGGCAGAAAACACATGACACGATTGTAACCGGAAATGTTAATTTTACACTATTTCTTTTTATTATTTTTTTTTAAATTTTGCACAGTAATATTGCATAATGGAACTTAACCATTGTACAACCAAGGCTTGAATGTTGACATATTGGGCCAGTTGGGGTCCCACCCAGATGTCCTGTGTTTGGACTTTTTACTGGTGTCATCCTTCTCTCCTTCCTCTGCTCTCACCTCTGCTGGACCCTCTGCCTGAACACTTTCCTCTCTTCTGTCTCATCTTTCCCTCTCTGAGCTCTGTTTAATTCAGCTTGTCTGTCTGTCTATGGTGGTATACAAACAGATTAGAAAATACCAAGTGTCATGTTTTGTCCTGCAGGATTTTTTTTCATGGTTTACATAATTCCGAGGGAGTCTGGAGACATGGAGTCTGAATGGGCCATGTTCTCCACCTCTGTTGTTGAAGCGGCAGCCCAGAGCTGCGGCCGCAAGGTGGTCGGTGCATCTCGTGGTGGCAACCCCCGAACCAAGTGGTGGACACCAGTGGTGAGGGGGGCCATTAAGCTGAAGAAGGAGTCCTATCAAGCTTGGTTGGCTTGTGGGACTCCCGAAGCAGCTGAGGTGTACCGGCAGGCCAAGCGGAGTGCAGCTCGGGTGGTTGCTGAAGCAAAAACCCGGGTATGGGAGGAGTTCGGTGAGGCCATGGAACAAGACTTTCGGTCGGCTTCAAAGAGATTCTGGCAAACTGTTCGGCGGCTCAGGAGGGGAAAGCAGCTCCCCGTCCACACTGTGTATGGTGCGGATGGGACACTGTTGACTTCAACTGGGGATATCGTCGGGCGGTGGAAGGAATACTTCGAGGATCTCCTCAATCCCACTGATACGCCTTCCACAGAGGAAGCAGGGTTTGGGGACGAGGGGGATGACTCGCCTATCACAGGGGCTGAGGTCGCCAAGGTGGTTAAAAATCTCCTTGGTGGCCGGGCCCCGGGGGTGGACGAGATTCGCCCCGAGTACCTCAAGGCCCTGGATGTTGTTGGGTTGTCATGGTTGACACGCCTCTGCAACATTGCGTGGAGGTCGGGGGCAGTGCCTTTGGCATGGCAAACCGGGGTGGTGGTTCCTCTCTTCAAAAAAGGGGACCGGAGGGTGTGCTCCAACTTTAGAGGGATCACACTCCTCAGCCTCCCTGGGAAGGTCTATGCCAAGGTATTGGAGAGGAGAGTCCGGCCGTTGGTCGAACCTCGGATTCAGGAGGAGCAATGTGGTTTTCGTCCTGGCCGTGGCACATCGGACCAGCTCTTTACCCTCTCGAGAATTCTTGAGGGTTCGTGGGAGTTTGCCCAACCAGTTTACATGTGTTTTGTGGACTTGGAGAAGGCATTTGACCGCGTCCCTCGTGGATTTTTGTGGGGGGTGCTTCGGGAGTATGGGGTATCGGGCTTGTTGTTACGAGCTATTCGGTCTCTGTACGACCGTTGTGAGAGTTTAGTTCGCATTGCCAACACTCGGTCGGAGTCATTCCCAGTGAGAGTTGGACTCCGCCAGGGCTGCCCTTTGTCACCGGTCCTGTTCATAATTTTTATGGACAGGATTTCTAGGCGCAGCCAGGGAATGGAGGGTGTCATGCTTGGTGACCACAGGATCTCATCTCTGTTGTTTGCAGATGATGTTGTCCTGTTGGCTTCATCCAGCAATGACCTACAGCTCTTGCTGGGACGGTTTGCCGCTGAGTGTGAAGCGGCTGGGATGAGAATCAGCACCTCCAAGTCCGAGTCCATGGTCCTCAGCCGGAAAAAGGTGGATTGTCCTCTCCGGGTTGGGGACAGGCTCCTGCCCCAAGTGGAGGAGTTTAAGTATCTTGGGGTCTTGTTCACGAGTGAGGGGAAAATGGAGCGAGAGATCGACAGACGGATTGGAGCAGCATCTGCAGTGATGCGGACGTTGTACCGGTCTGTTGTGGTGAAGAGGGAGCTTAGTTCTAAGGCAAAGCTGTCGATTTACCAGTCAATCTACGTTCCTACTCTCACCTATGGTCACGAGCTTTGGGTAATGACCGAAAGAACGAGATCGCGGATACAAGCGGCTGAAATGAGCTTTCTCCGTAGGATTGCTGGACTCACCCTCAGAGATAGGGTGAGGAGCTCAGTCATCCGGGAGAGGCTCAGAGTAGAACCGCTGCTCCTCCACATTGAAAGGAGTCAGTTGAGGTGGTATGGGCATCTGATTAGGATGCCTCCTGGACGCCTCCCACTTGAGGTGTTTCAGGCACGTCCCACTGGGAGGAGACCCCGGGGCAGACCCAGGACTCGGTGGAGAGACTATGTCTCCCAGCTAGTCTGGGAACGCCTTGGTATCCCCTCTGAAGAGCTGGAGCAGGTGGCTGGGGAGAGGGAAGTCTGGGCTTCTCTGCTTGAACTGCTGCCTCCGCGACCCGGACCTCCGGAAAAGCGGTAGACGATGGATGGATGGATGGATGGAAGTAGACAACCAAACATTTCTAGTTGAGTTAAGGGTACCAAGAGCACCCACTTAAAAACTTGAGTAATGACTTCAGTCTTGAAGGTTTGAGGTTTTTCTCCAAAACTTATAACAATTTTCTTATAGTTTTCTACTTTTCTCTGTAAATTTATCTAAATTTGAAACTTTTCCTCAAATTTGTAATTTTCTTTTGTAAAATTATGACTTTTCTTGTACATTTGAGACTATCACAAATTTGTGGATTATTTTATAGTTAATGTTTCTTTTTTTAATCCAGTCCAATTTTATTTATAAAGCTCTTTAAAAATGACAACAGTTGACACAAAGTGCTGTACATCAACGATAAATAAAATATAAAAACAATAAAATACAGCTAAAGTACAAAACAGCACAAACAAAACAATCATCATACAATAGAGACAATAAGAACAAATAAAATCAGTGTCTCAAACTGGGTCAGAAGCCAGAGAATAAAAATGGGTTTTAAGAGGAGTTTTAAAACTGGGCAGTGAAGAGGCCTGTCTGATGGACAAAGGCAGATTATTATAAAATTACTGTGTTTTTCTAATAAATTTGGAACAGAATGGGGCAAATTTTTTACTTTTTTACTCATACAATTTAAATTTTTGACCATAATTTTGTAGAGCCAGAAAAGAGCAATAACTTTAACTCTGAATTCAAAGAAATATAATTATTAAAATTATATTTAAAGAAATAAATTAACTTAAATGACCACATATGCAGTTATTTCTGTTATAATATTTCTATGTATTTACAGTTTTTTTAGAAATCTCCTCACCAACCAGACAGCAGAAAAAACCTCTCTTATTTTGAAATCCAAATGTTGGCACATTTAATTTCTCTGAAGGCTGCTGACAGATTAAAGTCATTGACTTTGTGAATTTCAGTCATCTTAACTTGCCAGGCACATAATAATGAACATAAATTAGTAGTTAATATTGTGGTAGCTGGTGAAGTAAATCCTCAGCGATTCACCAGTCACTCTTGCCTTTCCCTGCAATGAAGCATAACCAATTTAAAGTACTTTAATAAGTTCATGCTTCTCTCAGACAGCAACACTAGAGAGACACTGCCTGCAGAAATGGTCACGCGAGCGCCGGGCGGGGCGCTTTTGTGCGGATGACAGTCACATGCGTTGTTTGTGTGTGCGCGTGCTTGCGGAGCGTTTCTTTCATATTTAATTTTTATTAAATTAATATATTATAGGCGTGGTGGCATACTTCCTTAGGGAGGTGGGCCACCACACAGAAATGTTACCAGAGGAAACCCTGGATTGGATAATACACGGCATCACGTACTGTGTGAGCAAAACAAGAAAGTGAAAAGTGAGAAATTTGACTTGATGCTTAAAAAAAATATACCATAATGTTACCGTGATTGCATAGGTCTAAAGGAGGCGTGCGAGCAGACTGGGAGGAGCGCCAGCGGGGACTTGGGGTCTGACAAAGAACACAAAGAACACTGGTGGATCCAACACAGGACAGAAGCAGTGGCTGGACCGGTGGACCACGATCCTTGGAGGGGAGGCAAGTCCAGCCTGCCAGGTGAACGGTAGACTGGCGTCCCGGCTGCTGCTTCGTGTGCTACCACTGTCCTTTCCAGAACCGCAAATCCCCAATGGCGCCCCTCCTGGAGTGCTCGCACGAGTATCTAAAAATTGAAATTTAATGATAATACCACCATGATTGTGGAGTGGAATGGCCAGATTAGTTGCATATCATATGTGGCCACATATGCACGCTTTGACTAAAGGATGACTGTCACCAAACAGGACACAAAACGTCCAGATAATGAAATAAATAATTTTTAGTTAAATAAATGGGCAACACTGATGCAACAGTTGCATTAAAACAGGTCCTTCTGCTGTGTATAATAATGTTGGGTGTTTTGTAGTTAATTCAAGTGATTACAGCTTTAAAACTTTTTAACAACCAAATATTCCTACAGTATAAAAGGATGCACGAGAATGGGTCTGAAATATTTGTAAATGTGTCCTGTTATAGGACTGCATGAGTTTATTGACGATACACAGACAAAAACTCAATATTACACTTAACTCCGTTACTGAACAGTGATATAAACTAAAATAATTATAATGGTGAAGATACAACACTATTATGAATATAAGTCATAAAGATCAGACAAATAAGTGATCTGACAAACAAATAAACAAGAGTTCCTGAACAGTCACTAATACTGGATGTTCCATTAATTTTCAATAATTGGGTATTCTGTAGTTAATATTCACACAAATAAATCTAAGTGCCGTTCAGTCCCTTTTATATTTGTCAAAGTATAATGTGTGATTGCCTACATATAAAGGGCTTTTCCATTAGCCCCGCTTAGCCCCGATTTGAGAACACGACTCGTTTCACAACGACTCGTTTCAGCCTCGATTGCGTTTCGACATTACTGCTGACACGCCTGTGGTGGGTGGGATTTCTTGAACAGCGAGGCGGCGCCACACTCCCGTGATGTAAAACACGCGACCCAAGCAAAACATAAACACATGCAGCTGTATAAGGTGACTCCTCGGTCTGTGGCTTTTTTCACCGTAAATGCCAAAAAGGACCGCCAGACAAGGGTACAGGCAGCGAGATGAAACACTCTGGAATAGTTCTGCAGCTTCTGGGAGAGCCAAAGGCGTGAGGATACAAACTAGGTCCTATATGACGGTAAGCTAATGTTGCTAATGCTAGTTTGCTATAGGTACGTCGTACTACACTTTAATGTCTGCAAGTTATCGCTGTTAGGTACTAAAATATGTACGCTGTGTGTGTTTCAGATGGCTCTGTTGTGGGGAAATTACCGCTTCATTCGGTCTGGGCGTTCAGCACAGCCTGTCACGGATGTCATCAGCCTGTCACTGATGTCAGCACAGCTTCACAAACGATCAGTGGTTATAGAGCTTAAGAATGTCTGTAGTAACGTTTATTTCCTGTACAACAAATTGCTCTGATCTGCGTGAAAATCATGTAGAGACTGTTGAGACATCATGGACGTACCTGCTCCAGCTGCAGAGTCTGAGATGGTGTCATAGAAAAAAACGATCAGCTGACACAACTTGATCGCCATGTTAATAACTACATTAGCCACAAAATATATATTCAAAAAGTAAACACTACTGAGTTAGGTATAATAAGATATATTTGACAGTTATGATGCATTTTAGGCCAAAACAAACTTGATCTAGGATTAAAAGCAATTAAAATAATGCAGTCACAAGGTTACATGGAAAATACTTGATTTACTAGATACATGTACTGTAGAAATATATATTCTCTGCATCAACAATGTACTATACATGCATTCATGTAGTATTGCACTGGGAATTGCACTGACAATAAACCTCTTAAGTTTTTGCAGATGTCTCTTTTTTTATATGTGAAGGTTACCATCATGTGGCATAAATTAAATACTGAAAGACTGGAAAAGCTAAGAATGATCCAGCAGTTTGAGAAATCAATTTTGGTTTGGTGTAAATCTGTCAACAGAATTATGAACCATAAAGCAGTTTGTGTTAGAATGTTAAATCCCATTAAACCTAATCCGGGGGCTTCCAATCATGTGTCATGGGGGGCCAAGACCCTGCGGGTTCTCTCTTCTACCCAGTCTCTTTAGCAGGTGTTCTCACTGATCAGTCAGTGGAAGAAGTTCAGTGGAATCTGCTGTTGAAGACATTGGTTGGAGGTAAAGCCTGCAGGGTCTTGGCCCTCCATGGCACATGATTAGACACCCCCGCCCAAACCCATTATGATGAAGAGCAGATGCTAATATGACCCAGAATTCCTCCATATACTGGTACTGTCACTAAATTATGCAGGGTCTTCTGTACAGACTTCTAACAATACAGTCTTCAGTTACTAAAATAATTGTTTTGGTTACTTTTTTCTTAAAAATGAGCCATTATTTTCAAGGCCACCGATAAATCCTTTGTACAGTTGACTCTTTTCCCACTGGTGTCTTAACAGACAAAATAGAAAATCATGATGCAAACACATAAGTCACTAAATTGTTTATTACAATCAGCAGCAAATTCCAGATTATTCAGAATGTGCAAAATTCAAACTGTAAAAAAAAACTGGAATGGTCACACACAGCAGCCACGCTGCCTCACTGAGAAGCAACATGATCGGCCCCACGTACTGGTCCTGGTTCAGCAGATCTTCAGCCTGCATCTCTGTAAATAGTGAGGCAAGGTCCAGTTGGGGTGACAGTTTCCCTCTTGCCTAGACAAAAGACAAATGGGTGGTGGTTAATTAAAGCAAGTTTAAAAAATATTTGGGAAATACACTTGTTGCTAAAAGCCAGTGGTGGAATGTGAATTAATGAATGAATCTTTATTTCGGATTGATTAAAAGTAAAGATTAAAAGAAAATAGAATAATATAACAAAGGGGAAAAAATCTTAACAAGGTCAAATTAAACAATAACTCCTCTGATTATACAGTTCAGCATAGGTTATCTGAAATCGGTGATGGCTGAAGATGCAGCTTATATTGCCCACCCATATATCATCCAAGAATTCAAAAGAAAAACAAAACAGGAGGGATTACAATTTGGATGTGACAATAAAGTACTTCGTTGTTGTATTTAACCACATTTTTCATGTAGCTGCGCTTCGGTAGATTTTACAAGGGCTGCGTTACATTTAAAATCATCTCTTTTTACTGTGGCTTCAGCAATCAGAATGAATTAATACATTCACTTGAATGGAATATAGTACTTTAACTGAAGTTGTGCATCATCCAATAATGGAGTCGCTCAGTCAAAATATGAAGTTTTTATCAATAAAAGTTTGTCTTGTCTGTAAAAGTGTCTCTTCTTGCCCTGGCTTCATGTGTGGGCCGTGTTTTGTACTAGCATTGCTAAAATATAAAAGGAAGCACTACAATGGGTCTCAAATATTTCTAATGTGTCCTGTTACTGCATGAATTTATTGATGATAGACTATAAACTACACATATAAAGTAAATTATATTGACGACTGAACATCTCACATTCGCCAGAACATACAGTTATGAACATAACTCACAAAGGATCACACAAGTGATCTGACAAAAAAATAAATACATTAACAAGCGGTTTATTTTACAGTTGATGTGCCATATTCACACAATCAAATAAATCTCAGTTCAGTCCCTTTTATATTAAGTGGAAATTGTGCTACTTTGGTTTTGACACTTTACCTATAAAAGCAAAGGATTTCAGTACGTTCCACAGTGGCGTGGTCCGCTGTGCGCTGGCTGATTTCCTCCTGCCTAGATGAACGACAGAAATGGATGATGGTTAGTTTCAAGCAAGTTCAACACTTATACAGGCACATCTCAAAAATTAGAATACCATGAAAAAATTCAATATTTTTTTCACTCATTTCAGAAAGTGAAACCCATATATAGATTCATTACAGGGACAGTGATATATTGCAAGTGTTTATTTTAATATTGATGATTACAGCTACAGCCCATATTAACCAACACCTCAGCGGCCAACATTTATATTTAAAAACTATTTTTTAAAGTTAATTTTATGTAATATTCTAATTTTTTGACAAATTGAATTTGGGGTTTTCGGGGGCTGTAAACCATAATCATCAAAATTAAAATAAACGCTTGAAATATATCACTGTCTGTGTAATGATTCTATATAATATACGGATTTCTCTTTCTGAAATGAGTGACAAAAAATATTGAAGTTTTTCATGACATTCTAATTTGTATTAGGGAAATACACCTGTGAAATTCAGCTTCGTTTCCCTGACAAGCACTGCAGGATCCACAGAATAGGTGTGTGGGTCTATTCTGACGCTTTAGAAAATTATATGAATGACTTTAAAAATCACTGGTTTGAAAAAGCATTTTTATTATGACGAGATTTCGGCTCCTGTAGTCCATTTCACCAGTATCACAGTATAAACAGGGAGGCTAACCCCTGGCATTCTAGCATTAAATTGCACACAATTTAATGCGCAGCACCAAAGTGCAATACAAAACAAAAACCAGGACTTTAACCAGGATTAACATATTTCATCGTTTTGCTCTCACAAGCGAATATTTAGGAGAAAACAAGCGCGAATCAGCAGTTGGTACTAGCTAGCTACTAGCTAAAACTCGTTAGCCAGCACAAAACGGCGCTGTATGGCTCAAAAAAAGTGAGCTTACCACCAACTGGATAAATAAGCAAATAGATGCACATTATTACAAATCACTCACCATCGATGGTTCTCTCACGTTCGTCTTCAGCTTGTCCATAGGGTTCTATGGTGGGCTGCCATCTGTATCGGTCAGGATCACTCCTCTCACTGTGGATCTGCCACCAAGCAGAGAAAACTCTGCACCTCTTCGTTGGACCACGGTGTAGATTTCCGCAAAACCTACAACGCTGTCTGTATTAATATCGTATTTACTTCGTGACCGAGTTAGTCCCTGAAATATTGCAAATGGCGGTCGTGTAGTAGATTCATCAGAAGAGGTCGCTTTCGTGACGTTACGACCTGACCAATCAGCGGCGACCAGTCTGTTGACATCACATCACGGCCCGACTCGGCTCGATTGGACCCTGCCCTAGATCAGTTATGAAAATAGTGCCTGCTAACCGGTGCTGGGGCTAATGGAAAATGCTCAAACACGGGCTGAGTGGTGCCGTGTTGGGCTAAGCGGGGCTAGTGGAAAAGCCCCTATAGGCTACACCTGTGGATTCTGTGGATTCCACTTTCAAACAGCCTACATTTGGGCCTGTAAAGTCTAATTGGGATCCCTGGTTCAGACAGGAATACTTGCGTTCTGTGGGCATCCACTAGTAGTCATAAATCCAACTTCAGCTGGCGTGCCATTTGAAGCCCTTGGCAAGTGGCTGGGAATATCCAACCTGTTGCAACGTATGGAAGACACCATGACTCTTAAAATGCTTTAAGCTATAATATCAGTATCAGCGATTCTCTTAAATTTGGTCCTCAGCAATACACCCGCCAAGTTTGGTGTTTGATTTGATCAGATCAGAAATTGTGAAGAACAGTAATGGATACAGAGATTTCATCTTTTATCAACAAGATAAATGTTATCACTCTTTAATATTCCAAGCTTTTTAGAAAAATTAAAGGTCAACAGCTAAGACACTAAAATCTGCACTGTACTCAACTGAGTAGTCTTTTTTTAATTAACCTTTATTTAAACAGGTGTGATCCATTGAGTGACAACCTTTTTTTTTTTCCTCAAGGATACCCTGTTCACATCCACACAGTTACACATTCACACCTGGAAGCTGCCCAGTACAACCACAGACTGACCTGTAGCAACCAAGCAGCGCCACTGGAGCAGTTGGGATTAGGGCCTTGCTCACAGCCACCACAGTGGGGTTAATGAGGGTGGGGCAAACACTGCTATGTTTATCTCTCCCACCCAGATCTGATCCTGCCAGTCTCGGGATTGAACCCTCCAGTCACCAGTCCAAACTTCCTTAACCAGTAGGCCACCACTGCCTAGTGCCCAGTCTGGCATGTTCCCCTTTTTGTTTTCTGTGATGAAAAGGGAAGTAGCAGCCACAGCCTGTGTTCTTTCTTATTGGCACTCATTCAGTTACAGTGGACAGCAGTCCTACAATCCTCAGCAGTTTTGAAATGTGTTTCTTGGCTTTTGAAATGCAAATCTGGTCCCGTCAAATGTGTCATTCACATTTATGAAGATTTTCAGATGGAGCGGTAAGACGCCTTCAGCTTTCTCCCTGTCAAACACATGCTTATCTTTCTGTTTCACTCCTTCACACACAAACACATGCAGTGTCACTCTGTTTTTGCTGTCAAACAAGCAGACAAGAATATGGGTGATTTAGCTGGGATAGTTTTGCATATACACTACTCACAAAAAGTTAGGGATATTTGGCTTTTGCGTGAAATTTATGGAAAATGGAAAACGTTAACACTATAGTATTATATCTTGAAAGTAGGGTGTTTAAGTAGAAGCATGCAATGGTGATTTCCTCATCTCAAACAATTTATTGAAACAAAAGCTAACAACAGTGGTGGGTACACCACAACAAAAAAGTCAGTGTCTCAATAACTTGTCATGTGCCCTTGAGCATCAATTACAGCTTGACGATGACGTCTCATGCTGTTCACAAGTCACCTTATTGTTTGCTGAGGCATGGCATTCTACTCTTCTTGAAGGGCAGCCCTCAGGTCATTGAGGTTGTGGGGTGCAGGGTTACGAGCCTCTACACGGTGACTCAGCTGATCCCATAGGTTTTCTTTGGGATTCAGGTCTGGAGAAAGTGCAGGCCACTTCATTTGAGGTACCCCAGCCTCCAGCAGCCATTCCCAAATGGTGCGACCTCGATGAGCTGGAGCATTGTCGGCCATGAAGATGAAATTAGGCCTGTGTTGTTCGTGCAGGTGCACAATGACTGGATTAATGTTATTCAGGTAGTACTGGCTTGTCACTGTACCATTCACAATGTGTAGGGTAGTTCTGTATTGACTAGACACACCTGCCCAGACTGTAACATGATGACAGCAGTGGTTGATGCATAGCGCTCTCCTTGACGTCTCCAACGTCGTTGGCGGCCATCATTTCTGCTCAACATGAATCGACTTTTATCAGAGAACAGCACTGAGGCCCACTGGTCCCTTGTCCAGTGTAAATGCTCCCTGGCCCATGCAAAGGATGACACCTGTGCCTGATGGTGTGGTCAGGTACCCTTGCAGGTCATCTAGCATGCAGATCATGCTGATGTAAAGGTTTCAAATGGTCTGACATAACACTTGGGTGCCTCTCACCTCCCTTAAATGTGCGTGGAGTTGAGTGACATTCATCATCCGGTTCTGCAGGGCACTGTTCACAATGAAGCGGTCATCAGCGTGGGATGTGACCGAAGGACGTCCACTTCTATGCCTTTCTATGACTCTTCCAGTCTCTCTGTATCTCTGTTGCAACCTGCTGATGACACACTGTGACAATCTAAGTTCAGTGGCTACTTCTCTCTGAGAACATCCTGTTTGAAGCCTCGCATTGGCAAGGTACTGTTGATCAATTGTTAAGTGTCGTCTTAGTCTCATGATGCCAAAATGTGAACAGCATGATGAAGAGGACTGTTTAAATACCAGTTCTAACTGAATGAGAAAATTTATTGGTCGATTCATGGATCAAACACCTGTTGTGAATTTTGCTGTGAAGCACCTTGTTAGAGAACAGCAAGTTATGCAAAAAGTACTGAAACATTGAATAGTTGGACATGTGCATTCAAAAGGTTAGAGAAGGGCAAATTAATTTCACCTGTAAAAGTTATAGTACATTTTAGGTGCATCCTGAAATTTCACCTGAAAATCCCTAACTTGTTGTCAGTAGTGTATATTAATATCTGCCAATATGTTATGTAGTGTGAAATTTTAAGTGGAGTTTGTGAAGTGTCCAGTATGTTAGTTCTCTACTCAAATTATGTGCACTGGACATGTTTGGAATCTGTCGTCTTGTTGAAGCACCCATTTCAAGGGCATTTTCTCTTTGGCATCAGGAAACATTACCTCTTCAAGTAGGTTAATGATTCCAAACTGATCCATGATCCCTGGTATGCTGTAAATAAGCCTGACACCTTAGTATGAGGAGTATCCCCATGTTGTGATGCTGATGCCACCATGCTTCACTGTCTCCACAGTGTACTCATCAAACGGTCTGTGGCCCCTCCACCCAAAAAGCACATTCTTGCTTTCATCGGTCCACAAAATGTTGTAATTTTTCTTTAGGCCAATTGATGTGTTTTTTTGGCAAATTGTAACCTGTTCAGCACATCTTTTTTTCCATCAATGGGACTTTGCAGGGCTTCTGTTGCCTTGACCTCTGTAGTCATGAAATCCTTGGAGAGATTGGTGCTGAACCACCTGAAGGTCGTCACAGGCCCCCTGATGGACCCACTGCAGTTTGCCTACCGGTCAAACAGGTCAGTGGATGATGCAGTGAATATGGGACTACACTTCATCCTGCAACACCTCGACTCCCCAGGGACGTACGCCAGGATCCTGTTTGTCGACTTCAGCTCAGCGTTCAACACCATCATCCCAGGCATTCTCCATCAGAAACTCCTCCAGCTCAAGGTGCCCCCCTCCACCAGCCAGTGGATCTCCAGCTTTCTGACTGACAGGTGGCAACAGGTGAAGCTAGGGAGATTTACATCCAGCTCCCGAAAAATTAGTACTGGCGCCCCCCAAGGATGTGTCCTTTCCCCACTGCTCTTCTCCCTCTACTCCAACGACTGCACCTCAGAGGACCCTTCGGTGAAGCTCCTGAAGTTTGCGGACGACACCACAGTCATCGGTTTGATCCGGGATGGTGATGAGTCTGCATACAGGCGGGAAGTGGAGCAGCTGATCCTCTGGTGTGGCCAGAACCATCTTGAACTTAACACAGCCAAAACGGTGGAGATGACTGTGGATTTCAGGCGACACCCTCCTTCATTCCCCCCACTCACCATCCTCAACAGCACAGTGTCCACTGTCGTCTCATTCAAGTTTCTGGGTACCACAATCTCCCGGGACCTGAAGTGGTCCTCCCATATAGACACTGTCCAGAAAAAGGCCCAGCAGAGGTTGTTTTTTTCTGCGTCAGCTCAAGAAGTTTGATTTGTCTCAGGAGCTGCTGGTTGTCTTCTACACTGCCATCATCCAATCTGTCCTCTGCTTTTCCATCACTGTCTGGTTTGGATCTGCCACTAAACAAGACAAGACCAGACTGCAGCGGATCATTAAGTCTGCGGAGAGGATCATTGGTACCGACCTACCCTCCATTGAGAACTTATATCGGTCCATAACCAGGAAACGGGCGGGAAACATCTGTTCTGACCCATCACACCCCGGCCACAAACTGTTTGAACTTCTATCTTCTGGTCGTCGTTACAGATCACTGAAGGTCAAAACCACCCGTCACAGGAACAGTTTCTTTCCTCAAGCCATCACTCTGATGAACTCCTAACATTCACCTAGTCTTACCTGTTGCTGTACTCATGACTTTTCATCCATTCTTACATTGCACATAACTCTCACACTGCTTTTTACTTCATTCACATTATATCACTGAATCTGAGTTCACATTGAAATACTGTATGACTGTATATTTTTTTCATATATTTCTGCAAAGTGTGGATAGTCTGAGTAAATAACTGCATATATTCCTGTATATATTTGCATCCTTTTATAGAAACGTGGACAGACTGTAATTTACTGTACATACTCTGTTGTCATTGAATCCTTATTTAAATCTTATTTAAATCCTCCACCTGAACAACGAGAGCAAGTTTTTAGCCAAAGTCAAATTCCTTGTATGTGTTGTGCATACTTGGCCAATAAAGCTGATTCTGATTCTGATTCTTGCTGATTGCTTGGCAACATTGGCGTTTTCAAATTCTAGTAAAGCTTATAGGTAACTTTAGACCCTCTATTCTTCCTGAAGTTGATCATTGCCTGCGTCTTTGCCATTTTGACTAATCTTTGATCCAGTCGAATGGTAGTTTCCCATTTTCTTCCATGTCTTTCATCTTTTGATTGCCATTTTAAAGCATCTGAGATCATTTAAACAGCCTATCATTTTCTGCATTTCTTTGTTTCCCCCATCCAGTCAACTTTTTAATCAAAGTATACTGTTCTTCTGAACAATGTCTGAATGACCCGTTTTACTCAGATTTTTAGAGAAGTGCACTGTAACCAGCATGTAAAACATTTGCTGCCTTCCTCCCTTAAATAAGGGCTGATCACTCACATGCACAGAACTGAAAACCCTTTCAATTATCACAATAATCACACCTATCTTTGCACGCCACACTTTCATGCACATTGACCCATCTGTGAAACCATCACCATTCCTATGTATATTTTCCATAATCCTGGGCTATTTTATTTAATTGTGTGTTCTGCACTCCACACTTTTATTTACGTAGTTCCATCTGTGAAGCCACTACCATACCTGTGTATATTTCCATAATCCTGGGCTATTTTTTATTTTGGACGTGTGTTTAATCATGTATTCTGTAACTGTGTTTTTATCTAATCCCTCTCTCTTACTGTATTGCATATTAGCCTGGTGGAGCACCTACAGTTTCGTTGTACTGTACAACTGTACTATGAAAATAAAGCCTATTCTAATTGACAACTGTTTTTTCACATAATGACCTCACTAGTTCAACTCCGTGCTCGTATTATTTTGAACACACTGCTACTGCTATTATTTTTCTGGTGTTGATTCAATTGCATGTTATAACAATGGTCTTTTGCCATATTTTTTATGATCAGGACAGTTGCAAAATTTTTCTGGTGACTAATCAGTAGTTGCCTGTTAATTTGTGGTCAGTCTTCCCGCTGGGTGCTCCACTTTCAAATGATTTTGCAGTGTTACCGTTTGGTTCAAGTGACCTTTGTTGTGCTTATGGTGGCCTTCATGTAGCTTCATGTGTTGTGTTTCAGCCTGATGTGTCCATTCCAGTATGCAAAGTAGAATATTTCCCTTGCTTAGTATAAACTATCTGTTGTAACCACAAGAACGCGTAACAACATTGTTAGGGGCCATGCACATGTTGCATTATTTTTACCCCAAACTGAAACTGTTTTTACAGTTTGGCAGTTTGTGCATATGGGATTTGTGTGATTGAGGTGTGAAGGTTTGAAACCAGGATCTGGAGTCAAAGCTTTTTTCTGGGGTGCCTGTACCACCTCTGTGTTAGAGCTGGGCATTTTGACCTTAAAAACTTAAACCTTCTTTTTTTTGTTGCCTGCCCCCCCTTCCTTACAAGGCTCATAATTATTGCACAAGAATGTGGAATCAATGAGTATATCACTGCAGTAATTCGGTATAATATAATAATTTCACACACATGTAACCAAATTAAATATTGTTCATGCAGAAGTCAGTGTTCATATACATCCATTCCATGCCACAGTTGTAAATAATCTGTTCTTAATGTGTCCTGCCTGGTTAAATAAAGGTTAAATAAACATACCTTTTGAGGGTTTGTGGATTGTGTGACTCGTGTGGCTAATTAGCTTGTTAGCTGTGTTGGGGGGTGTCCTTTATGCAGTCATGATTATGTTATCATCACATAGGGATTATGAGTCTCTAATCAGGTTCTTAAAGTGACACTGGCAAAAATCAAGGTTTTTTTTTTCTGTTTTTAACATGTCTAACATGTTTCATGTGATTTTGACGGCAAGATGGTGCCAGAGTGTGTGGCTGATAGTCTACTTCTGTCGTTTCTGTGTTTATTTTTATGTCTAACCCTCTTCACTCAACAAATCAAGTCACTGCTGGTGTATGATCGCCAAACTCTCCTGGATCTCCGGTATTCCGTTAAAGACCTATCTTCATCTGATTTTAATGGACAGAAAACTTTGTCCCCAGTTTTATCGTAAGTTCTCACTCACCTGTACTGGACTTGGAAGTGTCACCGTCGCTGCGGTAAATCTGGTGGCCGGCTGGTAAAGCTTAAGCTCTGCCTGGCGTGCTCCTCTTCCATTTCCCGAGCAGAGTATGGATTATCTTCTCCCTTGTTTGTGCCTTGGCGCTCCTTGGATTCAATTGATGCCTGCCTAGTACCTGTGACCGGCTTGGATGAGGTGCCCCAACCCCGTCGCCCCTGCTGTCCCTGGCTTCACCAGCACAGCGTGATCCTCGGGAACCTGCGGCCAATGCGTCGGGCTCCCGTTCCACCACAGGCCCCAGCTCCTGCCAGGATTGGCCTGGTAAAAAGGGAGTTTTTCCTCTCCACCGTCGCCAAGTGCTTGCTCACAGGGGATCGCCTGATTGCTGGGGTCTTTCTGCAACTGTGGGGGTCCCCCCTACAGTTGATGGTGCTATGAGATGACTGTTGTTGTGAAATGGCGCTATATAAATAAAGTTGAATTGAATTGAATTTAATTAAACGCCAGATCACTGGTAAATAAAACTTTTATCCTCAGGGATTTCTTCACCTCCCGTGGTCTGGATTTCCTCTGCATATGTGAGATTTGGTTGAGTGTTGGTGACTGTAGCATTTTTTCTGAACTTTTACCGGCTGATTGCTCTTATTTTAACTCCCCGTGGACGTTGGGTCAAGGGGGAGGAACGGCAACTATTTATAAAAATGATTTTAAATGTAAGCAGTGTTTTTTTTTTTTTTTATCATCGTCGTTCCCCAGTTTTGAAATGACTTTATTTGAGGTGGGTCTCTCTGACCCGGTGCTGGTCGCTGTCATTTACCGACTCCCCAAATACAATAAGGATTTTATGAATGACTTTGCCGATTTTCTGGCAGAAATTATGCCAAAGTACGACCAAGTCCTTACTGTTGGAGATTTTAATATCCCTGTGTGCTGTCCGGATAAGCCACGGGTGAATGACTTTTTAAACCTCATTTATTCTTTTTTTTTTTTTTCCACAATATCTTTATTGAACCTTTTTTTTTTTTTTTTTAACAAACATGATACAAACAATCAAACACTAACACTAAAGTACTACAAAAAAAAAAAAAAATGCACTAAAAACACCAACAACCACCAACAAAATCAAGTCTTCAACAATGCTCCTCTGTTTAGTCTAGACAATCCAATACATAAGTATACATATTATGTTCACCAGTTTGGAATTTACAAGGTCCACACACATCATTCACCTTCTTCTTCAAGAGTTATGTTTAAATTTTTTACATAATCAATAAAAGGTCTCCATATATTCTCAAACACAATTTCCTTTGATTTCAGTATATATGTTATTCTTTCTAATGGAAGGTTTGTTAACATCTGTCTTAACCACTGAGTCACATCTGGTCTATGAGTCTTTTTCCATAATAGTGCAATACATTTTTTGGCATTAAGCAAACTGAGGTCTATGAATGTTCTTTCACTTTTATTAAAATTATGCTTTTCTGGGTACAGACCCAACAAAAACAGTTTAGGATTCAATATGATTTGTTTTGAGATTATTTTTTCAATTGTTACCCTCACCTCTTCCCAAAACATTCTTATTAATCTACATTCCCATAAACAATGAAATAGGGTTCCTTTACTTTCCATGCATTTTGTGCATGTATCTGGTATATTTTTGTTATATCTATTTAACTCCTCCGGTGTAACATACATCCGCATTAACCATTTGAAATGTATCAATTTAAGGCGTGCATTTATTGATTTGGTTTGAGCTTCTGTACAAGCCAATTCCCATTGTTCCTCTGAAATTTCAGTTTGCAGATCTTCTTTCCAGTAGTTTAATCTTTTCAGTGAATTTTCACTTGAAGATAGTGTCAGTGAGTTATAAAACTCTGAAATAATACCCTTTCTTTTACTATCTTTCATCATCATTTTTTCCAAGGATGAATAAATAGGTCGAGTGAGAGCTTTATTTTGATTTGATCGAATAAAGTTTCTAAGTTGAAGATATTTAAAAAAATGTGTTCTATTGAGATTAAATTTGATCCTCAGCTCTTCAAAAGACATTATGTTGTCTGCACATGGCAAATATAAATCCTGAATCTTTTGTATCCCTTTTAAATTCCATACTTTAAATACAGCGTCCGCTCTCCCTGGTTTAAAATATTGATTACCCCATATTGGACTAAATTGTGACAATAACTGTGGTTCTTTTAAATAGTTTTTAGCTTCACACCATATTTTGATCATATGCTTTACAAATGGATTTTTAACTTGTTTTTGTAATTTTTTTGCCGAATCTGAGTATATGAATATGGGAAGAGGTAAAGGTAAATTGTATGATTCCATTTCAGTCCAGTGAGGGAGATCATTTGATGAAAAATAATATGTCATAGACCTCAGTTGTGCCGACCAATAATACAACATAAAATTTGGACATTTCAGACCTCCACGATCAAATGGTAAATATAATAAAGACAAACGTAATCTAGCCCTCCTGTTGTTCCATATAAATTCCACTAACTTTTTTTTTATTCTTGAGAATAGATCTAAAGGTGGTGATAAGGGAATGTATTGAAATAAATAAAGTATTTTAGGTAAAATATTACTTTTAAGTATATTGATTCTCCCGATCATCGACATTGGTAGTGACATCCATCTCTGAGTTAACTCATTGATATCTGACATTAAGGCTTCATAGTTGACACTGGCGACTGATTCTAGCTTAGGCATAATTTGGATTCCTAAATATTTAAACTGATTTACAACATTGAATTGATTTACCTCAGGGGCTGGGTAATTTCTCTGGGTCTCATTTAGCATTAATATTGAAGATTTAGTTTTATTTATTTTATATCCTGATATTTCCCCAAAATTCTTTATTAAATTCAACAAGGTTGGAATTGATTTTTTTAGATTCGACATAAACAAAATTATGTCATCGGCGTACAGGGAGATTTTATGTTCTGTTGGTCCAACTTTAATTCCATATATTTGTGAATGTAAACGTATCGCTATCGCTAAAGGTTCAATTGCCATAGTAAACAGTAAAGGTGAAAGTGGACAGCCTTGTCGACATCCTCTATTGATTTTTATTGGTTTTGAAATATTGTTATTTGTTAGGATTTCTGCTGTAGCATTATTGTATATTATTTGAACCCATTTTATGAAATTATTTCCAAGTCCAAACCTTTGTAGGACTTCAAAAAGAAAGGGCCATTCAACTCTATCAAAGGCCTTTTCGGCGTCCAATGATAGGAGAGCTGTATCCGGTGCTTCTTTATTAAAATAAATAATATTAAATAGTCTTCTTACATTATGGAAGCCTTGTCTACCCTTTATAAAGCCATTCTGATCTCGATTAATAATATTTGGTAAAATTTCTTGTATTCGTCTTGCTAAAATTTTACAGATTATCTTAAGGTCGGCGTTTAATAGGCTTATTGGTCTCATATTTTCACATTTATTAGAGGGCTTACCTGGTTTTGGCAGCAGTATAATTAAGGCATTATTTATGTATGATGGTAAATTATTATTTTGAAATGCTTCTAAAACCATTTCCAAAAAAGGTTTTATTAATTTATTCTTAAATTTTTTATAAAGGTCAACTGGAAGACCATCTGGTCCTGCACTTTTTCCTGATTTCATATTATCAATGGCTAGCCCAACTTCTTCTTGACTAATTTTAGAATCCAATATCTCCCTGTTTTCATTTGGAATACACGGTATAGATAGTTCGTTCAAAAACCCATTTAGTTTTGTTAAATCAGGTTCATTTTTGGTATCATATAATTTTTCATAGTAATCTCTAAAGGCTCTATTAATTTCTAAAGGATCTATAACTACCTGTCCGTTACTTATAATACTGGTAATTGGTGTTTTAATTTCCAATTGTTTAATCTGCCATGCTAATAATTTTCCCGATTTTTCACCTTGTTCATAAAAAGATTGTTTCAATCTTAGAAGACTCGAGGCAGCTCTATTCGCTGATTTTTTGTCGTATTCAGCTCTCAAAATCAGTAATTCATTCTCCAACCTTGGGTCACTTCCTGCATACACTTTTTCCTGAAGATTTTTTATTTTATGTTCCAATTTAGCTCTCTCCTCTCGAGTCTTCTTAGATTTTGATCCTGTATAACTAATAATATGTCCCCTAATAAAAGCTTTGAAAGCCTCCCACTTTACACATGCTGATGTTTGTGTAGTATTGATGTCAAAGAACTCGTCTATCTGTTTTTCTATATACTTGACAAATTCCTCATCCTGAAGCCATTTATGCTGAAATTGCCATCTACCTGATTCCTTTGTCAATTTTTTATCTACATATATTAGACAACAGGGTGCATGATCAGAGATCACGATGTTATCATAAAAGCAGTTTTGAATCTTGGACCTTAATTCTGTGGAAATCAAAAAATAATCAATACGTGAGAATGTCTTGTAGGTACTGGAATAACAAGAATAGGCTTTAACTTGTGGTTTCATTTCTCTCCATATATCTAACAATCTCAATTCTTTCATAAAATGATTAATAGTCATCCTACATCCAATGTGCGTACAATCCAGTCCTGTTGATCTATCCACACCTGGATTCAATGTACAATTAAAATCCCCTGCTATTATATGTTGCCCTGTAAGTGATGATAAGATGAGAAATAAATTAGCAAAGAACTTCTGATCATCTATATTGGGACCATATAAGTTCACAAGATTTATATTTTCTAATAGCAAAGAACCTTGAATGATTACATATCTTCCAAATTTGTCTCCAATTACATTTTTCACCTGAAAAGGAACTGATTTATGTATGAGAGTCATAACTCCCCTGGCTCGGGATGAAAATGAAGAGGTGAATACACTTCCCTGCCATCTACTCCTAATTCTTTTAACATCCTCCTCTATCAGATGAGTTTCTTGTAAAAACACAATTCTTGAACCCATGTCCTTTATTTTATTCATAACTTGTTTAAGTTTTTTTAAATTTTGTAGACCTCTGCAATTCCATGAAGTTAAATTAAGGTTAACTCTTTGGTCCATGATCAATAGAGAGTTTGGGATTACCTTGCAGTGTAAACATGCTCATACAGAGAAGCAAAAACATGAGTGGTTGAACATTCATCCTACAAACTACACACAAACAAATTTCCCCTTCCCACACTTGTGGCAAACCCCCCAAAATCAAAAGAAAAATTCTGTCTCCCGATATAGCCATCGACCGTTCCACACCCACGGGGAACAGCCTAAGCCACTCCTTCTTCATCCTCCCAATCACCCTAACTCTACTGCTTTTAATGACGTAACATTAACTCTCCTCTGTAGTTTTCCAACTTAACTCCAAAATTTTTAACAACTTTGTACATCATAGTTTTTTTTTTGTTTGTTTGTTTTGTTTTTGTTTTGTTTTTTAATATATAATACAATCTATATTTTGTAAACTTACTATTTACTTCAAGTCAGTCAGATGCCTGTGCAAATGCTTAATTATTCTACCTTATATTTTGTTCATGCTTAGCTCCCACCAGTCTCTTCTTCTTCTTTGATCTTCTTGATGAACTCCTGCGCCTCCTCTGGGGTCTTGAAGATGTGGGTTCTGCCCTCATACGTGGTCAGCAGTCTCGCAGGATAGATTACACCATGACGAATCCCAAGGTTGCGCAGCTCCTAACGTACGGGATCAAACTGCTTCCTCAATTGCTGGATTCCTGTGGCCAAATCTGGGTAGAACCGCACCTGCTGGTCCTGGTGTTTAATCTCTCCTTTAGCACGTGCAGCGTTGAAGATCTTCATCCTGTCTCTGTTGCTAAGAAACTTCATAATTAAGGTCCTCGGCGGTCCCTTATCTCTCCGTGGGCCAATACGATGTGCTTTTTCCAGAACCACTGCTGATTGCAACTCCTCGCTGCCCAGCACCTCCGGAATCCACTTTTCCAGAAAGGAACATACGTCCCGACCTTCTGATTCCTCTGGAAGACCCACCAGCCTCAAATTATTCTGTCTCGACCGAGATTCCAAATCCAAAATATTATCTTCCAGAGATTTATTTTTTTTTTCCAAAGTGCGCACCTTTAATTGAAGACGGGTGACGTCATCTTCAGCACTAGCGAGACGGAGCTCCATCTGCGCCGTTCGTTCTACACAGTCACCCAATTCCTTTCTTATTCCTTCCAGCGCTGTCATAATCCCATCAAATCTAGAGGAAAAGTCCGCTCTCATTGAACTCATGGCAGCCATCAGCGCATCTGCGCCATTCCACGCAGAAATCGCACCGCCGCCAGCCTCCTCCGCCATATATGGAGCCTTGTTTGCTGCGTCACAGACCTGAAAGTCCGTTAATTTGGACTGTTTCGGCGGCTCGCTTTTTCCTTTTCCTGGTTTTCCAGCCTTAGGCTTCGCCGACATATCCTCGCCCAAATGCTGGGATACGTTCTGTCCCAAATGAGAGAGTTATTTGCCGATTTTTTTTCTCCAGGAGCAGAGCAGAGCGAGACACGTCCGTCCTACGTGGCAGCCATAACCGGAAGTCCTCATTTATTCTTTTAACCTGGAACAGTTTTTACCTGGTGGACCCACACATGAACACGGACACACATTAGACCTTGTTCTCTCATGGTTTATCTGTGTCTAACCTGGAGATTGGTGATGCTGTAGAGTGTGTAAATGATGAGGCAAGTTTGTCTCAGGCAGTTT
Source organism: Pholidichthys leucotaenia (assembly GCA_020510985.1). NCBI lineage: Eukaryota > Metazoa > Chordata > Actinopteri > Cichliformes > Pholidichthyidae > Pholidichthys > Pholidichthys leucotaenia. The sequence continues at coordinate 305,186,317 of CM035846.1, forward strand.
ATTACACATTCTCTCACATGAGCATAGTAGAAAAAAGGACATCTCAAACAGAACTCTTCTCTTAAATACTCAGGTCCTTCTACATATCAGAAGGTCACATTGCATTCACATAAAAGATCACATTGCATGCACTTCCTTAATCCCTTAACATCCCCCTCACAGTCTCTGGCACACAAAGGATCCTCCAAGCCGTCTCTGACATACAAAAGATCACATTTCACAGCTTCCTGTTATCTCCAAGGAAACTCTGCCCTTTGTTCTTATCAAAGATGCTGCTCATTATGTTTTGGCCATGTGCGGCCACCCCCCCCCCCCCCCGAGCATATTGGATTGAACAAAAGAATAACAGTCTGTATGCTGTGACAGAATCATTACACATCAATCCACATGCTGCTTGGGCTTCAGTCTTCTCCCGTATCTGCTGTAACCAGGATTCACCGCCTCCGCGGCGCTGTCATGCTGGGGAGCTGCTGTCTGGGGGTGAAAACCTTTTGTCTGTCCCTGCAGGTGTTCTGGGGAAATTCTACTCTGGGAAGCTCCCCGTGGGGGTCTTCCACGCCGAGGGGCCCTCGCCGACAGCACTTGCTCGTCCGCCACCACAAAAGCGGGTTTGAGTCTGTTTATGCCAACCTTTTCCCTCCTACCCCCCAAATCTAGCAAAAAATACTTGTCCCCTGTTTCCAGCACTCTGAACAGTCCATCATAAGGTGGTCGCAGTGGGGGGCGATGCGCGTCATGTCTGACAAAAACAAACTCCGCGTTTTTCAAAGTTTTAGGCACAAAAACGCGCGGAAAACTGTGGTGAGCGGGGCCCGGCAGCGTGCCTGTGTCAATGCTACGCTGCAACAGCTGAGACGGGGAGCTGCCCGTCGCAGGATTATCCGGGAGAAACTCCTCGGGCAGCCGAAGTGGCTGCGCAAAAACGAGTTCAGCTGGGGAAGCTTCCAAGTCTTCTTTAGGCGCAGAACGCAACCCCAATAAAACCCACGGTAGCTTGTCTACCCAATTTGCATCCGTCAGTGACGCCCTGAGAGCCGCTTTCAATGACCTATGAAAACGTTCCCATAATCCATTAGCCTGTGGATTGTACGCGGTTGTGCGGTGAATTGTGACACCCAGGCTGCGGGCCATTGCTGACCAAAGTTTGGAAACAAATTGAGGGCTTCTGTCGGACGTAATGTCCGACGGAACTCCAAAACGCGCCACCCATGCTGTTAAAAATGCGCGCGCCACCTCCTCGGCTGTGGTTGACGCCAGTGGAACCACCTCCGGCCATTGCGTGGTGCGGTCCACCATTGTCAGAAGGTGCATGCACCCCTGTGATGGCGGGAGGGGGCCCACGAGGTCCATGTGAACATGGTTGAACCTCTTAGCCGGGATGTGAAACGGCTCCAAGGGAGCTCTCGTGTGTCTGTGTACTTTGGCTCGTTGGCACGCCATGCAGGCTGCTGCCCACTCTTTCACTTGTTTGCGAAGACTCGGCCACAAAAATTTCTCTCCTACCATCTTGATTGACGCGCGCACTCCCGGGTGCGCTAAAGAATGAACCGAGTCAAAAACGCGGCGGCGCCACGCAGTCGGTACCACGGGACGCGGTCGCCCAGTGGAGACATTGCAGATTAGGGGGGGCATACCGTCTTGCAGCACCCTGCTCTCCCGCCTTAACCCTGTTGGTCCAGACTGGAGCGTGCGCACATCCGCATCACTAACCTGCTCCGCGGCCATGGCTGTGTAATCTATCCCCACGCGGACCGGGGCCGCCACGGCGCATGAGAGGCAGTCTGCCACTACATTCAGTTTACCCGAGACATGCTGAATATCGGTAGTAAACTCTGAGATCGCGGCCAGCTGTCTCTGCTGCCGGCCCGACCACGGTTCTGAAACCTTGGCCATCGCGAATGTTAGTGGCTTGTGGTCAACGAATGCGGTGAAACAGCGCCCTTCCAGCCAGAACTGGAAGTGGCGAATAGCCAAGTGGAGAGCCAGCAACTCCCTGTCAAACGCGCTGTATTTACGTTCACTATCGCGCAAAGTCCTGCTGAAAAAGGCGAGCGGCTGCCAAGCCCCAGCTACACGCTGCTCCACGACTGCCCCTATGGCCACATCTGACGCATCAGTAGTGAGCGCTATGCGGGCCGTTGGGTCTGGATGTGCCAACAACGCAGCGTTTGCCAGGGCTGCCTTGACTTCCGAGAACGCCCGCTCTCGCTCCGGGGACCATTCGATCGTATTCACGGGTTTCTGTTTTTTGAGCGCGGCGTACAGTGGTTGCATGAGCTGCGCTGCGCGGGGGAGGAAACGGTTATAAAAATTCACCATTCCCAAAAACTCCTGTAACGCCCTGACTGTTTGTGGTCGGGGAAAATCTGCTACCGCGCACACTTTGTCAGGCAGCAGAACCGCTCCTTCGGGAGAGAAGCGGTGCCCCAAAAAATCAATCTGCGTCACCCCGAACTGACACCTCGCTGGATTGATTATTAAACCGTGCTCTCCCAACCTCCGGAAAACCGCCGTGAGGTGGGTTTCGTGTTCGTCTTCGGACTCGCTGGCTACCAAAATATCGTCCAGGTAGACTAATACGAAAGGGAGATCGCGCAGCACCGCGTCCATCATGCGTTGGAACGTCTGTGCAGCGCCTTTAAGCCCGAATGGCATGCGCAAAAACTCGAATAGACCAAACGGAGTTATCACCGCTGTTTTGGGTATGTCGTCAGTGCGCACTGGGACTTGGTGGTAACCGCGGACCAAGTCTATTTTAGAAAAAACGCGCGCTCCTGCCAAATGAACGGAAAAATCTTGGATGTGAGGAATTGGGTAGCGGTCGTGCGCTGTGGCGTTGTTCAACCTGCGGAAATCCCCGCAAGGTCGCCACGAACCGTCAGCTTTAGGGACCATGTGTAGCGGGGAAGCCCATGGGCTGTTTGAACGCCTGATGATGCCCAACCTCTCCAGGTTGGCGAACTCCTCGCGCGCTATGGCCAGTTTAGCTGCGTCCAAGCGCCGAGGTTTTGCAAAAACGGGCGGCCCGGTGGTGGTAATAAAATGTTCCACCCCGTATTTAGCGACGGCTGCCGAAAATGTCGGGACCGTGACTGCAGGGAACTGAGTGAGCAGTGTGTGTAACTTACCGCTTGCAGCTGTGACGTTGGCTTGTGCTGTTGGCCGGGACGCTTGAGCTGTACAGGGAATAGAATCAAAAGACAAAGTGCATTAACCAGGCGCCTGTTAGCGACATCAACCAACAAACCATGTGAGCACAAAAAATCAGCCCCCAATATATTGAAATTCAATGCTGCTATGACAAAAGTCCACTCAAATGCTACGGCCGTGTAGAGACAGAAGCAGAGTCCTCTCACCAAAGGTCTTAATCTCCAGTAGCCGTTTGCTGCTGCCATCTCGGGCCGCTGGATCTGCCAGCCAGTCGGCGTAGGACGGCATGATGAAACTCCACTGGGCGCCGGTTGTCCACAAGGGAAAGGCCTCCCCTGAGCGTGCCGATCGTCAAGTAGAGCAGCTTGTTCTCCTCCCCGACGGGACCGTACAGCTGCTACCGGACCCCCGGTCTTGGCTGTTCCCCGAGCGCTTGGAACTGGCACGGTGGTATTACATTTGTGAGCCCTATCTCTGCAAAGCGGCGGTGGTAGAAACAAAGGGTGTCTCCTCCGCGTTCCTTGGCCCCCGCCGCCGCCGTCGTCGGTGGTTCTGCTACCGCCGTCGATGGTTCCTCGCCATCTCCGGTCGTTGCGCCGAGCTCCGCCGCCGTGGTCGCGAGCTCTCTGCTGGCCATGATGATCCGGTGTGCCTCCCGGGCCAGTGCACGGTAGTCCCACTTGGCCAGCAACGGCGAACTGGCCAGGGCCGCTCTCATCGCTGACGGAAGGTTCCGGAGGAAAAGGTGGATAAAAATGAAGTGGTTGTCGTCCGAGCCCTTCAATCTCAGCATCCTCTCCATGAGGTCAGTAGCCGTGCAATCTCCCAACCCTGTCCGCATCAGGAGTCTCTCTGCTCTCTCCTCAACCGAGAGTGTGTAGTGCCGGATAAGTGCGGCCTTCAACGCGCCGTATTTGTCGCTGGCTGGTGGCTGATCCAGCAGGCTCTCCACATGCTGAGCCGTGTGGGTGTCGAGCTTTGCGACCACATGGTAGAATTTCGTGTCATCCACCGATATCCCCCAGAGGACGAACTGTGCCTCAACCAGGTGGAACCAGGAGCGCGGATTGTGCTGCCAAAAATCCGGTAGCTGGATTATAACGGCATACGCTTGGCTGGAGGCTCCCAACGAGGCTGGCTCCGGGGAATTCTCTTCGTGTTGCATGCTTCGTCTTGGGTCACCAGTGTAGAGTGTGTAAATGATGAGGCAAGTTTGTCTCAGGCAGTTTATTACACATTCTCTCACATGAGCATAGTAGAAAAAAGGACATCTCAAACAGAACTCTTCTCTTAAATACTCAGGTCCTTCTACATATCAAAAGGTCACATTGCATTCACATAAAAGATCACATTGCATGCACTTCCTTAATCCCTTAACATCCCCCTCACAGTCTCTGACACACAAAGGATCCTCCAAGCCGTCTCTGACACACAAAAGATCACATTTCACAGCTTCCTGTTATCTCCAAGGAAACTCTGCCCTTTGTTCTTATCAAAGATGCTGCTCATTATGTTTTGGCCATGTGCGGCCACAATGCTGTATTTTCTGACCATATGAGATGAGATGATGAGATGAGATTCAACTTATGCCTGTTTTATTTGATGTTGGTCTATCCTACACCAGAGTTCAAACCTGCGCTCCTGCTCAGCGCTGTAGAATTTTTAATCCCTCCACTGCTGGCCGTTTTCTGCTGCTTTTACCCAGCTCTGTACTTCCCCGGATTTTACTTCTTCTGACATGGAGGACCTCAGTTCCTGGTTTTACTCCTCCTGCCAAACTGTTCTGGACTCTGTGGCTCCATTAAAAATTAAGCACCCCAGAGCCAAACGCGAACCGTGGTTTAATGACAGAACTCGGGCAGCCAGATGGGAATGCCGCAAAGCTGAGCGCAGGTGGAAGAAGGACAAGTTGCAGGTATCATTTGAAATCTTAAAGGACTGTTGGCATCTCTACCAAAACTGTGTCAAAGAGACTAAAAGGGAATAGCTATCTAATATTTTTGCAGCAAACTGCCATGATCCACATGTGTTATTTAAAACAATTGATTTTGTTCTCAATGCCTCACCATCTGTCAGTATGGAAGCATCATCTGTAACATGCAATGACTTTTTACATTGTTTTTATTGATAAGGTCACCACCATTAGGGCTCTTATCCCAACTCCTGCCTCTGACCCCTCTGTGTCTGTCCCTTGCTCTGCTGTTTTTAATCAGTTTGAGCCTGTGACCTTCCAACAATTACAGGATGTGGTTGATCATATTAAGCCCTGAGGTTCTCCTTGTGATGCTCTCCCTCCTCGATTTTTTTTAAGTAGTCTTTCCTAGCATAGGTCAGTCAGTTTTAACCATTTTAAACAACAGTTTAACTTCTGGTGTGGTTCCTGCAAATTTTAAGCATGCAGTAGTTAAAACCCTAATTAAGAAATCTGGTCTTGACCACACTGTGTTGACTAATTTTTGGCCAATCTCCAAGCTGCCTTTTATTTAAAAAATATTGGAGAAAATAGTTTATTTCCAGTTGAAGGCTTTTTTGGATGAACATTATATTCTGGAGTTGTTCCAATCTGGTTTTAAAACCCTACATAGTACAGAGTCAGCACTATTAATGGTTTTTAATGACATCCTTTTGATGTCTGATTCTGGTGATTATGTGGTTCTTGTTCTGCTAGACCTAACCGCCACTTTTGATACAGTGGACCATGAAATTTTAATTTTTCACCTGCAGTATCTTGTGGGTATTTCTGGTACTGCATTGGAATGGTTGAGGTCCTATTTAACTGATAGAAGCATGTGTGTAAGCCTTGCTGGTTCTGAATCCTCCTCTGCTTCCCTGTCATGCGGGGTCCCACAGGGCTCAATTTTAGGGCCTCTGCTCTTTTCACTTTATGTACTTATGTAACCCACCACACCTTATAGTCGTGTTGCAGGTAGATCTAGTATCTAGGTTCTATGAGGAGGTTTGGCATCTAATGAAATAGCACAGCAACTTAAAATGTTACCCCTTTCTCCCTCTAATGACTCACACCAATCATGTAAACTTATTTACCAAATTTCATTGACAACTCTGATACAAATTAACAATGTTGGGCCCAGGCAAAAATAAAAAAAAGAAATAAAAGAAAAATCAACCAATAGAGCTTCTAAATAAACCAATAAACCGATCTCAAAATAACATAAATTGACAACAATAAAAAAAAAAGTCAGTGTCTAACTCCTACCATGACCCACGGGCAAGAAAATTGTCCTTCCAGGCTGAGAAGATGAAGAAGGGAAAGGGATGATGATGATGATGAGGGAAATCCACCAGGGTGAGGTGATGAAGAGATGATGGGGTGAATTCTGGAGGCAGTGTGGAGGGGTGGCTTCTAATACCTCAGCAAAAAAAAAAAAAAAAAAAAAAAAAAATGCACAAATGTGCAGAGCACTGCTTAGTTGTCTATATTCAATTAGTCTGGTTATCTTTATCTACTGTACTGCATCATAAAATATCATACTCCACTTGTGTTACATCTAACATATTTACAAAATATCAGTCAGTGAAAATCACAGTTTAACAACAGAAATTGCTTAACACATTTATCTACTTTCATATATTCAGTTAGTTAACAGCAAATTAGCTCAGTATTTGTTCACATGCATAGAAACAGGGATATAAATAGAATATACAATATCTGTATAAACTGTAATAAAATAAACAAAATTGTAAAAAAAAAAAAAAAATATAGATCATCCCAACTGTTTTTTTTTTCTTTACAGTATCTACTTCCAAAGTGAATATCTAATGTACAAACTTACAGTGGGGCAAAAAAGTGTTTAGTCAGCCACCAATTGTGTAAGTTTTCCCATTTAAAAGATGAGAGAGGTCTCCAATTTTCATCATAGGTATACCTCAACTATGAGAGACAAAATGGAAAAAAAAAAAAATCCAGAAAATCACATTGTCTGATTTTTAAAGAAATTATTTGCAAATTATGGTGGAAAATTAAGTATTTGGTCAATAACAAAAGTTTGTCTCAATACTTTGTTATATACCCTTCGTTGGCAATGACAGAGGTCAAACGTTTTCTGTAAGTCTTCACAAGGTTTTCACACACTGTTGCTGGTATTTTGGCCCATTCCTCCATGCAGATCTCCTCTAGAGCAGTGATGTTTTGGGGCTGTCGCTGGGCAACACGGACTTTCAACTCCCTCCAAAGATTTTCTATGGGGTTGAGATCTGGAGACTGGCTAGGCCACTCCAGGACCTTGAAATGCTTCTTACAAAGCCACTCCTTCATTGCCCGGGCGGTGTGTTTGGGATCATTGTCATGCTGAAAGACCCAGTCACGTTTCATCTTCAATGCCCTTGCTGATGGAAGGAGGTTTTCACTCAAAATCTCACGATACATGGCCCCATTCATTCTTTCCTTTACACGGATCAGTCGTCCTGGTCCCTTTGCAGAAAAACAGCCCCAAAGCATGATGTTTCCACCCCCATGCTTCACAGTAGGTATGGTGTTCTTTCTTCTCCAAACACGACAAGCTGAGTTTTTACCAAAAAGTTCTAGTTTGGTTTCATCTGACCATATGGCATTCTCCCAGTCCTCTTCTGGATCATCCAAATGCTCTCTAGCAAACATCAGATGGGCCTGGACATGTACTGGCTTAAGCAGGATTTGAGTCCCTGGCGGCGTAGTGTGTTACTGATGGTAGCCTTTGTTACTTTGGTCCCAGCTCTCTGCAGGTCATTCACTAGGTCCCCCCGTGTGGTTCTGGGATTTTTGCTCACCGTTCTTGTGGTCATTTTGACCCCATGGGGTGAGATCTTGCATGGCGCCCCAGATCGAGGGAGATTATCAATGGTCCTGTATGTCTTCCATTTTCTAATAATTGCTCCCACAGTTGATTTCTTCACACCAAGCTGCTTACCTATTGCAGATTCAGTCTTCCCAGCCTGGTGCAGGTCTACAATTTTGTTTCTGGTGTCACTTTGACAGCTCTTTGGTCTTGGCCATAGTGGAGTTTGGAGTCTGACTGTTTGAGGTTGTGGACAGGTGTCTTTTATACTGATAACGAGTTCAAACAGGTGCCATTAATACAGGTAACGAGTGGAGGACAGAGGAGCCTCTTAAAGAAGTTGTTACAGGTGTGTGAGAGCCAGAAATCTTGCTTGTTTGTAGGTGACCAAATACTTATTTTCTACCATAATTTGCAAATAAATTCTTTAAAAATCAGGCATTCATTAAAAATTCTTCAATGTGATTTTCTGGATTTTTTTTTTCCTCATTTTGTCTCTCATAGTTGAGGTATACCTATGATGAAAATTGGAGACCACTCTCATCTTTTAAGTGGGAGAACTTGCACAATTGGTAGCTGACTAAATACTTTTTTGCCCCACTGTATCTATCAGCAACTGGCTAACTCACCGGAAGGTCTGTTGAGAACCGTTGGTCTCTGTGACGGCTCTGCTGAGGAACTAACGGTTAATTAAATGGAAAAAATACCCCTCTAAAAGGAAATAAAACAACAATTTAACTATATGAACAGTACAGTGACCGATTTATATGCTGTCTAATTTCTATATGATTGATCATCGCTGAATTTTTTGACTCTACCTGGCTCCAAAAAGATCTTTTTTCGTCTGCTGCAGGAGCGCTGTAGTCACCATGTAACAACAAGCTTGCATCTGAGGTCTGGCTCCAACGGTCACATCAGTGTCACTGAATGTCACTCTCCTGAGTATGCCACTAGGGGAGTGCTCATGGGCCACAATAAATCAAATATTCCCTGCAATAACTATAAGCACTTGTTTACTTAGAGCTTTTAATATCCTATGAAGCTGCTCGGTTTCACTGGGCTACATTTCCACTGGGTTCAGTTCTTAGAAAACATGGCATCTCCTTCCACTGTTACGCTGATAACTGTCAGGTTTATGTTCTAATAAGGCAGTACGAGGCTTTGTAAATCAGATCACTTCTTGAATGCCTTGATGGCATTAAAGATTGGATGGCAGTGAGCTTATTAGGTTTTAATGAAAAGAAGGCAGAAGTGATTGTGTTTGGACCTAGTGGCTCCTGTGAGTCCCCCCTGTTGACTTGGGCCCCTTGACAGAGTTTGTCCAACCTACTGTCACTAATTTGGGTTTTAAGATGGACAGTGATTTTAAACTAGATCGTCAAATTGCTGCAGTAGTGAAGTACAGCTTTTTTCATTTAAGGCAGCTGGCAAAGGTTAAACCCATTCTCTCTAAACAGCACTTTGAGGCAGTAATCCATGTCTTCATTACATCTCAGCTGGATTACTGTAATGCACTTTATTTTGGAGTCAGCCAGTCTTCCCTCGCATGTCTCCAGTTGGTTCAGAATGCTGCTGCACATCTTGTAACTGGAACACATAAGAGGGACCACATTACACCTATTTTAGCTTCCCTCCACTGGCTGCCTGTGCACTTTAGGGTTCATTTTAAAATTCTTGTTGTTTTTAAATCATTGAATGGGCTTGCCACGCCTTACCTCTCTGAGCTTTTTCACTTTTACACTCCTGCTTAGTCTCTCAGGTCAGCTGATCAGCTGTTCCTGGAGATACCAAAATCAAAGAGGAAGCTCAGAGGGGACAGAGCGTTTTCTGTTGCTGCTCCTAAACTATGGAACAGTCTTCCTTTGCCTATTAGACAGGCTTCTTCACTGTCCACTTTTAAAACTTATCTTAAAACTCATTTTTACTCCTTGGCCTTCAACCCAGCATGAGACATTGATTGTACATGTTTTATTGATTTTATTATATGATTGTCATTTTTTACTTGTTTTGTTTTATACCTTTTTAGTTGCATCTTATTGTCTTTTATGTCATTTTTATTTTATCTATTCCTGATGTACAGCACCTTGTATCAGCTGTAGTTGTTTTTAAAGTGCTATAGAAATAAAATTTGATTGATTTACAAGACATATCAAGAGCAAAATCGTTCCAAACTCCCAAGTATGTGTTTTGCTGCTGTGAATGTCTGCTTAAGCACCCCCCCCCCCAAAAAAAAAAACCAAAAAAAAAAGGCAGATTTGGACAGAGTGTTTCCACCTACGTCAAGTATTCCTGCTTAGCCTGATTACCTCCATCAGGCCGAAGGCCAGGAGGTAATGTTTTTGCCAGCGTTTGTCTGTCTGTCTGTTGGTTAGCAAGATAACTCAAAAAGTTTTGGACGGATTTCGATGAAACTTTCAGTCGTTGTTGGAAATGGTACAAGGAAGAACTGATTAAATTTTGGGGGTGATCCGGATCACCGTCCAGAAGAAAACCGCCATTACGGAAAATGCCATTTTCGTGAATAACTACTGAACCACTAATCCTATCATTGTCAATCCAATTGCTAGTCATATGTTTTCATGGTCAAGGAATCTGAAAACATACACACAAACACTGTATGGGGGGGAACTGTGGCCGCCATTACGGAAAATGCCATTTTCCTGAATAACTACTGAAACACTAATCCTATCATTGTCAATCCAATTGCTAGTCATATGTTTTCATGGTCAAGGAATCTGAAAACGTACACACAAACACTGTATGGGGGAACTGTGGCCGCCATTACGGAAAATGCCATTTTTCTGAATAACTACTGAACCACTAATCCTATCATTGTCAATCCAATTGCTAGTCATATGTTTTCGTGGTCAAGGAATCTGAAAACGTACACACAAACACTGTATGGGGGGGGGGGGGGGACTGTGGCCGCCATTACGGAAAATGTCATTTTCGTGAATAACTACTGAACCACTAATCATATCATTGTCAAATCGCTAGTCATATGTTTTCATGGTCAAGGAATCTGAAAATGTACACACAAACACTGTATGGGGGGAACTGTGGCGCTTGGCGGAGGTCTGCGCTCTCCGAATGCTTTTCTAGTTTGTTAATGTTATAACCAATATTGTTATAAGCACTGAGACCCCTACTTAACTCTCTCGTGGGAAGAGGGAGGAGGTGAGGAGCAAGCAGCAGCTCAGCTCTTTACAAGTTAGGAAAGATGGCAGATTATAGTATGAGGGGAGGGGACTGAAAAGTTCATAGTGGTCAAATTTGACCAGATGTGGTTTATTTTTCAAGCACAGGGATCCAAGCACTGCAACACCAATGGAAGAAGTGTTTGGACTAAAGGGGAGACTATGTTGAAAAACAAACCACATTTGGTCAAATGTGACCACTATGAACTTTTCAGCCCCGCCTACGTGTTCAGTTTTTGGCTGTGTGAGCAAGAAATTCTCTTCTTTTAAATTTCATGTCTTACCCACAGACATGAAAATACAACAGTTATGATTAATTTTATTTGGAAAAACCTCAGTATCCCTGCTGAGATACCAGAGAGGACTCGGGTTTGCAGCCTGCATGCCGGGGGAGACAGCCTTGGTGTGTGTGGCGCAATGGCTGGGGCGAGTATCGTCGTAGGTGAACCTGTGGAAGGGTCATTCTCGGTGGAGTGGAGAGGCAGTCGCTGCCCGGCTGAAGGGCTCCCCTCGCCTCGCTGGGAGCATCCCCCGGTGCACCCTGCCAACCGGCTCGCCTCTCCCCGGAGCGAGCTGGGGAGAACACTCCGAAGGAAATAAGTGCTCCTCAGCTCCTCCCTCTTCCCCCAAAGAAGCGGCCTCTGGTTACCCGCTCACCGCGGATCGCGTCGCTGAGGACCGGCAAGCAATTTGCCTTGGAACAACTTGAAGCGAGGCGAGCTCTAACAGAAGGAGACTGAGGAGTGCCTCGGAGACAGGCCTGCTGGCGGGCCCACCAGACCGAGGCAAACTGCTCACCGGCCTCCAGTGAGGCGATCTGCAGTGAGTGGGTAACCAGAAACCAGCGGGGAGCCTTCCAGCCTTCATGCCGGGCAGCGACTCTTCCGTGGGTTCACCTACGACAGTACTTCCTTAAGTTAGATCGCCTTCTCGGAGCATTGTTCAATGTCCTCATCTTCTTCTAGCTACTGGTGGGCGGGAGTATGGGTGGAGCTAATTAGAATATTCATAGATCCATACATACTTAAGTAGGTCAAAGACATAAAAGCTCTTTTCAAGCCATCCTAAGGCAATGAAAGTTTTTTTGTGTATAAAAAGCCACAACATACTATTTTGGGGAAAACGCATTGGTTTTTGAGGTGGTTTTAGAGCCGCTGGAGTGGATCTTTAAATCCAACAGCTTGTCCATTTTATCATTCATTTCCCACTGTAAAACAGATATCCATTAGGGGCTAACGATGGTTTGGCTTCATGGCATTCCCTGCTCATGTACTGTAAGTGCATTTCGCTCACTTTTTCTTGACATTTTTAGATAAACTATAGAGTCAATCATCACTTCCTACGTGGATTGACCTTGCATTTCTTTTCGATACAAGCCATTTTATGTTTTTCACCTTATTTTACTGCTTCCAAACAGCACTAACTGCATAGCTTCCGGGGTGTGGAGTCACATGACCGCACACATTAAAGGGGAAGGACATGAATCTGTCATATACACACGCACACAGCAGGGACAAACGTACAGACACAAATACAGCTGTTGGACACAGTCATTAGGTTTAGGATTGTTGAGCATTTTTGGTCGTCATGTTGCTGTTTGATTTGCCTTCATTCAGATGTGAAACTAATGTATAAGCTTAACTATAAACGATAGGCTGTCAAGAATGTGTTTCTTTGTAAAGAATAAATTAAACATTGTGCAACATGTTTGCTTTTTCTCACCATTAAAGGTTTCAAGAAGCATGGTATCTTGTGGTTTCAGTTGCATTTGTACCGTATGTGATTGTGTTTAATTTTTGTCTCCTAAGGAATCTCAAGCAGCTCAGAGACAGATCCTCATGGAGTTCCTTAATGAAGCTAGAAGAAACAAGAGAGAGGTACTGCTCTGTTAAAGCCATCATATGAGCATTTGCTGTTGAGAGCTTGGGCACTACTGTGTTGCATTTTTAAAGGCGAAATCTAGAGATCATTTTCTAGTCTGTGCTCAGTGTTTTTTTCTTCTCACATCAGTTTTGTATGGCTAAATATTATTTGTAAACAAAACCTGAAAAATATTCAGTTAGGTTGGGTATGTTTTTTTTTTCTTTAAATAAGTTATCTTTATGTCCCAGGAATAATAAGGAAAATAACAAAAGGACAGGAAAAGCAACTTCAAATAACACTCCTATGTAAGCAACACTCATTTGTGTTTTTGGTTTTGTTAACAGCAACTAGAGCAACTGCAGAAAGAGCTGAACTTTCTTGAGGAGGACATTAAGCGAGTTGAGGTGAATAAATGGTTCTCATCAATGCCTGTAAAGGTTTAGATGCTTTACAAATCCCACACTGACATTACGTTCTCAGAAGCACTATGTGCCTTTATGAAAGCATATTATATTATGAAATGGTAAACACTCAAGGGACTCATCATCTCAATTTATGATAGACAAGTTATTTTGGTGTCATTTTTCCAGGAAATGAGCGGGCTGTACTCTCCGATGATGGAGGCAGAGTGCACGGTGCCGAACGTCGAGGCTCCCTCTCCAGCACCCAGGTACTGATCTCAGCGTTGCAGCAAATTACATCTGTACAGGAAATGAATGCGTCATCACAGAATGTTTTCAGCTTGGAAATGGAAAGCACAACAGAGCATAGTGTGCTTATATAAAAATTAGAGTTTTGGTCGGTAATAAGCATTTTGTCTTTAAGTGGGAAAGTATTTATATACAACAGTATCTTACTTAAAATGATAAAAGGTGCTTTGGAAAATATTCCCAGTGATATTTTAGTTTTTCATTTTATAAAAAAAAAAAAAAGTTTTTTTTTGTGTTGATTATTCTTGCACTTGAAGGCATATACTAATCTGCACCAATGAAATGTTAGGAAATAGCTGGCTGCTTTGGGTTAGCTGCTAATCTAGCCTGGGTGCCAGAATGTTGTCATTTAGCCATTTTTCAATGAAATAAAAAGCAGCAGTCCTTCACATTGCCCTAGTTAGACCCTAATAAATTGGATTCAGTCTTATTATACTCGTGTACAAGAATTCAAAGACTACAAACCTAGAATAGAATTCTATCAACATGTTAAGTGTCCCACAAGAGGGGAGAGAACACTGGATCATGTTTATAGCAACATTAAGCACGCCTACAGAGCCACCCCACTCCCCCACCTTGGACAATCAAACCATCTCTCTCCGTTTCTGATTCCTGCCTACACCGCCCTTAGGAAGAGTCCCCCCCCCCCCCGCAACCAAACAATCAAAACCTGGCCTGAAAACGCTCTTCTCCAGCTACAAGACTGCTTTGCCTGCATTGATTGGAGCATCTTTGTACAGCAGGACCTGGACTGCTACACGGAATCTGTCCTGTTCTACATCAGATACTGGGTAGAAAATGTGACAGTCACCAAACACATCCGGGTATTTCCAAACCGCAAACCCTGGATGACCAGTGAGGTCCAGGCTCTGATCAGAGCCTGCAACTCAGCCTTCAGACAGACGGACAGCTCTCTGTACAGCACCGCCAGAGCTAACCTGAGGAGAGGCATAAAACTTGCTAAAAACGCCTATAGGAGGAAGGTGGAGGGCTTCCTCTCAGACAACAACCCCCGACAGATGTGGAGAGGCATCCAGGCCCTCACCAACTACAGGAGCCAGAACCCCCCCCATCATCGGACAGCAGCCTCACTCTGGCAGAGGAGCGTAACAGCTTCTTTGCCCGGTTTGAGCACACCTCCCCCCTCCCCTCTTTCCCCTTCCTCCCCCCCCACAGGTGCACGAGGTGAGGAGGCAACTAAGAACAGTGAACCCCCGCAGAGCTGCTAGTCCAGACAGCATCCCAGGAGCGGTGGTCAAAGCAGGTGCAAACCATTTATCTTTTGTTCTTATTAAAGACAAGAATAGAATAGAAAGGAGATGTCTTTACCTTCTTAACATGTTTCGACTGTACACTGCAGCCTTCGTCAGAAGAGTCAGCTGATTGCTGCCAGGTGACATTTATCAGCTGATTTTCGTAGGCGGGGCCAGCTCAGCAGATCTGTCAGATCCACTGAGCCGGCCCCGCCTTCCGCCGTCAGATGGTCTCTGGAGAATGTGATCCCAGGTGCGGGAAAGCATAAAGGCCCCCTCATCTCAGTTCATGGTGTCTTTTCCCCGCTTCCTGATTTCTATGGCCTCCTTGATCCAGCGTTTGTGTCTGTTGCTCTCTGATCCAATAATTTTTGCGTTGTCCCAGTCCATGATGTGATTATTTCTTTTGCAGTGATCTGATATTACTGATTTTAATGTTTCTTGTTCTGCCTTTTCTTTTTGTGGTCTTGTGAGTCGTCCTTGTGTTTCCTTCTCACATTCCTTCTGGTGTTCTTTTTTTCTTGTGGTGAATGATCTTCCAGTTTCTCCAGTGTAGGTTTTGTTGCATGATCTGCATAATATTTCATATATTACATTGCATTTTGTCTTGTTCTATTCTGTCCTTGGGGTGTACTAGTAACTGTCTTAATTTTTTGTGTGGTTTTACTGCTGTGTTTATTTTGTATTTTTTCATGATCCTTTGAATTGGTTCCGTGATCCCTCGTATGTATGGTATAGTTATGGTGTCCTTGTTTTTGATTTCGGCTTTTGTTCTGTGTCTTATTTCCTGTTTGTTTTCTTTGTTTTTGACTTTATGTTTCCCTTTATTTATAGCCCATACTGGATATTGGCAGCATATAAGTGCATGTTTTATGTGGTTTTCCTCTTCCTGTCTGTCTTCTTGGTCTGTGATGATGGTGGCTCGTTCATATAACGTCCTGACAACTGATAGCTTGTGTGCTGTGGGGTGTTCCGATGTCCATTATAGGTATTGATCTGTGTGGGTTGGTTTCCTGTAGACTGTGATTTTTATGCTGCCGTCATCGTTGTGGTGGATTTTCATGTCCAGAAAGGCTATGGTGCCATTTTCCTCCTCTTCGTGTGTGAATTTTATATTTCCAGTGCTGTCTGTGCTGTTCAGATGGTCAGTGAGTTCTTGTGTGTGTCCTTTCCTTATTTTTTCCAGAATGTCATCCACGTATCTCTTCCAAAGGGTGGGTTTGCATTGTGTAGGTGCTGTGTTGATGGCTTTGTTTTCCAGATCCTCCATGAAAAAGCTGCTCATAATGGCTGATAGTGGGTCTTCCATTGCAAATCCTTCTTTTTGTCTGTAAATTTTTCCTCTGTATTGAAAATAGGTGGATTTTGCAACAAACTGTAATAGTTCGGATATGTTGTGAACTGTGAGATTGGTGCGTCTTTTTAGGGTACTGTCATTATTGAGGCGTTCTTGCACTATATGTAGTGTGACATCAACAGGTGTCTTTGTGAATAATGAAATGACGTCATGTGAAATGAGGATCTCTTCTGATTCTGTTTTCATATTTTTGAGTTCTTGTTCCAGCTCTTTTGAGTTTTTGCAGTGGAAATCTGATAGTCCAAGGAGGGGTTTGATGATTTCAACCAGGGCTTTTGATAAATTGTACGTGACTGATCCAATACTGTCTATTATTGGCCGCAGTGGGATATCCTTTTTATGTATTTTTGGGGTTCCATAGATCCGGGGAGTGATGTTGGCTGTGGGTATCAGGTGATCATATGCGTCCTTTGTGATTTTTTTACTTTCTAATAGGGGCTTGAGAAGGGTTTTTAGCATTTGAGGGGGCCTTTATGCTTTCCCACACCTGGGATCACATTCTCCAGAGACCATCTGATGGTGGAAGGCGGGGCCGGCTCGGTGGATCTGACAGATCTGCTGAGCTGGCCCGGCCTACGAAAATCAGCTGATAAATGTCACCTGGCAGCAATCAGCTGACTCTTCTGACGAAGGCTGCAGTGTACATTCGAAACATGTTAAGAAGGTAAAGACATCTCCTTTCTGTTCCTTGTCTTTAATAAGAACAAAAGATAAATAATTAAAAGAGGGCAAAATGAACCTACTTGAGCTATTAGGTGCAAACCAGCTGGCAGGGATCCTCACCAAGTTGTTCAACCTCTCCCTGACACATGCCACCGTCCCCTCCTGCCTCAAGGCCTCCACCATCATCCTCATCCCCAAAATGTCCGCTATTGACAGCCTGAATGACTACAGACCCATAGCATTCACGTCTGTAGTCATGAAATGTTTTGAGCGACTGGTGTCCCAGCACATCAGGGACTGTCTCCACCCCCCCCCCTTTGACCCCCATCAGTTCACCTACAGGGAGAACCAGTCTACCGAAGACACCATTGCCACCACTCTCCACAGAGTGCTGAGCCACCCGGAGAACCCAAGGAGTTGCATGAGGATGCTCTTCGTGGACTACAGCTGAGCTTTTAATACCATCATCCCAGACATCCTGATCAACAAACTGCACCGCCTTCAGACCCCCCCCCACCTGCTTCTGGATGAAGAACTTTCTCACTAATTGACCACAGACAGTCAGACTTGGCCCCCACCACTCCTCCACACTGTCCCTCAGCACCAGCTCCCCCCAAGGCTGCGTGCTAAGCCCTCTACTGTACTCCCTGTAAACCTTTTGACTGTATTCCAACCCACCCAACCACCGTCATCATGAAATACGCGGGCGACACCACCTTGGTTGGGCTCATCAACGATGACGATGAGAAGGCATACAGGGTGGAGGTAGAGAATCTGCTGCTGTGGTGCCAAGCAAACAACCTGGAACTGAATGTCCAAAAAACCAAAGAACTCATTCTGGACTTCAGGAAGAACAGACAAGACTACCCCCGCCCCCCTCCTCATAAATGGTGACCGTGTGGAAACCGTTCCTGCCTTCAGGTTCGTGGGCACCCACATCTCCTCTGACCTCTCCTGGACTGTCAACACCAAGGCCCTGGTGAAGAAAGCCCAGCAGCGGCTGCACTTCCTCCATGTCCTGAGGAAGAACAACCTGGACCAGAAGCTGCTGCTGGCCTTCTATTGCTGCTTAGTGGAGAGCATGCTCACCTACTGCCTGGGTGTGTGGTACGCCGGCTCCACGGCTGCGAACAGGAAGACTGTACAGAGGGTCATCAACACCGCTCAAAAAATTATTGTCAGCCCTCTGCCCTCCCTGAAGGACATCTCCAGAGCCTCCTGTCTCAGAAGGGTCAAGGCCATCACAGGAGACTCCTCACATCATGCCCACCACCTGTTTGACCTGCTTTCCTCTGGAGGACAGTTCAGATTGATCAGGTCCCACATCTCCAGACTGACAAACAGTTTCTTCCCCTGGGCCATCCGAACGGCAAACAGTCAGAGGCCCCACCCCCCCTCCCTCTGAACGCTCTCATGCACAGAACTGAGGGCCTTTTAACTATCACTATAACTCATCTGTCTTTGCACTCCACACTTTCATGTATATTGACCCATCCGTGAAATCACTACTGTGTATATTTTACATAATCCTTAGGCCATTTTACTCTATTATGTGTTCTGCATTCCGCACTCATGTACATAGTTCCACCCGCGTAGCCACTACCGTACCTGTGTATATACCTATGGGCTATTTGTTATTTTTTCTTTTACCTTTACTTCAGTTGTATGGTTAATCGTGTGTTCTGTAACGGTTTTATTTCAAATTCTTCTCACTTTCTTTACTGCACAGCAGGCTGGTGGAGCACCCACAATTTAGTTATGCTGTACAACTGTACAATGACAATTAAGCCTATCTATTCTGTTCTCTATTCTATTTTCTAGGAGTTGGATAATGTTCAGGACAACTGGCCAATTTTGATTACCATTAGCCTAGATGTCTCCATGCTAGCCTCTCCATACGCTTTAGATGTCTCGTCTCCAGTCAGGAGCAACAGTCCACACCGTTATTGTGAAAGACCTCCACTTGTGTGGTCTTCAAATGCACGGTTCTGCTAATGTGTAACAGAAACTGACAATTATACTTGTGTACAAGAATTCAAAGACTACAAACATAACAAACTTTCACATGTACTGACATAAAGAAAACAACATACTGTTGGGAGAGAGAAGAGCTGTGTCATACATAAGAATATTCATGTTGACCTTGTTTTGGGGTTCTGCATTTGTTAAGTATATGTCTGTATTCAGCCGAGAGAGTCACGCTGCAACAGTTCGGCACAAGTACATATACCATTGCATCCCTGCTAGCTTCAGACCTTGGTTCATACATGTCACTTCACTCCAAAAACACTCTTGACTTCTTTGTCAGTTTCATCCATGTCTGATTTGTCAGTAAAATCATTTGGCCTGGGAGATGGTGTTGGCAAGAAGTCCTCAGCAACAGAGACAGGCTGTCCTCCAACAATTTAGCTAGTTTGGCTTCCTTGGTTATCAAAACTACAGCTGAATTGTAGCATACCGGTGGGTGGTGTGGTGTTCGTGGTGCCTGTAGACCTGACCAGTCAGAGCAGACTGGGCGTTTTCATAGTGGGGAGGTCTCCCTAGTTTCAGTTTTTTACTGGAAATGGGTAAATACACAGAAGCCATTAACAATTAATTAGTGGTTTAATGACATCTTTAGCATACATTTACTATATGCATATTTGTTTTGTGTTAAATAGCTGCAGTAGTATCATTGACCAGCCGGACTACAATCAACCTCCTGGATTTGGTGGCGCAACCCAGGTATGTCAAAACATAAAATATGTAAAGGAGATATGTTCTTTTAGTAAAAGATATAATCTATTTGTTTTGGCTTTCTGAAGCAACATAGTTATTAAACCCAACAGCTGCCAAAAAAAAAAAAAAAAGAGTTGACTGGGTAGAGCCCTTTAAACCTCAGTATTTAGTCAAGTGTGCTCTTTTTCAGGGAAAACGGCAGACTTGGTATAACAGCACCCTGGCATCCAGAAGAAAGAGGCTGACGGCGCATTTTGAGGATCTGGAGCAGTGCTACTTCTCCAACAAAATGTCACGCATCACAGGCAAATGGACATTTATTTGTGTTGCATTTTTCTTGTGTTACTGCCACACAGTGTTTTTATTTTTTTTAAACTGCAACCATCATACACCCACACATTCATGGAGAGCTTTATCTTAAGCACTTGAACACATTATCTGTCTCACAAATGCATTTGGGGTTCATCTATGTTCAGTGCCCCTGGACATTTGAGCACCACCTTATAAGTGCATCAAGTGAGGACATCTCATTTATGACACGTCATAGAATCATATGGAATTACTAGGAATGCTACTTGTCATTGAAGCTTTTACCATCAACTGATCAGGTTGATCATAATGTAGCAAATTGATGCTGTTGGATAAAATTCACTTACCTGTACTTTTGATATATTTTTTTTAACTTTATGTTGCTGACTAAATGGGCATGTTTACCTCTTTTTTTAACCTCTGACTACTGTAAAAGTAGTGTTTTGAAATGACCAATGAAAGCTATTTTAAGCCATCAATTTAACAACATTCAGTCTGCGTCAGTATGACAGAATGTGACTTGAAACCATCTTCAGCTTTCAGATTGGTGATGTTGATTTCAGGTGTGTGTGTGTGTGTGTGATGCTGTGCTGTGTTTCCAGAGGAGGGCAGGAACCTGAACCAGCTGGATGATTTCATGGAGTGTTTGTCCAAGTTCACGCGCTACAACTCGGTGCGGCCGCTCGCCACACTCTCCTATGCTAGTGACCTCTATAACGGCTCCAGTATTGTCTCAAGGTATAAAAATGAAATGGTTCAGTCCCTGAACTGGTTTGGTTGTCTTTGCTGTAAAGCCCTGTAGTGATACAGAACTGAATTGGCATGATTGTCTTGAATGTGCAGAAATTGTAACTTGTTAAATTTTTACAAGAAATTGTTAAATCGTAGGCCAAGTGATTCATTTATTCTATTCCAATTTAATAATGCATTACCAAAAATAATGTATTTTTTTTAATTTGCTCTTCTGCTCAGTTTGCACTTCAGCAGACTGCCCCGACAATGCCTGCATGCCTGAATGCATTGTTTGTGCCATGTGATTGGCTAGATATTTGCATTACGAAGCAGTTGAACAGCTGTACCTATTAAAGTGGCCATTGACTGTATATTTCTGCAGCGAACGTACACAGAGATCAAGGTCTGTGCAGATCATTTTTCGCCCACGATTGTTTGTATGCTGAAAAATCATTTAATCTGTTCAAATGAATTCTCTGTGGTGGTCTAGTGGTCAAGCATCCACCCCACAGCCATGAGGTTGTGGGTTCAAGCTCCAGCCTGCTCATATCAAAGACCATAAAAATGTTGCTTTCCGCCTTCTAGCTTTGTGCCTAGCATAAATAGAATAGGGAAAGGAAAGTTGGTTACCCAGCCACGGGGGGGGGGGGGGGGCACAAAAACCAGCGTACTGCCTGTGTCCCTCAAACCGGTGTAAATGGGGAGGGTTGCATCAGGGAGGGCATCTGGTGTAAAGTCCTTGCCAAATCAAACATGTGGACCCGTGATCCACTGTGGTGACCCCAAATGGGGAGCAGCCGAATGGTATGAGAGAGCGGGAGATAAATGAGACTGTAAATTAATACTTGCTGTTGAATGAAAACTGTCAATGAATTAATATATGCAAAGTAAATAACAGAATATTGCCAAATATTTAAAAAAAAAATCCAATTTTTGGTAAGACCAGTAGCTGTTTTCTTATATTCTTTTCTTCTTGTATAAGGCATCCATGCAGCATGCCTTGAAGAAAGATCAGTGTTGATGACTCATCAGTACTTCAAACATAGAGCACTCAGTATCTCTGACTGTATTCTTACCTCTCTTTCAGTATTGAGTTTGACCGTGACTGTGACTATTTTGCCATTGCTGGTGTGACCAAAAAGATCAAGGTGTTTGAATATGGCACTGTGATCCAGGACGCAGTGGACATCCACTACCCTGTCAACGAAATGACCTGCAACTCTAAAATCAGGTGAGGGGCCCAAATAATTTGTTCCCAGAGGAGGTTAAGTTAAATGAATAAACCCTGCTTTTCTGTTTAGGGAAAAAAAATACAACAGTCATTCCTTTAAAGAGATATAGAATGTACTTACACTGTCTATAAAAGTTTTCACTTCCTTGGATGTTTCAACCTTTTTTGCTTTCATAAATGAAGTCATGGTCAATATAATTTGGCTTTTTTTTTTAACAAGAATTTTAAAAAAGCTAATAAAAAGAAAAGAGATTTTTACCAAATAATGTCAGTTAAAATTATATAAGGCAAAGTGAATGATTGCGTAAGTATTCACCCCCTTCAGTTTCGTATTTAGCAGATGCACCTTTGGCTGCATTCGCAGCACGGAGTCTGTGTGGACATGTCTTAATCAGGCTGCCACATTTGGACACTGCAGTGCTTCTCCATTCTTTCTTGAAGAACAGCTCAAGCTCTGCCGGGTTGCTCAGGGATCGGGCGTGAACAGCTCTTTTTAAGTCCAGCCACAAATTGCTTCACAGTAGAGATGGTGCATTTGTGGTGATGCAGTGTTTGGTGGGCGCCAAACGTAGCCTCTATAGTCTGATGGCCAAAAAGCTCAATTTGTGTCTCATCAGACCAAAGAACCTTCTTTGACCTTGGAGTCCTCCACATGCCTTTGGGTAAATCCCAGGCGAGAGTTCATGTGAGCTTTTTTCAACAGTGGCTTTCTCTCTGCCACTCTCCATACAGCTTGGACTGGTGAAGAACCTGGGCAACAGTTGTTGCATGTCCAGTCTCTCCTATGTCGGCCACTGAAGCTCTCAACTCCTTCAGAGTGGTTGTAGGTGTCTTGGTGGCCTCCCTCACCAGTCTTCCTCTTGCTCCATCACTCAGTTTATGAGGACGGCCAGCTCTAGGCAGATTTAGACAAGTGCCATACTGCTTCCATGTCCTAATGATGGATTTAACTGAACTTGTGGGATGCCCAATGAGTTGGAAATCTTCTTGTAGCCATCTCCTGTCTTGTACTTTTCAGCAGTCTTTTCTCTGAGTTGCTTGGAGTGTTCTTTTGTCTTCATGTTGCAGTTGTAGCAGGAATACTGATGAACCGGAGACTGGACCTCCCAGACACAGGGGGCTTTATACTACAATCACTTGACGCACATTAACTGCACTCAGGTGATCTCCATTTCACTAACTGTGAGACTGCAGGCATCAACTAGCTGGACCTCTGGTGAATTAGGTTAGTCACTTTAAAGGGGTGAATACTTACGTAATCATTTACTTTACCTTATATAATTTTAACTGACAGTAGTTTGTAAAAAGCTATTTTCACTTTGACATGAAAGAAGCTTTTTTTGTAAATTCTTGTCAAAAAAGCCACATTTTTCCCTTAGTTTTGCAGTGTGTTATAAATTGTGTTTTAATGTGCATTTGAGATGACTTCAGCTTTATTCATCACTGTTACTTGACTAAATAAAACTCATTAGTAATCAAGTTACATTAAGAGCCAGTTTGTTCCGCCAACGCATTTTTAATTTATTTATTTGGTGTGTATGCAGCTGCTGTCACGCACTTTTCCAGCTGTAGTAATATTTTTTCTGACAAAATTAAGAAACTCAGCAGTAATTTAAACCAAAGAAACGATGGTCTGATACACTATAATGTTCCTATTGGTGACAAGTTAGCATCTTCATTTAGCATTTGCTGTTTTATAGTTAGATGGTGTTAATGTTACTTAACTCTAATTAAAACAAGGTTAGAGGACCATCCTCTCTGACACAGCATGGTAGGAAAAAGTCCCACATCCCTGGCAAACAGAAGTAGCAGCTATTTGACCAGAACATTAGCTTGCAGTGAGCTGAGTGCTAACCACCAGAACCCACTATGGCACACCACCTGGTGGACTGCAGGGGAAAGGCAGGGTGGTGACAAGTAAAAACGGGGCATTCATCTTTTAAATCCTGATATAAATAATACGGTTTTATATGAAACTGTAGACGTTTATCGTTATATTGCACTGCCCTAATCTCAACTGTAAAGTTTGTAAGCAACAGTGAGCTTGAATCTTTCCCATAAAAGTGATCCCCGCCTCCCCTCTTGCAGCTGTATCAGCTGGAGCAGTTATCATAAGAACCTCCTGGCCAGCAGTGATTATGAAGGCACCGTCATTCTGTGGGACGGTTTCACCGGCCAGAGGTCCAAAGTTTATCAGGTGTGACACTTCTGGGACTAATTTTTTTTGGTCACTTTTGTCCTGATAGTATGTTTGTTATGGCATTTATTGAGAGTTTATTCTGCGCTAAATACAGGAACATGAAAAAAGATGTTGGAGTGTTGACTTCAATCTGATGGACCCTAAGCTCTTAGCATCCGGTTCAGATGACGCTAAAGGTAAAGGAGAGACATGATATCAGAAGATTAAAGGACATAAGTCATCTTGCTGATTTCCAGTTTCCATTGCATCTAATTAATTAACCAAGGGATTTTTTTTTCAAATTATTTTTCTTCTTCAGTGAAATTGTGGTCAACCAATCTTGACAACTCCGTAGCTAGCATCGAGGCCAAGGCTAATGTCTGCTGTGTTAAATTCAGCCCAACCTCCAGGTATCATTTGGCCTTTGGTTGTGCAGGTAAGGTTGGGAGGGGTTTAAAGTAGTTTACTGGAACAAAAATTGCTTTGCCTTTTTTACTTTCTGTACATGCCTTGGTGATTCAGCGCTGATACTGGGGACCTATGGAAAAGATTAACGGCCCCTGCTGTGTAATCATATGTAAATACATACAGGGTTTC
The DNA here is from genome assembly GCA_020510985.1 of Pholidichthys leucotaenia. Taxonomy (NCBI): domain Eukaryota; kingdom Metazoa; phylum Chordata; class Actinopteri; order Cichliformes; family Pholidichthyidae; genus Pholidichthys; species Pholidichthys leucotaenia. The sequence continues at coordinate 305,211,051 of CM035846.1, forward strand.
TGTCCCCTTTTTCCTCCACAGACCACTGTGTTCACTACTATGATCTACGCAACACTAAACAGCCAATAATGGTGTTTAAAGGCCACAGGAAGGCTGTGTCCTATGCCAAGTTTGTCAATGGAGAAGAAATTGTTTCTGCGTAAGTCAATTTACAAAAAGTCTAAAGAGGGAGAAAAAAACTCCAGTTTTGAATGTTTGCATCCTCCTTGTGCTTTTTTTAATTTAAATTTTGCCTGTCAAACTTGTACTTATCATGTACTTATCATTGAAATTATCAGCTCAACAGACAGTCAGCTAAAGCTGTGGAACGTCAACAAGCCTCACTGCCTACGCTCCTTCAAGGGTCACATCAATGAGAAGAACTTTGTGGGCCTGGCGTCCAATGGTGACTACGTTGCGTGTGGTAAGCTGATAGTCACGGTAACAGCCATGCCCCCAAACCATCTGTTTCCACTATATTTAAAAAAGCAAACTGGCTTTAACTTAATGAATAATTCTGTTTGTGTACAGGCAGTGAGAACAACTCCCTGTATCTGTACTACAAAGGACTTTCCAAAACACTGTTAACATTCAAGTTTGACACAGTGAAGAGTGTCCTGGATAAGGACAAGAAGGAAGACGACACAAACGAGTTTGTCAGTGCCGTCTGCTGGAGGTCCCTTCCTGATGGGGTGAGTTCACCTAAGTTATTATATTGATGTATTACACCACCTTCTTTGTTGCCGTATGTGTGTTTCACAGCAAACATTGTGACCTTAGACATAAAAATTGGACAACACTTGGAGATCATGAAAAGCAAAGCTGATACAGAAAGCCTCAAACCTCAATTTCTAAAGTGCAGCAGATGGCAACACCTGTGCATTTTCTAGTTTTACATCATAGTCAGTGAAACAGATTCCTTTTTTTTCTACATAAAAGTCCCCATTAGAGTCTTAAAGGACCATAAATCAGCTTTGCTTACATTTGCAGTCAAAATATGTTTTGTGATTTGGGGAAAAAGCTCATTAATCTCACATTGTCAACAGACTTTCCACTGTTGAAAATATGGAAAACTGTATGAGCCAAAGTAGATGAATTTTGTCCCCTTGAATATATCTTCTGGGCCCCATACACCTTTTTTTATCCCCTGCCAGTTGAAGTCCAAAGGGGTCAAAGAGCCCTTTGGGCAAAGACCAAAGGGGGATTATGTTATACGTCAGTCCATCCATCCCACTTTTGTGAAATCAACTCCTCCTAGAGTTTTGTTCTGATTGTTTTGAAACTTGGTACCATGGTTTGATATATACAGTGAGGATGGACATATTGCAATTTGGTTCTGATCGGATGACCTTGAAGTCAAAGGTCAGGTCAGAGTTTTCCCTAAATCTTCTAAACACAGTAACTACTGAATGATGTAGGCTTTTCAAATCGATACAGTAGTTGTATCTAATACACATCTTGGATGACTTACACCCTGACCTGACTATGGGTTTGGGGTCAGAGGTTCAAAGTGGGCCATGGACAAAATTATTGGTACCCCTCTGTTAATGAAAGAAAAACCCACAATGGTCACAGAAATAACGAATCTGACAAAAGTGGTAATAAATAAAAATTCTATGAAAATTAACCAGTGAAAATCAGACAATGCTTTTGAATTGTGGTTCAACAGAATTATTTTAAAAAACAAACTCATGAAACAGGCCTGGACAAAAATGATGGTACCCTTAACTTAATATTTTGTTGCACAACCTTTTGAGGCAATCAGTGCAATCAAACGATTTCTGTAACTGTCAATGAGACTTCTGCAACTCTCAGCAGGTATTTTGGCCCACTCCTCATGAGCAAACTGCTCCAGTTGTCTCAGGTTTGAAGGGTGCCTTCTCCAGACGACATGTTTCAGCTCCTTCCACAGATATTCAATAGGATTTAGATCAGGGCTCGTAGAAGGCCACTTTAAAATAGTCCAATGTTTCGCTCTTAGCCATTCTTGGGTGTTTTTAGCTGTGTGTTTTGGGTCATTATCCTGTTGCAAGACCCATGACCTGCGACTGAGACCAAGCTGTCTGACACTGGACAGCACATTTCTCTCTAGAAGACCTTGATCGTCTTGAGATTTCATTGTACCCTGCACAGATTCAAGACACCCTGTGCCAGATGCAGCAAAGCAGCCCCAGAACATAACAGAACCTCCTCCATGTTTCACAGTAGGGACAGTGTTCTTTTCTTGCTATGCTTCATTTATGCGTCTGTGAACATAGAGCTGATGTGCCTTGCCAAAAAGTTCCAGTTTTGTCTCGTCTGTCCATAGGACATTCTCCCAGAAGCTTTGTGGCTTGTCAACATGCAGTTTGGCAAATTCCAGTCTGGCTTTTTTATGGTTTGTTTTCAACAGTGGTGTCCTCCTTGGTCATCTCCCATGAAGTCTACTTTGGCTCAAACAATGATGGATGGTGCGATCTGACACTGATGTACCATGACCTTGGAGTTCACCATGAATGAGTTTAGAGGTTGTTCTGTGCAGTTTTGCTACCATTCGTATTATCCGTCTCCTCCTGCAGCCACGTCCAGGGAGGTTGGCTACAGTCCCGTGGATCTTAAATTTCTGAATAATATGTGCAACTATAGTCACAGGAACATCAAGCTGCTTGGAGATGGTCTTATAGCCTTTACCTTTAACATGCTTGTCTATAATTTTCTTTCTAATCTCCTGAGACAAGTCTCTCCTTTGCTTCCTCTGGTCCATGTTTAGTGTGGTACACACCATGTCACCAAACGGCACAGTGACTACTTGTCACCCTTTAAATAGGCCGACTGACTGATTACAAGTTTGTAGACACCTGTGATGTTAATTAGAGGACACATCTTGGTTGAACATGTCTCTATGGTCACATTATTTTCAATCTTTTCTAGGGGTACCAACATTTTTGTCCAGGCCTGTTTCATGAGTTTTTTTTTTTTTTTTTTTTTTATAATTCTGTTGAACCACAATTCAAAAGCATTGTGTGATTTTTCATTGGTTAATTTTCATAGAATTTTTATTTATTACCACTTCTGTCAGATTCAAGTTATTTCTGTGACCATTGTGGGTTTTTCTTTCATTAACAGAGGGGTACCAACAATTTTGTCCAGGGCCACCAAACCTGGTACACAGGTTCATCTTGGAATCCTGACCTCTATGGGTTTGGGGTCAAAGGTCAAGGTTAACATTCACTATGCCTCATTACTGTACAGTGAGTAAAGTTAGGGTCACCAAACTTGGAACACAGGTTCACTCTGTGACCCTGAAGTGTGACTATGGTTTTGGGATCACAAGGACAAAGGTCAGCATCACAATGGGTTAAACCACATCCTAACAACAAAGAAAGCTAAGGTCACCAAACTTGCTACACAGGTTCACCTTGGGATCCTGACTTCTGACTATGGGTTTGTGGTCAAAAGGTTAAGGTTAACATTCTCTATGCCTTATTACTGTACGAGTAAAGCTAAGGCCACCAAACTTGGTACACAGGTTCACCCTGTGACCCTGCAGTGTGACTATGGTTTTGGGATCACAAGGTCAAAGGTCAACATCAACATGGCTTTAAAATTATATCTCAACAACAAAGAAAGCTAGGGTCACCAAACCTGGTACACAGGTTCACTCTGAGATCATGACCTCTGACTGCAGGTTTGGGGTCAAAGGTCAAGGTTGGCACTCCCTTTGATCTCTTACTATAGAACATGTAAATCTCTCTAGGGTCACCATGTTTGCTACACAGATTCACCTTGGGACCCTGACCTACAACTATAGGTTGTATACTTTGTTGTATATTCATGGATGATGGGCTTATCAAAATTTGGTTCTGCCACAGTATTAAGTTGAAAACTGCTCTGTCAGTCAGTATTGAGATCTTCAAAGAAAACGGAGGCGGGGGATATTGCACTTGCCTCAGAGTGCTCTTGTTTCAGAAGGAAGTGGTATTTTCTTGAATATTCTTTGGCTGAGCTTGATTTATTAATTTATTTGTTTTTTCAGGAATCAAATGTACTGATCGCTGCAAACAGTCAAGGAACAATCAAGGTTTGTGCTTTGAAACGTCACAAAATGTGCCCATAGCTATCATGAATAAGGATGTTGTTTTTGTAGATTCACGTTTTTCCCACTTTGAGATCTGTGGGTACGGTGGATATAAAAAGTCAACACACCCCTGTTCAAATGCCAGGTTTTTGTGATGTAAAAAAAAATGAGACCAAGATAAAGCATTTCAAAACTTTTTCCACCATTAATGTGACTTATAACCTGTACAACCCAATTGAAAAACAAACTAAAGTCTTTGAAGGGGAAAAATAAAAAATGGAAAACTTACAATAACCTGGTTGCATAAATATGCACAACCTTAAACTAACACTTTGTTGCAGCACCTTTGGCTTTTATTACAGCACTCAGTCTTTTTGGGTAGGAGTCTATCAGCGTGGCACATCTTGATGTGGCAATATTTGCCCACTCTTCTTTGCAGAAACGCTCCAAAGCTGTCAGATTGTGAGGGCATCTCCTTTGCACAGCCCTCTTCAGATCACCACACAGATGTTCGATCAGATTCAGGTCTGGACTCTGGCTGGGCCATTTCAAAACCTTAATCTTCTTCTGGTGAAGCCATTCTTTTGTTGATTTGGATGCGTGCTTTGGGTCATTGTTGTGCTGAAAGATAAAGTTCCTCTTCATCTTCAGCTTTCTAGCAGAAGCCTGAAGGTTTTGTGCCAACACTGACTGGTATTTGAAACTGTTCATAACTACCTCCACCTTGACTAAGGCCCCAGTTCCAACTGAAGAAAAACGGCCCCAAAGCATGATGCTGCCACCACCATGCTTCACTGTAGGTATGGTGTTCTTTTGGTGATGAGCAGTATTGTTTTTGTGCCAAATATACCTTTTGGAATTATGGCCAAAAAGTTCAACCTTGATTTCATCGGACCATAACACATTTTCCCACATGCGTTTGAGAGATTTCAAATGTGTTTTTGCAAAATGTAGCCAGGCTTGGATGTTTTTCTTTGTTTTCCATGTTGCCACCCTAGATGGGAGAATGTTGTCACATGTACTGAACAGCCAGTACTTGCCAGAAATTCCTGCAGCTCCTTCAGTGTTGCTGTCGGCCTCTTGGCAGCCTCCCTGACCAGTTTTCTTCTCATCTTTTCATCAATTTTGGAGGGACGTCCAGTTCTTTGTAGTGTCACTGTTGTGTCATAGTTTCTCCACTTGCTGACGACTGTCTTAACTGTGTTCCATGGTATATTTAATGTCTTGTAAATTCTTTTGTACCCTTCTCCTGACTGATACCTTTGACCAGTGAGATCCCTCTGATGCTTTGGAAGCTCTCTGTGGACCATGGCTTGTGATTTAAGATGGGACTCCAAAAATGTCCGGAAAAGCCTACTGGAACAGCTGAACTTTATTTGGGGTTAATCAGAGGCACTTTAAATGGTGGCAGATGTGTGCTGTCTCCCATTTAACATGAGTTTGAATGTGATTGGTTAATTCTGAACACAGCCACATCCCCAGTTATAAGAGGGTGTGCATATTTATGCAAACAGGTTATTGTACGTTTTTTTGTTGTTGTTTTTTTTTTCATTTTTCCCCTTAAAAGATTTCAGTTTGTTTTTCAATTGGGTTGTACAGGTTATAGGTGACATTAATGGTGGAAAAAGTTTTGAAATGATTTATCTTGGTCTCATTTTTTTTTACATCACAAAAACCTGGCGTTTGAACAGGAATGTGTCGACTTTTTATATCCACTGTATTTGTGTTCTCAGCAGCAGAATCAATGAGTCTTTCCCCCAGGACAGAGCTCTTTGACTTATTGGTTTTCCACAATGTCAGTTATTTTCTGTCACTCTTCCTGGTTGTACAGTTATGATTGTGCAGTTCCTTCCATCAAAAAACGTAACGGACACGTACCATGACCACCCAGTCAAAGGATGTGAAATTGCCGATGTGTGCCTACTAGCTTTTGCTCATGTGGCAAACTCAAAATCTGTTTGGTTAAAGCAGAGGTGTCCAATCATGTGCCATGGAGGGCCAAGACCCTGCAGGCTTTACCTCCAACCAGTGTCTTCAACAGCAGATTCTACTGAACTTCTTCCCACTGATTGGTGATCAGTGAAAACACCTGTGAAGAGAAAACCTGCTGGGTCTTGGCCCTCCATGGCACATGATTGGACAGCCCTAGGTTAAAACAACAGTCACATTACTATTCATTTTAAGTGATTTGGGAAGCATATGGCACTAACGAAAGAACAGAAGACTTTTGCGTGCTACTTCATATTTTAAAAAATTAAAGCTTTCATTAACGTGTAATTTTAACAGATTTGCATTAGTGTGAAATTTCATTTTTATTGCATGTCATTTCACAAAAGGCCAACATGAAAATTGCCACATTGTGCTGGATTAATTGAGAGCTTGTTCTGTTCCACCTTTAGTCTGGTTAAGCATTTCGTTCTATATTTTGAATCAAGTCAAATTCCATGAAACTTCATATTAGTCTCTCATTGCTCCACAGGTACTGGAGCTTGTCTGAAGACTCAGAAAAAGCCATGGCCAGCTGCTGTTTGTACGGTGGCAGGATTTGTCTGATGCAGGGGATCTCAGGCTATCCACTGAGCACCAAGAGAGCTGAAATAAGTCTTTTTTTCTTTTTTTTTTTTTTAAATGAGCTTCAAGTTTTTGAGCAGCCGCAAAGACGATATCTTTATAACAGGAGAAGATGTGCTGCCCTTTTACAGCAACAAAACAAGGACCTAGTTTGGGCACAAAGTGGAACAAGAGGTGTTAGACAGCAGTTTTGTGTCTTATTTGTGAGGTTTTATCAGCTACAGTTGGTCAATCAAAATGTGTACCTTATATATTTTTTCATAAAGTTGATCTGAAGGGTACATCCAGCCAAACGCTACTGGGTGATACATTTTTCTCTTTTAAAGGCCAAAGCACAAGACAACATGACTCCAATTCACATGAAGCTTTTAATATCCCTTTTTCTTTTTTCTGCCTTGGTGTAGCTTTTTTGTTTTTCAGATTGGGAGGAGCCTGTTTTTTTAATAAATATGACTTGAATTCATTGCTGTTGAGCACATATTCAGTTCTTGGATCAGATTGGGTGATGGATAGAGATAAAGAGATGATACAGAGTGAAGTACGTGGTGGTAATGCACCTGTAAGCTGGTTGCCAACCACCAATCAAATCTAAAAGAAGAATAATCTTCAGTTCCTTTTCTGGGTTAGATTGCAGAATGTAAATTGGTGAAGAATGATGTTAAGAACCAGTGCATTAGGAAAAGATTTCAAGACCTTCCCCATGCTTACAAGTCTGTAACCATCTGAACAAAATGGGACTCGACACATTTGCAGTCAAATTCTCCATTAACTGATGATCGTGCAGTCTGACATGCAGCTGGACATTGCGTGTGCCATTTGTTGCTTGTTAAAAATGAGAGCCTCACCCTGTCACATCTTTTCAAAGTAGCAGTGAAATTCTTCACATACTGCAGGTTTATCTTGTGTGCTCAGCTACAGCATAACTTGAGGTGAACTGATGGTTTCATACGGCGCGGAGACACGTGGAGAAGAGGATTGGGTAACGCCACCAAGACCTTACCTATTTTATGATAATCAAAGGAGAAGGGCGTTTTGTATTTGTATAACTGAATAAATTATTTTAAAAAGATCTTCTGGCACCTATCGTCATTATTTTAAAATCTGCTTTATTTAAAGGTGCAATGTGTAATCTAGCAATTATATTTCATAATGCAAATATTTTAATTTATATTGGTCATTACTCCCTTCTTAAGCCTTTGCAATAACCTACAAAACTCATTTACAGTGGGGCAAAAAAGTATTTAGTCAGCCACCAATTGTGCAAGTTCTCCCACTTAAAAGATGAGAGGTCTCCAATTTTCATTATAGGTATACCTCAACTATGAGACAAAATGAGGGAAAAAAAATCCAGAAAATCACATTGAAGGATTTTTAATGAATTAATTGGTAAATTCCTCGGTAAAATAAGTATTTGGTCAATAACAAAAGTTCATCTCAATACTTTGTATATAACCTTTGTTGGCAATGACAGAGGTCAAACGTTTTCTGTAAGTCTTCACAAGGTTTTCACACACTGTTGCTGGTATTTTGGCCCATTCCTCCATGCAGATCTCCTCTAGAGCAGTGATGTTTTGGGGCTGTCGCTGGGCAACACGGACTTTCAACTCCCTCCAAAGATTTTCTATGGGGTTGAGATCTGGAGACTGGCTAGGCCACTCCAGGACTTTGAAATGCTTCTTACGAATCCACTCCTTCATTGCCCGGGTGTTGTGTTTGGGATCATTGTCATGCTGAAAGACCCAGCCACGTTTCATCTTCAATGCCCTTGTTGATGGAAGGTTTTCACTCAAAATCTCACGATACATGGCCCCATTCATTCTTTCCTTTACACGGATCAGTCGTCCTGGTCCCTTTGCAGAAAAACAGCCCCAAAGCATGATGTTTCCACCCCCATGCTTCACAGTAGGTATGGTGTTCTTTCTCCTCCAAACACGACGAGTTGAGTTTTTACCAAAAAGTTCTATTTTGGTTTCATCTGACCATATGACATTCTCCCAATCCTCTTCTGGATCATCCAAATGCTCTCTAGCAAACTTCAGACGGGCCTGGACTTAAGCAGGGGGACATGTCTGGCACTGCAGGATTTGAGTCCCTGGCGGCGTAGTGTGTTACTGATGTAGCCTTTGTTACTTTGGTCCCAGCTCTCTGTGGGTCATTCACTAGGTCCCCCTGTGTGGTTCTGGGATTTTTGCTCACCGTTCTCATGATCATTTTGATCCCATGGGGTGAGATCTTGTGTGGAGCCCCAGATCGAGGGAGATTATCAGTGGTCTTGTATGTCTTCCATTTTCTAATAATTGCTCCCACAGTTGATTTCTTCACACCAAGCTGCTTCCCTATTGCAGATTCAGTCTTCCCAGCCTGGTGCAGATCTACAATTTGTTTCTGGTGTCCTTTGACAGCTCTTTGGTCTTGGCCATAGTGGAGTTTGGAGTCTGACTGTTTGAGGTTGTGGACAGGTGTCTTTTATACTGGTAATGAGTTCAAACAGGTGCCATTAATACAGGTAACGAGTGGAGGACAGAGGAGCCTCTTAAAGAAGAAGTTACAGGTCTGTGAGAGCCAGAAATCTTGCTTGTTTGTAGGTGACCAAATACTTATTTTAGCGAGGAATTTACCAGTTAATTCATTAAAAATCCTTCAATGTGATTTTCTGGATTTTTTTTTTCTCATAGTTGAGGTATACCTATGATGAAAATTGGAGACCTCTCTCATCTTTTAAGTGGGAGAACTTGCACAATTGGTGGCTGACTAAATACTTTTTTACCCCACTGTAAGTTTGACATAACTTGAAAAGGTATTATGACGATCCAAGATGGCCACCTATATGGACGACAGGGATCCTTCTTTCTGTGTAGAAAAAAACTACAGCACAAAGTACAGCATTTTAATTAAGAAAAATTATGACAAAACAAAATTATGATTTTTATGCTGCATTAAATTTCAGAAATTGGATTACCCAAAATATTACAAATGGCACCTTTAACCTGAAGCTGTAGTTCAACCAGAGATTGTATCAGAGGTTGTGCTGGACTTTATTATGTCATTCTGATAAAAAAAAGTATGGATTTTTACTTGTTAATAAATAGTCCCCCATTAATCTGGTGAAAGAATAATGAAAGCTGAAAAATAAAACAGCTAGATGCCTTTTCTGTATTTTATCTTTTGCAAAAGGAAAGATTTCAGTAGAAGTTACAGCGAGCAGGATTCCACAGAAATGTTCAAACAACATCCTTGTGTGCAGGCTTTTATAGGACCAGGAAAAGCAGAGAGAAGCGGGGGGGGGGGGGCTTTCTGTTTATGGGAGAGCTGAGGCTCCAACCTTGAGGTCTGGGACAGGAAGGTACGTGATAAGTTGTTTTGAGAACGAAGTATCATAGAATAAAAACATGATATAAAGAATTAAATATAATGAGAAAGAAGTCTTTCACAAAAGCCTTGTAAAAAATTCTGTCATAATTATTTTGATGTTAATATGACACCAAATAGCTTTTGTTTCTGTTCACATGTTCAGGTTGAATCAAGAACAGCTGTGTTTTTTAACCTGAGGTACCTGGAATGGAAATTTATTTCACTTAATTAGCCCAAAAAAATTGCAAATTATTTACCGTTGTAGTGCATGGGTTCTGTAGGCACCCATGTGGACCAACAGCAAATTATTTTCAATTTTTTTGACCAAATAAGTAAAATTAGAAAATTTCCCGGGGAAACATGAACACTCCAGGGACCCCCGGTTGAAAAACACTGGGATACAGTATGCAGATTCTACATGTATTAAACTGATAAATGGAGACTGTGGGACAGGTGGGAATTACAAGTAAACGTCACAATAGGTCACCCTCAGTGTAACCTGTCAAGATGGCTTCTAGATGTGTCTGACAATATCCAGTTAATGCAACCTCTGGTGGATGACCTATCGTAACCACAAGTCTGTTTTTATTGTGTCATTTGACCATTTAAACCTGAACTGATCCAAAACATGAACATTCAAATAAATGTCGGTATGATGGCAACTACACATTAGGCCAGAAATCATCTTTTGGAGACATTTACTGGAGAAATATTTTGTTTTTCCACTTTGGAAGACTGCCACACACAATGGGAGACGACGGGCCTTAAAGTCTGACTGCAGCCAGAGGGTGATCAAAATGTATGGACTTCATTCTTAAGATAAGCAGTTCTTGGGCAGCTTTTAAGGTGTCCATGTGTCTAGAGTTCAATTAATTGTTTTGAATGTTTGGTTTTTTTTAATCCATAGCAAAGCATACCAAGGCTCCTCTGCCATCTATTAAAACTTCAACCTGAAACTCAACATTTCCCACTGTGCAGACAATACCAAGGCAACATAATCCAGAGATCCTCATCTCTGGATCTCATCCCATTCAAGCTAAAAATGGTTTGTGATAGCTAGATGAAACAGGTGCACTACTTAACAACATGCTTAAGCTTGAGGAAAATGAACAGTCTGGCTTATAATACACAGGCATAAATCCTGAGGTTGATGAAGACCCAGCTTGCCGTCTTGTTTGCTTGACTGTTGAAATGGGCAGATGACTGGTTTAATGAGAAATAGCTTTAGATTAAGATGATGCTTTGAAATGCTGACAATGTACAGTATATGCCCAGTGTTTTAAACTTGGAAGAGTGAGGCCTCTTCAAAGACAAATGTTTTGAAATGCAACAAAAACTCCTGAAGTGATACAAGTTCGGCCTCAAACTTATAGTGATATGAAAATGTCGAACATAACCTGCTTATACTTGTAGATATTCTGAAGAGGTAACAATGCTTTTTTCAGGTCTTTCCCCTGTTATAATGACTAAAGTATCTGCCCCCTTCCTGATTTCTTATATTTTTGCATAATTATCATACTTAAATGTTTCAGATCATCAAACAAATTTTAATATTAGACAAAGATAACCTGAGTAAATATAAAATGTAGTTTTAAATGATTTTATTTACTAAGGTAAAAAAGCTGGGTTAAAAAACCTACCTGGCCCTATGTGAAAAAGTGATTGCCCCCTAAACCTCATAGTTGGTTGGGCCAACCTTGGCAACAACAACTGCAATTAAGCATTTGCAATAACTGGCAAGGAGTCTTTTACATCGCTTTTGAGGAACTTTGGCCCACTCGTCTTTGCAGAATTGTTTTAATTCAGCCACATTGAAGGACTTGAGCTTGAGGTCAGGAACTGATGGCTGGACATTCTCCTTCAGGATTTTCTGGAAGAAAACAGAATTTGTGGTTCCATCAATTACAGCAAATTGTCCAGGTCCTGAAGCAGCAAAGCAGCCCTAGACCATCACACTACCACCACTGTGTTTGACTGTTTGTATGATGTTCTTTCAATGAAATGTTTAGTTTTATGCCAGATGTAACTTCTTCTTCTTCGTCGTCGATTGCTAGATGGTCACACCAGCTGCCCTGATGAATGCTGCCGTCCTGTGGAGGTCCCTGAGGTCCCCGTGCAGCTTTTGGTTCAGCGATGTGGGGTCAGGCCATGTAGCTCGTCTTGAGTGCAGCGTGGTCTGGGCAGTCTTGGAGGAGGTGTTCGCTGGTCATTTGGGCAGTACCACATGGGCATCTGTCTGATTGTCCAACTTTAAGTTTCTGGTGCATGTGGGCATGCATTCTGTTATGTCCAGTTCGGAGTCTGAACAGAACGACTTGGTCAGCCCTGCTCAGACTGTAGTAGTTGTCATCCTTGCAGAAGTTTGGGTGTTGCTGCTGCCACTTCTTGTGAGACAGGGCCTTAATAATGGTTTTCTCCTCACTGTAAGAGACCTGCGTGTCTTCCTGGTCTTGCTGCCCACCCTCCTTAGCAAGTCTGTCAGTCGTCTCATTTCCATAGACTCCACAGTGGGCAGGAATCCACTGGAGTGATACGTTCGCCAGTCAGTTCTTTGCGTCGGGGGTCCTGAAGTGCATACAAGACAGAGAGGGCATCAGTGAAGATAACGACCCGCTTGTGCGCCTTGTCTTGATGTTCCCTGGGCCGCTGCTGTTCTCAGAGCCTCTGCCTCAGCCCTGAAATTGGTGGAGTACTTTCCAGTCACAATGGGAATGTGGGTCTCCTCATCAGCATACCTGATGTACATGCCGCCTCCTCCATTCCTGGTTGCTTCCATGGCAGAGCCGTCTGTGTAGACGTGAGTCCACTGCTCTTCAGGGTAGGCAGACTGAATGAACTCCAGGTCCAGCGACTTCCTGTCTTGGTCTGATTGTGTTCCTTTCTTCCCAATGCCCGATATGTCTGTGCGTATGGCTGGGAAGTTCTGTCGGTTCCAGGAGGGAACAGATGCTATGGGTGGTATTGGTGTGGGTATGTGGTCCATCAGTTCTAGGTCTGTCCTTTCAAGTGTCCTGCTCTGGTGGATGAAGCTCGATCTCTTAAGTCTCCCTTTTGTTGGCTTGCTCAGTCTGTCCTTCATGGGATGGTTTTCCAGTCTTTTGAATTTGGCAGCCTGGGTCAGTACCTTGACGTTTCTTCTGTCTTCCAGTGGTGCAAAGCCTGTTGTTGTCTCCAGCGCTTTGATAGGGGTACTGCGCATGGCTCCTGTCATCATTCGCATCGCAGCAAAGCAGCCCTAGACCATCACACTACCACCACTGTGTTTGACTGTTTGTATGATGTTCTTTCAGTGAAATGTTTAGTTTTATGCCAGATGTAACAGGACGAACACCTTCTGACAAGTTCAACTTTTGGCTTGTCAGTCCACACAATATTTTCCCAAAAGTCTTTAGGATCATCAAGATGTTGTTTTTTGGCAAATGTGAGATGAGCTTTTGTGTTCTTTTTGGTCAGCAGTGGTTTTCACCTTGGAACTCTCCCATGGATGCCATTTTTGCCCAGTCTCTTTCTTATTGTTGAATCATGGACCAGTGTCCAACCTGAGGCAAGTGAGGGCTGCAGTTCTTTAGACGTTGTTCTGGTTTTTTATTTCTCATCTGTGCCTGAATTTCTTTAGCTTGTGGCATGATGTGTTGTTTTTTATTTCACTTTATCAGGTTCTATTTAACTGATTTCTTGATTCAACAGGTCTGGCAGTAATCAGGCCTGGGTGGGGATAGTGAAATTGAACTCAAGTTTCTCATAACGTGGTTCATCACAGTCAATTCATGATGTTGGGGGGGGGGTGGTCTTTCACATAGGGCCAACTAGGTTTGGATAGCACTTTTTTTTCCTTAATAAATGAAATCATCATTTTAAAAAGTGCATTTTGTATTTACTTGGGTTATCTTTTGCTAATAAAATTTGTTTGGTGATTTGAAACATTTGAGTGAAAAATATGCAAAAAATATAAGAAATCAGGGAGGGGGCAAATACTTTTTCACAGCACTGTAGGTTGCCATCCAATTATAAGGGCTTGATTATGAGACGGTTTCCAATTTTATGTTTATTTTGATTCCACTCTAAAAACTACAACAGTCTTGCAAGACTTGAACAATGAGTGAAACATTTTTGCAACCAAATTTGAAGTTGTTTGACCGACATGAATATGGGGACCTGGCTCATCAAAGTCAGGGGCTCTGGAAGTTTGCCTTCTCCTGGTCTGCTGCTTATTGAGGCCTTAGATGTGACCTGTATTATCCACACCAAGAGGTTTATTATGCGGTTGGTTTGGGGTGTCTGTAGGATTACTCAAAAGTATCTGAATTGATGCTTTTCACAAGAACGTTGCCAACGGTGAAGCTTGTCATAGTTTTGAACTGATTAACCTGCTGACTTAGCCTGGACCCAAATCTACCAGTCAAGAAGTTTTGAGTGACATTTTAGGTCAAACTGTTGTTTCAGTTATATATTTCTATTACATTATATTATTCTTTATCCCTTGGCCTTTTAGGCCTTGTCCTTCTCTTCTTTTGTTATGTATTCCTTAAAGAAATTTCATAGAGCAATACACTAATATTTTAGGAACTGACATTCACTTTCATTTTCAGGACATGGATTTCATTACAAAGTCTGAAGATTCATACAATTCAGTTCTTCATCTCCCTAAATTTTTATGGTCTAAGGACAAGAAAAAAATGTCTCCAAGGGTGTCCAAGGCAGCCTTGATGAACAGACTAGGCTGGGCTGAAGCCCGGGGGCCTACAAAGATCAGGGCCTATTATGAGCCAAGGAAAAGATCACATTGTTGATAATTGGTCAAATTCTGTGTCCATCACTTGATATTCATGTGTGGCTGCTGATTGGTCTAACTTACAAGTGCCCCACATAGGTACTAGTAACAATAGCCATCCATCCATCCATCCATCTTCTACCGCTTTTCCGGAGGTCCGGGTCGCGGAGGCAGCAGTTCAAGCAGAGAAACCCAGACTTCCCTCTCCCCAGCCACCTGCTCCAGCTCTTCAGAGGGGATACCAAGGCGTTCCCAGACCAGCTGGGAGACATAGTCTCTCCACCGAGTCCTGGGTCTGCCCCGGGGTCTCCTCCCAGTGGGACGTGCCTGAAACACCTCAAGTGGGAGGCGTCCAGGAGGCATCCTAATCAGATGCCCATACCACCTCAACTGACTCCTTTCAATGTGGAGGAGCAGCGGTTCTACTCTTAGCCTCTCCCGGATGACTGAGCTCCTCACCCTATCTCTCAGGGTGAGTCCAGCAATCCTACGGAGAAAGCTCATTTCAGCCGCTTGTATCCACGATCTCGTTCTTTCGGTCATTACCCAAAGCTCGTGACCATAGGTGAGAGTAGGAACGTAGATTGACTGATAAATCGCCAGCTTTGCCTTGGAACTAAGCTCCCTCTTCACCACAACAGACCGGTACAACGTCCGCATCACTGCAGATGCTGCTCCAATCCGTCTGTCAATCTCTCGCTCCATTTTCCCCTCACTCGTGAACAAGACCCCAAGATACTTAAACTCCTCCACTTGGGGCAGGAGCCTGTCCCCAACCCGGAGAGGACAATCCACCTTAGCCGGAAAAAGGTGGCTTTTCTAAACTGGCTTTTGGTAACAATAGCCTATCAGAGGAATTGTTCTGACGTGTCTATGCAAGCACCAAAGAGAGGTAAGAAGAAATTAGCTCGGTCAACATATCCAGAAAAAAGTTTGAAAGTGGTGCTTATAAAATTATTGAGAGGAAAAGAGCTTAGGGAAAAGGAATTGCTCAAAAAATCCCGAAATGTAAAAGATTGTTCTAAGCTCAGAGTTTCCTCTGGTAACATTTCTTGGTGGCTGGCTGCCGCACCAGAAATTTTACCGCCTCGCCAAGGAGATATGAATTTATTAAGAAAAATATATGAAGCAATGACTTTCTACAAGCGCGCACACGAACAACACGCATAGCCGTCATCCATGCGCGTGCAGAGTTTCGCTAAGCATGACTGTCCGACAGAAATATGAGTTTGTTAAAGTATTTTAAACGCGGAAAAAATCATTAGAGGTATGTAAGCCCTGGAGGAGTTTATCATGGTTTTAACCCGCTGAAAACGGGAGCAATAATGGAAGAGTCGCTTAGCTAAGAGATGTGGTTAGAATTCATATGCAGGGAAAGGCGAGGGGGACTGATGAACTGCTGAGGATCTATTTCACCAGCCACTACAATATTAAGTTGTGTTCTGTAGGAATTGCAGGAATGAAGAGACTGGCAATTTCTCTCTTTTCTCGAACAAGCAGGCGTGCCGTTTTTATTCTCCAGCAGCACTGACAAAAAGAAACAGCTAAAAACGCTAGCTCTATTTTCGCTCTAAACTGAGGTTAAATTGTTGTTCTGTTCTAACTGCAAAGTTATGGTCAAAAATGTAAATTGTTATAAGGAAAAAGTAAAAAAAAAAAAAAATACCACAGTCCGTTTCAAATTTATCTAAAAAACCCAGTAATTTTATTAAAAAAAAACACAAAAATTAGTCATAAAATAATCCACAAATTTATAATAAAGTTTCAAATGTACAAGAAAAGTCAATTTTACAAGAGGAAATTACAAATTTGTGGAACATGGTTTCAACTTTAGATTTACAGAGAAAAGTAGAAAACTATAAGAAAATTGTTATAAATTTTTGAGAAAAACCTCAAACCTTCAAGACTGAAGTCATTACTCAAGTTTTTAAGTGGGTGTTTTTTGTACCCTTAACTCTACAAGAAATTATTGGTTGTCTACTTTTAATTATTAATTTCAAAGCACTGCTTTTACGTGAGTTGAATTTCTGGTTACTATAACCACCTGATCATATAATTTAAGTATGCATGAGTACATTACTATTATGAATGTTTCTTTCCCTTCCCTACTCTCTCAATGGAAGAAAAACACTAGAATAAAAATACAAAAAATACACATATTTTTGTCATTTATGTAAACCATGACAAAAAAAAATCCTACAGGGCAAAACATGACACTTGATATTTTCTAACCTGTTTGTAGACCACCATAGACAGAGAGAGAAGCTGAATTAGACAGAGCTCAGAGAGGCAAGATGAGACAGAAGAGAGGAGCCAAGGAGAGGGGAATGTTCAGCAGAGAAAGGAGAGAAGGATAACACTGCGGCGGATGATAAAATAAAGGCTGCGTTGGTGAAGGTTTTAAGGAAGTTTTATTAAATCATACCGCCATCACGAGCTCCACCCCCGGCGCCGTGCATGCGCGCCAGGAGCGAGCCCAGCGGCTCTCGGAGAAGGAGGACACAAAGTCTGTGTCCAGCAGCAGCAGTTGAGGAAGTGGAATTGAGAGAGCAAGTTACAGAACCTGTTCAATATTTATACCCAGCTCAGACAATACATCAAAGTGGATTCACAGCAGGTGGTACGAGCAAAGGGACTGCAGAACAGGCATGAGACATTTGCATTTAAGAGACCTACATAACAATAGGCAGATTTGCTAGCCTCTGCTCCAGGTGCAGGACAAAGAGGTTACAAGGCACATCTACATATTGATCTCAGCCTCTAGGTCAGAGTAAGGATAGGACGCATGAACACTATACATGAATGGCACATTACATCACAATACATGAATGGCACATTACATCCCAGTAGTGCAGCGGGAAAAACCAAGAGAAGAGAGCTGACTGTCCTGTGTGTTGTGGGGGGGGGGGGGGTGAATCAACCCGCCACAACACCACTAAAAAGTTGAAACACAGAATGTCTGGGTGGGACCCCAACTGGCCCAATATTCAAGCCTCGGTTGTACAATACTTCAAATGGTAAGGTCCATATGCGACGTTACGGTGTAAAATTTTAAAAAGAAATAAATAGTTTAAAATTAACATATTCCAGTGTGGAGCCCATAGTTATAACCTATGTAACTCACATGTGGCTGGCTGAATTCAGCCAAGAGAGATTTTGAGCTAGCCATGGGCATTGACTTCACACCTCGAGAGGAAGACGTGTCTGCACCCCCTGGGGACTCAGGAGAGAGGAGAAGATTACCCGGCCTGACCTTTGGGGGTCGGAAAGGAGAACAGAAGGACTCTGGGTGTTCTATTAGAGATGAAAGGATGTAGCTGAGTATTGTGACTTTTGTGTGTGATGTATTGTTAGAAGATGAATGTATAAATGTATGTGTGTGACTGCGTCCTGTCTCTTTTCACTCCGATCGAGAGAGGACGTAGGATGAATGGGGAATTAAAGCAGCTACTGGAAAAATCATCCAGTCTCCTCAATTCTTGACTCCTACAATTGGTGACCTACGCATGAATCTGAGCACGCCGAGGCTGGAGGACAGCCTCGTGATCGATATGGAAGAGCTGGGAGACAGCCGCTCAGACCCGGATTCACCGGGGAATGCCTGCAGGGGCACAAGACTGATTAAGCTCCCCGAGTTCTGGCAAAGCGACCCGCACTCGTGGTTTCAGCATGTGGAGTCGCGGTTCCTGCTCGGGGGAGTTTCAGCGGATGACATTAAATTCCATAATGTCATTGCGACGCTCGACAGCTGCACAGCTCAGTGTGTGCGGAGCCTGGTGCAGCAACCACCCGCTGTTGGCAAATACGACGCGCTGAAAGCCACCCTCATCAGGAGCTTCGTGCCGTCGTCTGAGGCAAGAGCCAGGCAGCTGCTGGACCTGCGCGACAGAGGTGGACGCAGGCCGACTGTCCTCATGGAGGACATGCTGCAAATGATCGGGACGGACAACGACGCGTTCCTTTTCAAACATATTTTCCTGAGAACCCTCCCAGCGCACACGAGAGGTTCCCTGTCCAGCAGGAGATGTTTGACCCAACAGGACTTCCGCGACCTGGCCCAAGAGGCGGAGCGGCTCCTCAACGCCTGCGAGGAACCAGAGGCTTCCGTGGCAGCGGCAGACCTCGGCGCGGCGGCCGGGGGCAGTGTAGAGCCAGAGACGGCAGTGACCACCCCAGCGGCGACAGCAGCGGCGAGATTCCGTGGCAGGGGAGATGATGGCCTCTGTTTTTACCATCGACGTTTCGCTGGGAAGGCGCACAAATGCATCCCGCCCTGCAAATTCAAAAAAGCAGGGAAACGACCGGGCCGAGAGCCGTTAGCAGCTTCCACTCTCGGCGAACGGAACAAGCTACTTTATCTCACAGACGCGGGCTCCGGGCAGCAATTCCTAGTGGACACCGGAGCCCAGAGGAGCTTCATCACTGCCACCTATGCTGATCGGGTCACGGGACCCCGCAGAGACGGAGCGACAGCGGCCAACGGCTCCAGCATCAAGACGTACGGAGAGAGAACCTTGTCTCTGTCCTTCCACGGCCACGCCTATGAGTGGAATTTCATCGTGGCGGCAGTGAGCTTCAGTATGTTAGGTGCTGATTTTCTGTGTTCACATGGTTTGTTAGTCGATCTGGCCAACAAACGACTAGTAAATGCACTCTCTTTCTGTTCTATCCCTTGTGCAGCTCTGGTGTGCCCGCCGCCAGTTCAGACCAACGTCGCCACAGCAGGTGGTAAGTTTCACAGCCTTCTACACCAGTTCCCAGCACTCACAGTTCCTACTTTTTCAGCTAAGGTGGCGAAACACGGGGTGGAGCACTTCATAACCACGAGCGGCCCACCCGTTTTTGCGAAGGCTCGGCGCTTGGATGCAGCTAAACTCTCCATTGCACGCGAGGAGTTCGCCAACCTGGAAAGGTTGGGCATAATTCGCCGCTCGAAGTCCGCTTGGGCTTCCCCCCTCCACATGGTACCTAAAGCTGACGGCTCATGGAGACCTTGTGGCGATTACCGCAAGATGAACAATGCCACAGCGCAGGACCGGTACCCGATTTCGCATATCCAGGACTTTTCAGTGCATTTGGCGAAGGCGCGAATTTTTTCTAAAATAGACCTGGTCCGCGGTTATCACCAAGTCCCGGTCCGAACAGAGGACATCCCCAAAACAGCCGTAATAACCCCGTTCGGGCTTTTTGAGTTTTTACGAATGCTGTTTGGCCTTAAAGGCGCCGCACAAACCTTCCAACGGATGATGGATGCAGTGTTGCGCGACCTTTCTTTCGTTTTTGTCTATTTAGACGACATTTTGGTAGCCAGCACCTCCGAGGAGGAGCACGCAAAACACCTCACGACAGTTTTTCAGAGGTTAGGAGAGCATGGGTTGATAATCAACCCGGCCAAGTGCCATTTTGGTGTGGCACAAATCGATTTTTTAGGGCACCGCGTTTCCTCGGAGGGAGCAGTTCCTCTGCCGGCCAAAGTACGCGCAGTGGCAGATTTTCCCCAGCCTCGAACGGTAAAAGCGTTGCAAGAATTTTTGGGGATGGTGAATTTTTATAACCGTTTCATACCCCACGCAGCGCAGCTTATGCAGCCCTTGTACACCGCGCTCAAAAAGCAGAAGCCCTCCCATGTGATTGAATGGTCCCCGGAGCGGGAGCGCGCATTCACAGAGGTTAAACGGGCACTGGCAAACGAGGCACTGTTGGCCCACCCAGACCCAGCAGCCGGCATAGCGCTAACCACGGACACGTCAGATGTGGCCATAGAGGCCGTAGTGGAACAGCAGGTTGCCGGGGTTTGGCAACCACTCGCATTCTTCAGCAGATCCCTACGCGAGGCTGAGCGAAAATACAGCGCGTTTGACAGGGAGCTGCTGGCGCTCCACTTGGCTATTCGCCATTTCCAGTTCTGGTTGGAAGGGCGGCGTTTCACCGCGTTTGTCGACCACAAACCGCTCACTTTTGCGATGTCCAAAACTTCAGAACCGTGGTCAGGGCGGCAACAGACAGCTGGCCGCAATTTCTGAATTTACCACCGATATTCAGCACGTAGCCGGTAAAATCAATGTGGTGGCAGACTGTTTGTCACGCGCGGTAACAGCACCCGTCCACGCGGAAACGGATTGCGCGGCCGCTTACCCAGAGCGCGGTAACAGCACGGACACGCGCGCGGCTCCGGTCCACGTGGGAATAGATTATGCAGCCATGGCGGCGGAGCAGAGCGAGGACGCGGACGTGCGCGCGCTCCTGTCTGGACCAACAGGGTTAAGGCTGGAACGCAGAAATCTACAAACCGGTTTCCCCCCGCTTATTTGCGATGTATCCACGGGGCGACCGCGCCCGGTGGTGCCAGCCGCGTGGCGCCGTCGCGTTTTTGACGCCGTGCACTCCCTAGCGCACCCAGGGGTGCGCGCTTCGGTGAAAATGGTGGCGGAGAAGTTTGTTTGGCCGAGCCTGCGCAAGCACTTGAAGGAGTGGGCTAAAACCTGCATGGCTTGCCAGCGCGCTAAGATTCACAGGCACACTAAGGCGCCCTTAGAATCATTCCACATTCCGGCTAAAAGGTTCGATCATGTGCACGTGGACCTCGTGGGCCCCCTGCCCACTTCACAAGGGTTCACGCATCTCTTGACGATGGTAGACCGAACCACTCGTTGGCCAGAAGTGGTCCCGTTAACATCGACCACAGCGGCAGAGGTGGCACGCGCTTTTTTAACAGCCTGGGTAGCGCGGTTCGGGGTCCCATCAGATATTACGTCTGATAGGGGACCTCAATTTGCGTTGGAGCTGTGGTCAGCAGTGGCCAGCGGCTTGGGAGCGGCGGTACATCGCACGACCGCTTACCATCCCCAGGCCAACGGTTTATGCGAGCGTTTTCACAGGTCTTTGAAGGCAGCCCTCAGAGCGTCACTGACGGACACAGATTGGGTAAACAAACTACCATGGGTTTTATTGGGGTTGCGTTCGGCACCCAAAGAGGATCTAGATGCCTCACCAGCAGAATTGGTCTTCGCACAACCGCTCAGGCTGCCAGGCAAGTTTTTACCCGACCACACGGCACCAGGGCCCTCCCCGATCCGGGGGTCTCTGAGTAACACGGGAACAGAAATGCTCCCGGGCCCCACTCATCACTCTTTCCCACGCGTGTTCGTGCCCCAGGCTTTACGAGACGCAGAGTTTGTTTTTGTCAGGCACGATGCTCAGCGGCATAGCCTCCGCCCACCTTACGACGGTCCATTTCGAGTGCTGGAAACCGGGGAGAAATATTTTGTGCTAGATTTGGGGGGCAGGAGGGAGACGATCAGTATTGATAGATTAAAGCCTGCTTTTGTGTTGCATAACGAGTCTGTACGGCCGGCGGGCGTGCCTCGATGCGGCAGGCCTCCGAAAGGGCGGCCCCGGGACCCCCCACGGGGGGCAAATAACCCTTCTCCCCCTCACTCCACAGATGCACAGCAGGACGGCCCAACACAGAGCAGGAGACCTGCATACAGCAGATTCAGGAGAAGATTGAAACCTAAGCTGCATGCAGAATGATGTGTTTTTTGATCAGGTTGTTTAGGTTGCTGTGAGATTCTGTTGGGGGGGGGGGGTGACATGCTGTATGACTATTGTATGACTGTATGTGGGTGCCCAGTCTTTCGCGTGGAAGGGGGGAGTGATGTGGAGCCCATAATTATAACTTATGTGACTCACATGTGACTGGCTGAATTCAGCCAAGAGAGACTTTGAGCTAGCCATGTGTATTGACTTCACACCTCAAGAGGAAGACGTGTCTGCACCCCCTGGGGACTCAGGAGAGATGAGAAGATTACCCGGCCTGACCTTTGGGGGTCGGAAAGAAGAACAGAAGGACTCTGGGTGCTCTATTAGAGATGAAAGGATGTAGCTGAGTATTGTGACTTTTGTGTGTGATGTATTGTTAGAAGATGAATGTATAAATGTATGTGTGTGACTGCGTCCTGTCTCTTTTCACTCCGATCGAGAGAGGACGTAGGATGAATGGGGAATTAAAGCAGTTACTGGAAAAATCATCCAGTCTCCTCAATTCTTGACTCCTACACCGGTATGTTTACCCCCTCGGGGAAAAATATATTGCCACCACACCAAGGTCTTTAAGCCAGAGGAAACACTGAAGCTGGAGCATTGAGTGGAGGAGGCTGCTAATTACTGCACCCAGGAGACAAGTGGGCCGTTAAAGCACTCACCTGGAGGAGAAGGGAGAAGAAAGGCTATGATTGCTTACATTAGACAGCTGTGTGTGGGACAGTGGACTCTGAACTTTGTAAAAAGTAGACTGGATCAAGCATGCATGCATAGAGTATGATGATATTCGTGAGCTGGACTTAAAGGACATAATGAAGGATTTTTCTTTAAAGAAAGCCAGAAGAAGGCATTTATTAAAAAAAAAAAAAAAAGTAAGACATGCTATTTGCAGTGTTTTTAGCCACCTGTGCAGGTTTTTCATTGCTGCTGTTGTTTGAATAAGGAATACTTCACTGATGTAACTTTATGCTGAAGCCAGTATCTCTCACTCTGTAAAACTGGAAATGTCATTAAGATAAAATATCTTAAATCAAGGCTTTATGTTTGTTTTTCTCACAAGATAATTTTGGCAATTTTGTTGTGCAGTTTTCTGTAAGATTTTACTTGCTTTATGAAAGTTTTTCTTGTTTTAAACAATTTACTGTAATCTTACTTTGGCAGATTTTTTTTTTAATTTTAAGTAAAATTATCAGCCAAAAGAGCATGAAAATTGGACTTATCAAATTGCTTAAAACAAGTTAAAACTATCTGAAAACATGTAAAATTTTCTTACACATAAACTGCACAGCAAGAATAAATATCTTGTCAGACAAAAAACAAGCATAAATACCCATCCATCCATCCATCTTCTTCCACTTAATCCTTTTTGGGTCGTGGGGGGGCTGGAGCCTATCCCAGCAACTTTGGGCGAGAGGCAGGGTCCACCCTGGACAGATCGCCAGTCCATCACAGACAAGCATAAACAGCCTTAATTTATTTCATTTTACTTATATTTGACTTTTTACAGTGTAGTTGTGTTTTCTAGCTCAAAGTTTCATTATCTCTCCAAGAGAAACAAAAAGAGGCTGTCGTGGCTCAGGAGGTAGAGCAGGTCGCCCAATAACTGGTGGGTTGGCGGTTCAAATCCCACTCCCCCTACCTTGCTGTTGTGTCCTTGGGCAAGACACTTTGCCCACCTTGCCTCCAGTGTTCATGGTTCATGACACTGATGTGTGAATGCGAATAAATCTTTGGTGGTGGTCAGAGAGGCCGTTGGCATGGATTGGCAGCCATGTTTACATCAGTCTGCCCCAGGCCAGCTGTGGCTACAGAGGTAGCTTACCACTATCATTGTCTGTGGAGTGAATGAATAATGGACTCATTGTAAAGTGTCTTTGGGTTATTATTAACCATTTTTAAAAACATAGCTCTTACACATTTTTAAACTGAGGTTCTGTTGGGGGGAGGGGGTGGCTAATGGCAAGTTAAGGTGGCCCTGAGGGTGCCCAAGACTTTGCACTCACATTGTGTTTAGAAAGTTTGAAAATGAAAATTTAAAACTAAGCCTTTTATTTTATCTGCTTCGGGGGTTAAGGTTTCACTCCAGAAACTCAACACGTCGTGTCATTTTCCCATGGCTTCTACATGGCAGCTGTCTGCAGCTGTAACTGGTCTCATATGGGGTGCTTGATGCTTGTGTGAACATGGTAATTTGTTAAATCTTGTCCTGAAAACACAGCCTTGCCAGCTGAAATGTTGTCCTTGCCCCCGGGAGGTTTGACAGCATGTGTGAAAGTGATTACAGCTTGAAGTCTCTATTGTGGATCTGTTACTCTGAATTCAGCTGACTGATGACATGACGGGCAGGACAGTCAAAGAATTGGTGCTCAGCTGCCTAAACCTCAAAAGCTCAACAGAGGAACTTGGCTTTCTGCAACAATTAACTCAAATGGTTTACCCTCCAATAATCAGTTTATTCAGTGCATATAAACACAAGAAAACTGATTACTGCCAGCATCAGTTTATTCTCAGTAATCGGTTTATTGTGACCATGTAACCGGGGTCAGCAAAACTTCAGAGACACTAGACTCAGTCGTTAATGTTTTAAAAATTATGTGTCTTTTCTTTCAATTTATCCTCTTGTACTTCCCATTCTTATACCAATTTTTGTAAATTTGGCAGGTGTATTGCTTGGGATAGGATTGCATCGTTGACTCTCTTATAGTAAAACGGGGACAAGCAATGCCTGAAAAGGCTGCCAAGAATTCAGTCCATTCTATCCAAAATTTCCCATCTCATAATGGTAAAGAATCCAGGTCTAGACACGGTAAATGTATTAATATCTTGTGTCAAAAAGGTGATAATTTATTTGAATTTAAATGACACCATTCCTCAGTGCTTATGTTTGAAATAAATTTAACACTATAGGCGACTTAGAAAGCTTGGGATCAGTCCGCCAAGGTCTCCGCCTTTGATCGCCACCTAATCCACATAGCACCGGACCCCCATGATCCCTCCTGCAGGTGGTGAGCCCAATGGAGGGCGGACCCATGTAACTCCTTCGGGCTGAGCCCGGCCGGGTCCCATGGGTGGAAACCCGGCCACCAGACGCTAGCCTTCGAGCCCCTCCCCCAGGCCTGGCTCCAGGGTGGGGCCCCGGTAACCCCATACCGGGCGGGGTACACTGAATCCTTGATCTAGAATTTATCATGAGAGTCTGTTGGATCGTTCTTAGTCTGGCCCTTCACCCAGGACCAGTTTGTCTTGGGTGACCCTATCAGAGGCAAATTGCCCCAGACAACATAGCTCCTGGGATTACTGGGGCACGCAACCCTCCCCACCACAATAAGGTGACGATCCATGAGGAAGCCATTCAGACCTGGTAGACCCAAACGTATAGTGAGGGTGTGCTGGGAACGTCTGGCTGAGGCCCCTGTCCGGGAGGTCTTCAACTCCCACCTCCGGAAGAACTTCAACCACATTCCGAGGGAGTCTGGAGACATGGAGTCTGAATGGGCCATGTTCTCCACCTCTGTTGTTGAAGCGGCGGCCCAGAGCTGTGGCCGCAAGGTGGTCGGTGCATCTCGTGGTGGCAACCCCCGAACCAAGTGGTGGACACCAGTGGTGAGGGGGGCCATTAAGCTGAAGAAGGAGTCCTATCAAGCTTGGTTGGCTTGTGGGACTCCCGAAGCAGCTGAGGTGTACCGGCAGGCCAAGCGGAGTGCAGCTTGGGTGGTTGCTGAAGCAAAAACCCGGGTATGGGAGGAGTTTGGTGAGGCCATGGAACAAGACTTTCAGTCGGCCTCGAAAAGATTCTGGCAAACTGTCCGGCGGCTCAGGAGGGGAAAGCAGCTCCCTGTCTACACTGTGTATGATGCGGATGGGACACTGTTGATTTCAACTGGGGATATCGTCGGGCGGTGGAAGGAATACTTCGAGGATCTCCTCAATCCCACTGATACGCCTTCCACAGAGGAAGCAGGGTTTGGGGACGAGGGGGATGACTCGCCTATCACAGGGGCTGAGGTCGCCAAGGTGGTTAAAAATCTCCTTGGTGGCCGGGCCCCAGGGGTGGATGAGGTTCGCCCTGAGTACCTCAAGGCCCTGGATGTTGTTAGGTTGTCATGGTTGACATGCCTCTGCAACATTGCGTGGAGGTCGGGGGCAGTGCCTTTGGCATGGCAAACCGGGGTGGTGGTTCCTCTCTTCAAAAAAGGGGACCGAAGGGTGTGCTCCAACTTTAGAGGGATCACACTCCTCAGCCTCCCAGGGAAGGTCTATGCCAAGGTACTGGAGAGGAGAGTCCGGCTGTTGGTCGAACCTCAGATTCAGGAGGAGCAATATGGTTTTCGTCCTGGCCGTGGCACATCGGACCAGCTCTTTATCCTCTCAACAATTCTCGAGGGTTCATGGGAGTTTGCCCAACCAGTTCACATGTGTTTTGTGGACTTGGAGAAGGCATTCAACCGCGTGCCTCATGGCTTTTTGTGGGGGGTGCTTCGGGAGTATGGGGCATCGGGCTTGTTGTTATGAGCTATTCGGTCTCTGTACGACCGTTGTGAGAGTTTGGTTCGTATTGCCAACACTCTGTCACAGTCATTCCCAGTGAGAGTTGGACTCCGCCAGGGCTGCCCTTTGTCACCGATCCTGTTCATAATTTTTATGGACAGGATTTCTAGGTGCAGCCAGGGAATGGAGGGTGTCATGCTTGGTGACCACAGGATCTCATCTCTGTTGTTTACAGATGATGTTGTCCTGTTGGCTTCATCCAGCAATGACCTACAGCTCTTGCTGGGACAGTTTACCGCTGAATGTGAAGCGGCTGGGATGAGAATCAGCACCTCCAAGTCCGAGTCCATGGTCCTCAGCCGGAAAAAGGTAGATTGTCCTCTCTGGGTTGGGGACAGGCTCCTGCCCCAAGTGGAGGAGTTTAAGTATCTTGGGATCTTGTTCACGAGTGAGGGGAGAATGGAGCGAGAGATTGGCAGACGGATTGGAGCAGCATCTGCAGTGATGCGGACGTTGTACCGGTCTGTTGTGGTGAAGAGGGAACTGAGCTCTAAGGCAAAGCTGTCGATTTACCAGTCAATCTACGTTCGTACTCTCACCTATGGTCACGAGCTTTGGGTAATGACCAAAAGAACGAGATCGCGGATACAAGCGGCTGAAATGAGCTTTCTCCGTAGGATTGCTGGACTCACCCTCAGAGATAGGGTGAGGAGCTCAGTCATCCGGGAGAGGCCCAGAGTAGAACCGCTGCTCCTCCACATTGGAAGGAGTCAGTTGAGGTGGTATGGACATCTGATTAGGATGACTCCTGGACGCCTCCCACTTGAGGTGTTTCGGGCACGTCCCACTGGGAAGAGACCCCGGGGCAGACCCAGGACTCGGTGGAGAGACTATGTCTCCCAGCTGGTCTGGGAACGCCTTGGTATCCTCTCTGAAGAGCTGGAGCAGGTGGCTGGGGAGAGGGAAGTCTGGGCTTCTCTGCTTGAACTACTGCCTCTGCGACCCGGACCTCCGGAAAAGCGGTAGAAGATGAATGGATGGCGACTTATTTTTTTTTATCAAGGGGGATGGTGCTGGTGCAAAAATGTAAGAAAAGCAGCTAATTTACAAATTAAAAAGTTCAAAATTTACTTGAAGCAGGTCCCAGATTTATAAGAAAAAAGTAAAACATTTTGAGGGGGGAAAAAACATATCCTCAAGAAAAAAGCCATAAATTTATGACTAAAGTCAGCAGCTTACAAGAAAAAATGGCAAATTTACAAGAACAAGGGCTACAGATCTGAATTTTTAAAAACTTTTTTCTCTCATAAATTCTCTTTTTTTCACCAATTTGTAAACTTGTAACATTTTTTTTTAAATTTATAACTTTCTGGTAAATTTGCAAGTTTTTCTTAGGCAAATTTGTATTTTTTCTGATAAATTTTGCACCTCTTTCCTTTATATTTGCCAGTTTTTGTGATAAATCTGTCACCTCTTTTCCCCACAAATTTATAGCTACTCAATTAACTTTTTTTCATCATAAATTTGTATTCTTTTTTCTTATAAATTTTCAACATTTTTCTTGTGTATTTGCAGCCACAGACATAGTGCTACATATAAACTATCCTTGCACTATTTATAGGGAAGTGGAATGGCAACAGGGGCTGATTTTGGGTCATGTTGCTAACAAGGGGGCTGGCATCTCCCCTTCAGATTGCCTATGTGTCTGCACATGGCATGCACCTCTCTTTATTAAGACATAAATCACATTAGCAAAGACCTTTATGGGGGGGGGGGGGGGTCAGAATATTATTTAAGAGCCAGCAATCTCACATATATATTTCTGAATACAGAATGGCTAGTGCTAAATCTTTGAAGGTGATGGAAAATCTATTTTCATCCAAAAGATTTCTTCTTAATTTTAGGGAGGACGAAAACACAATTATAGCCCACCTGAGGCTGCAGGTGAAGATGTGGCTGGACCCTCTGCAGTTTGCATATCAGCCCCATTTAGGAGTTGAAGATGCTGTCATCTACCTGCTGCAATGAGCTCATCTGCACCTGGATGGCGGAGGAGACGCTGAGAATCACGTTCTTTGATTTCTCCAGTGCATTTAACACCATCCAGCCACTACTGCTGGGTGAGAAGCTGTGAATGATGGGGGTTGACAGCTCTGTGATCTCCTGGATTACTGACTACCTGACAGGCAGGCCACAGTTTGTCCGGCTGGGCAGTGTCTTGTCTGACGTGGTGGTTAGTGATACAGGAGCTCCACAGGGGACTGTGCTTTCTCCTTTTCTCTTCACCTTATACACCACTGACTTTCAGTACAACACCGAGTCATGCCACCTGCAGAAATTCTCTGAAGGCTCAGCTGTTGCTGGGTGTATAAGAGGGGGAGGGGAGGGGGAGTACAGAGCACTGGTAGACAGATTTGTGGACTGGACCGAGCAGAATCACCTGAGGCTGAATGTTGGCAAGACCAGAGAGATGGTGATTGACTTCAGGAAGAAGAGGACGCCTTCACAGCCATTGCAGATTAGGGGAGAGGATGTGGAAGTGGTTGAGGACTACAAATACCTGGGTGTCACGATCAGCCGTGGACTGGACTGGAAATCTAACACCAATGTTGCATACAAGAATGGGATGAGCAGACTCTACTTCCTGAGGAAGCTGGGCTCCTTCAACGTGTGCAACAGGATGTTGGAGCTTTTCTATCAGGCTGTCGTTGCCAGCACCATCTTCTTTGCTGCTGTCTGTTGGGGTAGCAGTGTCAAGGCCAGCGACGCCGACAGACTTGACAAGATTATCAAGAGGGCTGGCTCTATGATTGGTCTCAGGCTGGAGACCTTTGAGACTGTGGTGGAGAGGAGGACACTAAACAAACTGCGATCCATAATGGCCAATCCTGATCATCCCCTCCACCACACACTGGATAGACAGCTACAGCTTCACTGTCAAACTGTCAGGTACAGGAAATCTTTTCTGCCACATGCCATTTCACTGTACAATAACTCACTCTGATGTTGAATTCTGGTCATAACTATGCTGCCATACTGCACCTTACAGTATAATTGGTGTCTCGTATTTCACCCTGTGCCTTATAATCCTTCTCTGTACTCGGTACTATCATTGACTCATAAGGATCATCATCTATTTAACCTAGTAGTAGCCTATGTTGTATATAAAGTTATCTAAGCATTTTTACTTCCCTGGGTACCCCCTTTTCTATTATGCTGTGTGTATTTCTGTTTGTTGGGTTGTCTGCTGTCATACTGCTGTTACACTGTAATTTCCCAGTTTGGGATCAGTAAAGTACATCTATTTATCTATCAATCTATCTATATGAACATGACAGGACAACAAATTACGAAATAAAGAATATGTACATTAAACATCTTTTTGAAGGGGAAACTTTCATGGCATTATGCACTGGATAGGACAAAACTGTATGCATACCCCCCACCCAAAAAATGGCTACGCACTAAAGGGCAAACAGACAACATCAAGAGTTCAGACACATATCCAAATGAATTGTTTGGTCACAACCTTACACTTCTTTTCCTCATATCTTTGTATTTTTTGTTGTATTATTTTGCTTTTTCCAAAGAGACTTTTGTTACCTCTGCCATTTGGATATGTGTACTTTGTACTACAGTGTATTTGTAATCTTAATTGAATTTATTAGTTTTATTATATATTAGTAGGGAATACAGTTGAAGTACACTGTGGATCGGAATGTAGAGACCGAGTGAACTACTGAGCATGATTGAGCGCCGGGCACAGGTTAGGGTTTTGGTGGAATTTTTAAAGGACACTGGAGTTTATAATACTGTAGGATATGAGGAGAAGGTAAAAGTAGAAGTTGCTTGAGAGACAGAGGGTGAAAAGTAGATACAGGTGCATCTCAATGAATTAGAATGTCAACAAAAAGTTGATTTATTTAGGTAATTCAATTAAAAAAATAAACTTCTGTATTATATAGATTCATTACACAGAGAGCGATATATTTGAAATGTTTATTTTAATTTTGATGATTATGGCTCACAGCCCATGAAAACTCCAAATTCAGTTTCTCAAAAAATTAGAATATTACATAAAGTTAATTTTAAAAAATATCCATCCATCCATCTTCTACCGCTTTTCCGGAGGTCCGGGTCGCGGAGGCAGCAGTTCAAGCAGAGAAGCCCAGACTTCCCTCTTCCCAGCCACCTGCTCCAGCTCTCCAGAGAGGATACCAAGGTGTTCCCAGACCAGCTGGGAGACAGTCTCTCCAGTGAGTCCTGGGTCTGCCCCGGGGTCTCCTCCCAGTGGGACATGCCTGAAACACCTCAAGTGGGAGGCATCCAGGAGGCATCCTAATCAGATGCCCAAACCACCTCAACTGACTCCTTCCAATGTGGAGGAGCAGCGGTTCTACTCTGAGCCTCTCCCGGATGACTCAAAAAACTGACTCAGTCAGTCAATTTTAAAAAATAGTTTAATAGAAATGTTGGCCGACTGAAAAGTATGTCCATGTACACACTCAGTACTTGGTCGGGGCTCCTTTTGGATTAATTACTGTATCAATGTGGCGTGGCAGGCAGCGCGGTGGCGGAGTGGTTAGCACTGCGGCAGTACAGCAACTCACCCTTGGCCCGGGGATCCTGGGTTCAATCCCAGCCCCCGACCAACAGTGATCTGTGTGGAGTTTGCATGTTCTCCCCGTGTCTGCGTAGGTTTACTCCGGGATTTCTCCAGTTTCCTCCCACATGCCAAAAACATGCAAGTTAGGTTAATTGGCATCAAACTGGGGATTCTAAATTGTCTTTAGGTATGACTGTGAGAGTGAATGGTTGTCTGTCTGTGTTGGCCCTGCGATGGACTGGCGATCTGTCCAGGGTGGACCCTGCCTCCCGCCCAAAGATGCTGGGATAGGCTCCAGCCCCCCTGCGACCCAAAAAGGATTAAGCGGAAGAAGATGAATGAATGAATGTGGCATGGCATGGAGGTGATCAGCCTGTGGAACTGCTGAGGTGTTATGAAGGTCCAGGTTGCTTTGATAGTGACCTTCAGCTCGTCTGCATTGTTGGGTCTGGTGTCTCTCATCTTCCTCTTGACAATACTCCATAGATTCTCTGTGGGGTTTAGGTCAGGAGAGTTTGCTGGCCAATCAAACAGTGATGCCATGGTCATTAAACCAGGTTTTGATACCTTTGGCAGTGTGTGTGTGTGGGGGGGGGGGGGGGTGGGGGGGGCAAGTCCTACTGGAAAATGAAATTTGTTTCTCCATAAAGCCTGTCAGCAGAGGGAAGCATGAAGTGATCTTAAATTTCCTGGTAGATGACTGCGGTGACTTTGGTCTTGATAAAACACAGTGGACCAACACCAGAAGATGACATGGTTCCTCAAATCATCACTGACTGGAAACTTCACACAAAACCTCAAGCAGCTTAGATTCTGTTCCTCTCCACTCTTTCTCCAGACTCTGGAACTTTGATTTCCAAATGAAATGCAAAACTTACTTTTATCTGAGCAGAGGTCACCTGCTGGTGTTGGTCCACTGTGTTTTACCAAGACCAAAGTCACCACAGTCGTCTACCAGGAAATTTTAGAGCACTTCATGCTTCCCTCTGTTGACAAGCTTTATGGAGATGCTGATTTAATTTTCCAGCAGGACTTGGCGCCCCCCACCCCCACCCCCACCCCCCACACACACTGTGAGAAATATCAAAACCTGGTTTAATGACCATGGCATCACTGTGATTGGCCAGCAAACTCTCCTGACCTAAACCCCATAGAGAATCTATGGAGTATTGTCAAGAGGAAGATGAGACAGCAGACCCAAGAATGCAGATGAGCTGAAGGTCACTATCAAAGCAACCTGGACCTTCATAACACACCAGCAGTGCCACAGGCTGATCACCTCCATGCCACTCCACATTAATACAGTAATTAATCCAAAAGGAGCCCCGACCAAGTATTGAGTGTGTACATGGACATACTTTTCAGTCGGCCAACATTTCTATTAAAAAAACAATCTTTTAAAATTAATTTTATGTATTCTAATTTTTTGAGAAACTGAATTTGGGGTTTTCACTAGCTGTAAGCCATCCATCCATCCATCCATCCATCCATCTTCTACCGCTTTTCCGGAGGTCCGGGTCGCGGAGGCAGCAGTTCAAGCAGAGAAGCCCAGACTTCCCTCTCCCCAGCCACCTGCTCCAGCTCTTCAGAGGGGATACCAAGGCGTTCCCAGACTAGCTGGGAGACATAGTCTCTCCACCGAGTCCTGGGTCTGCCCCGGGGTCTCCTCCCAGTGGGACGTGCCTGAAACACCTCAAGTGGGAGGCGTCCAGGAGGCATCCTAATCAGATGCCCATACCACCTCAACTGACTCCTTTCAATGGATCGTCCCCCTCCCCCCTCATGGATCGTCACCTTATCGTGGTGGGGGGGTTTGCGTGCCCCAGTGATCCCAGGAGCTATGTTGTCCGGGGCAATTTGCCTCTGATAGGGTCTCCCAAGACAAACTGGTCCTGGGTGAAGGGCCAGACGAAGAACGATCCAACAGACTCTCATGATAAATTGTATATCAAGGATTCAGTGTACCCCGCCCGGTATGGGGTTACCGGGGCCCCACCCTGGAGCCAGGCCTGGGGGAGGGGCTCGAAGGCTAGCGTCTGGTGGCCGGGTTTCCACCCATGGGACCCGGCCGGGCTCAGCCCGAAGGAGTTACATGGGTCCGCCCTCCAGTAGGTTCACCACCTGCAGGAGGGATCATGGAAGTCCGGTGCTATGTGGATTAGGTGGCAGTCAAAGGCGGAGACCTTGGCGGACTGATCCCAAGCTTTCTAAACTGGCTTTTGGTACGTGGAATGTTGTTGTTTTAGCTGTAAGCCATAATCATCAAAATTAAATAGACACTCGAAATATGTCACTGTGTGTAATGACTCTATATAATATAAAAGTTTAATTTTTTTGAATTGAATTACCTAAATAAATCAACTTTTTGTTGACATTCTAATTTGAGATGACCTGCCTATGGCCCACACTCTGGGGCAGTAGGGGGCGGTAATGCACCAGTAAGCTGGCTGCCAACCGCCGTAAAACGACAAGAAGAAGGCGAAAAAGGGACGACAGAGGCAAAGTGACTGGAACGCTTTGGCGATGGTCGGAATGTTTTAGCAGGCGGACAGGGTCCAGCTAGCTTAGTTAGCTTCTCGTATTACCCGGTTGAACTCCTGGCATTGTTTGGCTCACCACAGAGGTGAAGACTTGCTTTTGATTTTGACAGTTTAACGGTGTGAAGATGGGAGTGCCGAAGTTTTACCGCTGGATTTCGGAGCGCTATCCGTGTCTGAGTGAGGTTGTGAAGGAACATCAGGTAAGACTGACCGCCGTTAGCACAGCTAGCTGCTCGCTGTCATTACTACAGGGGGCCGTCAAACTTTGATTCCACGCCGCTTTTCAGTGTATTTACCCGGTTGTCTCATGGTTAGACCAATTACAACGTGTTAATATATATTTGAAAAGTTGTCCCACTCACTGTCGTACTGTTTGCATGCCACCTTTCCCCCGCAATGAAACGGGTGACTAATGAGCGTTGACGCCGCTCTGAACTTTGACGCGAAAGAACCTTCTGAACATCTATAATGGCTTTCAGTCAGACAGATAACTTTTTAGCAATATAGCTGGCGTATATAGGTTGTATTGTTGTACGGCTTACAATTCAGCTATTTACAAGGTATCTGGTCACTTCGTACTCTTCTTGCCACTCCGTCGCCAAATCACAGCGTACCCTCTACGTTCCGTACCTGCTTAATTAAATACTTGTCAAACCAAAATGTTGTTTTATTTCTAATATCAAAATGTGAGTCAAAAGAGAAGCTGAAATTAAACTCTCAAATGTCATGGTAATCAGTGGCACAAGAGTAGCAGCTGGCTTTAATTAACCAGTTACTAGATTGGTTTGCTGTATTATGGCTGATCTTTACCATAGAATCTGTAGTGATTTTTTTAAAAATACATTTTTATGAAAATTTTCTTTTGACTCCTTGAACACCCCCCCCCCCCCAAAAAAGGGCAAAACACACCTCCATTTGTGACCTGCCGTCAGCTGCTACTCTTATACTACTGATTGCCATGACATTTTTGAGAGTTTGACGGTGGCCTTAATTTCAGTTTGTTTTGAAGCTTTTGATAAGCCAGTAATCACATTTTGATATTAAAAATAAACATTTTGGTTTGGTAAGTAATTATGCAGGTATGGAACGCCTAGGGTACGTTACGATTTGGGTAGGGAGTGCCCAGAAAACGTTTACCAAGGTACAGTTTTGACACCAGCACGTAGGCGATGCTGCCACACATTACTGTAGCTACTGTATTTGATGGAAAGAGCACACTGAATCATTTTGGTTGCAGAAACTTCAGTCACAGGTCCCCAAAGAATAAACAGAACAAGTGTGGAGAAAGGATGCAGGCAAGGCAACGAGCTGAAAGACAAGACTTTATTCTTTCTCCATCAAACAGTATTGCAAAAGAACTCTCGGGTCTCTGTGCATCCTTCTTTTGTCTTTATTCCCATGCATCGAGACCTGGAGCTATCGACCATAACACATTGTGTCTAGAACAAAGCCTGTGTGGCACATTAACATGACATAACACCGGTGCTACTCTCACACCATCCTCCCAGCGGCCCGCCATTTACTCCTCTCCCCAGGGGGTGCATAGTCCTTGCTGTCCCGTCAGAAACCCCCCGGTGACACCTACTCCTTTTGGTCATTTGTTCCCTGGGTGGAAAAGTCAAACACTGTGCCCCCCCAACACCCAGAAAGGGCACTAACCCCCCCCCCCCCCCGTTCTTTGGGCTTGTTCTTTGGGCTCATGAGTGCTGGTCCCTGCTGAGGGATCACCAACTTGTGGAGCCACCAACGGTGGGCGTTTACGCTGGGGAGCATCACCTGCTCATCTGCCAACACGAAAGCGGGTTTCAGCCTGTCGATTCAGACTGTCTCCCTATGTCCCCATCAAGTCAAACACAAAATGCTCGGCCTCCGGTTCCAACACTTTGAACGGTCCGTCGTATGGTGGGCGCAGCGGGGTCGGTGCGCATCGTGCCTGACAAAAACAAAACTGGCATTCTGCAAGCCTTTTGGGATGACTGTGCGGGGAAAACAATGGTGGGCCGGGCCCGGTACGCTCACAGCCGTACTGTGTAAAAATTGCATGGGCTGATCAACCTCGGGTGCTGGGTTTTCTGGTAAAAACTCTCCGGGGATCCGCAGAGGCTGAGGAAAAAAAATAAGTTCTGCCGGGGAGGCTGACACATCCTCTTTGGGTGTGGAGCGCAACCCTAAAAGAACCCAAGGCAGGCGGTCGACCCAATTTGTGTCTGTGAGCGAATCTCTGAGCGCTGCTTTAAGCAACCTATGAAAACGCTTGTATAACCCATTGGCCTGGGGGTTTTACGTGGTTGTGTGGTGAATTCTGACCCCCATGCTTTGGGTCATCACGGACCAGAGTTGTGAAACGAATTGTGGACCCTGGTCGGACATGATGTCCAATGGAGATCCGAAACGTACATTCCAAGCCGACAAAGCGCGTGCCACTTCCACGGACGTGATAGAAGCCAGCAGGACCACTTCAGGCCAGTGCGTGGTGCGGTCCACGACTGTCAAAGGGTGTGTGAAACCTTGCAAGGGCGGGAGGGGTCGAACCTCCTAGCCGGGATTTGGAACGGCTCGAGGCGAGCTCTGGTGTGCTTGTGCACTTTGGCAAGCTGCAGCCCACTCTTTCACGTCTTTGCGCAAGTGCAGCCAGACGAATTTCGCCCCTACTAGTTTCACTGAAGCATGCACTCCTGGGTGTGAAAGGGAGTGGACCAACTCGAAAACGCGATGGCCCCAAGAGATTGGAATCACCGGTCACAGAGCAAGGGAGGGCACCCTTCTTGCACCACCCTGCTCTCCAGCCTTAACCTCATTGGCGCAGACTGGAGCGTGCAAATGTCCATGTCCCCGGCTTGCTCTGTGGTCATGGTGGGGAAATCTAT
The DNA here is from genome assembly GCA_020510985.1 of Pholidichthys leucotaenia. Taxonomy (NCBI): domain Eukaryota; kingdom Metazoa; phylum Chordata; class Actinopteri; order Cichliformes; family Pholidichthyidae; genus Pholidichthys; species Pholidichthys leucotaenia. Next base: position 305,247,823 of record CM035846.1, read on the forward strand.
TCCCACATAGACCGGGGCGATTAACGCACGCAATAGACAATTGGCCACGACGTTGAGTTTACCGGCAACGTGTTTAATGTCGGTTGTAAACTGCGAAATTGCAGCCAACTGCCATTGCTGCCAGGTTGACCACGGTTTGGAAACCTTAGACATGGCGTACGTCAGTGCCTTATGGTCAACAAACATGGTGAACTCACGCCCCTCCAGCCAGAACTGGAAATGATGCATCGCCAGGTGGAGAGCCAGCAGTTCTCTATTGAATGTGCTGTATTTGCATTCATTGTCACTCAAAGTTCTGCTGAAAAATGCGAGCGCCTGCCACGAACCTGAGACGCACTGCTCCACCACTGCCCCTATGGCAACATTCCACATCTGTGGTGAGCACTATCCATGCAGACGGATCCGGGTGGGCCAGCAACGCGGCATCCCCAGCACTGCTTTGGCATTTGTAAAAGCCTGGTCTCGCTTGGGAGTCCAGTCGATGTTTTCTGCAGGTTTTTTTTTTTTTTTTTTCCAAGCGCAGCATACAATGGCCTACATCAGCTGGGCTACTTGGGGAAGGAAACGGTTGTAAAAATCAACCATTCCCCAAAACTTCTGTAGTGTCCTCATGGTCTGCGGACGCGGAAGATCCGACACGTGCGCACCTTGTCCGGTATCGCGCCCTCCGGTGAAATGCGGTAGCCCAAAAAGTCAATCACTGGCACACCGAATTGACACTTCGCCGGGTTAACGATCAGCCCGTGTGCTTCCAGCCTCTGGAAAACTGACTTGAGATGGGTGATGTGCTCCTCCTCCGATGCACTGGGTACCAGAATGTCGTCTAAGTAGACAAACACGAAGAGCAAGTCGCAAAGCATTGCATCCATCATCCACACTGGTAACCCTAAGACGTACCATGGAGAGCAAGACGAGCACCACCCCGGAGACTACCTGGAGGGAGAGCACCAATGCTGCGTGCGCTGTTTCAGTCAAGCTCCCGGACTTCTGGCTTCATGACCCGACAGCGTAATTTTTGCACATAAAGTCCAGTTCACACTCGCAGGATCACGTCGGGGTCATCAGTGTGGAGAAAGGATGCAGGTGAGGCAACGAGCTGAACGACACAAGACTCCATTCTTTCTCCATCAAACAGTATAGCAAAAGAACTCTCTGGTCTCTGTGCATCCCTTTTTTTATATCTTTATTCCCATGCATCAAGACCCGGAGCTTCCGACCAGAACACATTATGTCTAGAACAAAGCCTGTGTGGCACATTAACATGACATAACACCGGTGCTACTCTCACACAATTCTCCCAGTGGCCCGGCATTTACTCTTCTCCCCGGGGGGGGGGGGGTGCATAGTCCTTACTGTCTCGTCTGAAACCCCCCAGTGACACCTCCTTTTGGTCCATTGTTCCCTGGGTGGAGAAGTCCAACACCATGCCCCCACACAAGCTTTATTTTAGAAGGAAAAAAAATAACCTGTTTGTACTGAGATAAATGGCTTGTTTTTTTTTTGTTTTTTTTTTAATATTATAGCTAGCAGCGATACCTGGTGAATGATGCAGTTGTGCTGAAGCCACTCCTTTGATATCTTGGCTGTGTGCTTAGGGTTGTGCTGCTGAAAGACGAACCGTCGCCCCAGTCTGAGGTCAAGAGTGCTCTGGAGCAAGTTTTCATCCAGGATTTCTCTGTACATTGCTGCATTCATCTTTCCCTCTATCCTTACTAGTCTCCCAGTTCCTGCCACTGAAAAACATCCCCACAGCATGATGCTGCAACCGCCATGCTTCACTGTAGGGATGGTGTTGGCTTGGTGATGAGCGGTGCCGTTTCCTCCAAACATGACACCTGGCTCCTGCTTCTTCTTTTAGATTTGATTGGCGGTTTGCAACCAGCTTACAGGTGCATTACCGCCACGTACTTGACTCTATATCATCACTCTGTCTGGTCAGGAGCTGTAGTCCCATCATCACTGCTGTTTCCAATTGAACCTCAACTCTATCTTAGTTTTAGAATAGTTGGTGGCAGTATAAGAACTCGCAGTCCAAGAACGGATAATTTTTTCGCACGTAGGGAGTGGTTCGGAGCTCCTTGTAGGAGCTCCTTATACAAAGAGTGGTGATGTTCAGGTCAGTGGTGGTAATGCACCTATAAGCTGGTTGCCAACTGCCAATCAAATCTAAAACAACTCCCGTCTTCAGACATCACTCTTCTTCGTCTCCTCGTACTTCACTCTATATCATCACTTCACTCTATATTATCACTCTACACATCTTTGCCACGGCCAAGATCCATCACTCTGACGCCTGGCTTTCACGCCAAAGAATTCAATCTTTGTCTCATCAGACCAGAGAATTTTGTTTCTCATAGTTAGGTTAATTGGCATCAGAACTGGGGATTCTATGTTGTCCTTAGGTATGACTGTGAGGGTGAATGGTTGTCTGTCTCACTGTGTTGGCCCTGCGATGGACTGGCGATCTGTCCAGGGTGTACCCTGCCTCTCACCCAAAGATGCTGGGATAGGCTCCAGCCCCCCCCCCCCCCTCGTGACCCGAAAAGGATTAAGCGGAAGAAGAAGAATGAATGTTTCACCTCCTTTTTCTGGTCTGGAGGCTAGACGCTCGAGCTCTAGCAGAGCATGCACCGGAGCTTCCATCAACGGTGACTGCATTGTCACCATGTCTAGAACTTCATTTGGTCAGTCTGCTTTCTCCATAAAAGGGGCAGACTTATCCAACTCTCTGCCAACTCACTTAAAATTGGAGACAAATGCCAACCTCTTCGACAGAGGCGTTAAAGATTGGCTAAAATCCCACCAGCAATGTGTGCATGTCTAGTCTGAATTGTTATTTGTTGTGATCATGGATCTCTTGCTCTATTTATAATTTGTAATGTATTTGTAATTTTAATTGGCTTATAAATTTTGTATGTACAGCCATATAAGCCACCTATGGACTGGTGTTGAGAATTAGCACTTGTGCTATATACACCTATGCAAAACATCTGGTCTCTCCTTGTGATTGTACTAATGTAATTTGTTGTCCATATTAAATAAAGAGGGGGGGAAAAATGAATGGTCAGATTCCTTCAGGTGCCTTTTGGCAATCTCCAGGTGGGCTGTCATGTGCCTTTTACGAAGGAGTGGCTTCCGTCTGGCCACTCTACCATACAGGCCTGATTGGTGGATTGCTGCAGAGATAGTTGTCCTTCTGGAGGGTTCTCCTCTCTCCACAGAGGAACGCTGGAGCTCGGACAGAGTGACCATTGGGTTCTTGGTCACCTCCCTAACTCAGGCCCTTCTCCCCCTGTTGCTCAGTTTAGACGGCTGGCCAGCTCTAGGAAGAGTCCTGGTGGTTCCGAACTACTTCCCTTTACGGATGATGGAGGCCACTGTGCTCATTGGGACCTTCAAAGCAGCAGAAATTTTTCTGTACCCTTCCCCAGAATTGTGCCTCGAGACAATCCTGTCTCGGAGGTCTGCAGACAGTTCCTCTGACTTTTGTTTGGTTTGTGCTTTGACATCATCAAAGATCAAAGGCAGGCATCACTTATGATCATAGGACTCGTTATGACATCAAAGATCAAAGGCACTGTCGCACTGTCCTGGTTATGTAGTTACTTAAAGAATAGATATCAGTATGTATGTGTTGGTAACAAAAACTCAGTTACTGGAGGTTACTTGTGGAGTCCCACAGGGTTCAGTTTTGGGGCCATTGTTATTCAATATGTATATAAATATGTAAAGTTTCAGAAAAAAATGGACTTAATATTGTTTGCCGATGACACTAATCTATTATGCAGTGGAAGCAATTTGGAACAACTTTTGGATACACTCGGAAAGGAATTAGGAAAGCTTAAACTGTGGTTTGATTCAAACAAATTAACGCTCAATTTAAGTAAGACAAAATTTATAATTTTTAACAACCATCACAACAACTTAGTATCTAAACTCAGTGTAAATGGTGTAGAGATTGAAAGGGTATCCGAAACTAAATTTCTTGGAATAATAATTGATAATAAACTGTGATGGAAGTCTCATATTAATTATATTAAAGGTAAAATATCCAAATCAATTGCAATACTACAGAGTGAAATATTTGCTGAATCAACCCACACTATATACCTTGTATCATTCATTAATACCCCCATACATGACACATTCTACTGAAGTATGGGGAAATACATATAAAACAAACATATATCCAGTCTTTATGCTTCAGAAGAGAGCTATTAGAATAATAAACAAAGCTGCTTACAGGGAACCAACAAACCCACTTTTTCTTAAATTAAAAGCTCTCAAGTTGAAAGATCTGGTTGACTTTAAAACTGCAGTAATAATGTTTAAAGTGAAGAATCTATCACTGCCCGCAAATATCCAAAAGTTGTTCCAAATAAGGGAGAAACAATATCATTTCAGAGGAACATGTATATTTCAAAAACCTTCAGTGAGAACTACCACCAAGCAACACTGTGTTTCAGTGCAAGGAGTCAGATTATGGAACGATTTTGGACCTGAATTAAAATCATGTACAACGCTTGGACAATTTAAACAAAAGTTAAAGGAAGAAATACTCCAAACATATATACAAGAGGACATGTAAAATCACATAAGGATTGTCATATCCAGTCTGCGTTGTGTTGTAGCTTAGTTTTTTGTCACATTTTGTCTTAGCTTTGTTCTGAATTGTAATCGCTCTTGTTTTGTTTTTCTTTTGAATTCTTGGATGGAATATGGGTGGGCAATATAAGCTGCGGCTTCAGCCATCACCCATTTCGGATAACTTGTGTTGAACTGTATAATCAGAGGAGTTATTGTCTAATTTGACCTTGTTGGATTTTTTTCCCCCTTTGTTATATTATTCAGTTTCTTTTAATCTGTACTTTTAATCTATCCAAAATAAAGATTAATTCATTCATTCAAAGGCAGGCATCACTGAATGAGTGCTGATGTGTTTGCTAACACCCTTGCTTACACCTGCTTTGATCTTTGATGTCCTGTGAGCATGAGTGATGCCTGCCTTTGATCACACACATTTTCTTGAATCACTCTACAGGTATACTATGGTGTCTATATGACATCATGTAGACATCATGTAGAGATCATAGGAACATAATAGGTGATCCTATGATCTTTTAGCGAGTCCTGTGGTCGGGACAGATTTGACAGATTTCTTGAATTAGTGATACTAGTGCGTACCGGTGCATGCCCATTGAAACCAAGTGTAAGCAAGCATTTCTGCATTCCTGCCTTTGAACTTTGACATAGTTACCATGGCAGCAGTAACCCTGGTGAAATGTGCCTTTGATCTTTGATGTCACCACTCATTCAGTAATGCCTGCCTTTGATCTTTGATGGCATAGCGAGTCCTGTGATCGTGAGTGATGCCTGCCTTTGATCTTTGATCATGTAGACATCATGGGAACATCATAGGCAGTCCTATGATATTTTAGTGAGTCCGATGATCGTGACGCACAGATTTCTTGAATTATAATATACAGTATACAGTATATGACTAGTGCATACCTGTGCATGCCCGTAGAAAGCAGGGGTAAGCAGGTATTTGTGCATGCCCGTAGAAAGCAGGGGTAAGCAGGTATTTGTGCATGCCCGTAGAAAGCAGGGGTAAGCAAGCCCATCAGCACTCGTTCAGTGATGCCTGCCTTTGATCTTTGATGGTGTCATAGCGAGTCCTACGATCTCTGTAATAGCGACTCCTATGCCGCCTGCGTTTGATCTTTGATGTCATGGCGAGTCCTATGATCGTGAGTAATGCAGTCCAAGGACGGGTAATTTTCACACATAAGGAGTTGTACATAGGAACATCATAGGACATTTCACACGAGTCGTTCGACATAGGAACATCATAGGAACATAGGACATCATGTAGACATCATTGGAACATCATAGGCTGTCCTATGATCTCTGTGAGTCCTGTGGCCGTGACACAGATTTCTTGAATTATATATAGTGATAATTCAAGAAGTGTGTCTGTCATGACCATAAGACTCACTAAAAGATCATAGGATTGCCTATGATGTTCTATGATCTCTACATGTCTATGTGGCATCATATAGACACCATAGACACACAGCACTAAGATCAAACGACTCACTATGACATCATCAAAGATCATAGGACTTGCTACAGCGTTTCCTCTGGCTTAAAAGACCTTGGTGCGGTGGCAACATATTTTTCCCCGGGGGGGGGGTAATTTTATACTATTCTTTTTAAAATTTTACACCGCAACGTTGCATATGGAACTTACCATTTGAAGTATTGTACAACCGAGGCTTGAATATTGGGCCAGTTGGGGTCCCACCCAGACATTCTGTGTTTTGACTTTTTAGTGGTGTTATCCTTCTCTCCTTCCTCTGCTGAACACTTCCCTCTCCTTGGCTCCTCTCTTCTGTCTCATCTTGCCCTCTCTGAGCTCTGTCTAATTCAGGTTCTTTCTCTTGTCATGTTTTTTGTATTTTTATTCTAGTGTTTTGTTTTGTTTTTTCCATTGAGAGAGTAGAGAAGGGAAAGAAACATTCTTAATAGCAATGTACTCAAGCATACTTGAATTATATGATCAGGTGGGTATAGTAACCAGAAATTGTACTCATGTAAAAGCAGTGCTTTGAAATTAATAATTAAAAGTAGGCAACCAAAAATTTCTAATTGAGTTAAGGGTACAAAGAGCACCCACTTAAAAACTTGAGTAATGACTTCAGTCTTGAAGGTTTGAGGTTTTTCTCAAAAATTTATAACAATTTTCCTATAGTTTTCTACTTTTCTCTGTAAATCTAAAGTTGAAACCATGTTCCTCAAATTTGTAATTTCCTCTTGTAAAGCTGACTTTTCTTGTACATTTGAAACTTTATTATAAATTTGTGGATTATTTTATGACTATTTTTTCTGTTTGTTTTTTTTTAAATTTACTGGTTTTTTTTAGATAAATTTGAAACACTATTTTTTTTTACTTTTTCCTTATAACAGTTTACATTTTTGACCATAATTTTGCAGTCAAAACAGAAAAAGCAATTTAGTTCTGATTACAAAGAAAAATATTAATTTATTTAACTAAATACAATTTTATTAACTTAAATGACCAAGGATGCCGTTATTTCTTTATATTTAGTTTTTTTTTTTTTTTATAAAGAAATCTCACCACCCAGACAGCAGGAAAAACCTCCCTTATTTTCAAATCAAATGTTGACACACTTAGTTTGTCTGAAGGCTGCTGACGGATTACAGTCATTGACTTTGTGAAGTTCGGTCATCTTAACCTGCCAGGTACATAATAGGGAACTGTTGCGGACTCTGAAGACATAATTCACCACAATATGTGTTCATGTGCAGAATGATCTGTTTAGGCAGTTATAGCTGCGAAGTGACTACACGGCTGGTCTCCTAGAATCACAATATCTGGCCGGGAAGCACCTACAATTCGATTTTTTTTTAAATTCAGTAGTAGAAAATACACACAGATTACAAATATGCTAATAATACAAGTAAATGCCTCCTAATTTGGCTATTGGGTTAAAAAAAAATATTTAAAAAATGCACATTTGTTTTCCATCAAGTGCGTCAGGGAGCCCTTTGGGTCTTTCACTCCCAGGCAGCTTGGGCACTCGGCAGCTCGATTGTTTCATACACATCCACACTTCATTCATCCCCATTAACACGCTTTGGGGTTTTGTTCAATACAACGCACGAAACCACTCCTGCACGTGGGTTTTTCATTCACTCAGTGGCTCCTGGCCACTTAGTGCAGACATAAATGGCCAGCTCCCGGTCGTTCAGCAATGGCTGTTATAGTTGTGTGCTCAGGCTTTCTCATCAGGCACCTCTCTAGGCAGCCGTTAAAGGACCTCAGTTTAGAGCTAGCGTTTTTAGCTGTTGCTTTGTCACTGCCACTGGAGGATTAAAAACAGCATGCCTACTTTGGCAATTTCTCTTTTCTTGCACGTCTCATATCTTAATATTGTAGTGGCTGGTGAAATATATCCTCAGCAAAATTCATCAGTCCCTCTGCCTTTCCCTTCATATGAATCTGGCTGCGTTTGATTTCTAACCATATCTCTTAGCTAAGCGACTCTTCCATTATGGCTCCCTTTTCCAGCAGGTTAAAACAATGATAAATGCCAGTGCTTACGTACCTCCCCCCCCCCCCCCCCCCCCGCATTTAAAGTACTTTAATAAACATCATGTTTCTGTCAGTCACGCTTAGCAAGACACTGTTTGCTGACTGACTGGAAAACTCATGTGAGCAGGGCGCTTCTAAACTCTGCACGGATGACTGCCACGCGTCTTGTTCGTGTGCGCACTTGCGGAAAGTCATTGCTTCATATATTTTTATTAATAAAATCATATCGGCTTAGCGTGGCGGTACGATTTCTGGTGAGGCGGGCCGCCACAGAGAAATGTTACCAGAGGAAACCCTGCGTTATACTGTATATATGGTGTCTATGATCTGTATATGACATCATATCGTCACCATAGTATAGAGTGATTCAAGAACATCTGTGTGTATGTCTGTTTGAGATCAAAGGCGGGCATTGCTCACTATCATAGGACTCACTATGACATCATCAAAGATCAAAGGCAGGCATCACTCATAATATAAAATGATTTCAGTCTCCTCAGATATGCAGAAGTTTAGGAGGGGAAATTTTTAATGAACATCCATAGGGGAGCTATATGGATGTTCATATGGGAGCTTCTTCTCTGTTACTGGTGGATAGCAAACAGCTGAAAGGTGCATACCGCCACCTACTGTACAAGAGTGTGTAACATGTCATCTGAGCCCAACCCCTAAATTCTTTGACTTAATCCTGTTATTTAAAAGAGAAAAGAGCCCTTCTCGTGATTCTTATTGCCTCTCCATCTGTTCCTAGAATTCCAGTTAAATCCCATTCCCTACCAGCCTTTCGAACTTCATTTTCCATTATCTGTCTTTCATTTCCATATTTGTGACAGTGTAATAAGATGTGCTCGACATTTTCTTTTACTCCACATTCTCTACATTTGTCACGTTGGCTTTTCCCCATGGTGAATAGTGCCGTTTAAACGTGTGTGATCTAGTCTGAGTCTTGCCATAATGTCTTCCCTCCTTTTGGTTGTTATGAAATTCTTTATTGCAATAGATTTTTGTATTTTGTAATACGATCTACCTTTATGATCTTCATCCCATCTTTTTTGCCATAGCTCAGTTCCTTTTTTCTTGATTACTGCTTTCCCTTCACGTTTTCCAAGAGACAATGGTATAGTTATCTCTTTTCCAAGAGCACTTTTTGCTAATTTGTCTGCACAGTCATTCCTTTTCAACCCTTCATGTGCAGGAACCCAACAAAACTGAACTTCTCCACCCCCCCTGTGTACCCTAAATAAATTGTGACATAGCTCAATCACCAAGTCTTCCCTTGTAGATTTTAGTGTCTGCATGGTTTTTAGCGCTGCAAGTGAGTCCGTGCACCCCACCACCCGGTTCGGTCTGACCTCCTCCACCCACTGCAAACCAATAATTATTGCCACCATCTCTGCTGTAAACATGGATGAATTGTTGGAGAGTCTTTTTGCAATGGTCATTAAATCCTGGGATGTATACTCCAACAGAGCCCTCTTTATCTTTGAACAGTCAATATAGAGCTGTAAGAAGTTATAGTAATTGTTCCTGAGGTAAATGCTTGTTTTAACACCAACTTCACTCATATGCCAATCAATCCTTTTTCCTCATTAGCAGACAAGCGTCTACTTCTATTCCCGGAAACAGCCGGAACATGACTCACTAGACTGGTGTTGGCTATCTCAATAGTGTGCAGGTCATACATTCTGGTCCTTCTCTCAATTGTCCACCCAAACCCATGTCCCTGGAAATTAAGAGCATTCCCAGCAGTCTTGTAGTGTTGTTTTTTGAAATATTTGCTTCGTCACTTCCTTTCAGCTTGACCCAGTATGATAATGCGAGTTTCTCTTCTCAAATCCATTGGCATTTCTCCTGCTTCTATTAAAACTGCATTGTTTGTTTTGACAGCTCCAATGCACAGGCAAAGCGCTCTATGCTGCATTCTATTTTTTCCAGAGTCGTGCTCCATAAATCATGCATCCGTAGTCTATTGTTGATTGCATTAGTGCTCTGTAAATGTCAATTAATGCCTGTTTATCTGCACCCCATTCATGTCCAGCTACAGCTTTTATGAGATTAATGACTTCTTTGCATTTTGTCTCGATTTTCAACATGAACTCTCCATGTGTATGCACTATCAAACCACAATCCTAGATATTTAAACTCACTGACTTTCTCTATTGGTTGATTATATAATGTTAATAGTTCTGTACCAGTTCTGCATTTTTTTTGTGAAAGGATTATAGCAGGTTTTACGGTTTGAACATTTAAATCCCCAGTCATATGACCACTTTTCCACTTTCTCCATTGCTTTCCTGGTATTTTTGAACACCAATTTCTCATTTTTTTTTTCCCCCCTCGTCCATATGGCTCCATCATCTGCATATAGTGCTGTTTTGATGGATTCCTCTTGATCCTCAAACTTGTCATTAATCATTATATTGAATAAAACGAGGCTTATCACATTCCTGAGGAACACCATTTTCTATTTCAAAGTCATTAGAAACTTCTGATCCTACTTTAACCCTAATTGTCCTGTGTTAAAAAAATCCATTATCCAATTATACATCCTACCACCAATGTCCATTTTATTCAGTATCATAAGAAGACTGTCCCTCCACAGTGAGTCATAAGCCTTTTCAATATCCAGATAAACTAACCATTACTTCTTTCATTTTGAGAGTCTTTTCAATGTCATTACTTACCCTAACTAGAGCTGTGGGCGTTCATAGCTGTGACATAGCAGATGTACGTCTATGATGTCATAAAGAGATCAAAGGACTCTGTGACATCACAGATACACTATCTTCTGATAGGTGGTCATAGAATTCCGGTCACATGATCATAAAAGGAGTTCTGTTCAACTCCTGATATGGTCATGTGACATCATAGGAACACAGTGTGCCTTTGTCATAGATACATCATAGGACCGAGTTTACCAGCAGAAGTCTGAGCTGGTTTCTGCGGCCAGAAGATATAAAGAGTGATGATATGGAGTGAGGACAGATTGGCTGCACCTCGGACACAGTCCAAGGACGGATAATTTTTTCGCACGTAGGGAGCTGTTCAGAACTCCTTATACAATGATATAGAGTGATGATAATCTAGTCAGTGGCAGTAATGCACCTGTAAGCTGGTTGCCAACCGCCAATCAAATCTAGAAGAAGTCTGAGCTTTCTACAGGCACGCAGAAATACTTGCTTATACTTGGTGTCTACGGGTATACACTAGTAGAATAAATTTGAGCAGTTAAGTTTTTTTGTTGACATCCGTACACTGATCAAGATGAATACGTCTCCACACTGCTGGAGGTTGGTGGGCAATGATCTGCGTTTGGAAGAAAAATTGTCTGATGCGGTCATCAAAGTCGAAGACACTGAATTTAAAATTCATAAGATTATCCTAGTTAACTTAAGCCCATACTTCAGAGCTCTCTTCTTGCACTGTGCATCGTCGGAACAAAAGGTCTTCAACATACCAGGAATAGCTGCTCCCATAATGGAGCTTATCTTGGAATATGCCTACACTGGGCTTATATCTGTGACGGTGGAGAACGTACAGGAACTTCTGCTCACTGCGCATCAGCTTGAAGTCATGGACATTGTGCAGATCTGCTGGAACTTAATCAAAAATGAGCTTGCCCCCAAAAACTGCATTGGCATCTGGCAGTTTACTAACGTAGTCCCTTGCCCTGAAATGAGGTACAAGGTATGTCGTTATATCACTGACCACTTTGTGGATGTTGTTTCCTCTGAAGAGTTCCTGCAGCTTTCTGTGGAGGAACTTGAAGACATCCTCGGCAGAGATGAACTCTGTGTGAAGCGGGAGAACTCCGTGTATGAGGCAGCGATCAAGTGGATGCTTCACATGCCTGAAAAGCGAGAGGAACATGCAGTGCGTCTCCTGTCTAAGGTTCGTCTGGGACTCATGACGGAAAGTTACATCAAGTTGAATGTGTTGTCCCAGGATCTCGTACGTAATAATCTTGAGCGCCTGTCATCGGTCTGGGAAGCACTCCAAACTGGCATCTGTAGCCCGTTAAGACGTCCTCGCCTTCCTAACTCCATCCTCTTGGCTATCGGTGGCAGGGGTGGCATTGAGGCTTACGACTTCCAAGCAAACCACTGGAGGCATGTGACAACCCCTCCTGAGCGTTGCCGTGCGCATCATGGAGCAGTCTTCCTTAGTGGTTTTGTCTACTGTTTTGGACGCTTTGACAGATTGCAGTTTTTCAACAGTGTACGCAGATTTGACCTTGGCACACATATGTGGGAGGAAGTGGCACCCATGTACAGGTCCCGCTGCTCTCTGAGTGTGACCGTGCTGAATGGGTGCATCTATGCCTTGGGGGGCTATTCCGGCCACATTTGCCTCAACACTGCAGAATGTTACAGGCCTGAAAGTAACCAGTGGAGTTTTATTGCTCCCATGCATGAGCAGAGGAGTTACGCTAGCTGCACAACACTCCATCACAGGATTTATATTTGTGGTGGGTTCAGCGGGAGCGAGTACTTACAAACGGCAGAGTGTTATAACCCAGAGACCAACCAGTGGACAATGATTGCCCCGATGGCCAGCCTGCGCTGTGGAACAGGAGTCGTTGCATATCAGGATCACGTCTATGCCATTGGTGGCTTTAACGGCGACACTGATCTAAACAGCGCTGAAGCTTACAACCCCCTTACTAATTCCTGGCATACTGTGCCCTCCATGTCAACGCCCCGCTTTACATTTGGTATTGAGGTGATCAATGACTCCATTTTTGTTGTTGGGGGCCTGAGTGGCAACACCGCCATCTCTGATGTTGAGTTCTACGATGCTGTGACCAATGAGTGGTTTAATGCTTGTCAGATGAATATTCCCCAAAGCGCTTTGAGCTGCTGTGTAGTGTCTGGACTCAACAACTTGGAGGAGTACACCATCCCCCGTGAGGAAATGCCAGTTGAATATTGAGAGGATGATGAAGAGGAGACCGAGGGGTGCAGCTGACATCAATGCAGGTTTTATTTCTGTTAGAGTATGAGCCACCAAGATTTTAAGGTTTCTGGACACTCCATACCTTTTTTCACTCCGTCCCAAGTCACCCCATACCCAAATGACAACGTACCCTAGACGTTCCGTACTTGCCTCTGTACCTGTGTAATTAAAATCTCCAAACCAAAATGTTGTTTATTTTTAATATCAGAATGTGATTTCTAGCTTATCAAAAGCTGCAAAACAAGCTGAAATTAAGGCTACTGTCAAACTTTCAAAAATGTCATGACAATCAGTGCCATAAGAGTAGCAGCTGACAGCTAGACACAAATGGAGGGATGTTTTGCCTCTTTTTTGTTTTGTTTTTTGGGGGAGAGTTCAAGGAGTCAAGAGAATTTTCTTAGAAAAATTTATTGAAAAATCACTACAAATTCTATGGTAAAGATCAGCCATGATACTGCAAACCAATCTAGTAATTGGCTGGGGTTAGCGTAGCATATTGGATTTACTCCGGGTGCTCTACTTTCTTCCCAAATTTCAAAAAACAATCGGCACATGGTGATATTACTCCATCTATACACATGGGTTGACATATGTACACTGCAAAGTTGGATGTGATAGGACTTGTGACCTGTAGAATGGAACGACATTTGTCCAACGAGCAACATAGTATAGCAGTCAAGACCAAGATTTTAAAGGTCCCAATTCAAGTATCACCGGAGTGGTGGCTCAGTTTGTAGAGCATCCGCCCCACACCCGAAAGGCAGGGGTTCAAATCCCGGCCGGGTCATACCAAAGACCATATAAAAATGGTGCTTTCTGCCTTCTAGCGTGGTGCTCCGCATAATGGAATGGGGAAGGTAAAGTTACACACAGAGCTACCAGAGGACTGACCCCCCCCCCCGCTGTAGCTTTCACTACTTACAGTAGCTGTGTGGCCTAGGGTCAGAGAAACGGAGATAGGTGCCGCCCATATACACCTTCAGGTGTGAAGGGATTAACTAACTAATTCAAGTATCAGACCTTTAAAAAAAAAAAAAAAAAAAAAAAACTATCCTTGAAATGTAAAAAATTGTCAAACAAATCTTAGAAGATAAAACACAAATGGCATATTGGTTTTACTCGGGGTGCTCTTGTTTCCACCCACATTTAAAAAACGATCAGCACATGGCAATATTACTCCATTTATACACATGGGTTGACATTACACGTGGACAAAATTGTTGGTACCCCTCTGTTAATGAAAGAAAAACCCACAATGGTCACAGAAATAACTTGAATCTGACAAGTGGTAATAAATAAAAATTCTATGAAAATTAACCAATGAAAATCAGACAGTGCTTTTGAATTGTGGTTCAACAGAATTATTTTAAAAAAACAAACTCATGAAACAGGCCTGGACAAAAATGATGGTACCCTTAATATTTTGTTGCACAACCTTTTGAGGCAATCAAATGATTTCTGTAACTGTCGATGAGACTTCTACACCTCTCAGCAGGTATTTTGGCCCACTCCTCATGAGCAAACTGCTCCAGTTGTCTCAGGTTTGAAGGGTGCTTCTCCAGACGGCATGTTTCAGCTCCTTCCACAGATGTTCAATAGGATTTAGATCAGGGCTCATAGCAGGCCACTTTAGAATAGTCCAATGTTTCGCTCTTAGCCATTCTTGGGTGTTTTTAGCCATGTGTTTTGGGTCATTATCCTGTTGCAAGACCCATGACCTACGACTGAGACCAAGCTGTCTGACACTGGGCAGCACATTTCTCTCTAGAATACCTTGATAGTCTTGAGATTTCATTGTACCCTGCACAGATTCAAGACACCCTGTGCCAGATGCAGCAAAGCAGCCCCAGAACATAACAGAACCTCCTCCATGTTTCACAGTAGGGACAGTGTTCTTTTCTTGATATGCTTCATTTTTGCGTCTGTGAACATAGAGCTGATGTGCCTTGCCAAAAAGTTCCAGTTTTGTCTCGTCTGTCCATAGGACATTCTCCCAGAAGCTTTGTGGCTTGTCAACATGCAGTTTGGCATATTCCAGTCTGGCTTTTTTATGATTTGTTTTCAACAGTGGTGTCCTCCTTGGTCGTCTCCCATGAAGTCCACTTTGGCTCAAACAGTGACGGATGGTGCGATCTGACACTGATGTACCTTGACCTTGGAGTTCACCTTGAATGTGTTTAGACGTTGTTCTGGGCTCTTTTGTTAACATTCGTATTATCTGTCTCTTCCATTTTCAGGTTCAGGTTACTTTATTTGTACCCGTAGGTAGATTTGTTTTGCAGTTGGTGACATCCATATTTACAAGCCACTAATTACATTCAACATAGACACAAACACAGGCACACATCTTACAAAATAGGTAAATATAAAATATGTACAATATAATTTTTATAGCTTGGTCAACTCTTTGACAGCAGCAGGGACAAAGCTGTTTTTGTAGCGCTGGGTTCTACTTTTTGGGACAGCAAACCTCCGTCTGGAGGGAAGAAGCTGAAAGTTGCAGTGCAAAGGGTGGGGGGAGTCATTTAAAATCGAGTCGGCCATCCTCTGTACTTGTCTGGTGTACAGAGATGTCAGGCTCAGCTGTGACTCACCAAGCAAACGACTGGACCATCTGACTACCTGATCCAAGGATTTCCTCTGTTTCAGTTTTATCTGACCAAACCATGACATTAAAGAAAAGGATAAAACAGATTCAATAAAAGCCCGATAAAACATAGTCATTATGGTTCGGTCAATTTGGAAGCGTGCAAGTTTCCTCAAACAATGCAAATTTTGCTGACCCTTTTTGCACACCCTTTCACAGTTCACCTCAAAGTTCAATCCACTATCAATAATCGTCCCAAGATATTTGTACGATTGTACACATTCGGTGGTCTGGCCTTTTAGTATGGTGACTTTGTGCCTGGGAGTTTTCCTCCTAAAGTCAATAATCATATCTTTCGTTTTTGTTGTATTCAGCTGCAGGTAGGAATCCTCACACCAGTGAACAAAGTCATCAACTACAGTGGTACCTCTACTTACGAATTTAATTCGTTCCGGAAGAATTCTCGTAACGTGAAAAATTCGTAAGTAGAGGCGCGTTTTACATGTAAATGCCGTAATCCGTTCCAAGCCCCCAAAATTCGGGCATAAATTTTTTATAAATCGTAAAAACGCATCAAAACATGTAACAAATACATGTTACAATTAGATTACTGCACAGTAAACATAAAATGAGAGTTTAAAATGAGAGAATAATAAAAGAGAATAATAAAAATTATGTTCATTTACCCTTTAACTGCTATCGTCGTTGACGTCGTCACCGTTTGCCTTCTTTGGTTCATGTTCTGATCCAAGGACGTTTGCTTTTGTCGGCTTGTAAGTGCTTCGTTTTGTTTTAATACCGTGCTGATCGTTGATGTATTACGGCCATATTCTTTGGCGAGATCAACCAAACGCATAAAGTTTTGGAAAAAAAAACAAACTTCGTGGCCAATGGGATACCAGGAAGATGCTAGGCGATAGCCAATGGCAGAGCAGCTACAGGTATGTTTACGTTCGGTAAACTACGGAAGCTGCGAGGAGCGCATACTTTTTTGCCTTTCGTATCCTGAAATTTTGTTCGTAACTAGAGGCAATATTTTCCCGTTGAGGCGTCTCGTAACCTGAAAATTCCGTATGTAGAGACGTTCGTAAGTAGAGGTACCACTGTATTGGGCCGTGGCCACTCTCACCATCCTGGAGGAGACTGACAATGACTGAGTCATCAGCATACTTTATAATGTGTCTGTTGTCATGTCTGCTCCGACACATGTTTGTGTACAGGATGAAGAGTAGTGGTGACAACACACACCCCTGAGGAGAGCCAGTAGAAGAGCACTTTAGGTCAGACAATGTGCCATTGACCCTTACTCTCTGCGTCCTGTTGGTTAAGAAATCCAGAATCCAACCCACCAGATTATTGCTTAAATCAAATTTCAAATCAAAATCATTTTTCATCAAGTTTCCTCCTGTGGCCACGTCCAGGGAGGTTGGCTACAGTCCCGTGGATCTTAAATTTCTGAATAGTATGTGCAACTGTAGTCACAGGAACATCAAGCTGCTTGGAGATGGTCTTATAGCCTTTACCTTTAACATGCTTGTGTATTTTCTTTCTACTCTCCTGAGACAACTCTCTCCTTTGCTTCCTCTGGTCCATGTTTAGTGTGGTACACACCATGTCACCAAACAGCACAGTGACTACTTGTTACCCTTTAAATAGGCTGACTGACTGATTACAAGTTTGTAGACACCTGTGATGTTAATTAGAGGACACATCTTGGTTGAACATGTCCCTATGGTCACATTATTTCCAATCTCTTCTAGGGGTACCATCATTTTTGTCCAGGCCCGTTTCATGAGTTTGTTAAAGTAATTCTGTTGAACCACAATTCAAAAGCATTGTCTGATTTTCACTGGTTAATTTTCATAGAAGTTTTATTTATTACCACTTTTGTCAGATTCAAGTTATTTCTGTGACCATTGTGGGTTTTTCTTTCATTAACAGAGGGGTACCAACAATTTTGTCCACGTGTAAGGAAAATTTATCAACATTCAGAATTACAAGAGATTAAGCAGAAGAGGTATAATAAGCAAATTTGTACAATCAAAACAAAGTAAACAGTTTTTCATATAGATTTAAAACAATAAATAACAAGTTCACACATTTTTTTCACAGTACTTGAAAATGATGATTTCTGTACATTTTTAAAAATATTTTCAGAGTGCTGCACACTTTAATTTCATCTAGTTGTATAGGGAAAGAACAATGTTTAGCATCACAAGAGGAAATAAAAAATGTGCACACAACTGTCTGCAGGTCTGCCTTGTACATCTCTAAGTCATGCACCCATCCATCTGTGAACTGCACTTGGGCTTGCTGCAAAGACCTAAAGTTACTGAAAACTTTGTGTGTGTATATGGACTTGGAGTTAAAAAAATCATAACTATAAATGAATGCATTGTCAGAGTTAGGCAGAATGTTTACATCCAAACTTTAATGTGGTATGTTGGTAGGGATCCAGCCCATTAACCCCTGTAAGTTTCGCTAAATAGCGTGCCTTTGCCATCCCGTTTAGTTTGGCGTAGTACGGTCCCTCTAAATTTTCCTTCAAACAGTCCATTTGTGATTTATTTATTTATTTATTTTTTTTTGGGGGGGGGGGTGTTCATTCATAATAAATGCAGAGGTGGCATTTACTTGTGGTTTGTTTACAACCGTCCGGCCTACACATCCCAGGATGCATTACGTGTTTATCATGTGGGCTGGCGAACTCTTTTTTTTTTTTTTTTCTCCACAGCTCGATTATACAGTAATGGTGAGTTAAATGTTTATTTTGGAAACAAAGCCTTCTCTCGAAATTCTGGCAAATTAAAGTCGAGAAAATATGGCGATACAAGCCTTTCGTTCTACTTTAATTTTGATCGGTTGAGCTGAAAAGCTGGTAACAGACAGATGTATACAACCAACCAGCCACACACACACTGATTACTGTATGCCTCCATTTTCACTGAGGCATAATAAGACATGTGGTTTTTAGTCCTGATGATGCTACAACAGTGATATGAAGGACCTGCTGACCAGCCTCTGCGCCTTCCAGAGTTCAGCTGGGCTGCAGTGAATATAGTTTTTAACCTGACGTCTCAAGAAATGTAACGACATTGTGGCAACGTTTTGAATGAGATGGCCTTCCATACAATTGGTCAGTTTCCTAGACGACACCCTACATGTGACGATGTCTGCATTAGGGCTACAATGATTAGTCAATGTTGTTGACGTTGATTATTTAAAAAAAAAAAAAA
Organism: Pholidichthys leucotaenia; assembly: GCA_020510985.1. NCBI lineage: Eukaryota > Metazoa > Chordata > Actinopteri > Cichliformes > Pholidichthyidae > Pholidichthys > Pholidichthys leucotaenia. The sequence continues at coordinate 305,266,721 of CM035846.1, forward strand.
AATTGTTGATGCAGATTTTTGACAAGTCGTTTAATTTCAGAGTTTATATGCATGCCACAGAAATGTTCAGTTTAACTCTTCCTGTGAAGAAGAGGAACGCGTCATGGCGCCATAGAGGGGGGGAAAAAAAAACACAGAAGGCCAAAAGTTTCCAAAGTATGGGAGGATTTTACCAAAAATAAATAAATGAAGTTAAATGTAGACTGTAAAGCAGAAATGTCCTATCACAGCTGCATTACAGTGATGCATCGGTGCCTCCAACCCTCCTCCACTCCATTCCCCCTTTCTCCGGTCAACAGTCAGCGGAACTCTACAGTGCTCCAACCCGGTGATGAATGAAGTCGGGCCACTTCTAAACACCGCACTGGTAAGGTTGGCGAGTAAAATTAGGACTTCCTATTTTCAACGACCAACTCTCAGCTGACCACGCCATTTGTGTGTGCTGTTTGAATAGTTACCTGCTGTTGGACAGTAATCTGTCTTTGACGGTGGTTGCTGAGAGCTGAGCTGCTTCAGTTATGTTGGTAACTTGTTAAGATAAGATAAGCCTTTATTAGTCCCACAATGGGGAAATTCCAGGATTGCAACAGCACAGGGATAGCAACACTCAGAGCAACAATCAGAAGGCAAGAAAAAAACAAGAGCAGCGAGTATACATATGTACATATAAACATAAATATATAGACACGATGCGGAGCATTGCAGCTAAATGGAATAATATATAGATATATAAACGCACAGTGCGGAGCATTGTAGCTAGATGGAATAAATATATGAACATATAAACGCACAGTGTGTAGCATTGTAGCTAGATGGAATAAATATGTGAATATATAAACACACACAGTATGGAGCGTTGAAGCTAGATGGAATAAATATATGAATATATAAACACACAGTGCGGAGCATTTGCAGCTAGATGGAACAAATATGCAAACACATAAACACACACAGTGCGGAGCATTGTAGCTAGATGGAATAAATATGTGAATATATAAACACACACAGTGTGGAGCGTTGTAGCTAGATGGAATAAATATGTGAATATATAAACACACAGTGCGGAGCATTTGCAGCTAGATGGAACAAATATGCAAACACATAAACACACACAGTGTGGAGCACCGTAGCTAGATGGAATAAATATGTAAGTATATAAACACACACACAGTGCGGAGCACTGTAGCTAGATGGAATAGATATGTAAATATATAAACACACAGTGTGGAGCATTGTCACTAGATGGAATAAATATATAAATATACAAACACACAGTGCGGAGCATTGCAGCTAGATGGAATGAAACAGCATAACCGTCTACTTAGTTATCTACATGGTATGATTATGTACCCATACATATTGTCACCCTCCGTAGCTACTGGTATTTTCCTAGTTGTATACCGGAGGGGACCATTGTGTAAGTCTATTGTGTCTTTTGCATTCAATACTCTTAGGTTGTCACGTCTTTTTGCTATCTCTGCGAGCAGCCCTGCTTAGGTTATACAGTCTGACAGCCGTTGGTAGGAAGGACCTGCGAAACCTCTCGGTTGTGCACCTAGGATGATGTAGTCTGCTGCTAAATGAGCTCCTTGGTGCATTCAGTGTGTCCTGCATAGGGTGGAACTCGGACTCCAGCAGAGATGACAGCTACCATCCTTCTCTCTCCCATCTCCTCCACTGGGTCAAGGCTCTGCCCCAGAACAGAGCTAGCTTTTTTGATCAGTCTGTTCAGTCTCTTCCCATCGGCTGCTGTAATGCCACTGCCCCAGCAGACCACTCCAAAAGTGATGGCTGATGCCACCATCGTGTCGTAGCAGCGCCCCTTGTACACCAAAAGACCTGAGTCTCCTCAGTAGGAACAGCCTGCGCTGTCCCTTCTTGTAGAGTGCGTCAGTATTGTGTGACCAGTCTAGTTTATTGTTCAGATGAACACCCAGGTACTTGTAGGATGTCACCATCTCAATGTCTGTTCCCTGGATGTTTATTGGTGCTGTGAGCGGGTTAACTGCAGTAAATGAGGGAATTACAGGAGTATCTTACTCTTTTTCGTATTCTGTGTTATTGTCGTGGTAATTGCTCTCATTCTGAATATTGGTGCATCTCAGTAAATTAAAATATCATGATTTGTAATTTAAACGTGGGTGGCAGTGGCTTAGGAGGTAGAGCGGGTCATCCAATAGCCAAAGGGTTGGCGGTAGGGGTAAATGGTAAATAGCATTCACTTATCTAGTGCTTTTTTTTTCCCCCTCATCTCTAGTTGACCAAAGTGCTTTACAGGTCCTGCTAGCCACCCATTCACACACTGATGGCGGCATAGCTGCCATACACCAGTGCTGGCCTGACCCACCAGGAGCAACTGGGGGTTCAGTGTCTTGCTCAAGGACACTTTGACAGGCAGACAGAGCGGGAATCGAAGCCCTGACCCTCCGATCAGTAGTCGGCCACACTACACCTGCGTCACATTGCAGAACACATGGTTTTCTTTTAAATTTATGCAGAAAGGACAGTTTCACAGGCCAGCATTATTTACCTTCAACATATTCAGGAAAAACAAAACAAAAACTTATTTCTCCATTTTGTAAACAGCAGCTCAGATTTAGTTAAATAATTTTTAGTTCTGTCGCAAGGTCTGTGGTGGACGTTTGCCAGTCGGTGCATGGTGACATGCACTACACAAAGAGCAGAGATAAACAAACCTATCATCTGGTCAGTCACTGCAACAGATACTGGAGTCAGTTTGTCTTGGCCTGTCCTTGCCACTGATCATACCTCTTATCTGCCAAGAATGTGCCGCTAGTCCAGCAAAAGCTAGCGGTACTCAAATACTTTGCAAGCAGTTTCATGAACTGGTCAGTCAGAGAGCAACTCATACCAGCTCCGACGTCGCCCAGGTTAACAAGGTCAGGAGTTCCTGGCAGCGGAAGGCGAAGGACAGAGCTGCGTGGAGGAATCTAATCAGACCTAAATGAAACAGTCATTGTTGCCCCCGACAGACTGCTATGATGATGATGATCAAATATTACAAGAAAATGATATGAACTGTTATATCTTAACTGCACACAGATGTCTGGTTTTATGCTGAATCACTTTACCTGCATTACTCCGTTGCATGGACCTGTCCTGGGGATTTTGGCTCTCCTTGCACTGAATGTTTTTTTTTTTTTTTTTTGTCCCTCCCATCTCTTTGGGTGGTTGAACAAAATCAAGATGAAGTGGCCAAAATGGAAGTAAAAATCTACAGCCACTTAAAGCTGCATATTGTCCAATGTTAATACCACTCCAGCAGTGTTGTTGATGTGCGGACAAAATGCAGGCAGATTATCCACACTGCTGCATTATTTATTTATTTATTTTTTTAACATGACAGCAATCTGAAACAGTGAAACTTAAAATATTTCCACTCAACTGGAGACTGACTTTGGAGCTGCAGCTTCCTGCGCCATGTTTGTTTTGCTGTTTCTATGCGGTGTGGCGTCACGCAACAGACCCCAAATATCGCAATATTCATTTTTACACCGGAATCAAAATTTATACCGGTATTATCGTGAATGATACAGTGGGGCAAAAAAGTATTTAGTCAGTCACCAATTGTGCAAGTTCTCCCACTTAAGATGAGAGGTCTCCAATTTTCATCATAGGTATACCTCAACTATGAGAGACAAAATGAGGGGAAAAAAAATCCAGAAAATCACAGTCTGATTTTTAAAGTATTTATTTACAAATTATGGTGGAAAATAAGTATTTGGTCAATAACAAAAGTTCATCTCAATACTTTGTTATATACCCTTTGTTGGCAATGACAGAGGTCAAATGTTTTCTGTAAATCTTCACAAGGTTTTCACACACTGTTGCTGGTATTTTGGCCCATTCCTCCATGCAGATCTCCTCTAGAGCAGTGATGTTTTGGGGCTGTCGCTGGGCAACGCGGACTTTCAACTCCCTTCAAAGATTTTCTATGGGGTTGAGATCTGGAGACTGGCTAGGCCACTCCAGGACCTTGAAATGCTTCTTACGAAGCCACTCCTTCGTTGCCCGGGCGGTGTGTTTGGGATCATTGTCGTGCTGAAAGACCCAGCCACGTTTCATCTTCAATGCCCTTGCTGATGGAAGGAGGTTTTCACTCAAAATCTCACAATACATGGCCCCATTCATTCTTTCCTTTACACTGATCAGTCGTCCTGGTCCCTTTGCAGAAAAGCAGCCCCAAAGCATGATGTTTCCACCCCCATGCTTCACAGTAGGTATGGTGTTCTTTCTCCTCCAAACACGACAAGTTGAGTTTTTACCAAAAAGTTCTATTTTGGTTTCATCTGACCATATGACATTCTCCCAGTCCTCTTCTGGATCATCCAAATGCTCTCTAGCAAACTTCAGACGGGCTTGGACATGTACTGGCTAAAGCAGGGGGACACATCTGGCACTGCAGGATTTGAGTCCCTGGCGGCGTAGTGTGTTACTGATGTAGCCTTTGTTACTTTGGTCCCAGCTCTCTGCAGGTCATTCACTAGGTTCCCCCGTGTGGTTCTGGGATTTTTGCTCACCGTTCTCGTGATCATTTTGACCCCACAGGGTGAGATCTTGCGTGGAGCCCCAGTTCGAGGGAGATTATCAGTGGTCTTGTATGTCTTCCATTTTCTAATAATTGCTCCCACAGTTGATTTCTTCACACCAAGCTGCTTACCTGTTGCAGATTCAGTCTTCCCAGCCTGGTGCAGGTCTACAATTTTGTTTCTGGTGTCCTTTGACGGCTCTTTGGTCTTGGCCATAGTGGAGTTTGGAGTCTGACTGTTTGAGATTGTTTACAGGTGTTTTTTATACTGATAACGAGTTCAAACAGGTGCCATTAATACAGGTAACGAGTGGAGGACAGAGGAGCCTCTTAAAGAAGAAGTTACAGGTTTGTGAGAGCCAGAAATCTTGCTTGTTTGTAGGTGACCAAATACTTATTTTCCACCATAATTTGCAAATAAATTCTTTAAAAATCAGACAGTGATTTTCTGGATTTTTTTTTTCTCATTTTGTCTCTCATAGTTGAGGTATACCTATGATTAAAACTGGAGACCTCTCTCATCTTTTAAGTGGAAGAACCTGCACAATTGGTGGCTGACTAAATACTTTTTTGCTCCACTGTATATGGCACACCCCTAGTTGGTGGTTCGAATCCTGCTCTCCTCAGCCATCCTGCCGTTACTTTACCCACCTTGCCTCCAGTGTCCGTGACACTGGTTATGTGTTTAAATGTTCGGTAGTGGTCAGAGAGGCCGTTGGCATGGCTTGGCAGCCACGTTTCCATCAGTCTGCCCCAGGGCAGCTGTGGCTACAGTTGTAGCTTACCACTGTCAATGTCTGTCTGGAGTGAATGAATAATGGACTCCCTATAAGCACTTTGAGTTGTCACTTGACATGTAAAGCGCCATATAAATGTAATCCATTATAAACAGAGCCATAATCATCACAAATAAATTAAAAAGGCTTAAATAATTCACTGTATGTGTAGTGAAGGCTCACATTCCTGCATTGATATTTAAAGTGTAAATTTATTTTGTTCTGGAATTAAACTTTTAAATTTCTAAACCCAGCAAGGTTTCAAACGGGATGGACCTAGCTCGTTCACTTTCTTTTTACTTTAATGGAGGTGAATATTACTCTTGTTTTGAACATGCAGAGTTACAACAGCCCTTTATGGAGTAGCAGAGGCTATTTGAATTTTTGCACTTTATTTTGGGGTTAAAGACTGCCCATTAACAACTATTATTTGTGTTGCTACAAATACTTCTAATTAAACTGTCAAGTTCACGGGTGGCTGCATGGGCTGCACGGTGGCGCAGTGGTTAGCACTGCGGCAGCACAGTTTACCCTCGGCTGGGGGATCGCGGGGATCATGAGATCGTGGGTTCGATCCCTGCCCCCGGCCAACAGTGATCTGTGTGGAGTTTGCATGTTCTCCCCGTGTTGCGTGGGTTTACTCCGGGATTTCTCTGGTTTCCTCCTGCATGCCAAAAACATGCAGGTTAGGGATATGGGGCGCTTGCGCATGCAGCGACCGGCAGCTGGTGGCTTGTCACCAGACTGCAAAACAAATCTACCTGTGGGTACAAAATAAGTACAAAAAAAAAAAAAAAAAGTTCAAGTTTCCAACTCATGTTTGATGGGTCATTGTTATTTAGCTATGGGAACTTGTTAGAACTGGCTACATTATATTAAGGCAGAGACTGACAAAGTGATCCCCCCCCCCCCCCCACAGGTTTGCAGGCTTAAACAGGTGAGCGCTATATAAGTGCAGGTTAGTTAGTTAGTTAGTTAGTGAGGTAAAGCATGACCTGGCACCCTGAACAGGAGCTGTGCTAGCAGGAAACAGAGATGACGGACATGAGAGAAATAATTGCGATTAGTTGACTAATCGAAAAAAATAGCAGTTAGATTAGTTAACTACCAAAATAATCATTAGTTGCAGCTGTAGTTGGCATTGCATAAGGTTTTGTCAGCGTGACTTTAAAAGCTGTTTCCAAGTGTTGGTGATGCATTGTTTTTTGTAGCATTCAGGGAGATTTATTACTCCATCATTCATACATTGTCAAGGGTATATAAAGCATTAAAAATATAATTTTTTTCATTACCGTTACGGTCTACTACAAGTTGAAGATTGTATACGATTTCACGTTCCAAGTGTCTACACACGGTGACATTGTGGGATATGACCTCATCTACAGACCGGGCTTCACTATCTGCGACAGCACCGGGTTCAGATGGTCTGGTTGTGGTAACTGGGACACGACTGACATCTACGATAACGATGTGGTGTAGGACGAGAGTATAAAGAGTGACACCGACGCCAAACCATCCACCCCGCACGCACAGGAGGAGAGCTGCCCGGGGGGGGGCAGCAGCAGGACTCGCCTCAGATTCTTGCCCAGCCGGAGGCTGCTGTGGAATCACAGGAGAAGGAGCCCGTGCACGCAGAGAACCTTGAGGCACAACAACTGGGCACAGACACGATCTTCGACGTGGCACAACAAAGCACATCAGACGGGAAAGAGGAGGAACCGAAGTGCTTCAGTACCCACGCTCAGCGTCAGGCTACAGGGGTTAAGACCGAGCTGGCGGGTGAAGAGTCCGCAACAGCGAACAACACGGGAGACACGCTGGACACCTTCTGTACCCACGAACCGCTTTGGACTATGGAAATGGTGATGGTGGAGTTGGGTGAAGGGTCCGCAGTGAACACAGTAATGGCAAAACTGTTGCGGCACAACGGAGGTCCCAAAACAGCATGGAGCACCACAGTGATCAGGGGTATATGGGACCGAGCAAGGTGCCACTCAGTCATGGACTGGGTTTGAGTCCACACCGATGAGAGAGCGGGACAGTGACTGACCAAGTCACAGCTGCTGGGACACCGGGCGGCGCTAAGGATTGTGGCGAAACTGGGCTCGGCGTGCTTTCAACTGACAGACGGTTCAGCACGCAAACCAACTCCAGCGTACCCAGGTGGCTGCTCCAGATGGCAAGGCTTTGCGGGAGTCAGCTGATGCAGTGGGGACCCGGGCCTCAGTGTTAAGATCAGTCCTGGGCCCAGCATCTTGTAGTGGGCACGTTCACCACGGGCCCACTACAAGGCCCCTCCGACAGAACCACCTTCCCCATGGAAGACTGTTAAAAACAAACAAGGACTGTTGCAGTAGTAGCGCGGCTAAGAGGAGGTGGCAGATTAATCCACCCAGCCACATCGGGTCCAGCGGTGGTCTACCTGCTGACCCTAGTTCATAGTTCTGAATGTTTGATGACGTGTACCAAATTGGAGGAGGGCTGATTCGTTTATGTTCTGTGTTTTGCAAGAGGCAGGAAGAATGTAGTGAATGGATTTACTACAATGGGCGGCATGATGACGCAGCCGGCTGGTGATGTCATTATGCCACCATATATAGGGGAAGAGTTGGCCATCCCATGGTTCTCTTTGCCACGGTTCGTCCTCAGAGATAGTTCAGGGAGTTGAGTGCATATATATGTACGTATGTAAACTTATAAACGTTGTGTAATAAAGTTTGAGTTCAAGCACAGCATCCTCATCCGTCTTCATTCTGGGTTTGTGGACATACCGGTAACAAAAATGTCACAACCATTTCATTTATGATGGTGCCGTAAGGAGAGGCGGCCGTAACAGCAGCAGCTCCCATGTCTGTTTATTAGCTTATTCTTGTATATAGTGTCTCTTCATCAGGGCTTGGTAGGAAGACTCGGATTAACGACTGGACCAAGTTTTTCTATTTTTGTCCTGGTCTTTATTTTTCTTCCTTGGGGCAATGGAGAACAATAGAAGTGAGGGCAAACACATCAACTTACACGACCAGCTGATTGCGCTGAGGAGGCCAGCACTGCTGCCGGGAGTGAAGCCCCTCATCGTGGATGAGCTCAGGTGATGCTGTGGGTAAAGGGCTGGAGCCAAGGTGAGAATGAGGAGGAGGAAACGTAAGTCGGCTGTACCGATGTTCATCACAGGTAATGTGAGGTCGCTGGGAAACAAGGCGGATGAGCTCACAGTACTGGTCAGGACGCAAAGGGAATATCGTGAGTGTAGTATCATGTTTTACTGAGATGTGGTTGCACTCACAGATCCCTGACAATAATGTAGCGATACCTGGTTTCAAGACTATCCAATGGGACAGGGATGTTATAAGTAGCAGGGAAAACGAGGGGAGGAAGATTGGCACTTCTTTAGAATGAAAGGTGGTGTAATCCTGGACACATGTATGTGAAGGAATGGCACTGCAGCCCGGACATTGAACTGCTGGCTGCAAGTATGTGAACTTATTATATGCCGCGAGAGTTCACGTGTACCATTGTGATTATCGTTTATGTCCCTCCGTCACCTGATGCAGCGATGGCCTGTGACGTCATCAGCTCCACTATTGCCACATTACTGGAGAAGCACCCTGATGCATTTATGCTCATCATGGGTGATTTTAACCACGTCTCACTGGGCAAAACACTACCAAACTTCCACCAGTTTGACTGTCCCACCAGAGAAAATAACGCACTGGATGTACTGTATGCCAATGCAAGAAATGCATACAGTGCCACAGCTCTACCCCGCCCCCGCCGGCAAATCGGCTCACAACCTGGTTGTTATCACCAAAATACGTTCCCCTTGTGCAAAGGCAGCGTGCTCATACATGGACTGTGAGGAGGTGACAGACTGGTGCGTACTCTGTGAACCACATGGGGTGGACATAGACAATATGACCGACTGCATCACAGAATACATCAGATTCTGTGAAAACACAGCCATGCCAGCTCAGACCGTGCACCGTTTGCCCAACAACAAACCATGGATCACCAGTGACCTGAAAGCAAGATGATGTCAGGAGTTCCTTTTTGGGGAGAAGGAGAGGATCCAATCACCCAGTGAATCTGGTAAACCACTGTTTATTAGACACAAAATAACACTGCATAAGGGCAGGAGAAACAAATTAATATCCCGAACAATGTGGGGACAGAAAAACAACAATAATCCAAACGTTGTGGTGACAAGGTGAAGGTTAACATAAGAATGCACCAAAGAACACAAATTGACAAAGCGCATATACAGAAAAACCCAAAAACCCTCACAGGGTGGTTGGTGGGAAAAGGCCAGGTGGGCCAAAACAAATTGTGACACCCCCCCCCCCAAACAAGGTCCAAAACGGGTCAGGTGGTCTTCCCGAGTCCCAGGGCCACCAGACCGGAAGGCAAGGTGGGTCAGGGGGCCTACCAAAGTCTATGGGTCCCCAAACTTAAGCACATGATGATTCTGGTAGCCTTCCAAAGGCTGCTGGGAGGGTGAGCACGGGGTGTCAGGCGGCCTACCGAAACCTAAAGGCCACCCAACAGGAGAAAACGCCATCCTCTTGTACAAAAAATAACCCATAAGCCCTCAACTTTGGGGAAAACAAAGCAGGATTCCCTTGCCCAACAGAAAACATGGAGGGTTCAAACTCAGGAGAAGACTAGGAAATTTTACCCTCAGCAACTGGCAACACAGAATCTTTACACTCCAGCTCAGAAAAAATGCATATAGAAATTACAGGCATAGGGAACATGGGTGCAGAAATCTCTCAATCTCAGGACATTCAAATGCAGAAATGTCTGATTTTGGAGATGCAGATATAGAATTATTGAGCTCAGGGAACACTCGTGCAGAAATTTCTGGTTTTGAGCACATAAATGCAGAAATTTCTGGCTCAGAACACTGCAGTGTAGAAATTTCTGATTGTGGAGACGCAGATATGGAATTACTGAGCTCAGGGGACACAGGTGCAGAATTTCCTTTGGCAGAAAACACACATACAGAAATCTCTGATACAGGACACTCAAATACAGAAACCTCTGATGCAGGACACCCTAATGTAGAAATCTCTGATCTTGGAGACACAGATACGACATTATTGAGCTCAGGGAACATGGATGCAGAAATCTCTGTTTTAGGAGACAGACACATAACTGAGTTCAGGGGGCATAGACAGAATTATTGAGTTCACAACCTGATGACAAGGGCGCACTGATCTCTGGAACAAACAGTGGGTGCACACCGGATTCAGAGATGGCGGTTGGAGATCTTCTGACCTCTTGAATGTCAGGTGGAAAGTGCATCTTGGATGATGGTGGAGCATGGCCCACCTGTGACACCTTCCCTGACCCAGCCACCTTGAATGGGGAAGGAAGGGGGGGGGGGGTGAGTGAGGTGTCATCACAATAACCAGGAGCTAGGCAAGACTTGACTAATATTGATGTTAAAAAAGTAAAGTACTTGCCTTAGCTCCTGCTGGGGTGGCCACCTCTGGACGAGCCACAGGAACCGCAGCATGCATCTCGGGCAGAACAGGAACAGCTGGAGCTGTGGCGTGTGCTTTAGGGACAGCGGGAGCTGTTGTGTGCACCTCGGGGATGACTGCAGCCATGGAGCGGGTGCTGGGGCTGAGAGGTGCTGTGGAGCAGGCACTGGAGCTGTTGTAGATGCTGATGAAGAAGCGGGCACGGGACCCCTGCAGCAGTTGTGAGAGCCGGCATTGCAGCTGCCATGGGAACTGGCGTAACAACAGTCCTAGGAGCCGGTTTAACTGAGCTCTGCAGGACTGCAGCGGGAGGAAGGAAAAAGGCTGGAGCTGAAGACGCCAGAGCCAGGGGATGCTTAATCGCCGACCACAGTATGCACCTCAGGCAGAACCAGAACAGGAACAGCTGGAGCTGTGGTGTGTGCGTCAGGTACAGCGGAAGTCGATGTGTTCACCTCGGGGACGGCTGAAGCAGCTGTGTGCACCTCGGGGATAGCTGGAGCTGTTACTGGAGCTGGGTGGTGCCATGGAGCAGGCGCTGGGGCAGAAAGGCGCCATGGAGCAGGTACTGGGGCTGTTGTAGATGCTGATGAAGAAGCGGGCACGGGCCCCCTGCAGCAGTTGTGAGAGCTGGCACTGCAACTGTCATAGGAACCGGTGTTCCTGGTAGCCGGCTTAACTGAGCTCCGCAGGACTGCAGCGGGAGGAGGGGAAAAAGGCTCGAGCTGAAGATGCCAGAGCCAGGGGACGCTTAATTGTTGGCTCAGTCACAGGTGTAGCAGACAAAGCCCTTTCCTGCAGTGGTGTGGCCGTGAGGCTGGTGAGCGATGGGGAGAAGAAGCTGGAATCGGAGGACGTTGCGTTGTCTGCACAAACTCCGGAGTTTCTATTAAATTCCCCACCAGCCCATGATATATTCTATGAAAGTTGGAGATGGTGGTCAGTAGTCCCGCCAGCTCGGGGGTAATTCTACAGACCGCGATGCGACTCCACTATACTAGTAGCTGACTCCAGGTTCTCCAGGGCTTCCTCCGGAGTGTGGGAGGTGCAAGTTTCCTTGACAAACTCCTGAATGAATTGGGCTGCCCCAAGTTTATCCACGCTGGGGCCACCGGCTGTTCTCCTTCTGCTCGCAGGGCCCCGATATGTTTGTGTCCTGCTCTTACCAGATTCACTGGCTGGATCCATTTTTGGCTGCATTCTTCTGTCAGGAGTTCCCTTTCGGGGAGAAGGAGAGGAACCAATCACCCAGGGAATCTGGTAAACCATTGTTTTTTAGACACAAATTAACACTGCACAAGGGCAGGAGAAACGAGAAGTAATAACTCACAGCATGGGAACAAAAAAAACCCAATAATCCAAGCCTTGTAGTGGTGACAAGGTGAAGGTTAACATGAGCATGCAGCAAAGAACACAAACTGACAAAGCAGGTGAGAGCAATCAAAACCAATGGCTGAACAAATGAGGGGAAACAGCTGACCGGACGGGTGGAGCTGACGACACAGAAGGGATAGACAGCAAACATGATAAATAAGAGCGAAATAAAGCGTGGACAGGGACTGCAGACCTGTCCAGAACCACTACAGAAGAGGGCTTTTAGGTCTGGAGACAGGGAGGAACTGAGGAGAGTGCAGCGTGAACTGAGAGAGATGCTGAGGATGTGAAAAGAATATTACAGCAGGAAGTTGGAGGATAAACCCCAGCAAAGCAATACGAAGGATATCTAGACTGGAATGAGACAAATTCCTTGGTGTAAGGGGAGAGACAGACATCGGGGAGCCTTGAGAGAGCCGATGAGCTGAATCTGTTTTTAATAGGTTCAACTCACCGTCTTGTCACCCCCACACCACAACCAGACCCCCACACGCCCCTCCCCCCTTGCCTTCATGTGCAGCACCTCTCGGTCTCCTCACCCCCCCTCTCCCTCCTCTGGAGGCACCTGCCCCACATCACTGTGACTGCAGACCAGGTTAAGAAACAGCTGGAGATGCTCAGTCAGCGGAAGGCGGCGGGCCCTGATGGCATCTCCACCAGTATCCTGAGGACCTGTGCCAACCAGCTAGCTCTGGTACTGAAACACCTGTACAACCTGAGCCCGAGTTTGAAGAGAATAGCAGTCCTGTGGAAGATGCCCAGCCTGGTTCCTGTCCCCGAGAAGTTGTCTCCATCTGGCCTGAATGACTATTGACCAGTTGCCTTCACAGCTCATGTGATGCAGGTCCTAGAGAGACTGGTCTTGGCCCACCTGAGGCCGCAGGTGAAGATGTGGCTGGACCCTCTGCAGTTTGCATATCAGTCCCTTTTAGGAGTTGAAGATGCTGCCATCTACCTGCTGCAATGAGCCCATTTACACCTGGATGGCAGAGGAGACACTGTGAGAATCACATTCTTTGATTTATCCAGTGCCTTTAATACCATCCAGCCACTGCTGCTGGGTGAGAAGCTGCGGGGGATGGGGGTCAACAGCTCTGTGATCTCCTGGATTGCTGATGACCTGACAGGAAGGCCACAGTTTGTCTGGCTGAGCATGGTCTTGTCTGACGTGGTTAGTGATACAGGAGCTCCACAGCGGACTGTGCTTTCTCCTTTTTATACACCACTGACTTTCAGTACACTGAGTCATGCCACCTGTCTGTTGGGGTAGCAGTATCAGGGCCAACGACACCAACAGACGACAAGATTATGAAGAGGGCTGGCTCTGTGATTGGTCTCAGGCCAGAGACCTTTGAGACTGTGGTGGAGAGGAGGACACTAAACAAACTGCGATCCATCATGGACAATCCTGATCCCCCCTCCACCACACACTGGATAAGACGGCGAAGCACTTTCTCCAGCAGACTGCTACAGCTTCGCTGCCAAACAGTTAGGTACAGGAAATCTTTCCTGCCACATGCCATTTCACTGTCCAATAACTCACTTGAATGTTGAATTCTGGTCATAACAATGCTGTGATACTGCATCTTGCAGTCTATTTGGTGCCTCACATTGCACCCTGCACCCGATAGTCCTGTATTGTACAGCAGGTACAATTCACGTATCTATACGGATCAGCATCTATTCATCTATGATGTACAGTATATAAGCTAGTTAGGCAGTTTTATGTTCCATGGACAGTCCCTTTCTCTTTTATGCTGTGTGTGTGTGTGTGTGTTGCTGTCGGTTTGGTCATGCCATGCTGCTGTTACACTGCAATTTCCCAGTTTGGGATCAATAAAGTACACCTTTCTACCTAGACACGAGTGAGCCGTTAAAATGTGGAAAAAGTGCAGTCAATGACTGCTTTAATGCATCACTTTATTCTTCAGTCATGATAGTGTTTTACTGTTGTACTGTATATCCTGTAACTTTTACTACTGTTTCACTTTAGTGAAATTACTTTCTTTTCTGAAATGTCCTTGTAAATTTGGTGCTTTTGTCTCAAAAATTTCTGTTATAAATGTGCAACATTTTTTCCTCAAATTTGACTTTCTCTTGTAAATTTGCAACTTTTCTTAGTTGAAACTTCTCTGCAAAACTTTTTTTTTTTCTCCAATTAGGATTTTTTCTTGTAAATTAAACATTTGGTCAAACTTACCATTTTTTCCTCATCTGCTAGTTTTTCATGCAAATTTGCAGTGTTCATAGGGATGCTGGTAAAATTTTGTTCTATGTAATGGTTTATTTTTTCCTGCAGATGTGGACAATTATCCATTTTTATTCTTTTAGTTAGTTTTTTTTTTCTTTTTTTGGTTCATTTTAAGATTTTGGTGATGGATGAATATTCAACATTTTTCCTGGGTGTTTTTACAAACATTTTTAATCCACTATAATTAACACTTTCTATCAGTTTGTTATTAATATTTCCCACACTTACAAAGCAAGTGGGGCAAACAGTCTGAATTCAAGAGAATATTGAGGAAGTTGGCAAACTCTGAACATTTGTATGACTCATCCTAACGCTAATAATTATATACACTGTTAAATTACATGACTGCACAGGGTGTACAGCGTATCCAGAAAGTATTCACAGCACTGCACGTTTTCCACATTTTGTTACAGCCTTATTCCAAAAGGGATTAATTCAATTTTTTCCTCAATTCTACACACAATACCCCATGACAACATGAAAACGGTTTGAAACTTTTGCAGATTTATTCAAAATAAACTAAGAAATCACATGTACATAACTATTCACAGCCTTTGCCATGAAGCTCAAAATTGAGCTCAGGTGCATCCTGTTTCCACTAATCATCCTTGATGTTTCTGCAGCTTAATTGGAGTCCACAGGTGGACTCAAATTAAGGCCTTAGTCAGGGAGGTGACCAAGTATCTGATGGTCACTCTGTCAGAGCTTCAGTGTTCCTCTGTGGAGAGAGGATACCCTACGAGAAGCACAACCATCTCTTCAGCAATCCAGCAATTAGGCCTGTATGGTAAGAGTGGCCAGACGGAAGCCACTCCTGAGTAAAAGGCACATGGCAGCCCACTTGGAGTTTGCCAAAAGGCACCTGAAGGACTCAAAGATTGAACTCTTTGTTGTGAATACCAGGCATCATGTTTGGAGGAAACTAGGCACCGCTCATAACCATGCCAATGGTGGTGGCAGCATCATGCTGTGGGGATGTGGGGATGTTTTTCAGCGGCAGGAACTGGGAGACTAATCAGGATAGAGGGAAAGATGAATGCAGCAATGTGCAGAGACATCCTGGATGCTCCTGGATGGAAAAACTGCTCCAGAGCACTCTTTGACCTCAGACTGGGGCAACGGTTCATCTTTCAGCAGGACAGCAACCCTAAGCACACAGCTGAGATATCAAAGGAGTAGCTTCAGGACAACTCTGTGAATGTTCTTGAGGCCCTGCCAGAGCCCAGGCTTGAATTCAATTGAACATCTCTGGAGAGAGCTGAAAATGGCTGTGCAAATGCTTCCCATCCAACCTGATGGAGCTTGAGAGGTGCTCCAAAGTGGAATGGGCCAAACTGCCCAAAGATAGGCGTGCCAAGCTTGTGGCTTCATATTCAAAAAGATTTGAGGCTGTAATTGCTGCCAAAGGTGCATCAATAAAGTATTAAGCAAAGGCCATGGATACTTATGCATGTGTGATTTCTTAGATCTTTATCTTGAATAAATTTGTAAAAATGTCAAACTTTTTTCACGTTGTCATTATGGGGTATTATGTGTAGAATTTGGAGGGAAAATATGAATTTAATCGCTTTTGGGGTAAGGCTGTAACATAATGTGGAAAAAGTGCTATGAATACTTCACGGATGCACTGTACATACTGATTGCATTAGAAGTTCTCCACTCTTGCCATGATTTGAACAGAAGTAACTGGACACAGCAGAAAGCCTTTTTGGTAATGTACAAACGCATCCAGCTTCTTGCCAGTCCACACTGCCTGTATTGTGGAGAGAGACCCGCGGATCTGAAACTCTGCCGACTGTGTCAGGTATGCTTGATTCTCCCCCGGCGTACACCTCCACCGGTAAAGGTTGGCTAAAAAAGGTAATCTTTGAGCTGTTGTATGATCAAGTGGTCAGTGAAACCATATTCGGTACTGTGGCATCACCATGCAAAAGATTAAGAGTGCATCTTGCAGTTTGGGGAATTGGAAGTGTGGATGCAGTTGTGAAGAAGAGCCTCCAGGGGAAGACGTGCTGCGGTGGATGTCGATGGCAAAATCTTCAGATTGTTTTTGAGTGGAAAATTATCAATTTTTGGTGACGCAGTCAGTGAAACCTTGTCAGGTGTACTGTAAAGGTATTGTAGCATCACCATGCAAGAGATAAGAGCCTGCAATCAAGTGGCTTCTGAGTTAGTGGGGGGGACAAAGTTTGCCACATACAGTATCTCACAAAAGTGAGTACACCACTCACATTTTTGTAAGTATTATATCTTTTCATGGGACAAGACTGAAGAGATGGCACATTGATACAATGTAGTCATTGTACAGCTGGGACACTGACTCAATAGGGTTTAGGTCTGGAGACATGCTTGGCCAGTCCATCACCTTTACCCTCAGTTTCTTTAGCAAGGCAGTGGTCGTCTTGGAGGTGTGTTTGAGGTCATTATATTGGAATACTGCCCTGTGGCCCAGTTTTCGAAGGGCTGCTTCAGTATTTCACAGTACATGTTGGCATTCATAGTTCTCTCAGTGAACTGTAGCTCCCCAGTGCCGGCAGTACTATGCAGCCCCAAACCATGACACTCCCACCACCATGCTTGACTGTAGGCAAGACGCACTTGTCTTTGTACTGCTCACCTCATTGCCGCCACACACGCTTGACACCATCTGAACCAAGTTTATGTTGGTCTCATCTGACCACAGGACATGGTTCCAGTAATCCATGTTCTCAGTCTGCTTGTCTTCAGCAAACGGTTTGCATGCTTTCTTTTGCATAGTCTTTAAAAAGGACTTCCTTCTGGGATGACAGCCATGCAGACCAGTTTGATGCAGTGTGCGGCATATGATCTGTACACTGACAGGCTGATCCCCACCCCTTCAACCTCTGCAGCAATGCTGGCAGCACTCGTACGTCGATTTTCAAACAACCTCTGGATGTGACGCTGAGCACATGCACTCAGCTTCTTTGGTCGACCATGGTGAGGTGTGTTCTGAGTGGAACCCGTCCTGTTAAACTGCTGTATGGTCTTGGCCACCGTGCTGCAGCTCAGTTTCAGGGTGTTGGCAGTCTTCTTCTAGCCTAGGCCATCTTTATGTAGAGCAACAATTCTTTTTTCAGATCCTCAGTTCTTTGTTATGAGGTGCCATGTTCAACTTCCAGTGACCAGTATGAGAGCAGTAACACACCTGCTCCCCATTCACACCTGAGACCTTGTAACACTAACGAGCCACATGACAGCGGGGAGGGAAAATGGCTTTACTGGTGCATTCCAAATATATAGGTATAGGTGTATATATAGGTATAGGTAGGAATAATAGTATAGGGTGGAAAAAACTGAAAATTTTAATAAGAGTATAGGGCGTAATAATAGTATAGGCTGGAAATTTGTTAAAATTTCAATAAAAGTATAGGTGCGCAATAATAGTATAGGGACGCACAATACATACAAAGTTAAATGTTCATAATTATGCCTGAGATATTAAAATATCTACAAAATTAAAAGAAACCACCTTCTGAATTGGTTTTATTTCTTTTGAAAATATTGTATGAACAATTTATCAGAGGAACATTAATAGCAATTTAAAATTTACCAAATTTAATGGTGAAGTTTAAACATCTTAAAAAAAAAAATAATACAACAAATGTACCAGTATATTCATAATATTGCAAATCAGCTTACAAACCTGCTTTCCCAACTCCTCTTTCTGTTTCATAGAGTATTTCTTCAACTTTAAATCAAAACCGTCAGACACCGGGTCAGACACTTCAGAAGCCATCGTCTGCTGCTCCGCGCATGGCCCCGGGCACATGGCATGACGACATGTAGACTGTTTTGTAAACAACTGGCACGTGTATCCCGAACACAGCCGAGATAATATGGAAATAAAGGAAGTGCCTCCGACAGCTTTTTCAGCCAATTGGAGTGTTCATGTTTTTTAAACAAAGCGTAATTCTAGCGCATGCGCAGTCCGCTGGTGGGCAAGAAAACATTGCAGCGTTGCAACGCCTTTTGCGTGGACCCATGTTTGGTGAGCGAAACAATCCACAGAAACGCTCATATTTTGCTCAATATCTTATGTTAACAAAATAATAAGACACTAGCATTTATTGTACAAAGATTATGAGATATCGTGGCATCGCAGAGGTTCCTTGTCAATGCCTGAGTCCTGCGGTTCACTCTCTGAAAAAGGATGAAACTGACCTGCCTGCACGTTTCCATCTCTGGCCTGACAGTCATGCTCACTGTGTCAGTGTCAGTGATTCATCTAGTCAATTCTAGTTTGTGACATTTGAAGTCCAATTGCAATGACTTGATTCTTGAATGATGAATTGAAGTTAAAGCAAAGAACATCTCTTTCTGCCAGAGATCTTAACCAGGAAACTGGAAATCACAGGTGACACTGAGGAAGAGGCTGAAGTACAGCTAGTGTGTGTCTGTAACAAGCCAGCAGCTGGGAAGATGATTGCTTGTGACAATCCAACATGTGACATAACATGGTTTCACTATTCTTGTGTTAACGTCAGGTGGAAACCAAGGGGTCACTGGGTTTGTCCAGGATGTAAAGCTTCCAGTTCTGATGATTAGTTAATGGCATAAGAAATGTTCTGAGTGACTTCCTCTGTATCACAAGCAGTTGTTACAGACGCACACTGGTGTTGTCAGTGTCAGCTGTGATTTCCCTGGTCTTCTCCTTTGTGCCTTGTCTCTCAACTCAGCCAGTTTCTAAGTGTTCATGCCAGTATTTTTGACACCCAGGAAACCACCTCTTTGCTTTTCCACTTTAAAATATTAGCAGTCCATTTTAAACTAGGCTGAATTAATTTAATTCAGCAGTGTATGACATTTAACTGGTTGGAGTCTAGTTCTTGCTGGATAGGCTACTGTGGCAGGTTTCCGTGTTCAACTGTTGCCAATACATGTAGCAAAAAAAAAATAATTACAGTGCACTATGTTCATGACCTCAGAATACTAAATTTATTGCTATGTGATTGGATGGATCTCGACTCAGGATGGACCTTTTTGTAAAATGGCCACCACTAATGTTTAGCATTCAAAATGCATGCATTGTTGTTCTCTAGATTAATGATTACATTTACTCTATACAGTCACAGTGGTCCCCATCTTATATGACTGATCCTGTATTTCTAGTGCTTGGTCTATACTGTTAAACTGTTAAATTTTGTTGCAACTTCTATTTTATAATCTGTATGTACATGTAAATGAGCACCTTACATTTTCACTGTTTTCTAGCAGAGCATGAATTTTGCACTCTTCTTAAATTTTGTTAATCTACACAGGCCTCGCAATATTTGTGAAATAAAGGGCAAAGAAAAGGGTTTTACAGTACACGGTGGGTTATGTCTTACCGTTAATACTAAGTTGCTTGTATAATGTGATTGTAAAAACCTAGTGCCAAATTTACAAAGTCAATCAGTGTATTTGTCACCTCAATGAGAGATGACAGTCTAAATGTTATAATTCTTTGGCCCTAGTAAGATGGTGACATATAAAGAGGGTACCACTATAATTATGACCATAATTATTTATTATACCATAGAACTGTTGTGCAGATGAATTAGTTTATTAAAATCACACACGCGGACATCCTCCCCTGGGACCCAGTCTTTGCGGTTCAATGCTGCCAGCCACACTCGCCTGCGCTCTGGATCTGCAGGAATCCTATCCCAGGACAATTTCCCCCCCTTCTCCCACCTGTTGGTACAGTGTTTAACAACACAAGACTGTGGCATTTTGCCGCAAAACGTCTCCGAATCGGCAGAAGCGTCTGCTCAACATGCAACACGTTAGCGTCTTGCCCACCAGCGCTGTGTTAACATCACGTGACATACTCGCGTGACAACACAGTGACCACTCCTATTACGAGGAGTGATTTAGTGGCTGCGGGCCTGCTGCTTAGTACACACACACTTGAAAAAATATATACATACGAGTGCCACACTTCAATCGGTAAAGCTTTGAATAAATCTCGAAAAAATGTCCTTCATGTCAAAGCTGGCGCGGACCCCGAAAATGCACACGCTTTGTGCAACGCAACCTTCTGGTTTGGACAGCCTCGCTGGTGTCCTGATGGCAACGAACGAAGCACCTGGCGGTGAGTCTCCGACGACAAGCGAACGCAGCAGCCTGACTGATCTGCCCTCCCTTCCGCTTCAGGGAGACTTACGACGCAGAGTTTCCAGGCAAAACTCTCCGGAGAACACCCACGACTGGGACCTACGTTCAGGTCCACGCGTTCTGATAAGCGTATAGACCCAAATAAAACCGTATAGGGTGACATAGGGCATATCCCAATAAGCGTATAGACCCAAATAAGACCATATAGGGCTGCATTTTTGGGCGAAATAAATACCCGTACATGTACGGTTATTTGGAATGCACCAGTAATTGGGCACAATTTGGACATTTTCACTTTGGGGTGTACTCACTTTTGCCAGCAGTTTAGACATTAATGGCTGTGTGAGTTATTTTGAGGGGACAGCAAATTTACACTTTGATACAATGTAGTCAGTGCACTGCTTGTTAAAGTGTCATATTCAGTGTTGTCCCATGAAAAGATATAATAAAATATTTACAAAAATGTGAGGGGTGTACTCACTTTGGTGAGGTACTGTACGTACATACCCACCCTGCAGAATCCTTTTTTTTTTAATATATACAGTGGGGCAAAAAAGTATTTAGTCAGCCACCAATTGTGCAAGTTCTCCCACTTAAAAGATGAGAGGTCTCCAATTTTCATCATAGGTATACCTCAACTATGAGAGATAAAATGAGGGGAAAAAAATCCAGAAAATCACATTGAAGGATTTTTAATGAATTGGTAAATTCCTCGGTAAAATAAGTATTTGGTCACCTACAAACAAGTAAGATTTCTGGCTCTCACAGACCTGTAACTTCTTCTTTAAGAGGCTCCTCTGTCCTCCACTCGTTACCTGTATTAATGGCACCTGTTTGAACTCGTTATCAGTATAAAAGACACCTGTCCACAACCTCAAACAGTCAGACTCCAAACTCCACTATGGCCAAGACCAAAGAGGTGTCAAAGGACACCAAAAACAAAATTGTAGACCTGCACCAGGCTGGGAAGACTGAATCTGCAATAGGTAAGCAGCTTGGTGTGAAGAAATCAACTGGGAGCAATTATTAGAAAATGGAAGACATACAAGACCACTGATAATCTCCCTCGATCTGGGGCTCCACGCAAGACCTCACCCTGTGGGGTCAAAATTATCACGAGAACGGTGAGCAAAAATCCCAGAACCACACGGGGGGACCTAGTGAATGACCTGCAGAGAGCTGGGACCAAAGTAACAAAGGCTACATCAGAAACACACTACGCCGCCAGGGACTCAAATCCTGCAGTGCCAGACGTGTCCCCCTGCTTAAGTCAACACATGTCCAGGCCCGTCTGAAGTTTGCTAGAGAGCATTTGGATGATCCAGAAGAGGATTGGGAGAATGTCATATGGTCAGATGAAACCAAAATAGAACTTTTTGGTAAAAACTCAACTTGTCGTGTTTGGAGGAGAAAGAACACCATACCTACTGTGAAGCATGGGGGTGGAAACATCATGCTTTGGGGCTGCTTTTCTGCAAAGGGACCAGGACGACTGATCCGTGTAAAGGAAAGAATGAATGGGGCCATGTATCGTGTGAGATTTTGAGTGAAAACCTCCTTCCATCAGCAAGGGCATTGAAGATGAAACGTGGCTGGGTCTTTCAGCATGACAATGATCCCAAACACACCACCCGGGCAATGAAGGAGTGGCTTCGTAAGAAGCATTTCAAGGTCCTGGAGTGGCTTAGCCAGTCTCCAGATCTCAACCCCATAGAAAATCTTTGGAGGGAGTTGAAAGTCCGTGTTGCCCAGCGACAGCCCCAAAACATCACTGCTCTAGAGGAGATCTGCATGGAGGAATGGGCCAAAATACCAGCAACAGTGTGTGAAAACCTTGTGAAGACTTACAGAAAACGTTTGACCTCTGTCATTGCCAGCGAAGGGTATATAACAAAGTATTGAGATAAACTTCTGTTATTGACCAAATACTTATTTTACCGAGGAATTTACCAGTTAATTCATTAAAAATCATTCAATGTGATTTTCTGGATTTTTTTTCTCATGTTGGCTCTCATAGTTGAGGTATACCTATGATGAAAACTGGAGACCTCTCATCTTGTAAGTGGGAGAACTTGCACAATTGGTGGCTGACTAAATACTTTTTTGCCCCACTGTATATACTAGCGCATACCTGTGCATGCCTATAGAAAGCAAGTGTAAGCAAGCATCTCTGCATGCCTGTAGAAAGTTTGTTACCATGGCAACAGTAACCAAGGTGAAACCTGCCTTTGATCTTTGATGTCACCTTGTTCAATGATGCCTGCCTTTGATCTTTGATGTCATAGCAAGTGTTGTGCTCATGAGTGATGCCTGCCTTTGATCTTTGATGTCATAGCAAGTCCTATGATCGTGAATGACGCCTGCCTTTGATCTCATCGCGAGTCCTATGATCGTGACAGAGACCTGCCTTTGATCTGTGATGCCTGCCTTTGATGATGTCATAGCAAGTCCTGTGATCTTTTAGCGAGTCCTATGATCGTGAGTGATGCCTGCCTTTGATCTTTGATGTCATAGCGAGTCCTATGATCGTGAGTGATGCCTGTCTTTGATCTCATTGTGAGTCCTTTGATCTTTTTGCGAGTCCTATGATCGTGACAGAGACCTGCCTTTGATCTGTGATGCCTGCCTTTGATGATGTCATAGCGAGTCCTATGATCTTTGATGTTATAGCGAGTCCTATCATCACATCGTGACAGATTTCTTGAATTATAGTGATATACTGTATATGAGAGAGAGATAAATACATGCTAGCATCTCTGCTGAAAACGCCGCCAAGGACAGATAATTTTTTCACACATGGGGAGCTGTTCAGAACTCCTTACACAAAAATATATAGAGAGAAGTACGTGGCGGTAATGCACCTGTACCTGGTTGCCAACCGCCAATCAAATATATATGTGTGTGTGTGTGTAAAGCTTCAGTTGATATCAACATGAGAAAGTATAACCAATACATTAACACAGAAAAATTGTGAAGCTGTAACACCTTAATATCCATCAATCTATTTTCTACGGCTTTTCCGGTGGTGTGGGTCGTGGAGACAGCAGTTCAAGCAGAGAAGCCCAGACATCCCTCTCCCCGGCCACCTGCTCCAGTTCTTCAGAGTGGATGCCAAGGTGTTCCCAGACCAGCTGGAGACGTGGTTTCCTCCCAGTGAGACATGCCTGAAACACCTCAAGTAGGAGACGTCCAGGGGGCATCCTGATCAGATGCCCAATCAACTGCCTCCTTTCAAAGATTTTGTCAATACTCCTATACATACAGGAGAACTGAAATGACATTTCTCTGTCTTCAGTGGTGTGCACAATATTTAAAAAAGGAATAAGGCTGGAAAAACAGCAGTCTAAGTACAGTAATGCTACCCATAGTGCAAATGGCGACAAAGGATAGACCCCGACATCCCATAGTGCAAATAAAGAAACAATAAAACCCAGCAACAGAAAAAGTAGAGTAGTAATACTCGTAGTTGCAAGTTTGATGCGGTAGTGTAGGTGCAGACAGTGACAGATAGGGCTGCACATGATCAGTATTGCAATAACAGACAGCAGCACATATGGCATTTCTGCAAATGGTTTTGTGCATTTGTGCAAATGGTTGCAGTAAAGTGCAGAGACATACAGTAGCAGATGTATTACTGTTGGTGTGCCAGTCTTTCTGTGTCAACAGCTGAGGTAGGTATTGTGCGGGTGAGTGTGCTGCGGTCTGGGGGGGAGGAAATGGACAGAGTTCAGGGTCCTGATGGCCTGATGAACAGTGCTGTTTAGCAGTCTTGTGGAGCGGGCCCGGAGGCTCTGGTTCCTTTTCTCCAAGGGCAGGGGGTTGAAGATGGAGTGTGAGGGGTGGGAGGTGTCGCCTGCAATGTTGATGGCTCTGCAGGTGAGGTAGATGTTCAAGAGAGGGGGGCAGAGGGGCACTGATCTTGCTGGCTGCTTTCACTGTGCGTTGTAGTGTCTTCCAGCAGGAGGTGGTACAGCCTCCATACCACACCGTGATGCAGCTGGAGAGGATGCACTGTGTTGCCCCGGTAGAATGAGCACATGATGGGGTTGGGACTCGTGCTCTCCTCAGTTTGCGGAGGAAGTGGAGGTGAGTTTGAGCCTTCTTGGCCAGTGATGTAGTGTTGTTGGACCAGGAGAGGTCCTCAGAGATGTACACCCCCAGGAACTTTGTGCTGCTCACCCTCTCCACAGCTGCTCCATTGATGATCAGAGAGGGTTGCTGTGTGTGTGTCCCCTCCTGAAGTTGACCAGTCTTCTTGGTTTTTTCCCCATGTTCAGGAAGAGATTGTTTTTGCACCACTGGACCAGTTGGCTCACCTCATTTCTGTAGTTGGCCTCCTCATTGTTGGTGAGGAGGCCCACCACCGTTGTCATCCTCAGACTTGATGTGGTTGGTGCTGTAGGCTGGTACACAGTCATGAGTCAACAGGGTGAAGAGCAGTGGGCTGAGCACGCACCCTTGTGGGACCCCTGTGCTCAGTGTGATGGTCTTGGAGGCATTGCTGCCAACCCGCACATTCTGTGGCCTCCCTATGAGAAAGTCCAGCACCCAGTTACGGAGAGGTTTTGAGTCCCAAGTGTCTGAGTTTTTGTGTTGGGTGCTGGGGGATGATTGTGCTGAATGCTGAACTGAAGTCCAAGAACAGCATTCGCACGTAGGAGTTCTTTGAGTCCAGGTGGGTGAGGGATGGATGGAGAGCAGCAGCGATGGCATCTTCTGTGGATCTCTTTGACCTGTATGCAAACTGACATGGGTTGTGGGAGGGGGGAGGATGATGTGGAGTTGCAGTGGTTCTACCCTGAGCTTCCCCCGAATGACTGAGCTCCTCACCCTATCTCAGAGGGTGAGTCCAGCAATCCTATGGAGAAAGCTCATATCAGCTGCTTGTATCTGCAACCTCATTCTTTTGGTCATTACCCAAAGTTCATGACCATAGATGAGGACAGGAACATGGATTGACCAGTAAATCGACAGCTTTGCTTTGGAGCTCAGCTCCCTCTTCACCACAACAGACTGGTACAACATCCATATCACTGCAGGTGCTGCTCCGATCCATCTGTCAATTTCTCACTTCACTCAAGAATAAGACCCCGAGATACTTAAACTCCTCCACTTGGGACAGGAGCTTGTCCCCAACCCGGAGAGGACAATCCAACCTTTTCCAGCTGAGGACCATGGACTTGGACTTGGAGATGCTGAGTCTCATCCCAGTCGCTTCACTCTTGGTCGCAAACTGTTCCAGTAAGACTTGTGGATCATTGCTTGATGAAGCCAACAGGACATCATCTGCAAACAGCAGAGATGAGATCCTGTGGTCACCAAACATGCCGCCCTCCGTTCCTTGGCTGTGCCTAGATATCCTGTCCATAAAAATTATGAACAGGATCAGTAACAAAGGGCAGCCCTGGTGGAGTCCAACTCTTACTGAAAACGAGTTTGACTGGGTGTTGGCAATACAAACCAAACTCTTGCAATGGTCGTATAGGGACCAGATAGCTTGTAAAAACAAGCCCGATACCCCGTACTCCCACAGCACCCCCTATAAAAGACCACAAAAGACATGGTTGAATGCTTTTTTTTTTTTTTTTTTTTTTCAGGTCCACAAAACACGTGGACTGGTTGGGCAAACTCCTACGAACCCTCGAGGATTCTCAAGAGGGTTCCTGGGGAAAGAATTGATCTGATAATATCTTAACATTAGCTTTTCTAATACCTACCCTTCAATAATTGTCTAGGGTTGAAAATAAGAATTTCGAAGTATTTCAGTAAGTGCACACAAATGGGTTATAAAGGTCTTAAATGCTTCTGTTTTACTGTCAAATACCTGTTAATACTGTGATTATGCCGTACATTTTCATCATAGATTCCGGAGTTTGACAATCTCTATCTGGACATGAATGGCATCATCCATGTGTGTTCTCACCCCAACGACGAGGATGTCCACTTTCGCATCTCAGAGGAAAAGATTTTTGCTGACATCTTCCATTACCTGGAGGTGCTCTTCAGGATCATCAAGCCTCGCAAGGTCTTCTTCATGGCTGTGGACGGTGTGGCGCCAAGAGCAAAGATGAACCAGCAGAGAGGTCGCAGGTTCAGGTATGGAGATTGCTGCATTTTTAGGACAAATGTTAAAGGTGTTTTCAATATTAGCTATATTATGAAATGAATTTTAAGCCATATGCTATCTGGGGTTGAATGCTATTTCTAAGAAAACACTTAAACATGACTGCCAAATTTAAGATATTTGTTGTAGTTTTTGTCTAAATGGGTGTCTACCAGTCGTAACAGTCTTTGCACTTTATTTAAACATGTAGGTTACACAATGCAGGCAGCTCGGTGGTGAAGTGGTTAGCACTGTGGCAACTAGGGATGTTGATGATTAACTGACTTTTGATTAATTATTGATAGGAATTTAATCAACTAAATTAAATTAGTTGTCAGTTAATTGATAACTCAGGAGTCCTTTTCAATGGGAGCTTATTCTATGAAATGTAGTGGCTTTGCTATCTGGGGGGGCAGGCACACGCTGTCATCCACTGCCACATTTCAACCAAAAAACCAGAAGAAGATGCTAAGCCCCCAGAGGGCATGCACTATGCAGAACGAAAAATACTCTATCTTCTGGGCTACGTCGGAGAATCACAAGTTCCAGTGTCACGTTCCAATGTCCGCCCGCCTACTTCAAATCAACAGGGTGGAGTAATTTTATTTTATTTTTTTTAGATTTAGTATACTTTAGGCATTTACTTTAGGCTTTACTATTTAGGCATCCAAGATGGCGCCCACAGCGGTCGACATGGTGCTTCGCTGCGCTCTTTGTTTGTTTTTGTTTGTCAATTGTGTGTCTGCTTGCACTTATACCCGTGAAGAACTTTTAAATATCAGGACTTTGACCCCCACGGACCTCCTCCCAGTTTTTCTAGCCCCTGCCGCCGATCTGGTTTATTGTTTGGCTCGGAAAGTGAGACGGCGGAAGAGAGGAAGACGAGCGGGCGCTCTCGTACGACTTCGCAGGAGAGGCTCGCGAACGGCGCTGCCTGGCATATTTCTGTCCAATACCAACTCTCTCTCTAACAAGGTGGATGAACTGAGACTGCTGATGCGTTTTAAGGACCTCGCCTCCTCAGCTGTCCTCTGCTTTACTGAGACCTGGCTCCGGGAAAATATACCGGACAGCGCGCTGCGCCTCGACGGCTTCCAGCTCTTCCGTGCTGATCGTGACACAGAGCTTTCCGGCAAGACCACAGGAGGCGGTGTCTGCTTCTACATCAACTGTAGCTGGTGCTCTGATGTAACGGAAATTTCCAAACACTGTTCTCCTGCCTTGGAATTTCTTGTTATCAACTGCAAGCCTTTTTATTCCCCACGGGAGTTTGCTTCTTTTATACTGATCGCTGTGTACGCCCCTCCCGACGCGGACACGCGCGAAGCTCAGCGCGTGCTCGCGGATCACATTCAACACACAGAGCGGAGTTTTCCAGACTCGCTGATTATTGTGGCTGGCGACTTTAATCAGTGCAATCTGAGCCACGATCTCCCCCGCTACAAACAGTTTATTAAATGCCCCACCAGAGGATTAAACACACTGGATCACTGTTACACCACAGTGAAAGACGCATATCGCGCTGTCCCTCGAGCTGCGCTGGGATTATCTGATCACGTGATGGTTCACCTCATTCCCACATACAGACAGAGATTGAAGCTCACTAAACCTGTTGTGAGCACTACGAAGATACGGACCAGTGATGCTGAGGAGAAGCTGGAAACGTGCATGGAAATATCTGACTGGGGCATGCTTAAAGGAGCCACGCATGATCTGGATGAGTACACGGACACTGTGAACTCATATATCCACTTTTGTGAAGAGAACATTCTTCCATCACGCAGCAGGGTGAGTTACTCTAATGACAAACCCTGGTTCACAGCTAAGCTCAGACAGATCAGGAAGGAGAAGGAAGCAGCGCTGAAAAGTGGAGACAGGGACTGCTACAGGGAGGTTAAATACCGGTTTAACAGAGAGCTGAAGAGGGCTAAATCTGTGTACTCAGAGAGACTCCAGCAGCAGTTCACTGCTAATGATTCGGCTTCCGTGTGGAGAGGACTGAGGCAGATCACCAACTATCGGCCTCAGGCTCCTAAAGGTCAGGATGACAAAGCCCTTTGTCAGAGACTGTCCCAACACTATGCCCGTTTTGACACCTCGTCATCTGTGTCCAACTCCCCCCCTCCCTCCAGCTCCACAGCCTCCACATTCCCTACTTCATTTAAGGCACCCCCCCCCCCCCACCTCCCCCCCTCCCCTTATCATCAGTGAGCAGGATGTGCTCAAACAGTTCTCCAGACTGAACCCGCGCAAGGCCCCCGGCCCAGACGGCGTGTCTCCCTCCACCCTGAGACTCTGTGCGAAACAGCTGGCTCCTGTATTCACAGACATTTTTAACACCTCCCTTAAGTTATGCCACGTGCCGTCCTGCCTCAAATCCTCCACCATCATCCCTGTCCCCAAGAAGCCACGGATCACTGGACTTAATGACTACAGACCTGTAGCGCTCACCTCTGTAGTCATGAAGTCCTTTGAGCGCCTGGTCCTGTCCCACCTCAAGTCCATCACCACCCCTCTCCTGGACCCGCTGCAGTTTGCCTACCGAGCCAACAGGTCTGTAGACGATGCAGTCAACCTGGCCCTCCACTCCATCCTGCAGCACCTGGACTCCCCGGGAACCTACGCCAGGATCCTGTTTGTGGACTTCAGCTCCGCATTCAACACCATCCGCCCCGCTCTGCTCCGGGACAAGCTGTCCCTGCTCAACGTGCCTGACTCCCTCTGCAGGTGGATCATCGACTTCCTGACGGACCGGAGGCAGCATGTGCGGCTGGGAAAGACTGTCTCAGACTATACTAGCATCAGCACCGGATCACCCCAGGGCTGTGTACTTTCCCCCCTACTCTTCTCCCTTTACACCAACTCCTGCACCTCTAGCCACCAGTCTGTCAAGTTGATCAAGTTTGCGGACGACACCACCCTCATCGGGCTCATCTCCAACGGCGACGAGTCCGCCTACAGGAGAGAGGTGGCCCAGCTGGCGTCCTGGTGCAGCAATAACAACCTGCAGCTGAACGCTCTGAAGACAGTGGAGATGATTGTAGACTTCAGGAAAGTCACTACTCCTCTGCCCCCCCTCACCCTCTCAGGCTCTCCCATCACCACTGCTGATTCCTTCCGCTTCCTAGGCACTACCATCACCAGGGACCTCAAATGGGAGCTGACCATCAGCTCACTCATCAAAAAAGCCCAGCAGAGGATGTTCTTCCTGCGGCAGCTGAGGAAGCTCAAGCTACCCACCAAGATGTTAGTGCAGTTCTACACAGCCATCATCGAGTCCATCCTCACCACCTCCATAACCGTGTGGTACGCAGGAGCCACTGCCAGGGACAGACTAAGGCTGCAGCGCGTCGTGCGCACTGCTGAGAAGGTGATCGGCTGCAAGCTCCCATCTCTCCAGGATCTGTACATCTCCAGGACCCGGAGGCGTGCTGGCCGGATCATAGCCGATCCCTCACACCCTGGTCATGTACTGTTTGCCCCCCTCCCCTCTGGTAGAAGACTTCGGTCCATCCAGACTAAAACCTCCCGTCACATGAACAGCTTCTTCCCCTCTGCCATTAGACTGCTGAACACTAAGTGACTCTCGTGCACCATGTACAGCAGCTCAACCAGACTCATGTCAATCATCACTGTTTTCTTCCTGCATTACCGACTGCACTATATAGTTCTCCACAGTATCTGCTGCTGGCTAATATATATTTTAACTGTTGACCAGTATCACTTAATCTTATCCTACACTTTATTACATGTATAGTTTATTTCTCTTATCTTATCATGTTTAATGTTGCAGCATTGTACCGAGACAAATTCCTAGTTTGTGTACTACATGAACAATGGCAATAAACCTGATTCTGATTCTGATTCTGATTCTGACTTTATTGATCCCCAGAGGGGAAATTGAGGGTCATCCACCACCTGGATGGATGAAGCAGCCACGATACGGCGCTATCCCTTAACCATTCACACACACATTCACACCTAGGGCCACTTTAGAGTCTCCAATTAACCTAACCTGCATGTTTTTGGCATGTGGGAGGAAACCGGAGAAATTCCGGAGTAAACCCACGCAGATACGGGGAGAACATGCAAACTCCACACAGATCACTGTTGGTCGGGGGCTGGGATCGAACCCACGATCCCCACAGTCCCCCGGCCAAGGGTAAACTGTGCTGCCGCAGTGCTAACCACTGCGCCACTGTGCAACCCGTAACAGACTGCAGCAGGCTACACGAGCGCAAAAACGTATCCCCGCTAGACGGGAAAGCAGACTGGACTCAAGTCACCACTGAGGTAACAGACAGCAGAGGGAGCCCAGATCGTTCTGGGTTTTATCTGGATTTCTGAGGTACTCTGATAATGTTAAACATGCAACAGATGAAGCAGCTCACAATTTATTTTCTTGTTAAAACAGTCTACAAGTGCCCTCTCCGTAAATTAGAACGTGAACTTATATATAAACTAAAAAAGATCAATTTTATGATATTGATAGTAGTTTTTAAAATAAATTTTTAAAAAATCATGACGTTTGTAATTTACTGAAATGTACCAGCACATGGTACACACTAATACAGGGCAAAATTTGTTAAACTACAAAAAATGGCATTGTCTGTAGTGTTAAAAAAAAAAAAAAAAATCTAAATGGTGCAATAAATCACCGAGGAATATAATGTTCGTTTTATTCAGTATATGAAAATAGCAACTTTTTATGTTAAAGCTAGACCATATTGTACCCAGGGAAATTCAGATTCTCAGAAAAAATGCTGCTTATCCATTAATTGTTAATCGATCTAGAAGATGAATAATTATCAATTAATGAATTAATCGATAACTTCCATCTCTAGTGGCAACACAGCAAGAAGGTTACTAGATGGATTCCACCCCTGACCATCGGTGAACCTTCTGTGTGAAGTTTGCATGTTCTTCCCATGTCTGCATGGGTTTACTCCGGTTTCCTCCCACAGGCCAAAGACATGCAGTTTAGGTTAATTGGCATGAACTGGGGATTCTAAATTGTCCTCAAATCCCTGTCACACGTTGACGATTTCGGCAGCATATCCCGACATATTAAAAACATTTGGAGAATACGCTGGTGTATGTCGAATAAGTCATGGGTGAGTTAAAAGCATGCTGGTATGTGGTGTTGTATGGCAAGATTGTTGGAAAATTTTCAGCATGCTGAAAATTTTGACATGTCCAGCGTATGGCTCGTATGACCCACATACATGGGGCATAATTTATATGCAAGTTATGCAATCATTCATACACATTACTTGTAAGTTACTCATAAGTCAAAATACGTTGATAATGTCTAGTGTACCCGAAACTTATTTCCAACCTAGGAGTAACACTCTTTGAACCTGTGTAACATAATGAATGGGTTTGTAACAGCTACCGTATAATGGCGTATTGGCAGCATTGGTTCACAAGAGGAACCCGTCAGTACTCCATGGTGAGCAGATGTCCATGTCAAACTGGTCTTGTTCTTCTATTCAAAGTAAAGAGATGTTTCCTACTTTGACATGTTTCGACTGTGTGATGGTTTCTGTAGACTGGGTAACACCTAAGAACTGACTTGGCGCCTTCCTTGTATCCCAGCTTGTGGGTGTGCTCTGACCATTTTGTAATCCACCTTATTCCTGGGGGTGCCGCTGTAGGAACGATTATGGGCGGAGCTTCCGATTTCGGCTGACGTAGTGTTAAATCACTCCGTCAGGGATGGCAATTTTCCGCCGATCCGCGGATTTCCGCCGATTTATTTTCAAATTGATCATTTCTGTGAATCGTCTAAATCCGTAGAGAAAATTTTAGGGGGGGGGTAAGGTACCTTATTGTTACCGATTTTAGCGAAAATCAACACGATTACATAAGCGCGCGGCGCTTCCCCGGGTCTAGTCTCGCGATAACTCGGATGTACTCAAGCTACTGCTGCATTGTAAACAGCCCTGCGATTGGATAGTTGCAAACGATTGGACCAATCAAATGGCTCGTATGCTTTGTCAAAAATTCGTTGCGGCTTGTTCTCAGGGATGTGATTTTTCTGGTAATTCGCCGAATTCCGCTTTATTTTTATATTATATGTACGTTAAGTACGTTAGCGGCTTGTGGTCCACGAATGCAGTGAAGGTGCGCCCTTTCAGCCAGAACCGGAAGTGGCGTATGGCCAGGTGGAGAGCCATTAACTCTGTCGAACACGCTGTATTTACGCTCACTGTCGTGCAAAGACCTGCTAAAAAAAAAAAAGGTGAGCGGCTGCCAAGAACCGGCAACGCATTGCTCCACGACGGCCGCTATGCCCATGTCCGAGGCGTCGGTAATGAGCGCTGTTTTAACCTCAGAACGCCTGCTCCCGTTCAGGAGTCCAGTCGACTCTGTCCGCCGGTTTCCGTTTGAGTGCAGCGTACAATGGCTGTTTGAGCTGGGCTGCGCGGGGGAGGAAAATGAGCTGCTCAAGACTCAATGGAGATTGAAACTGGTGATCTGAAATGAATGCTGAAATTATATAAAAAGTAATGGTATGTTGGAATTTTATTTCTATTATGGAATAGATAAAATTAACTGATTTTGATTTGATCAAGTGTTAAAGCATGTGATGGATAATGCTTGTTGGAATATTTACCTCCGCCAAGGAGGTTATGTTTTCATCGGCGTTGGTTTGTCTGTCTGTTTGTTAGCAAGGAAAAGTTATGGACAGATTTTCATGAAATTTTCAGGAAAGGTGTGCAATGGCACGGGGAACAGATGATTAGATTTTGGTGATGATCTGAGAGTGCATACCTCCACCAAGGGCTTTTTTGTATTTGTGCAGCAGGATTACACAAAAACTACTGGATGGATTTGGATAAAATTTTCACCAGAGGTGGTTCTTGGGCTAGAGACGAACCCATTATATTTTGGTGATGATCTGAGAATGCATACCTCAGCCAAGGCGCTCATCTTCTCACAGTGTGTTAGCAACAATACTCCAACACTGATGGACAGACTTTGATGCAATTTTCACCACAAGTGGCTATAGGCCTACACACAAACCCATTACATTTTGGAGTTGATCCATGACAAACGGAAGGAGCCTTGGCGGAGGTATGCGCTCTGAGTGCTTTTCTAGTTTAGGAATGCTATCTTCTTGGAATATAAGTCAATATTATACAGTAATAAGTGGCATTCAGCTGTTTGTTTTATGTCATGTAAGCACAGTTCTGGTACTTAAAAATCATAAAAACCCAGGAGCTTCGGGGGGCGAAGTGACAGTAAAGGTGAAAATTGGCTCAAAGTTCAATGAGGTAACAGAAACACTCGGACAGTTTCTGAAGAAACCAGAAAAGGAGATGAAGTTCAAAGTTCAGAGACTGACACAGCTTGCTGCCAAAAGGAAGAAAGTTTCACATTAGAAGTGACTTGGTGACCAGTGTAAATAGTGTAATAAACTCTTATAGAACTGTTAAATATGTTGGACTAAAGACAGTGAGACAACATTGAAGAAAAAGTAAGTTAACTTTTCATTAAATTTAATGATTTATCTAAGTCTAGTATTTCATTTTTTTAAATCATTTTTTTTCAGTCTAAATTACTTCTGTTTTACTGAAAACCTCCCAGCTTCAGGGGGGCTGCACTCCCCCAGCCCCCCCATAAGTCAATCGACCAAATTAGATTTCAGCTGAAATCAGAATTTCCTGTTGCCATCCCTGCTCCGTAAGAGCGGAGTAGCAGGGGCATTTAAAATAGCATTTTTAAAAGTTTTTCCAAATGCATTTTAATGTACAGTCCACATACGTGTTTTGCACTCAAGTGGCAGCTAATTTCAGCACTTGAAGTTTTTTTTATTTTTGAATGTTTTGCGTAGTTCTGGTACTTGCTGCTGTTAGTGGTGTGAGGCTCCTCACAGATAAGCACAGCTAAATCTGTGGCTTCAACACCAATGAGTAGAATATGGACTGAAAACTAAAGGATTGTTCGTGTGATCGGTGGTACAGACACAGCAGCACCAGGTATGTTTTCACTTGATTGAATGTCACAGATCTGACGTTTTACCCCGAATTTAAAATGCTCAAGCACGGTGTTGTGGTTCTTTGTGGCTCTGACTAGTCTCTATGTCTGCTCTAAGGTAAATTTGATGATGTCCAACATATTTTAACAAAATGCAGTCGACTTTATTGCGGTGGAAACATTGATATCTCAGAGCTTTTATTTGTTTACAGCATTAGCATGTTAGCAGCGGAGCTAACTAATGGAACTACTGGCCATTTTTTAAGGTAATCTTCGCATCCCTCCGTAGTCGTGGGATGTGGTATGATTGTTTCTGTAATTGAGGTGCAAAAGGCTGTGTTCCCGCATTTTTGATGCCGAAGTCATTGTTTTTTTAATCAGGAAAAGCGTCCCGTTTCAGTGACAACCATACGTTCTAAACTAGTACCGGAAGTTGCTACCATAATTCACTCAAGGCATCATGGGGTCTAGGAATAAGGTGGATAGGTTTGTAGAAATAATTGACTTAATATTGCTGAAGAGTCTGTGATGCTCTGGACATTTTCACAGATCCACCTGCTCTGTTCTGATTAGCTCAGCTGCTTCCTGCAAAGCACACACACAGAGAGCTAAACACACGTAATTGTTTGTGTAACGGGAACTGTCAGACCTGTCGGAGCCAACTTACACACGTGGACAAAATTGTTGGTACCCCTCTGTTAATGAAAGGAAAAACCCACAATGGTCACAGAAATAACTTGAATCTGACAAAAGTGGTAATAAATAAAAATTCGATGAAAATTAACCAGTGAAAATCAGACAATGCTTTTGAATTGTGGTTCAACAGAATTACTTTAAAAAACAAACTCATGAAACAGGCCTGGACAAAAATGATGGTACCCCTAGAAAAGATTGAAAATAATGTGACCATAGGGACATGTTCAACCAAGATGTGTCCTCTAATTAACGTCACAGGTGTCTACAAACTTGTAATCAGTCAGTTGGCCTATTTAAAGGGTGACAAGTAGTCACTGTGCTGTTTGTTGACATGGTGTGTACCACACTAAACATGGACCGGAGGAAGCAAAGGAGATAGTTGTCTCAGGAGATTAGAAAGAAAATTATAGACAAGCATGTTAAAGGTAAAGGCTATAAGACCATCTCCAAGCAGCTTGATGTTCCTGTGACTACAGTTGCACATATTATTCAGAAATTTAAGATCCACGGGACTGTAGCCAACCTCCCTGGACGTGGCCGTAGGAGGGAACTTGATGAAAAATGGAAGCGACGGATAATACGGCTGGTAACAAAAGAGCCCAGAACAACTTCTAAACTCATTCAAGGTGAACTCCAAGGTCAAGGTACATCAGTGTCAGATCGCACCATCCGTCGTTGTTTGAGCCAAAGTGGACTTCATGGGAGACGACCAAGGAGGACACCACTGTTGAAAACAAATCACAAAAAAGCCAGACTGGAATTTGCCAAACTGCATGTTGACAAGCCACAAAGCTTCTGGGAGAATGTCCTATGGACAGACGAGACAAAACTGGAGCTTTTTGGCAAGGCACATCAGCTCTGTTCACAGACGCAAAAATGAAGCATACCAAGAAAAGAACACTGTCCCTACTGTGAAACATGGAGGAGGTTCTGTTATGTTCTGGGGCTGCTTTGCTGCACCTGGCACAGGGTGTCTTGAATCTGTGCAGGGTACAATGAAATCTCAAGACTATCAAGGTGTTCTAGAGAGAAATGTGCTGCCCAGTGTCAGACAGCTCTGGTCTCAGTCGCAGGTCATGGGTCTTGCAACAGGATAATGACCCAAAACACACAGCTAAAAACACCCAAGAATTGCTTAGAGCCAAACATTGGACTATTCTAAAGTGGCCTTCTATGAGCCCTGATCTAAATCCTATTGAACATCTGTGGAAGGAGTTGAAACATGCCGTCTGGAGAAGGCACCCTTCAAACCTGAGACAACTGGAGCAGTTTGCTGATGAGGAGTGGGCCAAAACACCTGCTGAGAGGTGCAGAAGTCTCATTGACAGTTACAGAAATCGTTTGATTGCAGTGATTGCCTCAAAAGGTTGTGCAACAAAATATTAAGTTAAGGGTACCATCATTTTTGTCCAGGCCTGTTTCATGAGTTTGTTTTTTAAAATAATTCTGTTGAACCACAATTCAAAAGTATTGTCTGATTTTCATTGGTTAATTTTCAGACTTTATTTATTACCACTTTTGTCAGATTCAAGTTATTTCTGTGACCATTGTGGGTTTTTCTTTCATTAACGGAGGGGTACCAACAATTTTGTCCACGTGTGTAAGTGTAACACTTTCAAGCCACAGGATATTC
Organism: Pholidichthys leucotaenia; assembly: GCA_020510985.1. Taxonomy (NCBI): domain Eukaryota; kingdom Metazoa; phylum Chordata; class Actinopteri; order Cichliformes; family Pholidichthyidae; genus Pholidichthys; species Pholidichthys leucotaenia. Next base: position 305,303,686 of record CM035846.1, read on the forward strand.
TGAAGATCCAAATCATTGTTTAGCCCTCATTGCCATATTTTTACTTTTAACTGCAGTTTGTACCATCAGCTGATGGGTATGTCAAAATGATGATGATGCATCAGATTTATATAGCGCTTTATCATAGACACTCAAAGACGCTTTACAAGTAGATACATTATTCATTCACTCCAGACAGACAGTGGTAGTGGCAAGCTACTACTGTAGCCACAGCTGCCCTGGGGCAGGCTGACAGAAACGTGGCTGCCAATCCGGGCCAACGGCCTCTCTGGCCACCATCGACCATTTAAACATTTTATACATTTATACACATTCATACCCGGTGTTACGGGCACTGGAGGCAATGCGGGTGAAGTGTCTTGCCCAGGGACACAACGGCAGGATATCTGGGGAGAGCAGGATTCGAACCGCCAACCATCGGGTTATTAGACGACCTGCTCTACCTCCTGAGCCACTGCCACCCCAAATGTCAGAACACCAGAAAAATGTCCAAATGTCAGAACACCAGAGGAGGTGGGCCCAGTCAGCTGATGAGATCGCCCGAAGCACAGAGCTCAGCTGTTTTCAATCAGCTGTGATTGGATGATAAATCCCACTTCCTGTGCGGCGGTGGCTGGCCCTATTGCTCTTCCTTGGCTGCGGCTCTGTTTTTGGGTTCACACTGGCAAAAGCACACCCCATGCATTAGCTTGTTTTTTTTAACTTTATTGAAAATAAACTTTATCGCCATCAGTTCGCATGCCTTTGTCATAACTGAGCCAGGTTGTGACAGCTGTCATCTGATGTTTGTGACATGTCACATCAGCTGTTTTAGGTGTGACCGACCTGACAGATTTGGCAGGTCGATCACATTCCCCGCCGTGCGAGGGTCTTTGGAGGGGAGAATCATTTTGGTTGGACGGAGATGATCTCTTGCACACCTAGGATTAATGGATCGGGAGGCAACAGCAGTTTGGCATGGCCGCTATGCGTAAGTTAGGATAAGCTTTGCATAAGTTAGACTATCGTTGCTCATTAGGGCTGGGAACGATCCATAATTTCCAGAACAGATTTGATTCTGATTCTTGAGATTCTGAATTGATTCGATCCGATCCCAATTCGATCTGGGAAATTACCCTTTTAATAGCTATTTTACTTGCCAGGAAAAAAATCTTAGAGCCCTAATTCTGCAAATTGTACCAAGAATACTCTATAACTTTGTTAAAACATAAATTATGTGATAATTTTTAGGAGAAACCTAAAACACCTAGGACACAGTCCAAGGATGGATAATTTTTTCACACATAAGGAGTTATTCAGAACTCCTTATACAAAGATATAGAGTGATGATAATCAAGTCGGTGGCGGTAATGCACCTGTGAGCTGGTTGACAACCACCAATCAAATCTAAAAGAAGAATTGTCACATAAAGAACTGATCCAAAATCAGTTACAGTAATGCACTTTTTATTATTTATGATTTCACAAAGTGCTCACAAGTGCTTTCTTTAGTGCAAACGGTGTGTAGTGTCACGTTAACCAAGAGTCGGTAAACAAATTCAATGCATGGAGCATGTAGACATAATCTCACTGTATTTCAGTCCCTCCAGGATTTTGTCGGCTATTTTGGTGATTTTTTTTTTTGTGGCCCAAAAAGCTTGAATTTGTGGGAGCTTTTCCAAAAAAGTTGACCGTTTTAGAGGTTTTTGCACTGACGGTTGTGTGTTCTGTTTAACACCACAAGAAAAGCACAGGATTGCCAAAAATATACTGTTGAACAGTGATTTATGTGGAATTCTTGCTGAGAACGTAAATAAAGATAAAAGAATTAGTCATTACAACTAAATTCTTCTTCTTCTTTTAGATTTGATTGGCGGTTGGCAACCAGCTTACAGGTGCATTACCGCCACTGACTTATCATCACTCCATATCTTTGTATAAGGAGTTCTGAACAACTCCTTATGTGTGGAAAAAATTATGTGGCAGAGTAGTTCGCACTGCGGCAGCACAGCAACTCACCCTTGGCCAGGGGATCCTGGGTTTGATCCCAGCCCCCAACCAACAGTGATCTGTGTGGAGTTTGCATGTTCTCCCTGTGTCTGCGTGGGATTACTCCGGGATTTCTCCGGTTTCCTCCCACTTGCCAAAAACATGCAAGTTAGGTTAATTGGCATCAAACTAGGGATTCTAAATTGTCCTTAGGTATGACTGTGAGAGTGAATGGTTGTCAGTCTCTCTGTGTTGGCCCTGTGATGGACTGGTGACCTGTCCAGGGTGTACCCTGCCTCTTGCCCAAAGATGCTGGGATAGGCTCCAGCCCCCCCGTGACCCGAAAAGGATGAAGCGGAAGAAGATGGATGGATGGATGCATATTAGAGTATGGAGAAAATTATGGCCGCACTTTCTTGAATTTACAAACTAAGACCCTGAAAAATGTGAGGTCATCTTCTGTGCTGAAATCCACATGAAGCAGGGATGGTCCTCCACTGACAACCTCTTCTTTTCAGAAGGTCTCAGTGCAGGATGGATTTTGGAGTGTAAACTCAGTCTTCATAGATGTGAAGGGGAGATGAAAAGAATAGATTTCAAAGTAAAATTAATAATCATATTTTTAAATCCCCACACCACAGTAGGGTTTAATAATTTAGTTCCTTTTATTTTGTGTTGTTGATATTTTAACTACAAATTAACTTTCAATTTTTGAAAAGGGTTTCAATTCACTTCCTGGGAAGATTTGTTCATTTCAGTTTAGTTCTATTGAGTAAAAATGGCTCGTTGTTCTGCAGCCTTTTTTCATTCTGCCATTTTCATTTTATTGTAATTTATCATCTTCAAATCTCTCACTTAAGCACTAGAAGTCCATAATCTCATAAAATATGCCTTTATTCTGCATTTATTCACAGCGCTTAACCAACAGTTAACTACTGTATCCATAGTTTGTAAAAGAAACCACCATCATGTCGGATAAATTAATTTACGACACAAATGTTAAAACAAATGACATTTTACTTCCAATCTCAGCCGCTCCAAGGCTTCTTCTGTTCGCCAGTTTCAGCCAGTCTCCTTGCGTTTTGAAATGTTTATCAATCGTCGACTTTATGTTCCAACTCAGCGCTGCACATAGTACAAAACCGTTTATCCCTGCTTTATGAAATATATTCGGAAGCTGTTGAGGACAGTCTTTATGGTGACTTTTTTTTTTTGATAAAGTAAGAGGCACGCATGTTAACAACTCCGCTCATGTAAAGACGTGTGAATGCGCCGCAGGGAACTCTTGCCAGATGAGAACTGTTTTTAACACTAGGGATGTAACGATATTGACGTTATCGCGATATCGCAGTAGTACAAGTGTCTCGATACCGTCATGGTCGTGTTACGATATTAAGAGGGCGGGTATCTGTCAAAAAACAACAAGAAATAAGCAGGCTCCCGTGCAACAAAGCATTGTAAACTACACAGACCATGATCCTTTGCGCTGCGTCGTCACAAGAACTGTTGTTGAGCCAATAGGCGTGCATGCTGCACGCTGTCCACACAACAAACATGGCAGTGGACAGCGGCAGACAAAGTTCGGCTCACGTAAATACTGAAGAAAACACCCCTGAAGTTGAGATTGTGCAAGCCCCAGCAACTTTTAAATCGGATGTGTGGAGGCATTTTGGTTTTGCCGTGTCTAAAAACACTAAAGGAGAGAGGGTGGCGGACAGACAGTGGCCTCATTAGCAAAGATAATGTCCTCATTAGCAAAGACCTACCTATGTATACCCGCTACCTCATTGCCCAGTGAGAGTATTTTCTACAGCAGGGGATATTGTAAATTCCCAGAGGTCTCTTCTTCTCCCTTGCAATGTAGATCTTTTGATCTTTCTGAAGAAAAACTTGAACATAAGCTAAAGGATAGGTCAGTGTTTTCCAGTAGGCTTTTTGCCTGACTTGTTTCAACAGGCTGTTTTTATTTGCCTAGCACATTTATGATTAATTTTACTTTACACATTGAACCTGGCTTAACTTGTTCTTCGTTTGCTCTTAAAGGGAATTCCCTATTGTTGTTTACAGTTGTTCTAGTTGCTGCTTAGTATGATCCTTGCACATAAGAATCAGTTATGTGACCAAATATTACCAAATGGTATATTGATGTTCCTGACTTGAACTTGCACCTTAAAAGCACTAAGTGATCAGCATTTTATGTTGTCATGATCCATAAATATAAAAATAAATGGCCTGGTGACTGGCAAAAACAGATTTAATGGCAGTTTTTGGTTATCATCACAAACACAATATTATGAGCTATTTTACAATACCGTGAGCCTCTCCACAATATCGCAACAAATATCGTACCGTGAGATCAATATCGAAATTGTATCGTACCGTGAGATTTTGATATCGTTACATCCCTATTTAACACCACAGAAGAACTAGCATAGCCGTTAGCTGTTAGCTTCGTTAGCGCTGCGGGTGTTTCTGGTTCTTTGCTGCTGTTCCTGGCTCACTGACCTGGTTTAAACCCAGTCAGTCTCAGCAGACATTCACAGACATTGAAGCATTCTATCAAAAGATCAATTCGCGGATTTTAGGGATCAATATCTGCTCAGTCAAATGTGGATCGATCCAGATCATTGTATTGATCTTTTGAACCCACTGTAGGGAGTTGGAAATGAAGAAGCGATATGGCTTTATAAATCAAAGTTTAATATCGGCTTTCACTCCCTAACATCTCATCTCGGTGCAGAAGCAGAATAAGAGGTCGAACGCAGTCAGACCTTCATACTTATACCACACTCAACAAAAGACATTGCATATCAAAGCTGACATCCCGCATTAACGTAATCCCCCCTCCATTGTCCTCCGTCTCCTCCACCTGACCCTGGGTGGTCAGGGAGATCGATCCGGTCTCCACCGCTGCGACTCTGTCTGCTCTTTGATCCTCGCTGGCGGTTGAGACCTCTTGTCCTGTTCATAGGCGTTAGGTCATTCCACATATGTAATCACTAAACATTCTAATATGTCTATACATATGTAGGTATGGAATATATGATTAATATAAGCCACATCCACCCCTATTGCTCATTTTGTGAATGCCGGCAACATGCTAAGCATTCATTGGTATACGTTATTTATAAGTTATCGAAATGTTCTATATAAGTTAGTAATACTTCATGTATATGTCCAACTCGTTATGGATATGCGATGCATACACCCAAAGTTGAAAATTTTGGTCGTCTGCCAGCGTTTTAGAGGAATTTTGATATGTCGGCAAACGCTGCTTAAATGGTTAAGGTGACAGGGGCTTTAGGTATGAATGCGAGAGTGAATGGTTTTCTGTCTCTCTGTGTTGGCCCTGCAGTGGACTGGTGATCTGTCCAGGGTGTATCATGCCTCTCGCCCAACTGGGATGAGCTCCAACCCTCCCGCGACCCGAAAACGATTAAGCAGGAGAAGATGGTTAGACTGTGCAACAGCATAGTTATGCTCTGCTTTGTAGTTCGAGTAGTTAATTTTCTTATATCAAAAACTTATTGCTGAAAGTTAAGAGCAGAAATATCAATTTCTTGCAAACTTGCACCTTCTCAGAAATTTCTTCTTCAGAAATTTGCAACATCTTTTTCTCATAAATGTGCCTTTTTTCTCATAAAATGCTGACTTTTTTTTTTTTTCAAAAAGTGGCAACTTTTTTTGTAAATATAATAATTTTATACTGCAAATTTGCCACTTTTTTCCTCATAAGTTTGCCTCTTTTTTTTTTTTGTCCCCCTCCCCTCATTATGCAACTTTTTTCCCCTTTTCTTTTTCATGTTACAACTTTTAGCTTTAGGACCTAGTTTCGGGTATTATCCTTGAATAATATTTATCAAGTAGCAGCACATGTCCAAAAGAAGTACAAATGAGCTGAGTCTAAGACTTAAGATATACGATTTTAGTTCAGGACAGGGTTAATTGTAACATGGTCAGAGCTTTGTAAATGTGAGGTCTTAATTTTGATAAAGTTGCCTTAAAAATGAATTAAAAAGTCTTAAATTCATCTTCCTTACAGCTGCAGATACCATGTTTCATCTCAACTTTGGTCTTCAGTTTAATGTGAAGGGGTATTTAAAATGTCCTGTAAAAGGTTGATATTCGGATAACTTGTTTGTGGGGAGAGCCTATGAAATTGCCAAATAGAAATTTAAATGGAAACAAATATTACTTTTTGTCATCAAATATTTTTATTCCATTTTTGGTCCACATGTATGTACTTGGCATGTTGTCTGGGGATGAACTGTTCTAAAAGGAGAAGATGGCTCCCAAAAACATGCAAGCTAAAATACTATGTGAAACGTGCTAATGAATCCAGACTAGAATCCTGCCTGAGGCTGTGAGTGTGACCCTCTCTGATACCTGTGTGTGGGTGTATGTTTGTGTCTAGGTCTGCCAAAGAAGCAGAGGAGAAGATAAAAAAAGCTTTGGATAAAGGAGAGGTGCTTCCCACAGAGGCTCGCTTTGACTCCAACTGTATCACTCCTGGTATGGATGATTCCTCAAACACAAAGTTCAAATAAAGAATTCTAAGCAAGCACTTGGCTCGCTTCATGCAACTATTGCCATTATTGGATGCAAATGGGGAAAAAAGATGGCAGCCACCTTTTTAATACCATTTTCCAGGCACTGATTTCATGGCGAGGCTCCAGGAACAGCTCAAGTATTTTGTCCACAACAAGCTGTCGACGGACAAGCTATGGCAGAACGTTAGAGTCTACCTGTCTGGTCACGAGGTGCGTGCCAACATTAAACGGCTGTAGAATTCAGTGACTGCTTAAATCAATACTGCTTCTATTAAGATTTCATTTTAATTCTTGATAGACACCCGGGGAGGGAGAACATAAAATCATGGAGTTTATTCGATCTAAGAACGCCAAGCCGGGTCATGACCCCAACACCCGACACTGTCTGTACGGCCTGGATGCTGACCTGGTGCGTTGTAGTTCCAGATACTGATGTCTGTTATTGCTCTCTGGAGACTCACTTTGACTTTCACTCTGTGCTGTAGATTATGTTGGGTTTGACCAGCCACGAGCCAAACTTCTCTTTGCTCAGGGAGGAAGTCCGCTTTGGGGGGAAAAAAACCCAGAAAAGGTTCCTTTCTAATTTTTAAAATCATTTTGTCTTTTTTTGGTATTTTCAATTTGCAATGCTCACTTCTGCCATTTTTCTCTAGGGTAACAGCTCCAGAGGAGACAACTTTTCACTTACTTCACTTGTCTCTGATGAGGGAATACATAGATTATGAGTTCTCTGTGCTTAAGGTGAGAGACGCTCAGCGCTCACACCCACACCCACACACAAGCACTGATGTGTAGTTAGGAGAAGTGAAACAAAATGAGAATTTCACTGCCAGTTATTTTTGACTGCATTTCACTGGTGGATATTGATGATCTATAATCTGTTTTCATGTCTGTGGCTGTTCCTCAGAATCAGATGGGTTCAGATTATGACTTGGAGCGAATTATAGATGACTGGATTCTAATGGGCTTCCTAGTAGGAAATGATTTTATCCCTCACCTCCCTTATCTTCACATCAGTGATGATGCCCTGCCACTGCTTTACAAGACCTACATCAGTGTACGGCCGAGCCTGGAGGGTGAGACGCACACACACACACACCCAGATGACACTACATTGGTTTCCATCAATATCTGAAAGACTTGCTCCAGCAACAAAATGTCTTCATCTTAAAATGTAATGATTTGTAATGCAGACTTGCTTGTCTCCATATAGATGATTCTGGTCCCTCAGCACATAATAGTAATAATCATCCATCCATCTTCTCCCGCTTAATCCTTTTCGGGTCGGGGGGGGGGGGGGGGCTGGAGCCTATTCCAGCATCTTTGGGCGAGAGGCAGGGTACACCCTGGACAGATCACCAGTCCATCACAGGGCCAACACAGAGAGACAGACAACCATTCACTCTTACAGTCAAACCTAAGGACAATTTAGAATCCCCAGTTTGATGCCAGGTTCAGGTTACTTTATTTGTACCCGTAGGTAGATTTGTTTTGCAGTCAGGTGACATCCATATTTACAAACCACAGTTACATTCAACATGAACACAAACACAGGCACACATGTAGCTGACTATAAACATGATAAAAGTGCTCAAGGCTCCACCAATCAGGACATAGGACAAAGAGATAAGAGAAAAAAACAGAGATAAGAGAGAAGGGTCATATTAAAAAGTTAGACTAGTCAAAGAGGTTAAAAACTCAAAAGTCTAAAACCCAATAAAAGATTTAGAACCCAAATAAAAAAAACCTACAAAAATAAGTAGATATAAAATAAAATTAATAAATAGGTAACTAAATCATGTGCAATATATTGTTACATCTTGTTCAATTCTTTAACAGTAGCAGGAACAAAGCTGCTTTTGTAGTGCTGGGTTTTACTTTTTGGGACAGCAAACCTCTGTCTGGTGGGAAGAAGCTGAAAGTGGCAGTGCAAAGGGTGGGAGTCATTTAAAATGGAGGTAGCAATCCTGTGTACCTGTCTGGTGTACAGGGATGTCAGGCTCAGCTGTGACTCACCAAGCAAACAACTGGACCATCTAACAACCTGATCCAAGAATTTCCCGTTTCAGTTTTATCTGACCAAACCATGACACTAATGAAAAGGATAAAACATTGTCATTATGGTTTGGTCAACTTGGAAGCGTGCAAGTTTCCTTAAACAATGCAAATGTTGCTGACCCTTTTTGCACACCCAAGATATTTGTGGGATTGCACACATTCAGTGGTCTGGCCTTTTAGTACGGTGACTTTGTGCCTGGGAGTTTTCCTCCTAAAGTCAATAATCATATCTTTAGTTTTTGTCGTATTCAGCTGCAGGTAGGAATCCTCACACCAGTGAACAAAATCATCAACTACTGGGCCGTGGCCACTCTCACCATCCTGGAGGAGACTGACAATAACTGAATCATCAGCATACTTTATAATGTGTCTGTTGTCATGTCTGCTCCGACACGTTTGTGTATAGGATGAAGAGTAGTGGTGACAGCACACACCCCTGAGGAGAGCCAGTAGAAGAACACTTTTGGCCAGACAATGTACCATTGACCCTTACTCTCTGTCCTGTTGGTTAAAAAAAATCCAGAATCCAACCCACCAGATAAATCAAATTGTTGCAGGAGCCTTTCAACTAAAATATGAGGTTGGATTGTATTAAAGGCGGAAGAAAGGTCCACAAATAAAAGCCTGGCGTGTGTCCCATTAAAATCCAGATGTTCAAAAAGCATGTTAAGTAGAGTGACAGTGGCATCCTCCACTCCTCTGTGAGGCCTATAGGCAAACTGCAGAGGATCCAATGCATGCTCATTCTGCTTTAGGACCTCAAATCTGACCAGTTTTTCAAAAATTTTCATTAAAATTGAAGTCAAAGCAACTGGTCTAAAATCATTTACCGTTTTAGGACAGCTGGATTTTGGAATGGGGACAACCACAGCATCTTTCCAGATCTTAGGCACATATTGTGTCTGTAAGGACTTATTGAAAATGTAGTGAAATACAGGACTCAGCTCATGTGCACAGGACTTTACCAAGCGCCCACATACACTACCGTTCAAAAGTTTGGGGTCACCCAGACAATTATTTTGTGTTTTCCATGAAAAGTCACACTTATTTACCACTGAGTTGTAAAATGAATAGAAAATATAGTCAAGACATTGACAAGGTTAGAAATAATGATTGGTATTTGAAATAATAATTTTTTCCAGATACTCAACCTGCTCAAAGGAAGGTCATTTGTATAGCTTCTGTAACCAGCTAAACTGTTTTCAGCTGTGCTAACATGATTTCACAAGGGTTTTCTAATCATCCATTAGCCTTCTGACGCAATGAGCAAACACATTGTACCATTAGAACACTGGAGTGATGGTTGCTGGAAATGGACCTCTATACACCTATGTAGATATTGCACCAAAAACCAGACATTTGCAGCTAGAATAGTCATTTACCACATTAGCAATGTATATTAGATATTAGTGTATTTCTGATTAGTTTAGTTATCTTCATTGAAAAAAACAGTGCTTTTCTTTCAAAAATAAGGAAATTTCTAAGTGTACCCCAAACTTTTGTTCACTTTTACAGCACAGAACGCCCTTTTAACATCCTGCACCTCAATATTAAAGTGCTGATTGTCTTTGAGTTTCTGTTTCAAACCTTGGGTTTCTGTGCTAAAATCAAAGGAGTCAAAGCGACTATAAAAACAATTAAGAGCATTAGCCAGCTTTGTGTCTGAATTAAAACCATCTAAAAACACACAATTACTGTGCTCTGTACTCTGAAGGCCTGCAATAGTTTTCATACTGGCCCAGTCTGAACCAAGTTTCTTCGTTGCCATCTTGCTTTCCAACTCTGATTTATAATTCTGTTTTGCTCTTAAAATTTCGGACTTCAGCTCTTTTGTGGCAACCGGTAGCTCAGAAACAGACCCCTGTTTAAAGGCAAGTGCTTTCCTCTGTAAGCAGGATTTAACTGATTTTGTAACCCATGGCTTGTTGTTGGGATTTATTTTGACACGTTTACGTGGAACGATCATGTCTCTACAGAAAGCCATGTATGAGCATGTCACGTCCATATCTTCTCCATATCTTCTTATAGAGTCCAAATCTTCTCCGCAGGCCAGTGTGAACACCTCCCAGTCCGTACAGTTAAAGCATTCCTGGAGGCAGTGCACTGAATCCTCTGTCCACACGTTTGTCTCTGATCTTTGCCTTGTCTCTTCTGAGAGCAGTTTTATATGTGGGCAGCAAATGGACACAGTTGTGATCTGAGGATCCTAAAGGAGGAAGGGGAAGTGATTTATAGGCCCTCTCAATGGATCCATAGCACAGGTCCAATGTTTTTTTTCACCTGGTTGGGCAGGAGACATACTGATGAAAGTTTTTAAGTGTCTTCTTTAAAGAAACATGGTTAAAATCCCCAAGGATAAAATTTGGAGCCTCTGGGGAAATCGACTGCAACCACTGTACCACATCAAAGACGGTGCTGGAGGCGGAGTCCACATCCACTCTCGGGTGAATATACACAGTCATTATGAAAAGTTGGGGGAACTCACAGGGCAGATAAAAGGGGCGTAGTGATGCGGACAGAAGCTCCACATCTGGTGTACAGATGCGCTCTCTGACCGTGACAGATGTACAGTACTGTTTATTAATATATAAACATACGCCGCCCCCCTGACGTTTCCCCGTTACCTCTTCCTGCTAATCCAAACGAAGTGGGGCTCCAAAGCCGTCAATCCACAGGTCTGCATCCCGGTCATGCGCCGTAAGCCACGTCTCCGTGTAAGCCATGACACAGCAGTTCTTGAAATCCTTCTTCTGATATCGTACATTCCCTTGAATTTCATCCACTTTATTTCTCAGGGATTGTACGTTCCCCATAATAATGGAAGAAAGAGGAATGCGGTTAAGCTGACGCCTCCTCAGGTTTAATTTTACACCTCCATGCTTTCCGCGTTTCCTCCTCTTGTCTCTCTTTTCATCGCTGTGTCCATAAAAATCTCTTAAAATAAAGTCCGGCAGTTGCGGCGCGGACTCAAACACAGATGCTGCATTATCCATGTTTAAGTGCAGTAACATGTCTCTGGAATACTGTATTCTTCCCGGCATGATCGCGATCGCGCTTACCTCCAAGACAATGAGCCGGTAGGAAAAAAAAACGACAAGAGCAAGTGCAAAAACAAGAAGGAAATTCATACTGATGGAACCAGGGAGCTCTTCGTTATATAGTCCACAAACATTCCAGGACAAAAACGACAGAGAATTACATTGAAACACATTAAAGTGCATTAAAACAAAGACACAGACGTCAAACTTTTTTCACCCACTGCTGGTCGCTGCGTGCGCATGCGCCAGTTAACCTAACCTATATATGTTTGTCATGTGGGAGGAAACCAGAGAAATCCCGGAGTAAACCCACGGGGAGAACATGCAAACTCCACACAGATCACTGTTGGTCGGGGGCTGGGATCGAACCCAGGATCCCCCGGCCAAGGGTGAGTTGCTGTGCTGTCGCAGTGCTAACCACTCTTCCACCGCGTTCATAAACTGTCAGATGTTTTGTTCATGTTGCACCATAATCTGTTACAGCTTTGTTTTCAGTGTGTTCACACAAAAGGGGCACTGTTAGTAGCGTCATGACCTATAAAAATATGGACTTGCAAAGTACTGTGAAGTCAACAAGTGGAAACATTTATTTTTTCAGGGTTTTCTTTCTGCACAAGAGAAATGGCTTGAAATTATTTGACGCTACCATAAAGAGTACAAGTCCAACAGCTAAGAACAGTTCTCATTTCCTAGTTCAAACACTAGTGGTAGAGCATCTGCCCCACAGCCGGGAGGTTGTGGGTTCACACCCCAGCCAGGTCATACCAAAGCCCATATAAAAATGGCACTTTCCACCTTCTAGCTTGGTGCTCAGTATAACAGAATGGGAGAAAGGAAAGTTAACATGGAGAGCTACTAGAGGACTGACCCCCCCCCCCCCCCACCCATCCCCCAAAATACGTTGCCATACGGTGTCCCACATGCTGTGGAAGGGAATTGAGTCAAGTGTGTGGCGGTAATGCACCTGTAAGTTGGTTGCCAACCACCAATCAAATCTAAAAGAAGAAGAACATGACCAAGTTCAAATGTAACCTGTTCTAAAGAAGGTTAGCTCTGCAGCAAGAAATGAAACCTGAAGGAAACGCGTTGAGCACATAATTCTGTTTTGTAGTACTCCTGGATTTGAATACATGCCTCAAAGCTTCTTAGTGGCGGCGGCTGTGGCGCAGGTGTAGTGGAGGGTCAGGGGTTCGATTCCCAATCTGTATGCAGTCTGTATGTTGAAGTGTCCTTGAGCAAGACGCTGAACCCCCAGTTGCTCCTGGTGGGTCAGGCCAGCTCCTGTGCATGGCAGCTCTGCTGCCATCAGTGTGTGAATGGGTGGATAGCAGGATCTGTAAAGTGCTTTGGTCATTCAGAGACTAGTAGAAGTGTTATAGAAGTGAACGGCATTTACTGTTTAGTGCTTGGTAACAAACTTTGCATGTTAGTTGTGGTCAGGTTTGCTGCAGTGCACCAGATGTAACACACAAGCTGCTGAAAATGCTTGAATGTGTGACATGACATATTTGTTTACATGTACAGGTACTATATGAAACCACCATTGTCAGTATGATGCCTAGATGCATACTGTATTTGTACTTGTAGAGTTTTGGTTAGCCATTAGTCTCAAATGGGTACTAGATACTAAAATGATACCCATTTTAAAGTACATTCCTCCTGCTAGTCACCAGTGGATTGATGTATTGCTTGTGCTTTTCCAGCTCTTTTAAAAGTCTGTAGTTATCCACCACTAGAATACAGAATCTAATGTATGCTCCTTGATTGTATTATATTTATGAAAAGAAACCTGTTCTCCATCTTAGGTTATCTGAATGAGAATGGACACTTGCACCTCAGAAACTTTGAGAAATACCTGGAGAAGCTCTCTGAGGTGCGACTCAAGCCATTAACTTTTTTTCTGTGATATTTTGAATGATCCAGTGTAAACATGGATCATTAATTTTCATAAATAATTTCTGATGATGCTTAGTTAGTATACCAATCAATCAACTATAGCTTATCAAATTGTGTACTTGTTAATTAGTGACTTTTTGGTAAACTACAAAAAAAATCCTGTAATTTGCAATAATATGTAATTTTTTTCCCCACTTTGTATAAGGATTCTTTTCATACTAAAAGTTTTGGTTTGTCTTCGATTCCCTTCAGTTTGACCGGGAACATTTTAGTGAGGTGTTTGTGGACTTGAAGTGGTTTGAGAGCAAAATTGGGAACAAATATCTGAACGAGGCGGCTGGATTGGCAGCTGAGCAGGAAGCTGCCAGCAAAGACCTAAAAATGAATGAGGTATGGGTGCAGGGGCTACAAAAATCCCCATTATATCATCCTTTTAATGTGCAGTTTCCAAAACTTTTTTTTTTGTCTATTTGTAACTCCTGATGATTTGTTGTGGTTATAGGATTCCGGCCTCTGTCTGGCGGTCCTGAACTCATCAGAAAAAGTGACTGGTGAAAGGAAAGGAGTGGAGGCAGACGAAGAGGAAGATGATTTGTTTGAGACAGAGTTCAGACAGTACAAACGCATGTACTACATGGCCAAGATGGGCGTGGATGTGGTTTCTGAGTAAGTTTAGTCAAATAAAAGTAACTGATTAATTTGTGTATATCCCTAACATTTAAGATAACCTTTGTCCCTTTGAAAAAATAGATTTTATAAAAATTCAGTGGCCAACTATTTTTTTTGTGAAGATCGGCTGCAAATATTCACATTTTGAATGCTGAATTATTGCAGTGTTTTGTATTTATTTCCATCTACTCTACAAGAGTTTATAGTTTTAAATTCAGTTTGGATGACTCCTCAGGTCATAAAGCATTTACCAGCGTACGGTGCCTTTTCAACACGAATGAGATGCTGTGTGTGTCAGAGCCCGCTCACACTATAAAGTTTGTCCCAAGCCAAATCCAAGATCTGCTTCTTTTATATGGAGATTCTAAGCCACACCCCCTCCATTTCTGCATGTTGAACCCAACTTCAGAAAAATTCTCTATTGGAGTCTATGGGAAGGCAGAAATTATTTTTCCATTTAGATTGAATTTTGTCATGAATTAAACATGGTGTTTTGCAATTTGAAAGACAATTTTCTGTGTAAATGAAGTTGCTGGTTGTCTTATTGTGACAACCCCCTGCATGGGAAATTAATCGGTGGTGCACGTCATGACACCGTCAGGGTACACCTCCACTGCTAACCAAGTTGCTTGATAGGAATTCCTCTTTGGCTCAGTGGTAGAGCAGGAGGTGGTTGGGACCCTGGTGTCAAGAGTTCAATTCCCAGCCTGGGTGATGAGGTGTGTTCTACCTTGCCCAAGGGTGAAAGTGACTTGTGAGGTGTGGTCTACCTTGCCTTGGGGCGGAAACGAGGTGTGGTCTACCTTACCTAAGGGCGAAAATGACGAGGTCAGTCCACCTTGACGTTAAAGGTCGAAACGGACTTTGATTTGTGATCCCCGGCTGAGAAAGGCAATTCTGGCCTTGGGGCAGTAACACTTGTAATAATATTTAGTATTTGTGAAACTGCTTAGTGAGCGATATCTACTTGTCTCGGACTATACACATTACCAAACATGATTATGGTGGTTAGCCTCTCAAAGCTTCACCTCCTTTTTTCTGACTGAAGAAAGAAACATCTGAAGAGGAGGAAAAATGACACAAATGTATTGTAGCTGAATGCTGCAGCTGATCCAAAGGCTGTTAATTGGTTCCTGCTGGGCTCTCTTCAAAAACAAGGATGTAACTTACACAACTTTGGGCTTGTCATCTTTCAGTTTAAGTATTTTCACAACCTTATGCTTGATCAGTTGGATGACAACCTACAACATTTTTTTATATGGAAAATTATCTTTTAAACTGACAAACATCATATGTGTCATTAATGGCAAACTTTGATTAGGATCGAACACTAAATTCTCTAGCCATTCACTCCAGTATAGATTTTTTCCAAGGTTGGGCCCCATATGTGGAAGCAGAGGGGCTGTGACTTAGCCTGTCCATAGTGTGATCGCTTTGCACCTTGCTTTACGACCGACCACAGCCCTTGCCTTTGGCCCTCATAGAAAGGTATGCTCCAGCCACTGTTCAGTTTCTCATGTACAAGCACATTCATGCATGTGTTATGCATCTACGTGAGATTGTGGTGCTTGGGTGTGGCTGGGCAAAAATGGAGTGTCCACAAGGCAACCAGGGATGTGGGAAGAGGGAAAACTGCCTTCAGCAACTTGCAGGCCAACCGAACCCAGTGACAGTTCACCCTGATTGTACAGACTGTTCTTCATGGTTACATCAAATATTTAAAGTTGATCTTTATTTGAGAAAGAACAGTTTTTGTCACAGTAGACTGACGTGACACATTTCATAGCTAAACGGTGTTTTGTCGGAAGAGAAAAAAGCATTTGCTCGGCAGCCTCCTTAATGGTTTAAAGTAATGGGTTTATTGATGAATTACTGTTGGTGGTTAACCCCTTGCACTCTGGTCAATTTCCCTAAAAATGCCTAAAAATAACGTACCCAAAGTAAATCAAAAGCTGTTCTTCAACCCTTTGCAGCATCTTCATGGGGTTGATCTCATTTAAAAGAAAACACTGAATTTTTTTGGCAAAACGGTCATAATCTCTCTAAGTGCTCCTGCCACTGAGTACCAGTCATCTAAACATACTGAACTTGAAGAAAATAAAGTTTGCCTGGGTGTTTTTTTTTTTTTTAGATACAAATGCTTGCAAATGACACACAGCTGTCCTATACGGGCTGGAAAATACAAAAGAAATGTAGAACCAAGTGTTATCCAGCTGAGGTCAAAATTTTGTAACAATACCACAAAAAATGAATATATTACACAGCTTTTTTCTTAGGTTGTTCCCAGGTGTTTTTGAACTGTGCCAAATTGTGCCAAATGGCACAGTTTGGAAAAACGTCTACCTTTTGAATGATTCAATATAGAAGCTTGATCTTGGGCTCTAATGAAAGGTGACACTCAGGGCTGTGTGTGTGTAGGGGGGGTTGTTTATTCATTCATGAATGAATGAATGAACAAACAAGCCCCCCACACACAAAGAAGCATGCCACATAAAAAATGTGTGGCTTTTTTACAAGAAAAAAAATAACCTACAGTGCAATAAAAATTATACTAAAATATCTGCAATGTAGAGGATAACGACCCCCCCCCCCCCCCCCCCGCTACAGAGGACCACGGCGCACGGTCCGGTCCGTGCGCCGCGGTCAGTCATGTGGCGATGACGCACAGTTGTAATTTACCGATCGGTCAAAAGTCACTTTTATTCCTATTTTCAGTGATAAAGAATAATTTAGCTTATAACACTTACCTGTCCACAACAGCAGTGTTGCTGGCGAACATCTGCTCCTCATTGTCAGATGAACATGACGCTGGTCCGCTTGTTACGACTCGTGGTTCTGGTCACGCGACCCGGTCAAACCATGATTCCATTATTGCGGTTTTGCGCTTCCATAATTGTGGTTTTGGCGAACGATTTTTCAAAACAAATAAGAACAGTAGTAATAAAAAGACTGGCGAACGCTACCATTACACACAGCGGCTTACACAAAACAGATTTTACGCACGGGACGCACGCTTTCAATCGTCGAACTTCTCTGCTTCAATTGGCTCGCTGTATTCGCAGCCGTTTGTAGGTGGGTCCTTCTTGCTAGGTTTTCAGTCATTGGTTCTTCAAGGTTTCAGAAACCCAATTCAAGGCTCTTATTAGTTGAATGAGAGGTCAATCAAATCTAAACCAATCAAAGCACTCCTTTGGCTTTCTGTTCGCGGCTGTGTCTGTAGTGGAAGAATGGAAATGCAGCTTATTTTTTCAGTGCGCACTAGGACGCACAAGGGCAGAGACTAGGACGCAGAGACGTGACCGCCCGCGGTATCCCGGAGTGCAAGAGGTTAAAGCCACTAAAATCTTTCATGCTTTAACTGCTGTACATGTTGATTGACAATATAATAAGTCATCCATGGAAATTTATTTTGACATTTGAGCAATGTTCTCAAACACGTACAGTGGTGTGAAAAAGTGTTTACCCCCTTCCTGATTTCTTTTTTTTGTGTGTTTGTCACACTTAAATATTTCAGATCATCAAACAAATTTAAATATTAGACAAAGATGACACAAGTAAACACAAAATGCAGTTTTTAAATGAGGGTATTTATTATTAAGAGGAAGAAAAAAAAAGTCCAAACCTACATGGCCCTGTGTGAAAAAGTGATTGCCCCCTAAACCTAATAACTGGTTGGGCCACCCTTAGCAGCAACAACTACAATCAAGCATTTGTGATAACTGGCAATGAGCCTTTTACAGCGCTGTGGAGGAATTTTGGCCCACTCATCTTGGCAGAATTGTTGTAATTCAGCCACATTGGAGGGTTTTCGAGCATGAACCGCCTTTTGAGGTCATGCCACAACATCTTAATCAGATTTGGTTGAGGACTTTGACTAGGGCACTCCAAAGTCTTCATTTTGTTTTTCTTAAGCCATTCAGAGGTGGAATTGCTGGTGTTTTGGATCATTGTCCTGCTGCAGAACCCAAGTGCGCTTCAGCTTGAGGTCACAAACAGATGGCCGGACATTCTCCTTCAGGATTTTTTGGTAGACAGCAGAATTTGTGGTTCTATTTACCGCAGCAAGTCTTTCAGGTCCTGAAGCAGCAAAACAGCCCCAGACCAAGAACAGCCCCAGACCATCACACTACCACCTACCACTATTTTACTGTTGGTTTGATGTTCCTTTTCTGAAATGCTGTTACTTTTACGCCAGATGTAATGGGACACACACCTTCCAAAAAGTTCAGCTTTTGTCTCGTCAGTCCACAGAGTATTTTCCCAAAAGTCTTGGGGGTCAAGATGTTTTCTGGCAAAACTGAGACGAGCCTTTATGTTCATTTTGCTCAGCAGTGGTTTTCGTCATGGAGCTCTGCCATGCAGGCCATTTTTGCCCAGTCTCTTTCTTATGGTGGAGTCATGAACACCGACCTTAACTAACCTGCACTTATATAGCGCTTTTCTAGTCACAAAGACCACTCAAAGCGCTTTCACTAGTACTAACCCTCTATTCTAAGGGCCTATAGGAAACGGATATCTAGGGACAATTTAGAACAACCAATTAACCTAACATGCGTGTCTTTGGATTGTGGGAGGAAACCGGAGCCCCCAGAGTAAACCCATGCAGCACAGGGAGAACATGCAAACTCCATACAGAAAGGTTCCAACCCCTGCCAGCCTGGGGATTCGAACCAGGAACCTTCTAGCTGTAAGGCAACAGTGCTAACCACTGCACCACTGTGCTGCCCACCGAGGCAAGTGAGGCCTGCAGTTCTCTGATGTTGTTTTGGGGTCTTTGTGACCATTTGGATGAGTTGTCGCTGTGCTCTTGGAGTAGTTTTGGTCTGCTGGCCACTCCTTGGAAGGGTCACCACTGTTCCACGTTTTTGCCATTTGTGGATAATACCTCTCACTGGGGTCTGCTGGAGTCCCAAATCTTTAGAAATGGCTTTATAACCTTTTCCAGACTGATAGATCTCAATTACTTTTTTGCATTTATTCTTGAATTTCTTGGGATCGCAGTATGATGTCTAGCTTTTGAGGATCTTTTGGTCTACTTCACTTTCAGGCAGGTCCTATTTAAGGTATTTCTTGATTGAGAACAAGTGTGGCAGTAATCAGGCCTGGGTGTAGCTAGAGAAATTGAACTCAGCTTTCCAAAGATGTGATAAACCACAGTTAATTTATGTTTTAACGGGGGGGACAATCACTTTTTCACACAGGGCCATGTAGGTTTGGATATTTTTTACCCTTGATAATAAACACCCTCATTTAAAAGCTGCACTGTTTACTTGTTATCTTTGTCTAATATTTAAATTTGTTTGATCTGAAACATTTTAGTGTGACAAGGATACAAAAAAATGAGAAATCAGGAAGGGGGCAAACACTTTCCCACACCACTGTATCACATCCATAATTAGAATTTCCATCACATTTGGTCTTGAGTTTAATATAAAAGGTCTTAAAGGTCCAGTTTTTTTAAGTTATTGGTATGAATTTTATTTAAAGACTGAATTTTCCATTCTTCACAGAATCATGCTCACACAGTGAAGTTCTCACTCATTTGCATTCTTTGGATGAATTGACCCCCCCCCCCCCCCATTCTTCTATTTGCAGTGAGTTTCTTGCCAGACAAGCCAGGTGTTATGTGGAGGGGATCCAGTGGATTTTGCACTACTATTACCATGGAGTTCAGTCCTGGAGCTGGTATGTACCTAACTCTTAAACATCATTTACTCTTTTCTGTTGTAATTCCAGCTGAAGTTAGATTATTAAATACAATCGCGTGAGAAATGCAGCGGTAGTTTTTAGTGATTAAATCAGGAACAAGAACAAATCTTAATGAGAAGTTATATTTAAAGTTATGTATTGATTTTAAAACTTTTGTTTGCTGAAAATCTGAATAAAATGTTGTGTATACTTCTTTAAAGGTACTACCCCTACCACTATGCTCCCTTCCTGTCTGACATCAAGAATATATTGGGGTTAAAGTTGACCTTTGACCTAGGAAAACCCTTCATGCCCTTTGAACAGCTTTTGGCCGTTCTGCCTGCTGCCAGTAAAGAACTGCTGCCAGAGTCCTTCAGGGTAATGGTCTCTTATCCAAATCTCATTTTTATACACACATGGACAAAATTGTTGGTGCCCCTCTGTTAATGAAAGAAAAACCCACAATGGTCACAGAAATAACTTGAATCTGACAAAAGTTGTAATAAATAAAAATTTGATGAAAATTAACCAATGAAAATCAGACAATGCTTTTGAATTGTGGTTCAACAGAATTACTTTAAAAAAACTCATGAAACAGGCCTGGACAAAAATGATGGTACCCCTAGAAAAGATTGAAAATAATGTGACCATAGGGACATGTTCAACCAAGATGTGTCCTCTAATTAACATCACAGGTGTCCACAAACTTGTAATCAGTCAGTTGGCCTATTTAAAGGGTGTGCTGTTTGGTGACATGGTGTGTAGCACACTAAACATGGACCAGGGGAAGCAAAGGAGAGAGTTGTCTCAGGAGATTAGAAAGAAAATTATAGACAAGCATGTTAAAGGTAAAGGCTAGAAGACCATCTCCAAGCAGTTTGATGTTCCTGTGACTACAGTTGCACATATTATTCAGAAATTTAAGATCCATGGGACTACTCACCCTTGGCCGGGGGATCCTGGGTTCGATCCCAGCCCCCAACCAACAGTGATCTGTGTGGAGTTTGTATGTTCTCCCTGTGTCTGCGTGGGTTTACTCCGGGATTTCTCCGATTTCCTCCCACATGCCAAAAACATGCAAGTTAGGTTAATTGGCATCAAAACTGGGGATTCTAAATTTTTCTTAGGTATGACTGTGAGAGTGAATGGTTGTATGTCTCTCTGTGTTGGCCCTGCGATGGACTGGCGATCTGTCCAGGGTGGACCCTGCCTCTCGCCCAAAGATGCTGGGATAGGCTCCAGCCCCCCCGCGACCCGAAAAGGATTAAGCGGAAGAAGATGAATGAATGAAACGTACAAAAAATGAGAAATCGGGGAGGGGCAAACACTTTCACACACACACACCCACACGCGTGTGGGTGTGTGTGTGTATATATATATATATATATACTGTATATATATAATATAAAAATATCTCACACATATATATGCACTACTCAAAGCGTTAGGTATATTTGGCTTTCGGGTGAAATTTATGGAAAATGTAAAAAGTTCACGCTACAGTGATAGTAAACACCCTACTTTCATGATATTCTAAGTAGAAGCATACAATGGTGATTTCCTCATCTCAAACAATTTATTGAAACAGAAGCCAACAACAGTGTGGGTACACCACAACAAAAACTGTCGGTGTCTCAATAACTTGTCATGTGCCCTTGAGCATCAACTACAGCTTGATAACATCTCATGCTGTTCACAAATCGACTTATTGTCTGCTGAGGCATGGCATTCCACTCTTCTTGAAGGGCGGCCCTCAGATCATTGAGGTTGTGCGGTGCAGAGTTACAAACCTTTACACAGCCACTCTGCTGATCCCGTAGGATTTCTATGGAATTCAGATCTGGAGAAAGTGCAGGCCACTCCATTGGAGGTACCCCAGCCTCCAGCAGCCGTTCCCTTATGATGTGACCTCAATGAGCTGGAGCATTGTTGTCCTTGAAGATGAAATTAGGCCTGTGTTATTCATGCAGGGGCACAATGACTGGATTAATGATGTTATTCAGGTAGAATCGGCTTGTCAGTGTACCGTTCACAAGGTGTAGGGCACTTCTGTATTGACTAGACACACCTGCCTAGACTGTAACATGGTGACAACAGTGATTGATGCTTAGCACCCTTTGACATCTCCAACATCGTTGGCGGCCATCATTTCTGCTCAACGTGAATCGACTTTCATCTGAGAGCAGCGCTGAGGCCCACTGGTCCCTTGTCCAGTGTAAATGCCCCCAGGCCCATGCAAACAATGACGGCTGTGCCTAGTGGTATGGTCAGGTACCCTAGCAGGTCATCTTGCACGCAGACCACGCTAACGTCAATGGTTTCAAATGCTCTGACGTGATACTTGCGTGCCTCTCACCTCCCTTAAATGTGACTGGATTTGAGTGGCATTCATCATCCGGTTCCGCAGGGCACTGTTTACAATGAAGCGGTCATCAGCGTGGGATGTGGTCTAAGGGCGTCCACTTCAGTGCCTTTCTGTGACTCTTCCAGTCTCTCTGTATCTCTGTTGCAACCTGCTGATGACACTCTACCTCTGAGAACATCCTGTTTGAAGCCTCGCAATGGTGAGGTACTGTTGATCAATTGTTGGGTGTCGTCTTGGTCTCGTGTCAAAATGTGAACAGCATGATGAAGAGGACTGTTTAAATACCAATTCTAATTGAACCAGAAAGTTTATTGGTCATTTATGGATCAAACATCTGTTGTGAATTTTGCTGTTAAGCACCTTGTTAGAGAACAGCAAGTTGTGCAATAAGTACTGAAACATTGAACAGTTGGACATGTGCATTCAAAAGGTTAGAGAAGGTCAAATTAAATTCACCTGTAAAGGTTATAGTGCATTTTAGGTGCATCCTGAAATTTCACCCGAAAGTCGAATATCCCTAACTTTGTGAGTAGTGTGTGTGTGTGTGTGTGTGTTTTGTCTTTATATAAATTTATGGGATTAGCAGATTTTTTCTTTGAGTGCTTTGAGTAAGGTCACCGGATCAGTATCAGAATCTGAGCCATCGATCAAGCTTTCAGTCCATTCAAATTCCGTTCTACTCAGTGCTGCTCACATTGCTAATGTTTAGCTGGTGCTGGTAGACGGTGTCCTGCAGTGCTGATGTTTGTTTGTTGACATTAGATATAAAGATGGGGGGGAGTTATAGAAATAGTTAACTTTTTTAATTACTTAGAATATAAAGTTGTAATTGTGTAATGAGTTCAGTTTTGTGTGACATGGAATTGTTGCTCGTTTTAATGCTTATTTATAAATTTCTTGTACATTTAACTTTTTTTTTTTCCCCTCTTATTTTGTGTTCTAAAGTCAGAATCCCCAATCTTGTCCTCACAGTGAGGTGTAGGTTTAACTTTTTTATTTTACATTGGTATCCAATTGGCTCAGAATCTGTATTGATAGAAATCAGAGCCAAGATATTTGCTGCTGGATCAGTGATGTTAGTGTGAACTTGTACCGAATCACCTCTTGAAATCTGTCTGTATATTGGGAAAATACATGGACTCAGAGGTTGTGTTAACTGAAAATTCTTCTTCATTGACAGATTTTTTTTCAGCAATGACAGAAAATTCTGAAAGCTCTGTCATTTGACAAAACAAGTCATTTAAAATGACAGATGATGATAGACTATGACAGAATTTTTACAACCCTGTCTGTCAAAATAAAAGTCAAGCCCGACCTTTGCATGGACTAGTTTTAGTATTAGGCTAGGGTTTATTCCTTTAATTCTATTCAGCATATATACATTTTTATGCTTCAGCACCTGATGACCAGTGAAAGGTCGCCCATCATTGAGTACTACCCTCTAGACTTCAAAACGGACCTGAATGGCAAGCAGCAGGAATGGGAAGCTGTGGTGCTCATTCCTTTCATAGACGAGGTACCTACGCACATACACGGTGAAAAATCGCACCGCAGTTGTTATCTGCTACACATTTGTTGACCCTCTGTATCTGCCGTTTGTCATTGATAGAGGTGCTTATTAGCAGCCATGGAGCCATACAATGACAAACTGACGAAGGAAGAGAAGTCCAGGAATTGTCACACAGAATGTGCCGTCTACATTCACAACAGCGATGTAGACTTCCTTTATAGCTCCAGTCTGCCACAGCTGTTCCCCAGTATTGCCCACTGCCATGTCAGGTATACAGTATCTTTTGAGAGGAACATACATTTTTTTTTAAATTGCAAACCATAACTGCACACATTAAGAGTAGGTGTTTTGTACATTTTCCATTCAAACAGAAGTCCTATTAGCCCTAGAAACTATTCTTAGCAAACTACGTTTGTCCTAAATACCATTTATGGGGTTTTGAATATTCAGGAGAAATCCCGAAAGAATGTGTGCAGTCTTTTTTTTTGTTGTTGTTGTTTTTTTTGTTTTTCCTCCCTCCATAAACTGCCTTGGCATCAATGTTTTTCAGAAATGTAGCTTTTCTTGTAAATTTGGAACTTTTCAGGTACATTTTCATAGGTTTGTTGCTTTTCTTTGAAATTTAAGATCTTTTTTCTTAATGTACTTTTTTTGATCATATATGTGCAACTTTTCCTTGTAAATTCTTTTTTTTTTAAGTTGGCGGCTTTTCTTGTAAATTTTGGTCATGTAAAATTGATTTCTTTTATGTATTTGCAAATTAAGTGTAAGTTTGTGACATAATTATCGCATTGCTACTTTTAGCTACTTTTACAGTGTTTTTTTTTTTTTTCCTGTTTTGGATAAGTTTGGTTAAGGTAAATTCTAACATTATTAAAATTAAGCAGTTTGGATGAAAAACGCAACATTTGAAAACCAGATACCAGTGTAACAAAAAGAATATCCAGATAATGAAATATTTGTGTCCAACCCTAATAAAAACCTATAACTATGTCCAACTGCGTTCAGGAAATGGAACACAAGTCACAGTTAAGTGTTGTTTCATCTCAGCTTTACTCATCTGAGCTTCATTGTGTTTTGGTGATTGCTTGTTGCAGAAAAGCACACATCCCTATGGATGCTTGGCATGTGCCTTTAGACCATGTCAGCCAGCGTGTTGACCGCTCAGCGTTGTACTTCTGTGGTTTTCCCACCTTGCATCACATCAGACATAAGGTATGGATGTGTGTGACTGTAGGTCAAGTTAAAGTTTAGATTAAACCTTTTAAATGTTCAGTGTTTGTCTAATCCAATCCAGCTTGGAAATTTGCTGACATTTCTAATAGCAGTACCCTACTGTATTTCTTTGATGCTAGTATAAATGTTACAGAAGTTGATTAAAGATGCTAACTAATTTCCTCTTTGTCAAAGTCTCTCATTTTCATTCTGTCTTTAGTTTTATAAGAAGAAGAGTGGCGTGGTCGTGTTCCAGCAGAGCAGCAGAGGGGAGAACATGATGTTGGACATCCTACCTGACCAGGAAGGAGCACCGGTGAGCTTTATCAACCTGATACTAATGAATCAAAACAAACGCATTACTGTCATGTCAGAAGCTTTACATGCAAAAGGGGTTTGGGGGTAATTTTGTAAATTAAACAAGTTGCATGATTTAATACATCATTAAAACTCCTCCTTTTAGCTGGCCTAAAAATACAAGAGACTGAAGTCATTGCAATTCATATTTTGGAGGCTTGTTTTCACAGATCGTTGCCTATTTGTCACAAAAAATCTGAAACCGACTGACACGCTGGTTGGTTGTGAGTGGAGTCCATCAGTGTGTGGTGTGTTGTCTTGCTCAGACTGGTGCTCTCCACATACTACAGGAACAAAACTGTTAAAGCTTTGACTTCATCCATCTATCTTCTACCGCTTTTCCGGAGGTCCAGGTCGCGGAGGCAGCAGTTCAAGCAGAGCAGCCCAGACTTCCCTCTCCCCAGGCCACCTGCTCCAGCTCTTCAGAGAGGATACCAAGGCGTTCCCAGACCAGCTGGGAGACAGTCTCTCCAGCGAGTCCTGGGTCTGCCCCGGGGTCTCCTCCCAGTGGGACATACCCGAAACACCTCTAGTGGGAGGTGTCCAGGAGGCATCCTAATCAGATGCCCATACCACCTCAACTGACTCCTTTCAATGTGGAGGAGCAGCGGTTCTACTTTGAGCCTCTCCCGGATGACTGAGCTCCTCACCCTATCTCTGAGGTTGAGTCCAGCAATCCTATGCAGAAAGCTTACTTCAGCCGCTTGTATCCGCGATCTCGTTTTTTCGGTCATTATCCAAAGCTCGTGACCATAGGTGAGAGTAGGAATGTAGATTGACTGGTAAATCGACAGCTTTGCCTTAGAGCTCAGCTCCCTCTGGACCACAACAGACCAGTATAACGTCCGCATCACTGCAGATGCTGCTCCGATCCGTCTGTCAGTCTCTCGCTCCATTCTCCCCTCCACTCGTGAATAAGACCCCAAGATACTTAAACTCCTCCACTTGGGGCAGGAGCCTGTCCCCAACCCAGAGAGGACAATCCACCTTTTTCCAGCTGAGGACCATGGACTCGGACTTGGAGGTGCTGATTCTCATCCCAGCCACTTCACACTCAGTGGCAAACCGTCCCAGCAAGAGCTGTAGGTCATTGCTGGATGAAGCCAGCAGGACAACATCATCTGCAAGCAGAGATCAGATTCTGTGGTCACCAAGCATGACACCCTCCATTCCCTGGCTGCACCTAGAAATCCTGTCCATAAAAATTATGAACAGGATCGGTGACAAAGGGCAGCCCTGGCGGAGTCCAACTCTCACTGGGAATGAGTCCGACAGAGTGTTGGCAATACAAATCAAACTCTCACAATGGTCGTACAGAGACCAAATAGCTCGTAACAACAAGCCCGATACCCCATACTCCCGAAGCACCCTCCCACAAAAAACCACGAGGGACACAGTTGAATTCCTTCTCCAAGTCCACAAAACACATGTAAACTGGTTGGGCAAACTCCCACGAACCCTCGAGAATTCTGGAGAGGGTAAAGAGCTGGTGCCACGTCCAGGACGAAAACCACATTGCTCCTCCTGAATCTGAGGTTCGACCAACGGCTGGACTCTCCTCTCCAGTACCTTGGCATAGACCTTCCCAGGGAGGCTGAGGAGTGTGATCCCTCTAAAGATGGAGCACACCATCTTGGTGTGCTATGGTCACCATCTCCATGGGGCAGTGCGGTGGTGCAGTGGTTAGCACTGCGGCAGCACAGCAACTCACCCTTGGCCATGGGATCCTGGTTCGATCCCAGCCCCTGACCAACAGTGATCTGTGTGGAGTTTGCATGTTCTCCCCGTATCTGCGTGGGTTTACTCCGGGATTTCTCCGGTTTCCTCCCACAGGCCAAAAAAACATGCAGGTTAGGTTAATTGGAGACTCTAAAGTGTCCCTAGGTGTGAATGTGTGTGTGAATGGTTAAGGGATAGCGCCGTACCGTGGCTGCTTCGTCCATCCAGGTGGATGCCCTCAATTTCCCCTCTGGGGATCAATAAAGTATAAAGTATACACCCTCCGGTCCCCTTTTTTGAAGAGAGGAACCACCACCCCGGTTTGCCATGCCAAAGGCACTGCCCCCGACCTCCACGCAGTGTTGCAGAGGCGTGTCAACCATGACAGCCCAACAGCATCCAGGGCCTTAAGGTACTCAGGGCGAATCTCATCCACCCCCGGGGCCCGGCCACCAAGGAGATTTTTAACCACCTTGGCGACCTCAGCCCCTGTGATAGGCGAGTCATCCCCCTTGTCCACAAACCCTGCTTCTTCTTTGGAAGGTGTATCAGTGGGATTGAGAAGATCCTCCAAGTATTCCTTCCACCACCCGACGATGTCCCCAGTCAAAGTCAACAGCGCCCCATCCGCACCATACATAGTGTGGACAGGGAGCTGCTTCCCCCTCCTGAGCCACCGGACAGTTTGCCAGAATGTCTTCGAGGCCAACCGAAAGTCTTGTTCCATGGCCTCACCAAACTTCAGCAACCACCCGTGCTGCACTCCGCTTGGCCTGCTGGTACACCTCAGCTTCTCCGGGAGTCCCACAAGCCAACCAAGCCTGATAGGACTCCTCCTTCAGCTTAATTGCCCCCCTCACCACTGGTGTCCACCACTTGGTTCGGGGGTTGCCACCACAAGATGCACCGACCACCTTGCGGCCACAGCTCTGGGCCGCCGCTTCAACAACAGAGGTGGAAAACATGGCCCATTCAGACTCCATGTCTCCAGACTCCCTCAGAATGTGGTTGAAGTTCCTCCGGAGGTGGGAGTTGAAGACTTCCCGGACAGAGGCCTCAACCAGACGTTCCCAGCACACCCTCCCTATACGTTTGGGTCTACCAGGTCTAAATGACATCCTCCCCTGCCATCGGATCCAACTCACCACCACCAGTTAATAGCTCTGCACCTCTTTACCTGAGTGTCCAAGACATACGGTCACAGGTCTGATGACACGATAACAAAATCGATCATCAACCTGTGGCCTAGGGTGTCCTGGTGCCAGGTGCACATATGGACACCCTTATGCTTGAACATGGTGTTCGTTATGGACAAACTGTGGTTAGCACAGAAGTCCAATAACTGAACACCACTCGGGTTCAGATCTGGCAGGCCATTCCTCCCAATCACCTCCCCCCTTCCAGGTTTCACGGTCATTGCCCACGTGAGCATTGAAGTCCCCCAGTAGGACAATGGAGTCTCCAAGAGGAGCCCCCTCCAGCACCCCAGTCAGAGACTCCAAAAAGGGTGGGTACTCTGAACCATCACTTGGTGCATAGGCACAAATGATGGTCAGGACCCATTTCCCAGCCCGAAGGCACAGGGAAGCAACCCTTTCGTCCACCGGGGAAAACTCCAATATAGAGGCAGCAAGGTGGGGGAATACAAGAATACCCATCCCTGCTCGTCACCTCTCACCCGGGGAAACTCCAGAAAAGGCCAAGCTCCATCCCCTCTCCAGGAGACTGGTTCTGGAACCAGAGCTGTGTGTTGTGGTGAGGCCGACTATCTAGCTGGTATCTCTCAACCTCGTACACCAGCTCAGGCTCCTTCCCCACCAGAGAGGTGACGTTCCATGTACCAAAAGCCAGTTTAGAAAGCTTGGGATCAGTCCGCCAAGGTCTCCGCCTTTGACCGCCACATAGCACCGGACCCCCATGATCCCTCCTTCAGGTGGCGAGCCCACTGGAGGGCGGACCCATGTAACTCCTTCTGGCTGAGCCCGGCCGGGTCCGGATGGAAACCTGGCCACCAGACGCTAGCCATCGAGCCCCTCCCCCAGGCCTGGCTCCAGGGTGGGGCCCCGGTAACCCCATACCGGGCGGGGTACACTGAATCCTTGATCTAGAATTTATCATGAGAATCTGTTGGATCGTTCTTAGTCTGGCCCTTCACCCAGGACCACCCCTCATGGATCGTCACCTTATCGTGGTGGGGGGTTTGCGTGCCCCAGTGATCCCAGGAGCTATGTTGTCCGCGGTAATTTGCCTCTGATAGGGTCACCCAAGACAAAGCTATGACTTATTATAATGTTTAGGCTCTCCCACAGTTCAAAGGCTTTTATTGTAGGTCAGGTCTTAAGTGAACGGTTTTTGGACCCAACAGCCCTCTGATTTTTTATTTTTTTAATCTCCTGAAAAATTATCTTTAATTTTGTCTTTTTTCCTCTAGATATGTGATGATGTGGCTGTTCAAGTTTTGGGGAAGTCTGTGTTTGTGAACTGGCCCCATCTAGAGGAAGCCCGCATCACTGCCGTGTCAGATGGAGAAACAAAGTATGACCACACTTCAGCACAGATGAATTGAATGTTGTTGACTGAGTTTAACCTTTTTATGTAAGATTTTTCTGAGCATCAATTATGAGAGAGAGAGGGGAAGGGAGAGATAAGGTGGCTATTACAAGACTGTGTTTTGCAGATTTTATCTAGAAGAACCTCCTGGTGGCCAAAGGGTGTATGACAGACCCTCCACTCCCCCTCCCACTAAAGTCACCCGTCTGTCAGACAAGGAGCAGAAAGAATGGTTGAAGGAGGTCCAGGGAATTACTGAACAGTAAGATAAACAACATACAAGTTATTTGTTAATAGACTGAAATCATGAATGTCATTGTCTTAAAGACAATGGGCATGTTTTACAACCTCAGTCCCATTCGTCAATGATGGGGCACAACTTTAGTCACCAAATAACACAGCACTCTGTGATTGGCTTTGGGACTCCGGCCATAAAATGTGCCAATTGTCATCACTTCAGTGTTCCTACCAGGAACAGGAAAGTTAAATAGTGCAGTTTTAAAGATGTTCCGACTAGAAGATTTCACATTCTCTGTATCATTTTTGACTGGAAAAAAAATTCCTTTTCTTATTCTTTCCACCTTATTTCTTGCAGTTACTTGAAGAGGAAAGGTATTGTGATAAATAAAACGACCGTG
The DNA here is from genome assembly GCA_020510985.1 of Pholidichthys leucotaenia. NCBI lineage: Eukaryota > Metazoa > Chordata > Actinopteri > Cichliformes > Pholidichthyidae > Pholidichthys > Pholidichthys leucotaenia. The sequence goes on from CM035846.1 coordinate 305,333,906, forward strand.
GTTGTGTATGGTCAACTGTTGACGGGCAGGAAGTATGTTCCCAAAGCCAGTGGGGTCATTGAACTGGAGAAGCAGTGGGCCAAACAGGTCCTCCCGTTCGCCTGCCAGACTATTGTGAAGGTAGCTGTTCAAATATGTATCTTGTAACTATATGAGAAAAGGACAAGAATTTGTGCAAAATTGTGCAACCAGACTGAATTAGTAGCTCATTAGGAAAAAATACTTGACTATACTACTGATTATCTTGATAAATATGTTGTAGTGATTGAAAAAGGGTTATGTATTTAACCGCTGTTCCCCCAAGGAGGGGAGCTCAGTGCAAAAGTGCTATGGGTTGTGCACATGCTCTTGACTAAAGAAACCTCTGGTCAGACGGGACAGGCTGCCCCACTCAGAAATGTCAGTCCATGGGGCATAGTCCAGTAGAGGTCCTCTTCCTCTCAAGTACCCTTGCTGCCAAACTCCACAATTCAGTGGCCTTTAAGCTAACTAGTTGCAGGTGGACAAGTCAGTATAGTGAGAACCAAACCCACAGAGGTCTCAGCAAGGTGAAGAGCACTGAAGCTGAAGGGGTTTGGTGGAACCCCACCCACGCCATCACACACCCCTCCAAAAGGGTGTGATTAGAGGTTTCTTCAGCAAATTGCACCTTCCATACTGCTGTGCTACTGAGCGGACAGAGTGTGGGAGAGCAGTGTTTATTTTTCCTGTCTGACTCCACTAAAATAAATACCGTGTGATGTAGCCATTTCATTAAATTCAAATTTGTCACCACTTAATCTCCCCTCTTCCTCTCAGGACATCAAGGCCTTCTGCTCGTCTCTTACACGTTTCAAGAGTTTGGATGAATTCTTTCCTCCAACAACCACCGTCTTCATGGTGGGAAACCCGTACTACAGTGCCATGGGAGAAGTATGTTACCCATTTATCTCTAATCTCACCTCAGTGTTTCCCCCTACTGAAGGATCATGTTCTTAATTCTGGAACAAACGTGAACTTCCCTTGCCACCCTCTTTATCTCTTTGTTGACACACCTGAGTATTTGAGCTGTGACTACGATTGAACACACCTACAGTCTGACTTTGCAATCATGAATTGTCTTAAGTTGCTTACTTTTTTAGTAAATACAGTTGGCTGAATTCTATGAATGATAGAATGTCAGAGAACTCTTGTCAGGTGCCAGATAAAGAAGTCACTGTATGTATAAGTAATCCCTGTGAGTCAAAAGGTCATACTTTAGAAAGCTTGAAACACTCACGTTCTGATACAACCCCTCAGCTTATAAAGTCTGAATGGGTGGTGGTGTCAGCTGGGCAGCGGGCGACACCATTACTTGGTCTGTTAGCATACGAGGGGGGGGGGCTGAAAAGTTCATAGTGGTCACATTTTTCAACCTAGTCTCCCCTTTGGTCCACACACTTCTTCCATCGGTGTAGCAGCGCTTGGATCCCTGCGCTTGAAAAATAAACCACATTGGGTCAAATTTGACCACTATGAACTTCTCAGTTAATGAACTTTTCAGCCCCCCCATACTTGCCATGAGTGGCAAATGCTGAGGAACGTTCATGACTGTTGAGGTTGTTGGGGTTTTGACAGGGTTTGTGAAAGGATGCACAACACTTTGCAAACAGTTTTTAAGGTCTCAGTTTTTTTCTTGTTGCAAAAAAATGTGAACATGTTCCTTTTTTTTGGCGAATGTATTTTTCCGCAAACATTTGCAAAATAGTTGTAACATGTACAGCTAAAGTTTTTTGTTTCGCCAAGTAGTGAACACTAGCAAGAGTTGAAGAACCTTTACGACAAACTGCTTGCGACTTTAAAAACTGTACAAACTATTTTTCAGTTTTTTATGAACCCTGATGAACCCCTAGAATCGCACCGTTCGTGAACATTCCTCAGTGTTTGCTACTCCATGAGATACTAGCTTGATTTTCACAAACATTCATTATGAAAGTTGGCAAATCCGAAGATTGCTAGGTTTGTCAGCATTCGCTGCTCCGTGAGATACTACCCTTTCAACAAAGGTCTGTTGGGTCAAGACCTTGGTCAAGTTTGAAAATGGGCTTCTCATTCTTGACTTGTCATATGTGCAAGCATTTTTTGGGGAAAAAACAACCTTGAAATTCAAACTCTAAGATTTTTAGTGGAAATATCTGTGGAATCTTTTGTTTATTGCCTGTGTGAATTAGTTTGAGTCATTGCATTCTTAAGTTTGGTGTTGACTCTGAAACTTTTTGGGGTTACAGCAATATTTTGAGAGTAGTAATGTAAAAAGGAAATTTTGCCTGTGACATCGACCCATTTTGAAGCTGGACTAAGGTCTTGTCAGTTTGGTGACTGTGCTTCTCCAGTCCAGAGGAATCACACTAACAAGCAAAGTGTTAGCATGAGGTAACAATATGACTGAAGGGAAAAATTCTGTCAAACATTAAATTCTCTTGAAAAGCTGTTGCATCTACAGTTTTTCATAAGGTCGTTCTACAGTCAAGTTTTTCATTTAAACAGGAGCCACCTCTGTTGCTTCATTTGCTGAAATCTTTTCTCTCCATACCAGTATTTCATATATTAAAGATAGTTTTAACTTTCACATATTGGAAGAGGTGCATCTGTTTGTATAGTTTTTACTTTAATAGAATAACTCTCCTGACAGGTGCAGGATTCTAGTGATGTCATCAAAGATGGTCGGGTGCGCGTGGTCTTCAGTGTGCCACATGAGCCACAGCTGGACACCTTAATCCAGAATCAGCACGTAAGACGCACTCTGGTGATAACCTCCAGTTTTACACTGCGTTCCAATTATGCAAATGATATTTCTCTGATTTTCCTACAAATGACAGTATCATTTTCAAGTCATCAACTGTTGGAGCATAATTCAAGTTTTATTCAACAAACCTCCCAGTGATAACTTTTTTTGCAAAAATAAAAAAACTCAAAATGCACTGTTCCACATTATTATGCACAACAGAGTTTCAAAACTTTTTGTTGGTTGTAAAGAACTGAAAATGGTCATTTGTTGAATTTGCAGCATTAGGAGGTCATATTTACTGAAATCAAAAGCTGTTTCTTCTTTTAGATTTGATTGGCGGTTACAACCAGCTTACAGGTGCATTACCGCCGCTGACTTGATTATCAATCAAAAACATCTTAACAGGCTAAGTTACATGTGAACATTAGGGCTGCAACTAAAGATTATTTTAGTAGTCGACTAATCTAACGACTATTTTTTCAACTAGTCGACTAATCGCATTTATTTTTCTCATGTCCACCATTTCTGCTTGTCTGGTGCATATTTTACCTCGCCCGCTGTTTAATACCTCTTAACGTTACGTCTCCCGTGGGTGGGAGGCATTTAAATGCCTTACATCATTTGAAAGCTTAGAATTTTGTCTCTTTAGTTATTGTAACAAATTTAGACAAAATCATAACACTGGATTTAAATATGACTTTAGTTTAAACAAGTTACCGTAGTATTAGTAACGGCACTGACTCACCGAAAGAGCTTTCTTGGCGTCCTTGAATGATTGATAGTTGAACAAATACGATCCATTTGTATTGCGAAGGGTCCAATAGATCCATCTGAGTAAGATTTATTGTCCATCTTCAATTCATTTCAATTCAACTTTATTTATTTAGCACTATTTCACAACAACAGTCATCTCATAGCACTTTCAACTTTAGGGGAACCCCCCCACAATTGCAGAAAGACCCCAGCATTCAGGCGATGTCCTATGAGCAAGCACTTGGCAACGGTGGAGAGGAAAAACTCCCTTTTAGCAGGAAGAAACCACCAGCAGAACCAGGCTCAGGGAGGGGCAGTCATCTGCTGTGACTGGCTGGGGGGTGACGGGATAGAGAAGAAGAAGAAAAGAACAGACATGTAGAGAGCAAACAGCATGACGGGGACTCAGTCTATGGGAGAGAACAAACCGATGTTAATGACCAGCAAAAATATTTGAGAGTGAAGAAAGGAGTGAAGCCCAGTACATTGTTGGAGGTCCCTCGGCTGTCTAAACCTATTGGCAGCATAACTAAGGAAGGGTTCAGGGGCACACGATCCCACCCTAATTATAGGCTATATCAAAAAGGAAGGCTTTAACCCTATTCTTAAAAACAGAGATTGAGTCTGACTCCCAAATCCAGATTGGCAGCTGGTTCCACAGGAGAGGAGCTTGATACCTGAAGGCTCTGCCTCCCATTGTACTTTTGTAGATTGTAGGTATTACAAGTAATCCAGCTTTTTGGGAGCGTAGTGCTCTGTTAGGATAATAGGGTAGTATCAGATCTTTTAAATAAAAAGGGGCCTGATGATTTAGAGATGGCGATGAGGAAAACTACCCATAAAACAGGAGCATTTGTTTGAAAATTGGCCAGCGAGTGCTTGCTCATTGTGCTAACAACACACTTCCAGGAAGTTGAACTGGAAACCCAAGAGTGGGGCGGGTCACGTAGGCGAACTTTTATTTTTTTCAAATTGTGGAGAAAGGAAGCAGGCGAGGCAATGAGCTGGATGACACAAACTTTATTCCATTGCCACCATACAGTACAGTAAAAGAGCTCCCGGGTGTCTGTGCAGTCCTCTTTTATATCTTTAATTCCATGCATTGAGACCCGGAACTTCCGACCATAATACATTGTTGTTTAGAACAAAACCTGTGTGGCACAATAACATAACGCCGGCGCCACTCTCACACCCTTCTTCTTCAGTGGCTCTGGCAGTCTGTCCCATCTGATACCTCCCAAGTGACACCTCCTCTTTCGGTCCATTGTTCCTCCCTTCCCCAGCTGCCTTCTCTGGGTGGAGAAGTCCCACACCATGCCCCCACACAGCCCCCCCCCCCCCAACGCCCAGAAAAGGCACTACTCCCCTCCCCCCCGGCCCGTCCTTTGGGCTTGAACTGGTGCCCAGAGCAGCTGTAGCGGGGGTTGCTGATCCAGTTGAACTGCCCTGCTGGTGGGGTGTACAGGAGGGCACGTCAGTCTGTGGAGGGAAAAAGGGAGGGGGAGAAAACACATCAGCTTCGCGAGCACAGGTCCCTGCTGAGGGATCACCAACTTGCGGAGCCACCAACAGTGGACGTCTGTACCGGGGAGCTTGGGGCCAACATGACCTGCTCGTCTGCCAACACAAAAGCAGGCTTCAGCCTGTCGTTGCAGATGGTCTCCCTGCGTCCCCCCAAGTCGAACACAAAATGCTTCGCCCCAGGTTGCAACACCCTGAATGGTCCGTTGTACAGTGGGCGCAACGGGGTCTGGTGCACATCGTGCCTGACAGAAACAGAACTGGCATTCTGCAAGCTTTTTGGGACAAAGGTGCGGGGAAAACAATGATGGGCCAGATCCGGTACGTTAAAAACCCCCATACTGTGCAACAATTGCGCGGGTGGATCAGCCTCGGGTGCGGGGTTTTCCGGTAAAAACACTCCGGGGATCAGCAGCGGCTGCCAAAAAACGAGTTCTGCCGGGGAGGCTGCCAAATTCTCCTTAGGTGCGGAACGCAACCCTAAAAGAACCCAGGGCAGGCGGTCGACCCAATTTGTGTCCGTGAGCGAAGCTCTAAGTGCTGCTTTAAGCGACCTATGAAAACGCTTGCATAACCCGTTTGCCTGGGGGGTTGTATGCGGTAGTGCGGTGAATTTTGACCGCCAGGCTCTGGGTCATCACGGACCAGAGTTCTGAAATGAATTGTGGACCGCTGTCGGAAGTGATCTGAACTGTGCAATCCAAGACGACAAAAAAGCATGAGCCACTTCTGCGGACGTGGTAGAAGCCAGCAGGACCACTTCAGGCCAGCGTGTGGTGCGGTCCACGATTGTTTAAAGGTGTGTGAAACCTTGCGACGACAGGAGGAGTACCACCAAATCCATATGGACGTGGTTGAAACTCCTGGCTGGGATTTGGAACGGCTCGAGGGGGCTCTGGTGTGGTTGTGCACTTTGGCCCTCTGGCACGCAACGCAAGCTGCAGCTCACTCTTTCATGTCCTTGCGCAAGTGTGCCCAGATGAATTTTGCCCCTACTAGTTTCACCAAAGCATGCACTCCCGCATGTGAAAGGGAGTGGACCGACTCAAAAATGTGACTGCGCCAAGAGCTCGGAACCACGGGGCGCGGGCGGCCGGTGGGGACGTCGCGGAGCAAGGGAGGGCACCCCTCTTGCACTACCCTGCTCTCCAGCCTTAACCCAGCACACGCAGACTGGAGTGCGCAAATATCCTCGTCCCTGGCTTGCGCCGCGGCCATCGCAGGGAAATCTATTCCCATGTAGACTGGGGAGACTCACGCCCGTGACAGGCAATCGGCCATGACGTCTGAGTTTACCGGCAGCATGTTGAATGTCGGTCGTGTACTCCAAGATCGCGGCCAAATGCCGTTGCTGCTGGGCTGACCACGGTTCCGAGACCTTGGATATCGCGTACGTTAGTGGTTTATGATCCACGAACATGGTGAACTCGCGCCCCTCTAGCCAAAAACTGGAAGTGGCACGTCGCCGGGTGGAGAGCCAGCAATTCTCTATTGAACGTGCTGTATTTGCGTTCGTTGTTGCACAAAGTTCAGCTGAAAAATGTGAGCGGCTGCCACAAACCTGAGACGTACTGCTCCACCACTGCCCCTATGGCAACATCAGACGCGTCCGTAGTGAGTGCTATCCGTGCAGACGGATCTGGGTGGGCTAGCAACGTGGTATCCACAAGCACTGTTTTGGCGTTAGTAAAAGCCTGGACTTGCTCGGGAGTCCAGTCGATGGTTTCCACGGGCTTCTTTTTAAGTGCGGCATACAATGGCTGCATCAGCTGTGCTGCCCAGGGAAGGAAACGGTTTTAAAAAATTAACCATTCCCCAAAACTCCTGTAGTGTTCTCACTGTCTGCGGACATGGAAAGTCCGACACAGCGCACACCTTATCCGGTAACGGAATTGTGCCCTCCAGCAACAGGTGCACGGAAAAATCCTGGATGTGCTGAATGGGATAACAATAGTGTTCCTTGGCGTTATTCAAGCACCGGAAATCGCTGCACGGTCGCCACGACCCGTCTGCTTTAGGCACCATGTATAGTGGGGATGCCCATGGGCTGTTGGAGCACCTGACGATGCCCAACTGCTCTAAGTTGGCAAACTCCTCTCGCGCACTGGCCAGTTTAGCCGCATCCAAGCGCCGAGGTCGCGCGAACACTGGCGGGCCTTTTGTCGTTATGAAGTGTTCGACCCCGTGTTTTGTTACCGTAACCGAAAAAGCTGGGACCGTGAGTGCTGGGAACTGTGTGAGCAAATGTTGGTACTTGCCCCCTGGAGCTATAACATTAGCCAGTGTTGTCGACCCAGCTCCCCGAGCTGTATAGGGCAATGAGGTAAAAGAGACAGCTCCACTAATCTCCTATTAGCAACATCGACTGACAACCCATAAGCACATAAAAAAAATCTGTGCCTAAAATGGGGCCAGAACATGCAGCTATCACAAAGTCCCACTGAAAGTTGCGTCTGTGTAAGCATATTGTCAGTGTCCGTTTGCCAAATGTCCTGATGGTGGAGCCATTGGCGGCTGTGAGCTCGGGGCCGCTGCCTCCTGCCGCCCTGTCTGCTTTGACTGGCAGGATGAGGCTCTTCTGGGAGCCGCGCTCCACCAAAAACAGTCTCCCCGAACGTGTGTCCGTGACATAAAGCAGTCTTACTGTCACCATCGGTTGCAGCTGTCACTGAATTTCCAACGTGCCGTCTACCCGGCTTCTT